>OW121744.1:104576148-105228842 GCA_933228675.1 Stomorhina lunata | reverse complement strand
TATGAAATTTTTGAAAAATTTCCTATAAAAATAGGAAATTTTTGAAAAATTTCCTATAAAAATAGGAAATTTTTGAAAAATTTCCTATAAAAATAGGAAATTTTTGAAAAATTTCCTATAAAAATAGGAAATTTTTGAAAAATTTCCTATAAAAATAGGAAATTTTTGAAAAATTTCCTATAAAAATAGGAAATTTTTGAAAAATTTCCTATAAAAATAGGAAATTTTTGAAAAATTTCCTATAAAAATAGGAAATTTTTGAAAAATTTCCTATAAAAATAGGAAATTTTTGAAAAATTTCCTATAAAAATAGGAAATTTTTGAAAAATTTCCTATAAAAATAGGAAATTTTTGAAAAATTTCCTATAAAAATAGGAAATTTTTGAAAAATTTCCTATAAAAATAGGAAATTTTTGAAAAATTTCCTATAAAAATAGGAAATTTTTGAAAAATTTCCTATAAAAATAGGAAATTTTTGAAAAATTTCCTATAAAAATAGGAAATTTTTGAAAAATTTCCTATAAAAATAGGAAATTTTTAAAAAATTTCCTATAAAAATAGGAAATTTTTGAAAAATTTCCTATAAAAATAGGAAATTTTTGAAAAATTTCCTATAAAAATAGGAAATTTTTGAAAAATTTCCTATAAAAATAGGAAATTTTTGAAAAATTTCCTATAAAATAGGAAATTTTTGAAAAATTTCCTATAAAAATAGGAAATGTTTGAAAAATTTCCTATAAAAATAGGGAATTTTTGAAAAATTTCCTATAAAAATAGGGAATTTTTGAAAAATTTCCTATAAAAATAGGAAATTTTTGAAAAATTTCCTAAAAAATAGAAAATTATTGAAAACTTTACCATAAATTTTTTTGAAAAATTTTATTATTTAAAAACAAATTTTAAATTCAAGTTCAGAAAAAGCTTCCTCTCAAAAAACCCTTTCAAGTCATCAAAAAGTCACTGAGGCATATTTTTCATCTCACTCGCTTCCAAAACCAACAAAACAAGTTATGGCAACAAAGTGTTTTTAGTTTGAAACAATCCGTTTTTTTGTCCTGTTTAAAAAAAAAGGATGCACAACATATGCTAAAATGTCAACAAAAAACCGGAAGTAAAACAACAAAAATTACAAACAAAAGTCGAAAAAATAACCCGAGAACAGGGAATGTTAAACACCAACAAGGACAAAAAATGGGAAGTTTACAAAAACGACATAGAAATAACAATACAGTGACATATGCAAGTGAGTGTTGGGAGTGTGTGTGTGTGTTTAAGTAAATATCCCTTTTAAGGCATTATGAGAACAAAAACATCTGTGTGACCGAATAAATGATAATGATGAACAACTGCAACATCATAATGATTCATTTTATAGTAAAGAGTCATTCAAAATAAAGATGATGCAGCCAACCGACACCACTGCCACTCTGCTCCATTGTTCAACAAAATATACTGAGTCATACCACAAAAAAACAAGGGACTGACCAACTGAATGCCTAAAAAATGGTCGCCTAGAATCGAAATAAAAACATTACCCAGACACCAAAACAGTTTATGGTTATTTTTTGATACTTTTTGTTATCCAAGTCATAACCGTTATAGCTGTATTTGTGTGTAGAAAATATGTTTTTTCGATGATTTTTAGTCTGGCTGTAAAAGTTGTTTGGTTGCCATTTTTGTTAAATATTTTAGTGTTTTTGTATGGTGACATATGTTCGTTGGTCTTTTTGTATTTTATTAACTTTTATATTTCACATTTTCCTGATTGTTTTTGAAGGCATTAAACAATTTCAGGAAAAATTTTGCTTATCTTTTATAGAAAACTAAAAAAATTTCAGATCTAAAACCAGGAATTTAGAAAACTTTCTACTCAATATTTGCTATTCATATATGAAATTTTTAAAAATTTGCTATTCTTATATGACATTTTCGAAAATAATATAATAAGAAATTTTTTTAAAGAATCCTTATTTTTAAAGAAAAATTTTCAAAAATTTCTTATTTTTATAAGAAATTTTAAAAAAAAAATCTTATTTTTATACGAACTTTTAAAAAAATTTCTTATTTTTATAGAAAATTTTTTAAAATTTCTTATTTTTAAAGCAAATTTTTCAAAAATTTCTTATTTTTATAGGAAATTTTTCAACAATTTCTTATTTTTATAAGAAATTTTTCAAAAATTTCTTATTTTTATAAAAAAAAATTTCAAAATTTCTATTTTTGAAAGGAATTTTTCAAAAATTTCCTATTTTTATAGGAAATTTTTCAAAAATTTCCTATTTTTATAGGAAATTTTTCAAAAATTTCCTATTTTTATAGGAAATTTTTCAAAAATTTCCTATTTTTATAGGAAATTTTTCAAAAATTTCCTATTTTTATAGGAAATTTTTCAAAAATTTCCTATTTTTATAGGAAATTTTTCAAAAATTTCCTATTTTTATAGGAAATTTTTCAAAAATTTCCTATTTTTATAGGAAATTTTTCAAAAATTTCCTATTTTTATAGGAAATTTTTCAAAAATTTCCTATTTTTATAGGAAATTTTTCAAAAATTTCCTATTTTTATAGGAAATTTTTCAAAAATTTCCTATTTTTATAGGAAATTTTTCAAAAATTTCCTATTTTTATAGGAAATTTTTCAAAAATTTCCTATTTTTATTTTTATAGGAAATTTTTCAAAAATTTCCTATTTTTATTTTTATAGGAAATTTTTCAAAAATTTCCTATTTTTATTTTTATAGGAAATTTTTCAAAAATTTCCTATTTTTATTTTTATAGGAAATTTTTCAAAAATTTCCTATTTTTATAGGAAATTTTTCAAAAATTTCCTATTTTTATAGGAAATTTTTCAAAAATTTCCTATTTTTATAGGAAATTTTTCAAAAATTTCCTATTTTTATAGGAAATTTTTCAAAAATTTCCTATTTTTATAGGAAATTTTTCAAAAATTTCCTATTTTTATAGGAAATTTTTCAAAAATTTCCTATTTTTATAGGAAATTTTTCAAAAATTTCCTATTTTTATAGGAAATTTTTCAAAAATTTCCTATTTTTATAGGAAATTTTTCAAAAATTTCCTATTTTTATAGGAAATTTTTCAAAAATTTCCTATTTTTATAGGAAATTTTTCAAAAATTTCCTATTTTTATAGGAAATTTTTCAAAAATTTCCTATTTTTATAGGAAATTTTTCAAAAATTTCCTATTTTTATAGGAAATTTTTCAAAAATTTCCTATTTTTATAGGAAATTTTTCAAAAATTTCCTATTTTTATAGGAAATTTTTCAAAAATTTCCTATTTTTATAGGAAATTTTTCAAAAATTTCCTATTTTTATAGGAAATTTTTCAAAAATTTCCTATTTTTATAGGAAATTTTTCAAAAATTTCCTATTTTTATAGGAAATTTTTAAAAAATTTCCTATTTTTATAGGAAATTTTTCAAAAATTTCCTATTTGTATAGGAAATTTTTCAAAAATTTCCTATTTTTATAGGAAATTTTTCAAAAATTTCCTATTTTTATAGGAAATTTTTCAAAAATTTCCTATTTTTATAGGAAATTTTTCAAAAATTTCCTATTTTTATAGGAAATTTTTCAAAAATTTCCTATTTTTATAGGAAATTTTTCAAAAATTTCCTATTTTTATAGGAAATTTTTCAAAAATTTCCTATTTTTATAGGAAATTTTTCAAAAATTTCCTATTTTTATAGGAAATTTTTCAAAAATTTCCTATTTTTATAGGAAATTTTTCAAAAATTTCCTATTTTTATAGGAAATTTTTCAAAAATTTCCTATTTTTATAGGAAATTTTTCAAAAATTTCCTATTTTTATAGGAAATTTTTCAAAAATTTCCTATTTTTATAGGAAATTTTTCAAAAATTTCCTATTTTTATAGGAAATTTTTCAAAAATTTCCTATTTTTATAGGAAATTTTTCAAAAATTTCCTATTTTTATAGGAAATTTTTCAAAAATTTCCTATTTTTATAGGAAATTTTTCAAAAATTTCCTATTTTTATAGGAAATTTTTCAAAAATTTCCTATTTTTATAGGAAATTTTTCAAAAATTTCCTATTTTTATAGGAAATTTTTCAAAAATTTCCTATTTTTATAGGAAATTTTTCAAAAATTTCCTATTTTTATAGGAAATTTTTCAAAAATTTCCTATTTTTATAGGAAATTTTTCAAAAATTTCCTATTTTTATAGGAAATTTTTCAAAAATTTACTATTTTTATAGGAAATTTTTCAAAAATTTACTATTTTTATAGGAAATTTTTCAAAAATTTACTATTTTTATAGGAAATTTTTCAAAAATTTACTATTTTTATAGGAAATTTTTCAAAAATTTACTATTTTTATAGGAAATTTTTCAAAAATTTCCTATTTTTATAGGAAATTTTTCAAAAATTTCCTATTTTTATAGGAAATTTTTCAAAAATTTCCTATTTTTATAGGAAATTTTTCAAAAATTTCCTATTTTTATAGGAAATTTTTCAAAAATTTCCTATTTTTATAGGAAATTTTTCAAAAATTTCCTATTTTTATAGGAAATTTTTCAAAAATTTCCTATTTTTATAGGAAATTTTTCAAAAATTTCCTATTTTTATAGGAAATTTTTCAAAAATTTCCTATTTTTATAGGAAATTTTTCAAAAATTTCCTATTTTTATAGGAAATTTTTCAAAAATTTCCTATTTTTATAGGAAATTTTTCAAAAATTTCCTATTTCTATAGGAAATTTTTCAAAAATTTCCTATTTTTATAGGAAATTTTTCAAAAATTTCCTATTTCTATAGGAAATTTTTCAAAAATTTCCTATTTTTATAGGAAATTTTTCAAAAATTTCCTATTTTTATAGGAAATTTTTCAAAAATTTCCTATTTTTATAGGAAATTTTTCAAAAATTTCCTATTTTTATAGGAAATTTTTCAAAAATTTCCTATTTTTATAGGAAATTTTTCAAAAATTTCCTATTTTTATAGGAAATTTTTCAAAAATTTCCTATTTTTATAGGAAATTTTTCAAAAATTTCCTATTTTTATAGGAAATTTTTCAAAAATTTCCTATTTTTATAGGAAATTTTTCAAAAATTTCCTATTTTTATAGGAAATTTTTCAAAAATTTCCTATTTTTATAGGAAATTTTTCAAAAATTTCCTATTTTTATAGGAAATTTTTCAAAAATTTCCTATTTTTATAGGAAATTTTTCAAAAATTTCCTATTTTTATAGGAAATTTTTCAAAAATTTCCTATTTTTATAGGAAATTTTTCAAAAATTTCCTATTTTTATAGGAAATTTTTCAAAAATTTCCTATTTTTATAGGAAATTTTTCAAAAATTTCCTATTTTTATAGGAAATTTTTCAAAAATTTCCTATTTTTATAGGAAATTTTTCAAAAATTTCCTATTTTTATAGGAAATTTTTCAAAAATTTCCTATTTTTATAGGAAATTTTTCAAAAATTTCCTATTTTTATAGGAAATTTTTCAAAAATTTCCTTTTTTTATAGGAAATCTTTCAAAAATTCCCTATTTTTATAGAAAATTTTTCAAAAATTTTCGTATTTTTATAGGAAATTTTTCAAAAATTTCCTATTTTTATAGGAAATTTTTCAAAAATTTCCTATTTTTTTAGGAAATTTTTCAAAAATTTCCTATTTTTTTAGGAAATTTTTCAAAAATTTCCTATTTTTTAGGAAATTTTTCAAAAATTTCCTATTTTTATAGGAAATTTTTCAAAAATTTCCTATTTTTATAGGAAATTTTTCAAAAATTTCCTATTTTTATAGGAAATTTTTCAAAAACTTCCTATTTTTATAGGAAATTTTTCAAAAATTTCCTATTTTTATAGGAAATTTTTCAAAAATTTCCTATTTTTATAGGAAATTTTTCAAAAATTTCCTATTTTTATAGGAAATTTTTCAAAAATTTCCTATTTTTATAGGAAATTTTTCAAAAATTTCCTATTTTTATAGGAAATTTTTCAAAAATTTCCTATTTTTATAGGAAATTTTTAAAAAATTTCCTATTTGTATAGGAAATTTTTCAAAAATTTCTTATTTTTATAGGAAATTTTTCAAAAATTTCCTATTTCTATAGGAAATTTTTCAAAAATTTCCTATTTCTATAGGAAATTTTTCAAAAATTTCCTATTTTTATAGGAAATTAAAAACAAAAATCTTATTTTTATAGGAAAGTTTTAAAGAATTTCGTACTTTTATAGGAAATTTTTTACTAATTTCTTATTTTTATAGAAAATCTTTCAAAAATTTTTTATTTTTATAGGAAATTTTTTAAAAATTTTTAATTTTTATAGGAAAATTTAAATTTTTTTTTTATTTTTACAGCGAATTTTTCAAAAATATCTTATTTTTATTGGAATATTTTCAAAAACTTCTTATTTTTATAAGAAATTTTTCAAAAATTTGCTGTTTTTATAGGAAGTTTTTCAAAATTTCCTAATTTTATAGGAACTTTCCCAATTTTATATATAAAATGTTTCAAAAATTTTCAATTTTTATAGGAAATATTTCCAAAATTACTTATTTTGATAGGAAATTTTTCAAAAATTTCCTATTTTGATAGGAAATTTTTTAAAAATTTCCTATTTTAGTAGGAAATTTTTCAAAAATTTCATTTTTTAATAGGAAATTTTTCAAAAATGTTCTATTTTGATAGGAAATTTTTCAAGAATATCCTATTTTTGTAAAATTTCCTATTTTTATAGAAAATTTTTGTAAAATTTCTTATTTTTATAATTTTTAAAAAAAATTCTTATTTCGCTGGTTACGGCTTATTTAAATTTGAGACCTTTTGGAGCCAGAATTTATCTAAAGCAAACCACATTTTTTGACACGAATACAAAAATTAACCTTCATCATTTCTTTTCATTTGTTGAAAGTTTCTTTTGGATCTTACAAATTAAGTTAAATTAGTATTCATCAATTTCATCCTTCATACAATTTCCTATTTTTATAGGAAATTTTTCAAAAATTTCCTATTTTTATAGGAAATTTTTCAAAAATTTCCTATTTTTATAGGAAATTTTTCAAAAATTTCCTATTTTTATAGGAAATTTTTCAAAAATTTCCTATTTTTATAGGAAATTTTTCAAAAATTTCCTATTTTTATAGGAAATTTTTCAAAAATTTCCTATTTTTATAGGAAATTTTTCAAAAATTTCCTATTTTTATAGGAAATTTTTCAAAAATTTCCTATTTTTATAGGAAATTTTTCAAAAATTTCCTATTTTTATAGGAAATTTTTCAAAAATTTCCTATTTTTATAGGAAATTTTTCAAAAATTTCCTATTTTTATAGGAAATTTTTCAAAAATTTCCTATTTTTATAGGAAATTTTTCAAAAATTTCCTATTTTTATAGGAAATTTTTCAAAAATTTCCTATTTTTATAGGAAATTTTTCAAAAATTTCCTATTTTTATAGGAAATTTTTCAAAAATTTCCTATTTTTATAGGAAATTTTTCAAAAATTTCCTATTTTTATAGGAAATTTTTCAAAAATTTCCTATTTTTATAGGAAATTTTTCAAAAATTTCCTATTTTTATAGGAAATTTTTCAAAAATTTCCTATTTTTATAGGAAATTTTTCAAAAATTTCCTATTTTTATTGGAAATTTTTCAAAAATTTCCTATTTTTATAGGAAATTTTTCAAAAATTTCCTATTTTTATAGGAAATTTTTCAAAAATTTCCTATTTTTATAGGAAATCTTTCAAAAATTCCCTATTTTTATAGGAAATTTTTCAAAAATTTCCTATTTTTATAGGAAATTTTTCAAAAATTTCCTATTTTTTTAGGAAATTTTTCAAAAATTTCCTATATTTTTAGGAAATTTTTCAAAAATTTCCTATTTTTTAGGAAATTTTTCAAAAATTTCCTATTTTTATAGGAAATTTTTCAAAAATTTCCTATTTTTATAGGAAATTTTTCAAAAATTTCCTATTTTTATAGGAAATTTTTCAAAAATTTCCTATTTTTATAGGAAATTTTTCAAAAATTTCCTATTTTTATAGGAAATTTTTCAAAAATTTCCTATTTTTATAGGAAATTTTTCAAAAATTTCCTATTTTTATAGGAAATTTTTCAAAAATTTCCTATTTTTATAGGAAATTTTTCAAAAATTTCCTGTTTTTATAGGAAATTTTTCAAAAATTTCCTATTTTTATAGGAAATTTTTCAAAAATTTCCTATTTTTATAGGAAATTTTTCAAAAATTTCCTATTTTTATAGGAAATTTTTCAAAAATTTCCTATTTTTATAGGAAATTTTTCAAAAATTTCCTATTTTTATAGGAAATTTTTCAAAAATTTCCTATTTTTATAGGAAATTTTTCAAAAATTTCCTATTTTTATAGGAAATTTTTCAAAAATTTCCTATTTTTATAGGAAATTTTTCAAAAATTTCCTATTTTTATAGGAAATTTTTCAAAAATTTCCTATTTTTATAGGAAATTTTTCAAAAATTTCCTATTTTTATAGGAAATTTTTCAAAAATTTCCTATTTTTATAGGAAATTTTTCAAAAATTTCCTATTTTTATAGGAAATTTTTCAAAAATTTCCTATTTTTATAGGAAATTTTTCAAAAATTTCCTATTTTTATAGGAAATTTTTCAAAAATTTCCTATTTTTATAGGAAATTTTTCAAAAATTTCCTATTTTTATAGGAAATTTTTCAAAAATTTCCTGTTTTTATAGGAAATTTTTCAAAAATTTCCTATTTTTATAGGAAATTTTTCAAAAATTTCCTATTTTTATAGGAAATTTTTCAAAAATTTCCTATTTTTATAGGAAATTTTTCAAAAATTTCCTATTTTTATAGGTAATTTTTCAAAAATTTCCTTTTTTTATAGGAAATTTTTCAAAAATTTCCTATTTTTATAGGAAATTTTTCAAACATTTCCTATTTTTATAGGAAATTTTTCAAAAATTTCCTATTTTTATAGGAAATTTTTTAAAAATTTCCTATTTTTATAGGAAATTTTTTAAAAATTTCCTATTTTTATAGGAAATTTTTCAAAAATTTACTATTTTTATAGGAAATTTTTCAAAAATTTCCTATTTTTATACGAAATTTTTAAAAAATTTCCTATTTTTATAGGAAATTTTTAAAAAATTTCCTATTTTTATAGGAAATTTTTAAAAAATTTCCTATTTTTATAGGAAATTTTTCAAAAATTTTCTATTTTTATAGGAAATTTTTCAAAAATTTTCTATTTTTATATGAATTTTTTCAAAAATTTCCCATTTTTATAGGCATTTTTTCAAAAATTTCCCATTTTTATAGGAAATTTTTCAAAAATTTCATATTTTTATAGGAAATTTTTAAAAAATTTCCTATTTGTATAGGAAATTTTTCAAAAATTTCTTATTTTTATAGGAAATTTTTCAAAAATTTCCTATTTCTATAGGAAATTTTTCAAAAATTTCCTATTTCTATAGGAAATTTTTCAAAAATTTCCTATTTTTATAGGAAATTAAAAACAAAAATCTTATTTTTATAGGAAAGTTTTAAAGAATTTCGTACTTTTATAGGAAATTTTTTACTAATTTCTTATTTTTATAGAAAATCTTTCAAAAATTTTTTATTTTTATAGGAAATTTTTTAAAATTTTTTAATTTTTATAGGAAAATTTAAATTTTTTTTTTATTTTTACAGCGAATTTTTCAAAAATATCTTATTTTTATTGGAATATTTTCAAAAACTTCTTATTTTTATAAGAAATTTTTCAAAAATTTGCTGTTTTTATAGGAAGTTTTTCAAAATTTCCTAATTTTATAGGAACTTTCCCAATTTTATATATAAAATGTTTCAAAAATTTTCAATTTTTATAGGAAATATTTCCAAAATTACTTATTTTGATAGGAAATTTTTCAAAAATTTCCTATTTTGATAGGAAATTTTTTAAAAATTTCCTATTTTAGTAGGAAATTTTTCAAAAATTTCATTTTTTAATAGGAAATTTTTCAAAAATGTTCTATTTTGATAGGAAATTTTTCAAGAATATCCTATTTTTGTAAAATTTCCTATTTTGATAGAAAATTTTTGTAAAATTTCTTATTTTTATAATTTTTAAAAAAAATTCTTATTTCGCTGGTTACGGCTTATTTAAATTTGAGACCTTTTGGAGCCAGAATTTATCTAAAGCAAACCACATTTTTTGACACGAATACAAAAATTAACCTTCATCATTTCTTTTCATTTGTTGAAAGTTTCTTTTGGATCTTACAAATTAAGTTAAATTAGTATTCATCAATTTCATCCTTCATACATGATTCATTTACAAACGAGAGCTAAAGTTTAGTGGAGGGAGCACACATACACAAAGACCAACAAATTGGCTAAAAATGTAGCATACATTTGGGTGTTATCTATGTACGAGTACATGTGATTGTGTTAGCGGAAACAAAAGAGTTTTATTTAGTTGACTTTTGTCTGCTTATTGTCTACTTTATTTCTCTAGCTACGAATCGTGATCCAGGGAAGCTAACAACAACATCACGTGTTGGTTGGTGTCAGCCAACAACAAAAATCAACTTTCAACTTTATGTATACAAAAAAGTTTGTCAAAATTTTTGCTGTCTATTATTAAATTACTAACGAAAGTGACGAATAAATCAAATTAATTTCTCTAGGGATTACAAACATCCCTTTTTGCTAGATAAATTTGGCTGTGAACTAACCAGTAGACAGTCAAGTCAGTCATTTATTCATTTATTTTAGTTTCCTAAAATGTTGACATTTACAAAAAAATATTATACAATATAAATTTAAGTTAGTGATATTTTTTTTGTTAACAGGAAACTTTAATAAGAAGATTTTTTCTTTTTTATAGAAGAAAGATATATTTCAGTAAATAAATAAATTTTCTAAAGATACCTTATCAGAGACAAAAGGTCTCGTTTTCTTTCATTTTTTTTTTTGGTGTTTTGATTCCTTTTCCTTTTTTTGTATTTCCGTTTGTTGTCAGAAATCATTAATTTTTAGATCTTTGTTGCTATTTGTTATTCAATTGTTCTTATTTTTAGAGATTTGCCGGTATCTGGGAATGTTTCTGTATCCCCCTCCAAATAAATGTAAGTTTTGTTACAAATTTTTGTATCTTAGTTGTCCCCATTATAAATTACTTTGTTTTAATGGTACCCTACTTCAGAAAAGGTGCATAAAAATTTCCTATAAAAATAAGAAATTTCTGAAAAATTTCCTATAAAAATTAGAAATTTTTAAAAATTTCTTAAAAAAATTAGAAATTTTTGAAAAATTTTCTATAAAAATAGAAAATTTTTGAAAAATTTTCCATAAAAATAGGAAACTTTATTAAAATAGAAAATTTTTGAAAAAATAGAAAATAGAAAATTTTTAAAAATTTTTCTAAAAAATAAGAAATTTCTGAAAAATTTCCTATAAAAAGGACAAATTTTTGAAAAATTTTATATAAAAATAAGAAGTTTTCGAAAAATTTTCTGTAAAATAAATAAAATTTTGAAAAATTTTCTATAAAAATGAGAAATTTTTTAAAAATTGCTATAAAAACAAGAAACATATTCTACAAAAATTAGAAATTTTTTAAAAATTTCTTACAAAAGTAAGAAATTTTTAAAAAAATTTTGTCTAAAAGTAAGAAATTTTTGGAAAATTTCTTATAAAATTAAGAAATTTTGAAAAATTTCCTATCAAAATAAGAAAATTTTGAAAATTTTCCTTTTATTATAGGAATGTTGTCCTATCCTAAACTCTTCTATAGAAATGTTTTTCTATCGCCAACATTTCTATAGAAATGTCTTCCTATCGTCAACTTTTCTATAGAAATGTCTTCCTATCGTCAACATTTCTATAGAAATTTCTTCCTATCGTCAACTTTTATAGAAATGTTGTCCTGTCGTCAACTTTTCTTTAGAAATCTTGTCCTATTGTCAGCTTTTCTATAGAAATGTCTACCTGTCGTCAACTTTTCTGTAGAAATATCTTCTTATCGTAAACTTTTCTGTAGAAATGTCTTCCTATCCTATTCCTATCGTCAACTTTTCTATAGAAATCTCTGTCTATCATCAACTCTTCTATAGAAATGTCTTCCTATCGTCAACTTTTCTATAGAAATGTCCTCCTATCGTCAACTTTTCTATAGAAATGTCTTCCTTTCGTCAACTTTTCTATAGAAATGTCTTCCTATCGTCAACTTTTCTATAGAAATGTCTTCCTATCGTCAACTTTTCTATAGAAGTGTCTTCCTATCGTCAACTTTTCTATAGAAATGTCTTCCTATCGTCAACTTTTCTATAGAAATGTCTTCTTAGCGTCAACTTTTCTATAGAAATGTCTTCGTATCGTCAACTTTTCTATAGAAATGTTTTCCTGTCGTCAACTTTTCTTTAGAAATGTCTTCCTATCGTCAACTTTTCTATAGAAATGTCTTCCTATCTTCAACTTTTCTATAGAAATATTGTCTTGTCGTCAACTTTTCTATAGAAATGTTGTCCTATCGTCAATTTTCTATAGAAATGTCTTACTATCGTCAACTTTTCTATAGAAATATTATTATATCGTCAACTTTTCTATAGAAGTGTTGTCCTATCGTCAACTTTTTTTATAAAAATATTGTCCTATCGTCAACTTTTTTATAGAAATGTTGTCCTATTATCAACTTTTCTATAGAAATGTTGCCATATCATCAACATTTCTATAGAAATGTTGTCATATCTTCAATTTTTTTTATAGAATTGTTATATTTTCTTCTACTTTGGTACAGAAATGTCTTCTTCTGTTCAAGTTTTTATAGAAATTTGTATTTTGTTCATTTCTGGTGTAGGATATCATTGGTTATTTGGTCTTGTTTTATCATCCATTAAATGTTTGTTCCCTCTTTTTTTAAGATGTTGTCAAATATTTTTTTTATCTATTTTTATAACAAACCAAAAACTACTAACCATTAATCTTAGGAATTTTTCTAAACAAACTTCTTGGAAGGTAACAAAGGTCTTCTTGTCTGATAGAGGAAAACTAATAGAAAAAGAAGGTAACAATCTATTATTTATCTTAACCATCATTTGTTAAAGATTCACAATAAATCTTTTAACAATAAAATGTCATGATCAAAAACAAACATTGGCTACAGAATTTAATCAATTATTTATTTTTGAGGAAGAAAATCGTTTTACTTAAAAAAAAGCAAAATCTTTTTAATTCTTGTAAATGTTATTGTATTCAATTAAATCTTTAATTTGTTTTTATTTGAAAACAAACACAAACATACACATGTAAACAAATAGAGTTATTCCATTTGCAAAAAAAGGAAAAAAATTAATGTGAAAAATTGAAACAGATGCGGGGAAAACTATGACAATTTTTTGTCATAAATTTTTATTATCTTTGACAAAGCATTGAATCTATTAGTGAAACTGTCCTACGTTTTTTTGTATCACTGCTAATTTTATACCCCCAACTGCTTTTAAGCCTTTTACTTTGTTGTAAGTTATTACATCGCAGCTGCTCCGTCGATGCTTCTGTTATTTTTCCGCTCAATTTAATGAAATAATTTATTGTCAATTCTGTGGTGTTTGCATATTTTTGCTGTTATATAACACCATTTGCCTTTTCAAAAATGCAGACAAAGCCATTATCCAGATAAACACTTTTGATGCAGTTTTTCGTACTTTTTTCGATAATTAAAATAACAATATTTCAGTTTTTTCTGCTCTAGATTGTTACAAAAGCGTTGGATAAAGGCATTATTGTTAACACCTTCTCTTAATGGAGAATGTATTAAAAAAATATTATGATAGGTCAAAATTTTTGTGCAGGAATTAAACAATTATTTACTACTAAAAAAATGAGGGCGAATGAGTGATTTTTAATTTTTGTAAAATTAAATATCAAGTATACGCGATAGTTTCTATAGAAAAGTTGACATTTTTGTAGAAAATTTGATGATAGGACAACATTTCTATAGAAAAGTTGACGATAGGGCAACATTTCTATAGAAAAGTTGACGATAGGACAACATTTCTATAGAAAAATTGACGATAAGACAACATTTCTATAGAAAAGTTGACAGTAGGACAACATTTGTATAGAAAAGTTGACGAAATTACAACATTTCTATAGAAAAGTTGACGATAGGACAACATTTCTATAGAAAAGTTGACGATAGGACAACACTTCTATAGAAAAGTTGACGATAGGACAACATTTCTATAGAAAAGTTGACGATAGGACAACATTTCTATAGAAAAGTTGACGATAGGACAACATTTCTATAGAAAAGTTGACGATAGGACAACATTTCTATAGAAAAGTTGACGATAGGACAACATTTCTATAGAAAAGTTGACGATAGGACAACATTTCTATAGAAAAGTTGACGATAGGACAACATTTCTATAGAAAAGTTGACGATAGGACAACATTTCTATAGAAAAGTTGACGATAGGACAACATTTCTATAGAAAAGTTGACGATAGGACAACATTTCTATAGAAAAGTTGACGATAGGACAACATTTCTATAGAAAAGTTGACGATAGGACAACATTTCTATAGAAAAGTTGACGATAGGACAACATTTCTATAGAAAAGTTGACGATAGGACAACATTTCTATAGAAAAGTTGACGATAGGACAACATTTCTATAGAAAAGTTGACGATAGGACAACATTTCTATAGAAAAGTTGACGATAAGACAACATTTCTATAGAAAAGTTGACGATAGGACAACATTTCTATAGAAAAGTTGACGATAAGACAACATTTCTATTGAAAAGTTGACGATAGGACAACATTTCTATAGAAATGTTGACGATAGGAAGACATTTCTATGGAAAAGTTGACGATAGGAAGACATTTCTATAGAAAAGTTGACGATATGAAGACATTTCTATAGAAAAGTTGACGATAGGAAGACATTTCTATAGAAAAGTTGACGATAGGAAGACATTTCTATAGAAAAGTTGACGATAGGAAGATATTTCTATAGAAAAGTTTACGATAGGAAGACATTTCTATAGAAAAGTTGACGATAGGAAGACATTTCTATAGAAAAGTTGACGATAGGAAGACATTTCTATAGAAAAGTTGACGATAGGAAGACATTTCTATAGAAAAGTTGACGATAGGAAGACATTTCTATAGAAAAGTTGACGATAGGAAGACATTTCTATAGAAAAGTTGACGATAGGAAGACACTTCTATAGAAAAGTTGACGATAGGAAGACATTTCTATAGAAAAGTTGACGATAGGAAGACATTTCTATAGAAAAGTTGACGATAGGAAGACATTTCTATAGAAAAGTTGACGATAGGAAGACATTTCTATAGAAAAGTTGACGATAGGACAACATTTCTATAGAAAAGTTGACGATAGGACAACATTTCTATAGAAAAGTTGACGATAGGACAACATTTCTATAGAAAAGTTGACGATAAGACAACATTTCTATAGAAAAGTTGACGATAGGACAACATTTCTATAGAAAAGTTGACGATAAGACAACATTTCTATTGAAAAGTTGACGATAGGACAACATTTCTATAGAAATGTTGACGATAGGAAGACATTTCTATGGAAAAGTTGACGATAGGAAGACATTTCTATAGAAAAGTTGACGATAGGAAGACATTTCTATAGAAAAGTTGACGATAGGAAGATATTTCTATAGAAAAGTTTACGATAGGAAGACATTTCTATAGAAAAGTTGACGATAGGAAGACATTTCTATAGAAAAGTTGACGATAAGAAGACATTTCTATAGAAAAGTTGACGATAGGAAGACATTTCTATAGAAAAGTTGACGATAGGAAGACATTTCTATCGAAAAGTTGACGATAGGAAGACATTTCTATAGAAAAGTTGACGATAGGAAGACATTTCTATAGAAAAGTTGACGATAGGAAGACATTTCTATAGAAAAGTTGACGATAGGAAGACATTTCTATAGAAAAGTTGACGATAGGAAGACATTTTTATAGAAAAGTTGACGATAGGAACACATTTCTATAGAAAAGTTGACGATAGGAAGACACTTCTATAGAAAAGTTGACGATAGGAAGACATTTCTATAGAAAAGTTGACGATAGGAAGACATTTCTATAGAAAAGTTGACGATAGGAAGACATTTCTATAGAAAAGTTGACGATAGGAAGACATTTCTATAGAAAAGTTGACGATAGGAAGACATTTCTATAGAAAAGTTGACGATAGGAAGACATTTCTATAGAAAAGTTGACGATAGGAAGACATTTTTATAGAAAAGTTGACGATAGGAAGACATTTCTATAGAAAAGTTGACGATAGGAAGACATTTCTATAGAAAAGTTGACGATAGGAAGACATTTCTATAGAAAAGTTGACGATAGGAAGACATTTCTATAGAAAAGTTGACGATAGGAAGACATTTCTATAGAAAAGTTGACGATAGGAAGACATTTTTATAGAAAAGTTGACGATAGGAACACATTTCTATAGAAAAGTTGACGATAGGAAGACATTTCTATAGAAACGTTGGTGACAGGTAGACATTTCTATAGAAAAGTTGACGATAGGAAGACATTTCTATAGAAAAGTTGACGATAGAAAGACATTTCTATACAAAAGTTGTCGATAGGAAGATATTTCTATACAAAAGTTGACGATAGGAAGACATTTCTATACAAAAGTTGACGATAGGAAGATATTTCTATACAAAAGTTGACGATAGGAAGATATTTCTATACAAAAGTTGACGCTAGGAAGGCATTTCTATAGAAAAGTTGACGATAGGAAGACATTTCTATAGAAAAGTTTACGTTAGAAAGACATTTCTATAGAAAAGTTGACGTTAGGAAGACATTTCTATAGAAAAGTTGACGATAGGAAGACATTTCTATAGAAAAGTTGACGATAGGAAGACATTTCTATAGAAAAGTTGACGATAGGAAGACATTTCTATAGAAAAGTTGACGATAGGAAGACATTTCTATAGAAAAGTTGACGATAGGAAGACATTTCTATAGAAAAGTTGACGATAGGAAGACATTTTTATAGAAAAGTTGACGATAGGAAGACATTTCTATAGAAAAGTTGACGATAGGAAGACATTTCTATAGAAAAGTTGACGATAGGAAGACATTTCTATAGAAAAGTTGACGATAGGAAGACATTTCTATAGAAAAGTTGACGATAGGAAGACATTTCTATAGAAAAGTTGACGATAGGAAGACATTTTTATAGAAAAGTTGACGATAGGAACACATTTCTATAGAAAAGTTGACGATAGGAAGACATTTCTATAGAAACGTTGGTGACAGGTAGACATTTCTATAGAAAAGTTGACGATAGGAAGACATTTCTATAGAAAAGTTGACGATAGAAAGACATTTCTATACAAAAGTTGACGATAGGAAGATATTTCTATACAAAAGTTGACGATAGGAAGACATTTCTATACAAAAGTTGACGATAGGAAGATATTTCTATACAAAAGTTGACGATAGGAAGATATTTCTATACAAAAGTTGACGCTAGGAAGGCATTTCTATAGAAAAGTTGACGATAGGAAGACATTTCTATAGAAAAGTTTACGTTAGAAAGACATTTCTATAGAAAAGTTGACGTTAGGAAGACATTTCTATAGAAAAGTTGACGATAGGAAGACATTTCTATAGAAAAGTTGACGATAGGAAGACATTTTTATAGAAAAGTTGACGATAGGAACACATTTCTATAGAAAAGTTGACGATAGGAAGACATTTCTATAGAAACGTTGGTGACAGGTAGACATTTCTATAGAAAAGTTGACGATAGGAAGACATTTCTATAGAAAAGTTGACGATAGGAAGGCATTTCTATAGAAAAGTTGACGATAGGAAGACATTTCTATAGAAAAGTTGACGATAGGAAGACATTTCTATAGAAAAGTTGACGATAGGAAGACATTTCTATAGAAAAGTTGACGATAGGAAGACATTTCTATAGAAAAGTTGACGATAGGAAGACATTTCTATAGAAAAGTTGACGATAGGAAGACATTTCTATAGAAAAGTTGACGATAGGAAGACATTTCTATACAAAAGTTGACGATAGGAAGATATTTTTATACAAAAGTTGACGCTAGGAAGGCATTTCTATAGAAAAGTTGACGATAGGAAGACATTTCTATAGAAAAGTTTACGTTAGAAAGACATTTCTATAGAAAAGTTGACGTTAGGAAGACATTTCTATAGAAAAGTTGACGTTAGGGAGACATTTCTTTAGAAAATTTGACGATAGGACGACATTTCTTTAGAAAAAGTAACGAAGGAAAGACATTTTATAGAAAAGTTGACGATAGAAAGACATTTCTATGGAAGAAAGCAATATCAATTTTGTCTCCGTGGAACATTGAGGCGGATGAGTGATTTTGTTTAAATTCCATATCAATTATATGTATAGGGTGTTATAAACCATAAATTGCTCTAGTCATAGAATTGTTCTTAGGTAGAGCAGTATTACATGGTGCTTGTCAATTTGGTGACATTTATCTCAAAATTAATCTAACCTTTTTCCTTTAAATTTAAACTTGAACTTTTCCAAAATATTATATGCAGTTTCTAAACTGCATTTCCTTGAAAGCAACTTTACAAAACATTTTAACAAGAAGCTCAAATATGCATTGAAGTTTTTTCTTTGTTCTTTACAAACATTTTACTTCGTAAAAATATCTGGGCTAGAAAAACATTAAACTTAAGAAAGTTGCGAAATATATATTTTTTCGCAAAAACTTGTAGTTCTTTTGTTGAATTATTCATTTGTTAATAATTCAGTTAGAAAACAAGGAAAATTTGCTTAAAGTAGAAGATAAAGGGAAAAGAAAATTTAAGTTTCAAAATCAAAAATAAATAACATTTGACAAAATGTTTTGTATCTTCTAAAGACAAATAAATGATAGAATGAAATAAACAAATTTTTGAGCTTCTTTTTGTGGAAACAGATTTTTTGCCAAAGAAATCTAGAGGAAGTAAATTTTATCCCTTGATGCACAATCAATATTTGTCTAAAGCAACAAAATTGCTTTTCTTAGTTGCAATATCTCGTTTGAGTGTTTTAAGATGACTTTGAGGAGGAAAAGGGATTTGAAAAAAAAATTGAGGAGTGATAATGTTAAATTGCAATATCAGACATTTAAACATATAGTCAGTCAATCTCCCACATAGACAGTGTTTTTTAAGTACCCAGTAGATCGAAAGTAAATTTATGTTTTTAGCAATAGAAAAAGAGTCAATATCTACAGGATTATAACTGAGGGTTTGTACTGTTAAACCCTAAAAACTAACTCCATTTTATCATATCAAATCATGTCAAAATTCTTAGTTTTTAATCAGAACTGGCGAGCTTCCTTCTATTTTGGACCGCGGGGTACTAATGCAAATGTGTTGGTATTTTAATATTTGGGAGTACATATACAAGACAATGTTGCAGCTTCAGGATTTAAAATGTAACAATGAATACATGCATAGAATAGCAAGTTATGCTACTTAATAGTATCATTACATGAGAGTGTATTTGTCAAAGAGATATTGGTAATGGTATGTGTAATTCCATAATATGTTAACGTTTATTTTTTTAAGAAAAAGGCATACAATCAAGAACAGTGGAAAAATTGACTTTCAACCAAATTTATGAAAAATTTCCTTTAAAATTAAAAATTTTTGGAAAATTTCCTACTAAAAAATAAATTTTTAAAAATTTCCTATAAAAATAGGAAATTTTTTAAAAATTTCCTAAAAAATAAGAAATTTTTTAAAAATTTCCTATAAAAATAAGAAATTATTGAAAAATTTCCCATAAAAATAATATATTTTTGAAAAATTTCCTATAAAAATAAGAAATTTTTAAAAAATTTCTTATAAAAACAAAAAATATTAAAAAAATTTCCTACAAAAACAAGAAATTTTTGAAAAATTTCCTATAAAAATAAGAAATTTTTTAAAAACTTCATATAAAAATAAAAAAATTTAGAAAAATTTCGTAAAAGAAATAAAAAATTTTAGAAAAATTTCCTAAAAAAATAAAAAATTTTAGAAAAATTTTCAAAAAAATAAAAAATTTTAGAAAATTTCCTAAAAAAAAGAAATAAAAAATTTTAGAAAAATTTTCTAAAAAAAATATACAATTTTAGAAAAATTTCCTATAAAAATAGCAAATTTTAGAAAAATTTCCTATTAAAACAGGAAATTTTAGAAAAATTTCCTATAAAAACAGGAAATTTTTGAAAAATTTCCTATAAAAATAGGAAATTTTTGAAAAATTTCCTATAAAAATAGGAAATTTTTGAAAAATTTCCTATAAAAATAGGAAATTTTTAAAATATTTCCTATAAAAATAGGAAATTTTTGAAAAATTTCCTATAAAAATAGGAAATTTTTGAAAAATTTCCTATAAAAATAGGAAATTTTTGAAAAATTTCCTATAAAAATAGGAAATTTTTGAGAAGTTTCCTATAAAAATAGGAAATTTTTGAAAAATTTCCTATAAAAATAGAAAATTTTTGAAAAATTTCCTATAAAAATAGGAAATTTTTGAAAAATTTCCTATAAAAATAGGAAATTTTTGAAAAATTTCCTATAAAAATAGGAAATTTTTGAAAAATTTCCTATAAAAATAGGAAATTTTTGAAAAATTTCCTATAAAAATAGGAAACTTTTGAAAAATTTCCTATAAAAATAGGAAATTTTAGAAAAAATTCCTAGAAAAATAAAAAAATTTTGAAAAATTTCCTATAAAAATAGGAAATTTTTGAAAAATTTCCTATAAAAATAGGAAATTTTTGAAAAATTTCCTATAAAAATAGGAAATTTTTGAAAAATTTCCTATAAAAATAGGAAATTTTTGAAAAATTTCCTATAAAAATAGGAAATTTTTGAAAAATTTCCTATAAAAATAGGAAATTTTTGAAAAATTTCCTATAAAAATAGGAAATTTTTGAAAAATTTCCTATAAAAATAAGAAATTTTTGAAAAATTTCCTATAAAAAATAAGAAATTTTTGAAAAATTTCCTATAAAAAATAAGAAATTTTTGAAAAATTTCCTATAAAATTAAGAAATTTTTGAAAAATTTCCTATAAAAATATAAAAATTTTTGAAAAATTTCCTATAAAAATAAGAAATTTTTGAAAAATAAGAAATTTTTGAAAAATTTCCTATAAAAATAAGAATTTTTTGAAAAATTTCCTGTAAAAATAGGAAATTTTTGAAAAATTTCCTATAAAAATAAGAATTTTTTGAAAAATTTCCTATAAAAATAGGAAATTTTTGAAAAATTTCCTATAAAAATAGGAAATTTTTGAAAAATTTCCTATAAAAATAGGAAATTTTTGAAAAATTTCCTATAAAAATAGGAAATTTTTGAAAAATTTCCTATAAAAATAGGAATTTTTTGAAAAATTTCCTATAAAAATAGGAAATTTTTGAAAAATTTCCTATAAAAATAGGAAATTTTTGAAATATTTCCTATAAAAATAGGAAATTTTTGAAAAATTTCCTATAAAAATAGGAAATTTTTGAAAAATTTCCTTTACGAATAAGAAATTTTTGAAAAATTTCTTATAAAAATAAGGAAAAAAATTCCTAAAAAAATTATAAATTTTTGAAAAATTTCCGAAAAAAAAAGAAATTTTTTAAAAATTTCCTTTAAATTTTTGAAAATTTTCCTAATTTCATAGTAAATTTTAAAAAAATTTCCTATTTTTATAGGAATTTTGTTTTCATTTTATTCAACATTTTTAAAAAATTAAACTTAAGTTTCCAAGTAACCACTAGCTGCCTAAATCTGTTATGTACGTACACGGACATATTAATGTCTATATATATGTAGACATTGAACTATTTATCGGGAATATATAGCAGTTTATGAGAGTGTATATTCTATTAAAATCAAAAATGTTACTTTACTAGAGGGGTTCGGTAAATTACACAAAATTTTAGCCGGAAAAATAAACACTTCTAGCATAGTCCTAGACTTTGAGCTATTTTAACATGATCATATAATGGATCTGAAATGTGGGGATATAATGATGATCAGTGGAAAATTTAAGACACTGGCTACCTTATACGATATTTTTATATCAAAATTTCGTATAAATAGTAAACATTAAAGGATATCTTCCTGGATTCTTATAAAATTCTTAAATTTAACAAAATTTTAAAAATTTTAAGAATACAATATTGACCCTTACTTGTTTCAAATAGTATTCCCCTAATGTTTATCTCGATATTCATTTTCTCCAAAATATTCTTAATATTTTGATGTGTCTGTACGTCTGTCTGTCTGTGTGTTCAATAACATGCATTTTACTAATGAAGTGAAGTAGTAGAAGAGTATTAGCTTAAAATTCGATTACTTGCATACCAATAAGATTTGGCAAACGACTTACTTATACAAACGTACATGCATATGTATAAATACATAAACACAAAAATGTTTGTACATAACACACACAAAGATGTAGAATATTTAAACAGCTTTAGCACTCATATGCAATGGATTATCTAGGAAAAAAGAGAAAATATCAGAGGAAAATATGAAATCTTTTTAAAATTTAAATGGCTTAAACATAAAAAGAAGATAATATTTTTAAAAAATTTTATATAAAAATAGTAAATATTTGAAAAATTTCCTGTAAAAATTTCCTTTAAAAACAAAACAAATTTTGAAAAATTTCCTATAAAAATATGAAATTTTTGATAAATTTTAAAAATTTCTTAAAAAAAATAGAAAACTTTTAAAAAATTTTCTATAAAAATAGGAAATTTTTCAAAAATTTCCTATAAAAATAAGAAATTTTTTAAAAAATTTCCTATAAAAATAGGTAATTTTTGAAAAATTTCCTATAAAAATAGGAAATTTTTGAAAAATTTCCTATAAAAATTTCCTATAAAAATAGGAAATTTTTGAAAAATTTCCTATAAAAATAGGAAATTTTTGAAAAATTTCCTATAAAAATTTCCTATAAAAATAGGAAATTTTTGAAAAATTTCCTATAAAAATAGGAAATTTTTGAAAAATTTCCTATAAAAATAGGAAATTTTTGAAAAATTTCCTATAAAAATAGGAAATTTTTGAAAAATTTCCTATAAAAATAGGAAATTTTTGAAAAATTTCCTATAAAAATAGGAAATTTTTGAAAAATTTCCTATAAAAATAGGAAATTTTTGAAAAATTTCCTATAAAAATAGGAAATTTTTGAAAAATTTCCTATAAAAATAGGAAATTTTTGAAAAATTTCCTATAAAAATAGGAAATTTTTGAAAAATTTCCTATAAAAATAGGAAATTTTTGAAAAATTTCCTATAAAAATAGGAAATTTTTGAAAAATTTCCTATAAAAATAGGAAATTTTTGAAAAATTTCCTATAAAAATAGGAAATTTTTGAAAAATTTCCTATAAAAATAGGAAATTTTTGAAAAATTTCCTATAAAAATAGGAAATTTTTGAAAAATTTCCTATAAAAATAGGAAATTTTTGAAAAATTTCCTATAAAAATAGGAAATTTTTGAAAAATTTCCTATAAAAATAGGAAATTTTTGAAAAATTTCCTATAAAAATAGGAAATTTTTGAAAAATTTCCTATAAAAATAGGAAACTTTTGAAAAATTTCCTATAAAAATAGGAAATTTTTGAAAAATTTCCTATAAAATTTTTTTTTTGAAAAATTTCCTATAAAAATAGGAAATTTTTGAAAAATTTCCTATAAAAATAGGAAATTTTTGAAAAATTTCCTATAAAAATAGGAAATTTTTGAAAAATTTCCTATAAAAATAGGAAATTTTTGAAAAATTTCCTATAAAAGTAGGAAATTTTTGAAAAATTTCCTATAAAAGTAGGAAATTTTTGAAAAATTTCCTATAAAAATAGGAAATTTTTGAAAAATTTCCTAAAAAATGGAAAATTTTATAAAAATATCCTATAAAAATAAGAAATTGTTGAAAGATTTCCTAAAAAAATAAGAAAATGTTGAAAAATATCCTATAAAAATAGGAAATTTTTGAAAAATTTACTATAAAAATAGGAAATTTTTGAAAATTTTCCTTTATTGATAAGAAATTTGTGAAACATTTTTTATAAAAATAAGAAATTTAAAAAAAAAATTTATTTGAAAAATGAGAAGTTTTTGAAAATTTTTTTATAAAAAGAAAAAAATAAAAAGAAGAAATTTTTAAAAAATTTTCATATAAAAATAAGAAAATTTGAAAAATTTCTTATAAAAATGAGAAATTTTTGATTAATTTCTGTTTGAAAAGAAAAGTAGATAGAATATATTGTAGAATAAGTACAACATTACGGGAGTCAACTGTTGCCTCACTCATATCATATGCATTTCCGCTTTGATGAACATTTCCTTTTTCCTCACTCCCCCAATAAGAACCCAAAAGGTGTAAGGGGAAGTCATCAAATGGGAACAATAAAAGAAACATATTGATTTCTATTTTATAAAGAATAAAATTTATTGCTGATAAAGGTACTTTCTTTATTATGCCGATAAAGTTGTTTATGGAAAACCTTTTTTCTCTATATCAAGATATATTTTTTTATGATGAATGTAAAACATGAAGTTGCTTTATTTAATATCGAAAAAATCATTATTTTCAAATATTTTTACTTTATACCTGTTAACATTTCTGGTTTGAAATTTTAATTTTTATTTTTCTCTCCTTTTGTACAGGCAGTTTTTTTATTCTTTTTAAATTTAGTTTTTATCTAGTTATTTCTGGAATTTCGCAAAAAAATTATCCAACATCATGACATAGAACTTTTTCCCACCTCAAATGGAGGGGAAAAGAATTCTGGATATGTAACAGCAAAAGCCTTCAACTGGATTATTTGGTATTTTTCACAGGTTTCCATGTTTTGGCTGCATGTGTTCGTTTCGTTTCTCGTGCGCCCGTCAAAAAGTCAAATAGTATTTTAGTCAGGTTTTTCATGGGTTTCGTTTTATTTTTTTTGTAACTGTTTTAAGTTTTCGAAACTTTATGAATTATTTGACATTTTTCACGCAGATTTTTATGTAGAGCATGACTGCAAATGTTAAAGCAAAGAATCACATTTAAATAAAAAAATTATATTTGTTTTTTAAATATTTTTTGATTTTTTTCAAAAATTTCTTATTTAGTTTTATAGCAAATTTTTCAAAATTTTCTTATTTTTATAGAATTTTTTTTTCAAAAATTTCTTATTTTTATAGGAAATTTTTCAAAAATTTCTTATTTTTATAGGAAATTTTTCAAAAATTTCTTATTTTTATACGACATTTTTCAAAAATTTCTTATTTTTATAGGAAATTTTTAAAACATTTCTTATTTTTATAGGAAATTTTTCAAAAATTTCTTATTTGTATAGAAAATTTTTCAAAAATTTCTTATTTTTCAAAAATTTATTATTTTTATAGGAAATTTTTCAAAAATTTCTTATTTTAATAGGAAAATTTTCAAAAATTTCTTATTTTTATAGGAAATTTTTCAAAAATTTCTTATTTTTATAGGAATTTTTTCAAAAATTTCTTATTTTTATAGGAAATTTTTCAAAAATTTCCTATTTTTATAGGAAATTTTTCAAAAATTTTCTATTTTTATAGGAAATTTTTCAAAAATTTCCTCTTTTTATAGGAAAATTTTCAAAAATTTCCTATTTTTATAGGAAATTTTTCAAAAATTGCCTATTTTTACAGGAAATTTTTCAAAAATTTCTTATTTTTATAGGAAATTTTTAAAAAATTTCCTATTTTTATAGGAAATTTAAAAAAAATTCCTATTTTTATAGGAAATTTTTCAAAAATTTCCTATTTTTATAGGAAATTTTTCAAAAATTTCTTATTTTTATAGGAAATTTTTCAAAAATTTCTTATTTTTATAGGAAATTTTTCAAAAATTTCTTATTTTTATAGGAAAATTTTCAAAAATTTCTTATTTTTTATAGGAAATTTTTTAAAAATTTCTTATTTTTTATAGGAAATTTTTCAAAAATTTCTTATTTTTTATAGGAAATTTTTCAAAAATTTCTTATTTTTTATAGGAAATTTTTCAAAAATTTCTTATTTTTTATAGGAAATTTTTCAAAAATTTCTTATTTTTTATAGGAAATTTTTCAAAAATTTCTTATTTTTATAGCAAATTTTTCAAAAATTTCTTATTTTTATAGGAAATTTTTCAAAAATTTCCTATTTTTATAGGAAATTTTTCAAAAATTTCCTATTTTTATAGGAAATTTTTCAAAAATTTCTTATTTTTATAGGAAATTTTTCAAAAATTTCCTATTTTTATAGGAAATTTTTCAAAAATTTCCTATTTTTATAGGAAATTTTTCAAAAATTTCCTATTTTTATAGGAAATTTTTCAAAAATTTCCTATTTTTATAGGAAATTTTTCAAAAATTTCCTATTTTTATAGGAAATTTTTCAAAAATTTCCTATTTTTATAGGAAATTTTTCAAAAATTTCCTATTTTTATAGGAAATTTTTCAAAAATTTCCTATTTTTATAGGAAATTTTTCAAAAATTTCCTATTTTAATAGGAAATTTTTCAAAAATTTCCTATTTTTATAGGAAATTTTTCAAAAATTTCCTATTTTTATAGGAAATTTTTCAAAAATTTCCTATTTTTATAGGAAATTTTTCAAAAATTTCCTATTTTTATAGGAAATTTTTCAAAAATTTCCTATTTTTATAGGAAATTTTTCAAAAATTTCCTATTTTTATAGGAAATTTTTCAAAAATTTCCTATTTTTATAGGAAATTTTTCAAAAATTTCCTATTTTTATAGGAAATTTTTCAAAAATTTCCTATTTTTATAGGAAATTTTTCAAAAATTTCCTATTTTTATAGGAAATTTTTCAAAAATTTCCTATTTTTATAGGAAATTTTTCAAAAATTTCCTATTTTTATAGGAAATTTTTCAAAAATTTCCTATTTTTATAGGAAATTTTTCAAAAATTTCCTATTTTTATAGGAAATTTTTCAAAAATTTCCTATTTTTATAGGAAATTTTTCAAAAATTTCCAATTTTTATAGGAAATTTTTCAAAAATTTCCTATTTTTATAGGAAATTTTTCAAAAATTTCCTATTTTTATAGGAAATTTTTCAAAAATTTCTTATTTGTATAGGAAATTTTTCAAAAATTTCTTATTTGTATAGGAAATTTTTCAAAAATTTCTTATTTGTATAGGAAATTTTTCAAAAATTTCTTATTTGTATAGGAAATTTTTCAAAAATTAATTATTTGTATAGGAAATTTTTCAAAAATTTCTTATTTGTATAGGAAATTTTTCAAAAGTTTCTTATTTGTATAGGAAATTTTTCAAAAGTTTCTTATTTGTATAGGAAATTTTTCAAAAATTTCTTATTTGTATAGGAAATTTTTCAAAAATTTCTTATTTTTCAAAAATTTCTTATTTTAATAGGAAATTTTTTAAAAATTTCTTATTTTTATAGGAAATTTTTCAAAAATTTCTTATTTTTATAGACAATTTTTCAAAAATTTCTTATTTTTATAGGAAATATTTCAAAAATTTCTTATTTTTATATGAAATTTTTCAAAAATTTCTTATTTTTATAGGAAATTTTTCAAAAATTTCTTATTTTTATAGGAAATTTTTCAAAAATTTCTTATTTTCATAGGAAAATTTTCAAAAATTTCTTATTTTTATAGGAAATTTTTCAAAAATTTCTTATTTTTTTTTAGGAAATTTTTCAAAAATTTCTTATTTTTATAGGTAATTTTTCAAAAGTTGTTAATTTTTATAGAAGATTTTTCGAAAACTTTCTAATTATGATAGGAAATTTTTCAAACATTTCTTATTTTTATAGGAAATTAAAAAAAATATTTTTTTATGGGAATTTTTTAAAATGTTTTTATTTTGATATGAAATTTTTCAGAAATTTCTTAATTTTATACGAAATTTTTCAAAATGTCTTAATTTTATAGAAAATTTTTTGTAAATTTATTTTTTTATAGCAAACTTGAAACTTATTAATTTAATATTGTAAAAATCTTAAATAAACCCGACTACATCTTTTGTAAATTAATCAAGAGATTCTGACTCTCTAACCAAACAGATTAAGTTAAAAATTAAAACATTTTCAACTTATCTTCTTTTGATATTTCTTAAAATACTTCTTATTATAAACTTTCTCATTTTCCTAGTTATCATTTTTGGCTTTTACAACATCTTTGCTTCTTAATAAAGGACCTTACCAACACAAAAACTACAAAAAAGTGAGAAAAAAGGATAAAGGAATAAGTAATGTAAAGTTTACATTGTGGGTATTTAATTTAGTGTAAGTGAATCCTTAGACTGGTCCTTGTTCCTTGTGGTGGTTTGTTTAACTCCCACTACTTTTCCATTGATATTCATTGTTAAAAGTGATTTAAGTTACGAATTATACGAGAAGCTATGAATGTATGAAAGGAAAAAAGGATGACGATGAAGTTGAAGAAGACGATTGTGTTACAAAGAAAGAAAACTTTCAATTTTTGAGCAAAAATTCATTTGTCAAAAAGAACATTCCTTATGGTATGAATTATAGACATTTAGAAATAAATAAAAGAAAAACAGATGAAAGGACGGACGGATGGATGGTAAAAATGTCAGACAGACAAACACTTTCATACACTTTCCTTCAGAGCCTTGAAAACTTTTTACCCTTCGCATCTGATTTCAGTTAAATTGCTCAGTTCATTTTGAAATTTTGTATATTTTGAAGCATTTTAATAAAAAATATAAGAAAGGAAAAGGAAAACGAAATGTACTCAGTTTACCTTTTTTTTGTTCAAAACGGAAATACGACACATTGAAGTTCATTTGTATGTTTCCGGTGAATGAATGTAAAATTAATTTCGTTAATGTCATCTGAACTTTTTTCCACAATTTTTTATATGTTTTACTTTTGCTTGTAAATTGTATTCATGTTATAGGTTTTTCTTCTAATTTTGCTTTGAATATCAAATTTTAAAGATTGACATTTATTCAAAAGGCTCTAATTGAAAACCTAAAACCTAAAGAAATGGTAAAATTTTGTATTCAAAAAAAGAAATTGCAAATAAAATGGGCTTGTGCAAATGTTTAATAAAAAGGAAATTGATATTTAAATTCAATTTAAAAAAGAAATTTTTGAAAATTTTTTTATAAAAATATGAAATTTTTCAAAAATTTCCTGTAACAAAAAGAAATTTTTGAAAAGTTTCCTATAAAAATAAAAAATTTTTGAAAAACTTCCTATAAAAATCAGAAATTTTTGAAAAATTTTGTATAAAAATAAGAAATTTTTAAAAATTTCCTATAAAAATAAGAAATTTTTGAAAAACTTCCTATAAAAAAGGAAATTTTTGAAAAATTTTCTATAAAAATAGGAAATTTTTAAAAAATTTTCTATAAAAATAAGAAATTTTTGAAAAATTTCCTATAGAAATAAGAAATTTTTGAAATATTTCTTATAGAAATAAGAAATTTTTGAAAAATTTCCTATAAAAATAAGAAATTTTTGAAAAATTTCCTATAAAAATAAGAAATTTTTAAAAAACTTCCTATAAAATTTAAAAATTTTTAAAAATTTTCTATAAAAATAAGAAATTTTTGAAAAATTTCCTATCAAAATAGGAAATTTTTTAAAAATTTTCTATAAAAATAAGAAATTTTTGAAAAATTGCCTATAAAAATAAGAAATTTTTGAAAAATTTCCTATAAAAATAAGAAATTTTTGAAAAATTTACTGTAAAAATAAGAAATTTTTGAAAAACTTCCTGTAAAAATAGGAAATTTTTGAAAAATTTTCTATAAAAATAAGAAATGTTTGAAAAATTTCCTATAAAAATAGGAAATTTTTAAATAATTTTCTATAAAAATAAGAAATTTTTGAAAAATTTCCTATAAAAATAGGAAATTTTAAAAAAAAATTTCTATAAAAATAAGAAATTTTTGAAAAACTTCCATCAAAATAGGAAATTTTTTAAAAATTTCCTATAAAAATAAGAAATTTTTGAAAAATTTCCTATAAAAATAAGAAATTTTTGAAAAACTTCATATAAAAATAGGAAATTTTGAAAAATTTTCTATAAAAATAAGAAATTTTTGAAAAATTTCCTATAAAAATAGAAAATTTTTAAAAAGTTTTCCATAAAAATAAGAAATTTTTGAAAAATTTCCTATAAAAATAAGAAATTTTTGAAAAAATTCCTATAAAAATAAGAAATTTTTGAAAAATTTCCTATAAAAATAAGAAATTTTTGAAAATTTTCCTATAAAAATAAGAAATTTTTGATAAAGTTCCTATAAAAATAGGAAATTTTTGAAAAAGTTCCTATAAAAATAGGAAATTTTTGAAAAATTTCTTAAAAAATTAAATTAAAAAATTAAAAAATTTTCTATACAAATAAGAAATTTTTGAAAAATTTCCTATAAAAATAAGAAATTTTTGAAAAAATTCCTTTTAAAATAAGAAATTTTTGAAAAATTTCCTATAAAAATAAGAAATTTTTGAAAATTTTCCTATAAAAATAAGAAATTTTTGAAAATTTTCCTATAAAAATAAGAAATTTTTGAAAATTTTCCTATAAAAATAAGAAATTTTTGAAAAATTTCCTATAAAAATAAGAAATTTTTGAAAAATTTCCTATAAAAATAAGAAATTTTTGAAAAATTTCCTATAAAAATAAGAAATTTTGAAAAATTTCCGATAAAAATAAGAAATTTTTGAAAATTTTTGAAAAATTTCGTAAAAAAAATAAAAAGTTTTTTGAAAATTTTATATAAAATTTAAAAATTTTTTAAAAATAACAAATTTTTGAAAAATTTCCTATAAAAATAAGAAATTTTTAAAAATTTCATATAAAATTTACAAATTTGTTAAAGATTTTCAATAAAAATAAAAACTTTTGGAAAAATTTCTTTAAAAATAAGAAATTTTCGAAAGCTTTTCTATAAAATAAAAAATTTTTAAAAAAATTCCTATGAGAAAATGAAATGTTTGAAAAATTCTATTGAAATAACTTCCCTTGGTCAACTTTCCATGGAAAAGTCTTCGACTGGTCAACTATAGGAAAGTTTTGGTTTGGTCAACTTTTCTAGAGAAAAGTGTTGGTTTAATAAACTTTTTTATAAAAATGTCTGCTTTTGCTCAATTTTTCTATAGAAATTTATCTGTTTGGTCAACTTTTTCATAGAAATGTTTTTTGGTCAACTTTACCATTGAAAAGTCTCTTTAAATTCTGTTTTAATTACAAATTTTCTAAAATAATTTTATTACCCACCATTTTTATTAACAAAATTATCCCCCATTATTAGCAATTTAAAGGATAAGAAAGGATTTCATTATTACATTAAATATAGATATTCATTTCAAATCCTTTTTTTTTAGTATTTTACCATTAACATTCAATTGTACAAAATTCTTTTGGTTTATGACACTCTTGCTCAGCATTTTCGTTTGATTCCATTAAATAAAATTTTGTATTAATAATCATTTTGTTGCTCCTTTTTTAGGATTTTATATATTTCATAAATGAGGGTATGATTATGGTTTAGCAGCTAAAATAGCCTACGCATTCAATTCGTAATATTTTTTGTTTTTTTTTTTTTTGTCCTGTTGAGATAATTAAATAAAAATGTCCTGCGGTGTGTCTGTGCCACACAATAATACTAGCACCATCAACGCCAACGTAAGTATTTCCAGAATTAGCAGGAAAGGGATACGGATAACCAGTAATGAAAATGATGCTAATGGCAGCAGCAGAAGCAGCCGGCGATGACAAAACACCAAAACCGCAACAAAATGTGTTTAATGTTTTAGAAATATAAAATTTTTTTGTTTACAATTTTTCTTCTACCAAAAAAACTAAATCAAACTTAAAGATTTTTATAGGAAATTTTTCAAAAATTTCTTATTTTTTTTAAGGAAATTTTTCAAAAATTTTTTATTTTTTAAGGAAATTTTTCAAACATTTTTTATTTTTTAAGGAAATTTTTCAAAAATTGTTTATTTTTTAAGGAAATTTTACAAAAATGTCTTATTTTTACAGGAAATTTTTTAAAAATTTCCTATTTTTATAGGAAATTTTTCAAAAATTTCCTATTTTTATAGGAAATTTTTCAAAAATTTCCTATTTTTATAGGAAATTTTTCAAAAATTTCCTATTTTTATAGGAAATTTTTCAAAATTTCCTATTTTTATAGGAAATTTTTCAAAAATTTCCTATTTTTATAGGAAATTTTTCAAAAATTTCCTATTTTTATAGGAAATTTTTCAAAAATTTCCTATTTTTATAGGAAATTTTTCAAAAATTTCCTATTTTTATAGGAAATTTTTCAAAAATTTCCTATTTTTATAGGAAATTTTTCAAAAATTTCCTATTTTTATAGGAAATTTTTCAAAAATTTCCTATTTTTATAGGAAATTTTTCAAAAGTTTCCTATTTTTATAGGAAATTTTTCAAAAATTTCCTATTTTTATAGGAAATTTTTCAAAAATTTCCTATGTTTATAGGAAATTTTTTAAAAATTTCCTATTTTTATAGGAAATTTTTCAAAAATTTCCTATTTTTATAGGAAATTTTTCAAAAATTTCCTATTTTTATAGGAAATTTTTCAAAAATTTCCTATTTTTATAGGAAATTTTTCAAAAATTTCCTATTTTTATAGGAAATTTTTCAAAAATTTCCTATTTTTATAGGAAATTTTTCAAAAAATTCCTATTTTTATAGGAAATTTTTCAAAAATTTCCTATTTTTATAGGAAATTTTTAAAAATTTCCTATTTTTATAGGAAATTTTTCAAAAATTTCCTATTTTTATAGGAAATTTTTCAAAAATTTCCTATTTTTATAGGAAATTTTTCAAAAATTTCCTATTTTTATAGGAAATTTTTCAAAAATTTCCTATTTTTATAGGAAAATTTTCAAAAATTTCCTATTTTTATAGGAAATTTTTCAAAAATTTCCTATTTTTATAGGAAATTTTTCAAAAATTTCCTATTTTTATAGGAAATTTTTCAAAAATTTCCTATTTTTATAGGAAATTTTTCAAAAATTTCCTATTTTTATAGGAAATTTTTCAAAAATTTCCTGTAAAAATAGGAAATTCTTCAAAAATTTCCTATTTTTATAGGAAAATTTTCAAAAATTTCCTATTTTTATAGGAAATTTTTCAAAAATTTCCTATTTTTATAGGAAATTTTTCAAAAATTTCCTATTTTTATAGGAAATTTTTCAAAAATTTTCTATTTTTATAGGAAATTTTTCAAAAATTTCCTATTTTTAAAGGAAATTTTTCAAAAATTTCCTATTTTTAAAGGAAATTTTTCAAAAATTTCCTATTTTTATAGGAAATTTTTCAAAAATTTCATATTTTTATAGGAAATTTTTCAAAAATTTCCTATTTTTATAGGAAATTTTTCAAAAATTTCCTATTTTTATAGGAAATTTTTCAAAAATTTCCTATTTTTATAGGAAATTTTTCAAAAATTTCCTATTTTTATAGGAAATTTTTCAAAAATTTCCTATTTTTATAGGAAATTTTTCAAAAATTTCCTATTTTTATAGGAAATTTTTCAAAAATTTCCTATTTTTATAGGAAATTTTTCAAAAATTTCCTATTTTTAAGGGAAAATTTTCAAAAATTTCCTATTTTTAAGGAAAATTTTTCAAAAATTTCCTATTTTTAAAGGAACTTTTTCAAAAATTTCCTATTTTTATAGGAAAATTTTCAAAAATTTCCTATTTTTATAGGAAATTTTTCAAAAATTTCCTATTTTTATAGGAAATTTTTCAAAAATTTCCTATTTTTATAGGAAATTTTTCAAAAATTTCCTATTTTTATAGGAAATTTTTCAAAAATTTCCTATTTTTATAGGAAATTTTTCAAAAATTTCCTATTTTTATAGGAAATTTTTCAAAAATTTCCTATTTTTATAGGAAATTTTTCAAAAATTTCCTATTTTATAGGAAAATTTTCAAATATTTCCTATTTTTATAGGAAATTTTTCAAAAATTTCCTATTTTTATAGGAAATTTTTCAAAAATTTCCTATTTTTATAGGAAATTTTTCAAAAATTTCCTATTTTTATAGGAAATTTTTCAAAAATTTCCTATTTTTATAGGAAATTTTTCAAAAATTTCCTATTTTTATAGGAAATTTTTCAAAAATTTCCTATTTTTATAGGAAATTTTTCAAAAATTTCCTATTTTTATAGGAAATTTTTCAAAAATTTCCTATTTTTATAGGAAATTTTTCAAAAATTTCCTATTTTTATAGGAAATTTTTCAAAAATTTCCTATTTTGATAGGAAATTTTTCAAAAATTTCCTATTTTTATAGGAAATTTTTCAAAAATTTCCTATTTTTATAGGAAATTTTTCAAAAATTTCCTATTTTTACAGGAAATTTTTCAAAAATATCCTATTTTTACAGGAAATTTTTCAAAAATTTCCTATTTTTACAGGAAATTTTTCAAAATTTTCCTATTTTTACAGGAAATTTTTCAAAAATTTCATATAAAAATAGAAAAATTTTCAAAAATTTCCTAATTTTATAGGAATTTTTTCAAAAATTGCTATTTTTATAGGAAATTTACACAATGTTCTTATATGTTTATAAACACGTATGTATATTTAAACGAGAAGTTTCATAAAAAATTATAAAATATGCTCCAAGTCTTTGTAGATTCATTTAAACACCCATCCAACTGTTGCCTAAAAGCAGGCTATTGTTTTTGTTAGATTTTTTGGTTTCTTTTTTTTTTGGGAATGAAATTTAATATAAATATAAAAGACGCTTTACACTAGTTTAGCTTTATTATAATGTAGAAAAATGTCTGCATATAAAGTGTAAAAAATATTGTCTGAATATTATTATACAATTTAAGGGATTCATATGAATTTGAAAGAAGAGAAAACGCCATGAAAAATTATAAAGAATTTTTTACAGCCACCGCAGAACTAAACTGCGTTAAAGTTTGTTTTGAAAAAAAAAGAAATTCTAGGAATGGATTTTAGTTATTTTATTATAAAGAAACAAGATAGAATTTTTTTGTCAGCTTTTGGAGATTTATGGCAGAGAAACCCAACCAAGTTGGACTTTAAAAAAAAAAAATATATAGATTTTCCTTTTGTATAAGAAAAAAAATCCGGAAAATTTATAAACACCAGGACTAGAAATTTACATAGACAAAAAGACATTTTTAATAAAATATTAAGCAAGAACTCTTATAACTTCAAAACTAAAAATAAATAAATTTTGTGATTTTCTTTTATTTTATTCTCTTTAATTTCCTTTAATTAAAAAAACTAGCTAAAAATCCTTTTTTTTTTTCTTTCATATCCTTACCATAAAATTCTATGAATCTTATTAAGTTTCCTTTGTGGTTTCTTGTATTAAATTGTGTATACAAATAAGTTTCAATTAAATAAAAATAAGTAAATATCTAGAATTTTATTGCCTTGGCACTTTCAAGCCAATTCCAACTAAAACAAATAATAGTAATACATATAGACACACAGACGAAACTTAAACATACACAAATATAAATTAGAAACTCATACATATACCAACACAAAAATAGCTAAACAGAAAGAAACCAGTCATTACGGACAAAATGACAAGAAGAAAATTTATATAAAAATAAGAAAGTTTTGAAAACTAAGAAACTATAAAACTAAGAAATATGTGAAAAATTTCCTATAAAAATATGAAATTTTTGAAAAATTTCCTATAAAAATAAGAAATTTCTGAAAAATTTCCTAAAAAAAGAAGAAATTTTTGAACAATTTCTTATAAAAATAAAAAAATTTTAAAAAATTTCTTACACAAATAATAAATTTTTGAAATTTTTTTTGAAAAATAAGATATTTTAGAAAAGTTTTCTATAAAAAAATAAAAAATGTTCTACAAAAATGAGAATTTTTAAAACGCTTTCCTATAAAAATAAGAAATTTTGAATAAAAAATTTTTCAAAAAATTTCTTTTAGAAATAATAAATTTTTGAAAAATTTTCTAGAAAAATAAAAGTTAAAAATTTTTTAAAATTTATTATAAAGCTAAGAAAATTTTCCAAAATTTCGTATGAAAATTAAAAATTTTTGAAAAATTTCTCAAAAAAAAGTAATTTTTGAAAAGTTCTTATTTTGTAGGAAAATTTTCCAAAAATTGCTTATTTTCATAGGAATTTTTTCAAAAATTTTTTATTTTTATAGGATTTTTTTCAAAAATTTCTTATTTATATAAGAAATTTTTCAAAAATGTCTTATCTTTAAAAAAAAATTTTCAAAAATTTCTTATTTTTTTTTTGTAAGTTTTCCAAAATTCCTTATTTTTTTTAAGAACTTTTTCAAAGAAGAAATTTTTCAAAAATTTCTTATTTTTATAAAATATTTTTCAAGGATAAATATTTTTATAGGAAATTTTTCAAAAATTTCCTATTTTTATAGGAAATTTTTCAAAAATTTCCTATTTTTATAGGAAATTTTTCAAAAATTTCCTATTTTTATAGGAAATTTTTCAAAAATTTCCTATTTTTATAGGAAATTTTTCAAAAATTTCCTATTTTTATAGGAAATTTTTCAAAAATTTCCTATTTTTATAGGAAATTTTTCAAAAATTTCCTATTTTTATAGGAAATTTTTCAAAAATTTCCTATTTTTATAGGAAATTTTTCAAAAATTTCCTATTTTTATAGGAAATTTTTCAAAAATTTCCTATTTTTATAGGAAATTTTTCAAAAATTTCCTATTTTTATAGGAAATTTTTCAAAAATTTCCTATTTTTATAGGAAATTTTTCAAAAATTTCCTATTTTTATAGGAAATTTTTCAAAAATTTCCTATTTTTATAGGAAATTTTTCAAAAATTTCCTATTTTTATAGGAAATTTTTCAAAAATTTCCTATTTTTATAGGAAATTTTTCAAAAATTTCCTATTTTTATAGGAAATTTTTTAAAAATTTCCTATTTTTATAGGAAATTTTTCAAAAATTTCCTATTTTTATAGGAAATTTTTCAAAAATTTCCTATTTTTATAGGAAATTTTTCAAAAATTTCCTATTTTTATAGGAAATTTTTCAAAAATTTTCTATTTTTATAGGAAATTTTTCAAAAATTTCCTATTTTTATAGGAAATTTTTCAAAAATTTCCTATTTTTATAGGAAATTTTTCAAAAATTTCCAATTTTTATAGGAAATTTTTCAAAAATTTCCTATTTTTATAGGAAATTTTTCAAAAATTTCCTATTTTTATAGGAAATTTTTCAAAAATTTCCTATTTGTATAGGAAATTTTTCAAAAATTTCCTATTTTTATAGGAAATTTTTCAAAAATTTCCTATATTTATAGGAAATTTTTCAAAAATTTCCTATATTTATAGGAAATTTTTCAAAAATTTCCTATTTTTATAGGAAATTTTTCAAAAATTTCCTATTTTTATAGGAAATTTTTCAAAAATTTCCTATTTTTATAGGAAATTTTTCAAAAATTTCCTATTTTTAAGGAAATTTTTCAAAAATTTCCTATTTTTATAGGAAAAATGTATTCTTAGCATAGGAAATTTTTCAAAAATTTCTTATTTTTATAGGAAATTTTTCAAAAATTTCTTAATTTTGTAGGAAAATTTTTAAAAATTTGTAATATTTATAGGAAATTTTTGAAAAATTTCTTATAAAAATGGCAAATTTTTGAAAAATTTCTTATAAAAATAGGAAATTTTTGAAAAATTTCCTATCAAAATAGGAAATTTTTGAAAAATTTTCTATTGGAATTTTTGTGAAATTTTTAAAAATTTTTTTAATTAAAATCCATTTTGCCTCTACCCGTTCCTTAACTTTTCTAATTCGTTAGAGTAAATAAGTGATATGAAGTAAACCAACAATAAAAGCAGATGAAATAAATTTAACAACCTAAAAGCTTTTTGCTTTAATAGCTGCTTTCAGATACACACATATACACCTAAACACACACCTATTGTAAACACCCATACTTTCACATACATTTTAGGCCTTTAAGCTTTTTACACACTTTTACACATGCATGTAAAATATAAATTTCACTAGACATTAATGTCAAATTACATACGTTTCTTGTGTAAATGTGAGTTTTTGATGAAGACCAGGATTAGTGGAAATAGAGTAACGACGAAGGACATACTGTTAGATATTTAGAACTTACAATTTGGTTGGTGTAGGCATTTGTTACGTAGAGAACACATATTTTTCGGTATAATTACAAATGTAGGCCTCAATATGTGTAAATTCTACATTTTCTATTATACTCGAATTAATCCTTATGCCATGAAAATGATTACAAAGCTCATGATGTGATGAGGCGAATGTTAGAGAAATATTATTACCCAAAAACATGTTCAAACATGTTCCGCCATGATTTGCTAGATAAATTCCTAAAAATAGGCGTAAAGTGGAGCTCTACATTTGCTCTGGTTGATGGCCAATAAAATACGCCTTTGATGGTGATGCTGTTAGTATTTTACAACCTTTACAACACAGGCCAACCATGAAAAATACCTCAACTTTGAAAAGCTTATGGCATCAAATATTTTGTTGGGGTATAAGAGTTAATGGCCACAAAACAATGAACCATCAATGGACATATGTCCATCCTACAAGTGATAATTTTTGTTGAGTTAAGCAAGTTTTAATAAAGTGTTTCCTCAAACAGACGCCCTCTAATACTAGAGATTCTAATAGTAGAAATAAAACGGTTAAACGGGGCGTATGAGTTACGAAATTATCTAGAAACATGGAAGAACAAATGAATTGTCCTAACAAAAGCTATAAAATCTAAAAGCAATTACTAACGAAAATCTTAATACTAAATTTTGGTAAAAGTCATAAAATAACTTTCCCAGAAAAACCTATAAAAATGGAACTTTTTATGGGCTTTTGTAAATAGAATTCAAATGAAGACCTAAACACTTTTGGTCATTAAAAGGGAAAAACAAAGAAACTGAAGTCAAGAAAGTCACAGGACAATTTAATAAGTGAAAACGTGTTTGAAATAAACTTTGAAAAGAAAAACCTATCAAATACTTTAAATAAACATTTAATAATGCCAAAAGAATTTTTTAAAAAATTTATAAGTTTTATATGAAATTTTTTTCTTACCTGTACCTTCAGGCACCAGAAAGGGACCATTTTGGAACCCAATCAATGCTGACTAAGTTTTTACAATTTAAAGAAACTTTTATTCAATATTTTGTCATTATTTGAAAAAAGAGGATTTTTAAGGTTTTTTATATTTTAAAACATTTCCGACTATAAAATATTTATATGTAATTTTGTTTCCAATGAAAGTGATCTCCTATGTAAATTAATTTCTCACAATGAAATGGAAAACCTTTTTAAAAAACACTTTGATAAGTGGTCACAACTTTTACTACCACTGACAGATGATTCATAACAGGGCATAAAATAAGAAATTTTTGATAATTAAAAAAAAAGGAAATTTTTGAAAAATTCCTATAAAAGAAGGAAATTTTAAAAAAATTTCCTATAAAAATACAAAATTTTTGAAAAATTTCCTATAAACCTATGAATCTTTTTAAAAATTTCTTATAAAAATAGGAAATTAAAAAAAAATGTTTATAAAAATAAGAAACTTTTGAAAACTTTCTTATAAAAAATAGGAAATTTTTGAAAATTTTCAAACAAAAATAGGAAATTTTTGAAAAATTTCCTATAAAAATAGAAAATTTTCGATAAAAATAGATAGTTTTTAAAAAGTTTCCTATAAAAATAGAAAATTTTTGAAAAATTTCCTATCAAAATAGGAAATTTTTGAAAAATTTCCTATAAAAACAGGAAATTTTTGAAAAATTTCCTATAAAAATAGGAAATTTTTGAAAATTTTCAAACAAAAATAGGAAATTTTTGAAAAATTTCCTATAAAAATAGAAAATTTTTGAAAAATTTCCTATCAAAATAGAAAATTTTTGAAAAATTTCCTATCAAAATAGGAAATTTTTGAAAAATTTTCTATAAAAATAGGAAATTTTTAAAAATTTCCTATAAAAATAGGAAATTTTTAAAAATTTCCTATAAAAATAGGAAATTTTTAAAAATTTCCTATAAAAATAGGAAATTTTTAAAAATTTCCTATAAATATTCTAAATTTTTGAAAAATTTCCTATAAAAATACTAAATTTCCTATTTTTATAGGAAATTTTTGCAAAATTCCTATTTTTATAGGAAAATTTCAAAAATTTCCTATTTTTTTAGGAAATTTTTCGAAAATTTCCTATTTTTATAATAAATTTTTCAAAAATTTGCTTTTTTTATAATAAATTTTTCAAAAAGTTTCTTTTTTTTAAAGGAAATTTCCTATTTTTATAGGAAACTTTTCAAAAATTTAATATTTTTATAGGAAATTTTTCAAAAATTTCCTATCAAAATAGGAAATTTTTGAAAAATTTTCTTGTAAAAATAGGAAAGTTTTGAAAAATTTTCTTGTAAAAATAGGAAAGTTTTGAAAAATTTCCTATAAAAATAGGAAAGTTTTGAAAAATTTCCTATAAAAATAGGAAAGATTTAAAAAATTTCCTATAAAAATAGGAAATTTTTGAAAAATTTCCTATAAAAATAGGAAATTTTTGAAAAATTTCCTATAAAAATAGGAAATTTTTGAAAAATTTCCTATAAAAATAGGAAATTTTTGAAAAATTTCCTATAAAAATAGGAAATTTTTGAAAAATTTCCTATAAAAATAGGAAATTTTTGAAAAATTTCCTATAAAAATAGGAAATTTTTGAAAAATTTCCTATAAAAATAGGAAATTTTTGAAAAATTTCCTATAAAAATAGGAAATTTTTGAAAAATTTCCTATAAAAATAGGAAATTTTTGAAAAATTTCCTATAAAAATAGGAAATTTTTGAAAAATTTCCTATAAAAATAGGAAATTTTTGAAAAATTTCCTATAAAAATAGGAAATTTTTGAAAAATTTCCTATAAAAATAGGAAATTTTTGAAAAATTTCCTATAAAAATAGGAAATTTTTGAAAAATTTCCTATAAAAATAGGAAATTTTTGAAAAATTTCCTATAAAAATAGGAAATTTTTGAAAAATTTCCTATAAAAATAGGAAATTTTTGAAAAATTTCCTATAAAAATAGGAAATTTTTGAAAAATTTCCTATAAAAATAGGAAATTTTTGAAAAATTTCCTATAAAAATAGGAAATTTTTGAAAAATTTCCTATAAAAATAGGAAATTTTTGAAAAATTTCCTATAAAAATAGGAAATTTTTGAAAAATTTCCTATAAAAATAGGAAATTTTTGAAAAATTTCCTATAAAAATAGGAAATTTTTGAAAAATTTCCTATAAAAATAGGAAATTTTTGAAAAATTTCCTATAAAAATAGGAAATTTTTGAAAAATTTCCTATAAAAATAGGAAATTTTTGAAAAATTTCCTATAAAAATAGGAAATTTTTGAAAAATTTCCTATAAAAATAGGAAATTTTTGAAAAATTTCCTATAAAAATAGGAAATTTTTGAAAAATTTCCTATAAAAATAGGAAATTTTTGAAAAATTTCCTATAAAAATAGGAAATTTTTGAAAAATTTCCTATAAAAATAGGAAATTTTTGAAAAATTTCCTATAAAAATAGGAAATTTTTGAAAAATTTCCTATAAAAATAGGAAATTTTTGAAAAATTTCCTATAAAAATAGGAAATTTTTGAAAAATTTCCTATAAAAATAGGAAAATAGGAAATTTTTGAAAAATTTCCTATAAAAATAGGAAATTTTTGAAAAATTTCCTATAAAAATAGGAAATTTTTGAAAAATTTCCTATAAAAATAGGAAATTTTTGAAAAATTTCCTATAAAAATAGGAAATTTTTGAAAAATTTCCTATAAGAATAGGAAATTTTTGAAAAATTTCCTATAAAAATAGGAAATTTTTGAAAAATTTCCTATTTTTATAGGAAATTTTTCAAAAATTTCCTATAAAAATAGGAAATTTTTGAAAAATTTCCTATAAAAATAGGAAATTTTTGAAAAATTTCCTATAAAAATAGGAAATTTTTGAAAAATTTCCTATAAAAATAGGAAATTTTTGAAAAATTTCCTATAAAAATAGGAAATTTTTGAAAAATTTCCTATAAAAATAGGAAATTTTTGAAAAATTTCCTATAAAAATAGGAAATTTTTGAAAAATTTCCTATAAAAATAGGAAATTTTTGAAAAATTTCCTATAAAAATAGGAAATTTTTGAAAAATTTCCTATAAAAATAGGACATTTTTGAAAAATTTCCTATAAAAATAGGAAATTTTTGAAAAATTTCCTATAAAAATAGGAAATTTTTGAAAAATTTCCTATAAAAATAGGAAATTTTTGAAAATTTTTCTAAAAAAATATTAAATTTTTGAAAAATTTCCTATTAAAATAAGAAATTTTTTAAAAAATTCCTATACAAAAAGGAAATTTTTGAAAAACTTCCTAAAAAAGTATAAAATTTTTAAAAATTCCTAAAAAATAGGAAAATTTTTGAAAATTTTCCAAAAAAAAAAATAGGAAATTTTTAAAAAATTTCCTTAAAGAAATAGGAAAAATTTCCTAAAAAATAGAAACGTTTTTGAAAAATTTTTCTAAAAATAGAAATTTTTTTAAAAATTTAATATAAAATTATTAGATTTAAAAACAAATTCTTTGAGTTTTTCTTTCCCATTGTGCTTTCAAATGAAACAAAAATTCTACTTATTTTTCAACAACTTGACAAGTTGTGTAAATTTTATAAAGTGTGTGGAAAACACATAAATAAGTATATAATTATAAAATTATTCAAGTGATCCTACACACACACACACACTCATACACTTCCTACGGAAATACTTACAAATAAAATAAAAACAACCGCAAAAACATACAAAGGCACTTACACAAATAAGTAGACAAACTTTCGCCATTGAACCAACAGTTCTAAATTGAAGTACATTTTTAAGAACATTTGAAATGGAAAGAAGTTTTGATATACTATAACAGTTAGGACCAGAAAATAACTCTTATAATATTAACCGCTTATTGCCATAATTTTTCCAGTATTGGAAGGGATCTTTCTTGTTGGAACTGCTGGGTTTTTATAAATAAATATGGAAATACGAGTAGGTTCTCTGATTAACATTTATAAACTTACACTTGCACTCTTATTCACAGACAGTTGGGTAATTTTCCTGAATGTCCCTATATAGGTCTACTTATATAGTTCACACATATTTTCTAGTATTTGCGTACATATATGTAGGTATGTATGAAGTATGTGAGTGTGTAAATTACAAATGTATTTATATTAGTTTTAAGAGTGTATGTATGTCACTTTCGGTGCTTGTAAAGTATTTATAAAACCAAATGAATGTTAAGTAAAGTACACGTATGTAAACGTATGTCTATATATACATTTTACATGCAATTTTATTTTTATGGTACTCTTCATTTTATTTTAGTCTACATTATTTATTACACTCATAGAGTTTCTACCAAATATACACTCCATATACATACATACATTTATACTTACAGTTATGGCCAACAAAAATATTTATTTACATTAAATACATGATATACATACATTACATGTATTCAATACATGTAGTCAAGTGTATGTAAATTTCATCTGCATTTTCTCTTGTATGTAAATGTTCTAAATGTGGTTTTTCATTAGAGCATTTTATTTGGGGTTTTTATATATGAAAATATTTTTCCTTAACATTTTAGGGCCTAATTAAAGCCATTAAAAGTTAGCTATTTTTTTTTTGAAATTTGTAAAAAAAATTTTAAAAATTTCTTATTTTTATACGAAATTTTTCAAAAATTTCATATTTTTATAGGAACTTTTTTTTTTAAATTTCCTATTTTTATAGAAAATTTTTCAAAAATTTCCTATTTTTATAGGAAATTTTTCAAAAATTTCCTCTTTTTATAGGAAATTTTTCAAAAATTTCCTATTTTAATAGGAAATTTTTAAAAAATTTCCTATTTTTATAAGAAAGTTTTCAAAAATTTCCTATTTTAATAGGAAATTTTTCAAAAATTTCCTATTTTTATATTTTTCAAAAATTTCCCATTTTTATAGGAAATTTTTCAAAAATTTCCTATTTTTATAGGAAATTTTTCAAAAATTTCCTATTTTTATAGGAAATTTTTCAAAAATTTCCTATTTTTATAGGAAATTTTTCAAAAATTTCCTATTTTTATAGGAAATTTTTCAAAAATTTCCTATTTTTATAGGAAATTTTTCAAAAATTTCCTATTTTTATAGGAAATTTTTCAAAAATTTCCTATTTTTATAGGAAATTTTTCAAAAATTTCCTATTTTTATAGGAAATTTTTCAAAAATTTCCTATTTTTATAGGAAATTTTTCAAAAATTTCCTATTTTTATAGGAAATTTTTCAAAAATTTCCTATTTTTATAGGAAATTTATCAAAAATTTCCTATTTTTATAGGAAATTTTTCAAAAATTTCCTATTTTTATAGGAAATTTTTCAAAAATTTCCTATTTTTATAGGAAATTTTTCAAAAATTTCCTATTTTTATAGGAAATTTTTCAAAAATTTCCTATTTTTATAGGAAATTTTTCAAAAATTTCCTATTTTTATAGGAAATTTTTCAAAAATTTCCTATTTTTATAGGAAATTTTTCAAAAATTTCCTATTTTTATAGGAAATTTTTCAAAAATTTCCTATTTTTATAGGAAATTTTTCAAAAATTTCCTATTTTTATAGGAAATTTTTCAAAAATTTCCTATTTTTATAGGAAATTTTTCAAAAATTTCCTATTTTTATAGGAAATTTTTCAAAAATTTCCTATTTTTATAGGAAATTTTTCAAAAATTTCCTATTTTTATAGGAAATTTTTCAAAAATTTCCTATTTTTATAGGAAATTTTTCAAAAATTTCCTATTTTTATAGGAAATTTTTATAGGAAATTTTTCAAAAATTTCCTATTTTTATAGGAAATTTTTCAAAAATTTCCTATTTTTATAGGAAATTTTTCAAAAATTTCCTATTTTTATAGGAAATTTTTCAAAAATTTCCTATTTTTATAGGAAATTTTTCAAAAATTTCCTATTTTTATAGGAAATTTTTCAAAAATTTCCTATTTTTATAGGAAATTTTTCAAAAATTTCCTATTTTTATAGGAAATTTTTCAAAAATTTCCTATTTTTATAGGAAATTTTTCAAAAATTTCCTATTTTTATAGGAAATTTTTCAAAAATTTCCTATTTTTATAGGAAATTTTTCAAAAATTTCCTATTTTTATAGGAAATTTTTCAAAAATTTCCTATTTTTATAGAAAATTTTTCAAAAATTTCCTATTTTTATAGAAAATTTTTCAAAAATTTCCTATTTTTATAGGAAATTTTTCAAAAATTTCCTATTTTTATAGGAAATTTTTCAAAAATTTCCTATTTTTATAGGAAATTTTTCAAAAATTTCCTATTTTTATAGGAAATTTTTCAAAAATTTCCTATTTTTATAGGAAATTTTTCAAAAATTTCCTATTTTTATAGGAAATTTTTCAAAAATTTCCTATTTTTATAGGAAATTTTTCAAAAATTTCCTATTTTTATAGGAAATTTTTCAAAAATTTCCTATTTTTATAGGAAATTTTTCAAAAATTTCCTATTTTTATAGGAAATTTTTCAAAAATTTCCTATTTTTAAAGGAAATTTTTCAAAAATTTTCCATTTTTAAAGGAAATTTTTCAAAAATTTCCCATTTTTATAGGAAATTTTTCAAAAATTTCCTATTTTTATAGGAAATTTTTCAAAAATTTCCTATTTTTATAGGAAATTTTTCAAAAATTTCCTTTTTTTATAGGAAATTTTTCAAAAATTTCCTATTTTTATAGGAAATTTTTCAAAAATTTCCTATTTTTATAGGAAATTTTTCAAAAATTTCCTATTTTTATAGGAAATTTTTCAAAAATTTCCTATTTTTATAGGAAATTTTTCAAAAATTTCCTATTTTTATAGGAAATTTTTCAAAAATTTCCTATTTTTATAGGAAATTTTTCAAAAATTTCCTATTTTTATAGGAAATTTTTCAAAAATTTCCTATTTTTATAGGAAATTTTTCAAAAATTTCCTATTTTTATAGGAAATTTTTCAAAAATTTCCTATTTTTATAGGAAATTTTTCAAAAATTTCCTATTTTTATAGGAAATTTTTCAAAAATTTCCTATTTTTATAGGAAATTTTTCAAAAATTTCCTATTTTTATAGGAAATTTTTCAAAAATTTCCTATTTTTATAGGAAATTTTTCAAAAATTTCCTATTTTTATAGGAAATTTTTCAAAAATTTCCTATTTTTATAGGAAATTTTTCAAAAATTTCCTATTTTTATAGGAAATTTTTCAAAAATTTCCTATTTTTATAGGAAATTTTTCAAAAATTTCCTATTTTTATAGGAAATTTTTCAAAAATTTCCTATTTTTATAGGAAATTTTTCAAAAATTTCCTATTTTTATAGGAAATTTTTCAAAAATTTCCTATTTTTATAGGAAATTTTTCAAAAATTTCCTATTTTTATAGGAAATTTTTCAAAAATTTCCTGTTTTTATAGGAAATTTTTCAAAAATTTCCTATTTTTATAGGAAATTTTTCAAAAATTTTCTATTTTTACAGGAAATTTTTCAAAAATTTCCTATTTTTATAGGAAGTTTTTCAAAAGTTTCATATTTTTATAGAAAATTTTTCAACATTTTTAATTTTTATAGGAAATTTAAAAAATTTTAAAAAATATTATAATTTTATAGAAAATTTTTTAATATGAGATGAAGTGAGATTCATTCAGATAAAGTTTTAAATACAAAACATTTTAAATTTCCTTCAGAAAAATCGTATTTATTTTGATTTTAATATTTTAGCAAATTATTTCTTTAATGGAGCTTTGTAATAGATATTTTCTTTAAGTACTATTTGATGTTATAAAGACCCATTAAATTAAAATCACAAAAAAATCGTATCGATTTTGAATTGGAAACATTTATCTAAGTACTTTGTAATTTTTTATTACAATTTCTTCTGTGTTTTTTTTTTTTTTTTCTTTTATGATTCCATTTCCTTTTTGTGTCGTTTTGTAATTGTCTTGTCCTTTGCTTAAATATCCAGGCATTGCATGTGTATGAATGCCAATGACTGTGTAGGAGTATTGGAGTGTCTTTAGTCATTTAAATACATACAAACAGACAGAGATTTTAAGCCTCCTTTTAAACTTCCTTTAACTTCTTTTTGTTTGTGTTCGATAGGAAATCATTGAGGCAATTGTTGCAATTGAAATATAAAGAAATCAGTAAAAACTTTGGTGTACGTTTTTAAATAACGATTTACCAACATAAAATGTTTCCAATTACAGATAATATGTTCTTAGATACTCTTGATGTTGTTGTCAATACTTACAATATGGAACATGGAGCATGCATATTCTTGTCCGACTGTTTGTCGCTCCATTCAGTTGTTAAGTGTTGGCTGAGTGCTCTACGTTTGATTGTACTTTTATTGGTAGTGTCGCTTTTTTGTAAATTACAACGATATTTAAATGTTGCAGACTGACAACGATTCCTTTTCTAAGAGGCTTAAGTTAATAAAAATAAGCAAACAGTACAAGAATTTCAAATACTACTTGGAAATTTTACAATTCCATTGAAATTTTTATAGAAAATTGTAGAATATCAATAGAATTTAATGTCTTGGCAAGTATATAAATTAGAAATGATTAGAGACTAAAGATAGAAAACAATATAATTTAAGGAAAATTTAAATAAGAACACTCCTACCTCTTGCTTATTTAAGTCATGGAATTTTCTTATATTAAAAAGGCACAATGTGTTTTTATTCATATAAAATAACAATCATACGCCCTAGATAAATATGTAGGAAGAGAAACTGTTAACTAGACTATGACTAGACTATGACTAGACTATGACTAGACTATGACTAGACTATGACTAGACTATGACTAGACTATGACTAGACTATGACTAGACTATGACTAGACTATGACTAGACTATGACTAGACTATGACTAGACTATGACTAGACTATGACTAGACTATGACTAGACTATGACTAGACTATGACTAGACTATGACTAGACTATGACTAGACTATGACTAGACTATGACTAGACTATGACTAGACTATGACTAGACTATGACTAGACTATGACTAGACTATGACTAGACTATGACTAGACTATGACTAGACTATGACTAGACTATGACTAGACTATGACTAGACTATGACTAGACTATGACTAGACTATGACTAGACTATGACTAGACTATGACTAGACTATGACTAGACTATGACTAGACTATGACTAGACTATGACTAGACTATGACTAGACTATGACTAGACTATGACTAGACTATGACTAGACTATGACTAGACTATGACTAGACTATGACTAGACTATGACTAGACTATGACTAGACTATGACTAGACTATGACTAGACTATGACTAGACTATGACTAGACTATGACTAGACTATGACTAGACTATGACTAGACTATGACTAGACTATGACTAGACTATGACTAGACTATGACTAGACTATGACTAGACTATGACTAGACTATGACTAGACTATGACTAGACTATGACTAGACTATGACTAGACTATGACTAGACTATGACTAGACTATGACTAGACTATGACTAGACTATGACTAGACTATGACTAGACTATGACTAGACTATGACTAGACTATGACTAGACTATGACTAGACTATGACTAGACTATGACTAGACTATGACTAGACTATGACTAGACTATGACTAGACTATGACTAGACTATGACTAGACTATGACTAGACTATGACTAGACTATGACTAGACTATGACTAGACTATGACTAGACTATGACTAGACTATGACTAGACTATGACTAGACTATGACTAGACTATGACTAGACTATGACTAGACTATGACTAGACTATGACTAGACTATGACTAGACTATGACTAGACTATGACTAGACTATGACTAGACTATGACTAGACTATGACTAGACTATGACTAGACTATGACTAGACTATGACTAGACTATGACTAGACTATGACTAGACTATGACTAGACTATGACTAGACTATGACTAGACTATGACTAGACTATGACTAGACTATGACTAGACTATGACTAGACTATGACTAGACTATGACTAGACTATGACTAGACTATGACTAGACTATGACTAGACTATGACTAGACTATGACTAGACTATGACTAGACTATGACTAGACTATGACTAGACTATGACTAGACTATGACTAGACTATGACTAGACTATGACTAGACTATGACTAGACTATGACTAGACTATGACTAGACTATGACTAGACTATGACTAGACTATGACTAGACTATGACTAGACTATGACTAGACTATGACTAGACTATGACTAGACTATGACTAGACTATGACTAGACTATGACTAGACTATGACTAGACTATGACTAGACTATGACTAGACTATGACTAGACTATGACTAGACTATGACTAGACTATGACTAGACTATGACTAGACTATGACTAGACTATGACTAGACTATGACTAGACTATGACTAGACTATGACTAGACTATGACTAGACTATGACTAGACTATGACTAGACTATGACTAGACTATGACTAGACTATGACTAGACTATGACTAGACTATGACTAGACTATGACTAGACTATGACTAGACTATGACTAGACTATGACTAGACTATGACTAGACTATGACTAGACTATGACTAGACTATGACTAGACTATGACTAGACTATGACTAGACTATGACTAGACTATGACTAGACTATGACTAGACTATGACTAGACTATGACTAGACTATGACTAGACTATGACTAGACTATGACTAGACTATGACTAGACTATGACTAGACTATGACTAGACTATGACTAGACTATGACTAGACTATGACTAGACTATGACTAGACTATGACTAGACTATGACTAGACTATGACTAGACTATGACTAGACTATGACTAGACTATGACTAGACTATGACTAGACTATGACTAGACTATGACTAGACTATGACTAGACTATGACTAGACTATGACTAGACTATGACTAGACTATGACTAGACTATGACTAGACTATGACTAGACTATGACTAGACTATGACTAGACTATGACTAGACTATGACTAGACTATGACTAGACTATGACTAGACTATGACTAGACTATGACTAGACTATGACTAGACTATGACTAGACTATGACTAGACTATGACTAGACTATGACTAGACTATGACTAGACTATGACTAGACTATGACTAGTTCTCAATATCAATCATACTTAGCAAGTTCTACAAGTTGTTTAATATACATTCAATATTTCTTATATGTATAAAGAATTAATATTTCTGTTATTCGAGTGGAAGTTTTTCTTATATTGTATATTATCCACAAAGAAAAAAAAACAACACAGACATAAAAGAAAACAAATTTTGCACTAAAGTAGGTGTCAATTTTCACGCCTCAAATAAACAATTTGTAACTTTTACTTTTTTTCTGCCGCCTTCTTTTTTCAACACATTTTTTGTTTTTAATAAAACGACACCGAATATACATTAAACGCAATATTTGATTTTTTTGCACAGAAACGCAGACGCACGTAAGCTCCTTCTCATGCAGACAAACTTAAACAAATACATTGAATTTATCACACGCACTCATACACAAACACTTGCGTATTTGTTTATTTTAATAAAGACAAGCACACACACACGCTTTTAAGCCAAAAATAACAAAACGGAGATTGACTGAATCCCAATGGATGTGAGACCAAGTGAAATTTGAAATATTTATTGCAAAACAGGGCGAATTGAGCAGAGGAGGTGGGATGATGATGAAAAGGAAAAACTTGAAAATCATTTCACTTTGTAAGTTAATACATCAAATATAAAAAGATTTTTTTTATAAATCATTTTATCTTTTTTAGCTCAAATCTTATTTTTTTTTGTTGTTTTTCTAACAACAAAATATGTTGTTTTATTATTGAGTTTTCTGTTTTCTTTTTCTTTTGTAAAAGTAAAAAGGAATTTTAAGAAATGTGAGTAAAAAAAATTCCTAACGTCAACTTTTCTATAGAAATGTCTTACTATCCTCAACTTTCTAGAGAAATGTCTTCCTATCATTAACTTTTTTGTAGAAATGTCTTCCAATCGTCAACTTTTCTGTAGAAATGTCTTCCTATCGTTAACTTTTCTCTAGAAATGTCTTCCTATCGTCAACTTTTCTCTAGAAATGTCTTCCTATCGTCAACTTTTCTAAAGAAATATAAAAAAATTCCTAACGTCAAGTTTTCTATAGAAATGTCTTACTATCCTCAACTTTCTAGAGAAATGTCTTCCTATCATCAACTTTTTTGTAGAAATGTCTTCCAATCGTCAACTTTTCTATAGAAATGTCTTCCTATCGTCAACTTTTCTCAAGAAATGTCTTCCTATCGTCAACTTGTCTCTAGAAATGTCTTCCTATCGTCAACTTTTCTCTAGAAATGTCTTCCTATCGTCAACTTTTCTATAGAAATGTCTTCCTATCGTCAACTTTTCTATAGAAATGTCTTCCTATCGTCAACTTTTCTATAGAAATGTCTTCCTATCGTCAACTTTTCTATAGAAATGTCTTCCTATCGTCAACTTTTCTATAGAAATGTCTTCCTATCGTCAACTTTTCTATAGAAATGTCTTCCTATCGTCAACTTTTCTATAGAAATGTCTTCCTATCGTCAACTTTTCTATAGAAATGTCTTCCTATCGTCAACTTTTCTATAGAAATGTCTTCCTATCGTCAACTTTTCTATAGAAATGTCTTCTTATCGTCAACTTTTCTATAGAGATAACTTCCTATCGTCAACTTTTCTATAGAAATGTCTTCCTATCGTCAACTTTTCTATAGAAATGTCTTCCTGTCGGCTACTTTTCTATGGAAAAGTCTTTCATTAACTTGTCTCTAGAGAGTTTTTGCTTTCTAATGAAATCTATTCCTAATGTTATTGTTTTTACAAAAATATTTTGTATATCTTAAGTAAATTATGTACTTACAATTGAATTGCAAAATTTAAATTTTAAATCCAGCCCTTGTCTGCTAAGAAATTTTATGAAAATAAGATAAAATATTTTATTTTATTGTTTATAAAATTGCTTTCTTTAATAAAATCATTTTTAAATAGTACTTGAATTATATCTTCTTCAAATGTTGATAGAAAAAATACCAGAATTTAGTAGAAATCATTGTAGAATTTATGATTTAATCAATTGCGAAGGAGATATAGAATAATAAAATATGCAAAATAATAATCACTCTGTGAGTCCTTAAAGAGATTTAAGAAAATTCAAAATAAAACATTTAATAGAAATAAAAATGTATGGATAATAAAATTCTTATAAATAAACGTTTAATATAATCTATCAAAAATAAAATCTAGGAAAATAGCAAATTAAAAATACTTAAGAAAAATATGAAAATTTTAAGATTTAATAAAGTTGAGCTTAATTGTTGACAATTTAATTTATTCAAAAAAAAGTTCACCAAAGGAAAATATTTAGAGAAAAGTTAAACAAACGAAGACTTTTCTATAGAAAAGACATTTTAATTGGAAAGTTGATGAAAGGATGATGTTTTTCTAGAAAAGTTGACGATAGGAAGATATTTCTATTAACAAAAGGAAAACATTTCTATAGAAAAGTTGACAACAGGAAGATATTTCTATAGAAAAGTTGACCATAAGAAGACATTTCTATAGAAAAGTTGACCATAAAAAGACATTTCTATAGAAAAGTTGACGATAGGAAGACATTTCTATAGAAAAGTTGATATTAGGAAGACATTTCTATAGAAAAGTTGATATTAGGAAGACATTTCTATACAAAAGTTGACGATAGGAAGACATTTTTATAGAAAAGATGGCGATAGGAAGATACTTTTATAGAAAAGTTGACTGTAGGAAGACATTTCTATAGAAAAGTTGACGATATAAAGACATTTCTATAAAAAAGTTGACGATAGGAAGACACTTGTATAGAAAAGTTGACGATAGGAAGACTTTTCTATAGAAAAGTTGACCAAAGGAAGACTTTTCTATAGAAAAGTTGACCAAAGGAAGACTTGACGATAGGAAGACATTTTTATAGAAAAGTTGACGATAGGAAGACATTTCTATAGAAAAGTTGACATTAGGAAGACATTTCTATAGAAAAGTTGACGATAGGAAGACATTTCTATAGAAAAGTTGACGATAGGAAGACATTTCAATAGAAAAGTTAACGATAGGAAGACATCTCTATAGCAAAGATGACGATAGGAAGACATTTCTATAGAAAAGTTGACGATAGGATGGCATTTCTATAAAAAAGTTGACGATAGGAAGACATTTCTATAGAAAAGTTGACGATAGGAAGACATTTCTATAGAAATGTTGGCGATAGGAAGATATTTCTATAGAAAACTTGATGATAGGAAGACATTTCTATATAAAACTTGACGATAGGAAGACTTGACGATAGGAAGACATTTCTATAGAAAACTTTACATTAGGAAGACATTTCTATAGAAAAGTTGACGATAGGAAGACATTTCTATAGAAAAGTTGACGATAGGAAGACTTTTCTGTAGAAAAGTTGACGATAGGAAGACATTTCTATAGAAAAGTTGACGACAGGAAGACATTTCTAAAGAAAAGTTGACGACAAGAAGACATTTCTATAGAAAAGTTGACGATAGGAAGACATTTCTGTAGAAAAGTTGACGATAGGAAGACATTTCTATAGAAAAGTTGACGATAGGAAGACATTTCTAAAGAAAAGTTGACGACAGGAAGACATTTCTATAGAAAAGTTGACGATAGGAAGACATTTCTATAGAAAAGTTGACGATAGGAAGACATTTCTAAAGAAAAGTTGACGACAGAAGACATTTCTATAGAAAAGTTGACGATAGGAAGACATTTCTATAGAAAAGTTGACGATAGGAAGACATTTCTGTAGAAAAGTTGACGATAGGAAGACATTTCTATAGAAAAGTTGACGATAGGAAGACATTTCTAAAGAAAAGTTGACGACAGGAAGACATTTCTATAGAAAAGTTGACGATAGGAAGACATTTCTATAGAAAAGTTGACGATAGGAAGACATTTCTATAGAAATTAGGAAGACATTTCTATAGAAAAGTTGACGATAGGAAGACATTTCTATAGAAAAGTTGACGATAGGAAGACTTTTCTGTAGAAAAGTTGACGATAGGAAGACATTTCTATAGAAAAGTTGACGACAGGAAGACATTTCTAAAGAAAAGTTGACGACAAGAAGACATTTCTATAGAAAAGTTGACGATAGGAAGACATTTCTGTAGAAAAGTTGACGATAGGAAGACATTTCTATAGAAAAGTTGACGATAGGAAGACATTTCTAAAGAAAAGTTGACGACAGGAAGACATTTCTATAGAAAAGTTGACGATAGGAAGACATTTCTATAGAAAAGTTGACGATAGGAAGACATTTCTATAGAAAAGTTGACGATAGGAAGACATTTCTAAAGAAAAGTTGACGACAGAAGACATTTCTATAGAAAAGTTGACGATAGGAAGACATTTCTATAGAAAAGTTGACGATAGGAAGACATTTCTGTAGAAAAGTTGACGATAGGAAGACATTTCTATAGAAAAGTTGACGATAGGAAGACATTTCTAAAGAAAAGTTGACGACAGGAAGACATTTCTATAGAAAAGTTGACGATAGGAAGACATTTCTATAGAAAAGTTGACGATAGGAAGACATTTCTATAGAAAAGTTGACGATAGGTAGACATTTCTATAGAAAAGTTGACGATAGGAAAACATTTCTATAGAAAAGTTGACGATAGGAAGACATTTCTATAGAAAAGTTGACGATAGGAAGACATTTCTACAGAAAAGTTGACGATAGGAAGACATTTCTATAGAAAAGTTGACGATAGGAAGACATTTCTATAGAAAAGTTGACGATAGGAAGACATTTCTATAGAAAAGTTGACGATAGGAAGACATTTCTATAGAAAAGTTGACGATAGGGACCCAGTTCTATAGAAAAGTTTAAGATAGGAAGACCTTTTTATAAAAAAGTTAAACAAAATTAAAACGATTTCATAGAAAAGAAGTCTTCCTTTGTTTTACCTAAAAGAAGGACTTTATAGTAGAGTTCTGTGGAAATGTTGACTGAAGGAAGATCTTAGGAAGTATTTTCTTTAGCAAAAGAATCATATTATGGAGACTTTTTCTGTATAGAAAAGTTGCAGTTACGAAGACTTTTTCTACAGTAATTTGAAGAGTTTACTCTTTTCGAACTGCGGAGTTATTCAACTGAGATATATCAATCTTTTTAATAATCTCAAAGTGGTGACTGCTCTCGCCCTGCTGAATTGTTTCGAACTTTTGAGTGATCTTAAACTTCGGAGTAACCTTGAATCATCATATAAATATAAGCAGCAGTTCAGGATGACTCCGAAGTTCAATATCACTTAAAAGTACGAGACGAAATCAAAACAAATATTCTCTGTTTTTTTTTTTAATTCTGAAACTCTGTTTGATACAACTCCCTTTAATACAAGTTTGTTGTATTATATACTTCAAGGAAGTGTCAGAATCTCAAGAACAATTTTAAAAATAAAATTTTCAAATTTCTTTGTTTTAGAAAATCCCGCTAAAATTCATAATTTTTGCTGAAATGGATAAAGAATCAAAGAAGTATAAACCGGAAAAAAATGTTTTCTTTAAATGGAACGATTATTAGAAACAAAATTTTAAATTTTCAGAAAAAAAATTGAAGAAATAGAAAGTTCCTTATCATCTTTGTCTATAGATGGTAAGTGGATAAAAGAGAAGTTTACTGATTCGGACCTGAGTCAAACTTCTTCTTTGAAAATGGACTTAAATACTAACGTCTATAGTGAAAACTTAAAAGCGATGAATCCATTGGATTTTGATAGTTCTTCAACTGAAACCGAGTTCAAAACAGAGAAAGATGTGGGTACTGTTCCTGATAGTGAGTTTTATGCTTCAACTGAAACAGAATCAGATACTACCGTCATGTCAAAAAATTTAAGTGTCGTTAGTGAGAAGAAAGATCAGGGTACTATAACGATTGTAGTTGGAAGTGACTTCAGTGGATTAAGCGCTTTGGCCTCTATCACCTCAAAAGACAGCCCAGAGCATTTAAAAGCCAAAGAACAGATGCCTAGAACATCAGAGAAAACTATAACTACAAAAGAAGACTTTGGGAGACCTGAAATCAAAGATGATCTAGAATACTCAGAAACTTCAATACATAAATTAAGATTTGCTTCTACCACTTTTGAGGCTGTGGAGCAACTAAACCAAGCAAAATATCCGAAAACAAATTCAGAAGATGATGAAGCAGGTCGGTATATTTATATAATTTCCAAATCCTTAACTTTAATAAATCCAATTTATAGCCAAACTCAAAAGTAGCAAATCAGTGCACAACCCCAGTCATCTCGAAGATAGCGATGACGACGAAGCTACCAACTTAAGTTTAGGGCACGTTTTTGTAAGTAATAGTTATCTTGGAATTTTAATAATTTACCTACAAATTTTAAAATTTTTCTTAGGTTTACATGGTCATACCCCCGGATGGTGGCTTTGGTTGGATAATAACAATCATGTCATTTTTTTCCCAAATAGTAGTTGATGGTATTGTCTTATCTGTAGGTATAATGTTACCACATATTGGCAAAGAGTTTGATGTACCAGGATCACAAGTTATCTTAGTGGGTTCAGTCCAAGTTGGTAAGTTACTAAGCAATAGATTTCTATAGAAAAGTCCACCTTTGGTCAACTTTTCTATAGCAAAGTATACCTTTGGTCAACTTTTCTAAAGAAAAGTCTACCTTTGGTCAACTTTTCTGAACAAAAGTCTACCTTTGGTCAACTTTTCTGAAGAAAACACTACCTTTGGTCAACTTTTCTATAGAAAAGTCTACCTTTGGTCAACTTTTCTACAGAAAAATCGAACTTTGGTCAACTTTTCTGTAAAAAAGTCTACCTTTGGTCAACTTTTCTATAGAAAAGTCTACCTTTGGTCAACTTTTCTATAGAAAAGTCTACCTTTGGTCAACTTTTCTATAGAAAAGTCTACCTTTGGTCAACTTTTCTGAAGAAAAGTCTACCTTTGGTCAACTTTTCTGAAGAAAAGACTGCCTTTGGTCAACTTTTCTATAGAAAAGTCTACCTTTGGTCAACTTTTCTATAGAAAAGTCTACATTTGGTCAACTTTTCTATAGAAAAGACTACACTTGGTCAACTTTTCTATAGAAAAGTGTACCTTTGGTCAACTTTTCTATAGAAAAGTCTACCTTTGGTCAACTTTTCTATAGAAAAGTCTACCTTTGGTCAACTTTTCTATAGAAAAGTCTACCTTTGGTCAACTTTTCTATAGAAAAGTCTACCTTTGGTCAACTTTTCTATAGAAAAGTCTACCTTTGGTCAACTTTTCTATAGAAAAGTCTACCTTTGGTCAACTTTTCTACAGAAAAATCTAACTTTGGTCAACTTTTCTATAAAAAAGTCTACCTTTGGTCAACTTTTCTATAGAAAAGTCTACCTTTGGTCAACTTTTCTATAAAAAAGTCTACCTTTGGTCAACTTTTCTATAGAAAAGTCTACCTTTGGTCAGCTTTTCTATAAAAAAGTCTACCTTTGGTCAACTTTTCTATAGAAAGGTCTTCCTTTGGTCAACTTTTCTATAGAAAAGTCTACCTTTGGTCAACTTTTCTATAGAAAAGTTTACCTTTGGTCAACTTTTCTATAGAAAAGTCTACCTTTGGTCAACTTTTCTATAGAAAAGTCTACCTTTGGTCAACTTTTCTATAGAAAAGTCTTCCTTTGGTAAACTTTTCTTTAGAAAGTCTACCCTTGGTCAACTTTTCTATAGAAAAGTCTACCTTTGGTCAACTTTTCTATAGAAAAGTCTACATTTGGTCAACTTTTCTATAAAAAAGTCTAACTTCGGTCAACTTTTCTAGAGAAAAGTCTACCTTTGGTCAACTTTTCTTTAGAAAATCTTCCTTTGGTCAACTTTTCTTTAGAAAATCTTCCTTTGGTCAACTTTTCTTTAGAAAAGTATTCCTTTGGTTAACTTTTCTTTAGAAAAGTCTTCCTTGGGTCAACTTTTCTTAAGAAAAGTCTTCCTTTGGTCAACTTTGCTATAGAAATGTATACCTTTGGTCAACTTTTTTTTAGGAAAGTATTATTTTTCTTGATTTCTTTTAGGTTGCTACTTTCTATTTGGCGCTGTCTCAAGTGCCTTTATAAACAAATTTGGTTTTAGACCTGTAGCCCTAATCGGTTGTATAGTTTCCATAATAGTCTTGAGCATAGCCACCTTTAGTGTAAATATTTCCATGATGATAATTTTCTATAGCATTTTAGGTAAGTTCTACAATAATTTTTAAGAAGAAAATTTCACCCATTTTTCTTCAAAAGGTGGTCCTAGCTTAAGCATGATTTGGGTTTCTTCGCAACTTATTATTGGTTATTATTTCGATAAATATAGGCCCATAGCAATTGGAGCTGCTTGTTCGGGAGCTGGTGCTGGGATTATGATATTTTGTTTAATGAATAGCACATTGTTACCCCTAATGGGTTGGCGTAATGTAATGAGGGTACATGTGTGTTTTCTATTGGTCGTGTTCTTAATGCTTCTGACATTTAAAGAGGTGACGCCTACTAGGATAGGAAAAGTTCGAGAGGTGATTATAAAATTGGTTGCTTCTAAGAATTGCTCTAAAATTACTTAAATTTAGCCTTTAGTATCTGAAGATGAATCTGAATCTGATTCTTATGATCTAACAAATGGCTCAACAACCTACACTCGATATTCCTTGAAATATGATGATGAAGATATTGACTTGGGTGAAATGTTTGAAAGGAAAATAGGTACTTATTTTATGATAAAGATACAAATTTTATAATCGCAAAATATTTTTCTACTAAAACAGTTTCATCCTACAAAAAAGAACCTTCTTCTTTCACAAAATTCTTACAAAAATGTTTTCCTCCCATCCACCGATGCTGGGAACGTTGCCAAATAAGAAAAACCGAAGAAGCCAAACGTTATGTCATTAAACAAGATGCTTTCGAACAGGAAGATCTTTTCTACATGGGACCCAAAGATCGTAACAAAGAAGAAGAAAGACTTACTGTCATGTTAAAAAAAGGGGCCGATTCACGATTTAGCCAAGTAGATGTTCCCGAGTGGCGTACAATATCATTGGAAGTTTTCGAGAGTCATGATAGGAGACAATCTGTCCTCACCAAATTGTCCACCTTTAATTTAGCCAGAGATTTGGAAATCACGAAACAACAACTAGATGACGAAAGAAGAGTAGAGGCCTTAAAGAAACGTTTTGATCTTATGAATTTGATACATCCTAAGATACGTATAGCTTTTAGTTTACTCTTCGACTTTCGTTTACTGGCCATTATGGAATTTCGGATATTAATATTGTCGGCTTTTCTGTTTCCGATGGGCTTTAATATACCGTTTGTCTACTCGACAGGTCAGTCATACAGATAAGATATGATATATAGCATATCAAACACAGGATATCATACCTAATGTTGTAAAACACTACAAGCCCAACATCAGACTTTATAGGCGGACTATTGCAAAATTTTTCTATAGAAAAATTTTCGATAGAAAAATTTTTCTATAGAAAAACTTTCGATAGAAAAATTTTTCTATGGAAAAATTTTCAATAGAATAATTTTTCTATAGAAAAAATTTCGATAGAAAAATTTTTCGATAGAAAAAAAAATTTTTCGATAGAAAATTTTTTCTATAGAAAAATTTTCGATCGAAAAATTTTTCAATAGAAAAATTTTTCTATAAAAAAATTTTCAATATAAAAATTTTTCTACAGAAAAATTTTCTATAGATACATTTTTCTATAGAAAAATTTTTCTATAGAAAAAATTATTTCTATTGAAAATTTTTCTATAGAAAAATTTTTCTATTGAAAATTTTTCTATAGAAAAATTTTTCTATTGAAAATTTTTCTATAGAAAAATTTTTCTATTGAAAATTTTTCTATAGAAAAATTTTTCTATTGAAAATTTTTCTATAGAAAAATTTTTCTAGTGAGAATTTTTCTATAGAAAAATGTTTCTATTGAAAATTTTTCTATAGAAAAATTTTTCTATTGAAAATTTTTCTATAGAAAAATTTTCGTTGGAAAAAGTTCATATCTCATTACAACTCCAACATGTCGGCCTCAGACATATCAACATCACTTTACAACTCCAACATGTTGGCTTAATACATATCTATATCTTTTTTAAATCATCTCTTATTTATTCCAATTTTTTTCTTTCCTTTTATATTTTCCTGCCCTTCCGCAAATTTCTTTTTTATTGGGCTAGTGCGTGCACAAATTGAGCCAACCTATGCCAAGCTAATTTCACCCACCATTGGCTTGTCGAACTTTTTATTTCGTATTTTATCTGGTTTCATTGCATACAGATATCGTGAATATACAACGTACATCTGCGGTGGTGGCATGTTTATCGGTGGCCTGTTTGTATTCATAAGTGCCTTCTATGGAATCGATGTGGTGTGGTTTCAATTTGTGTATGCCATGTGCTATGGCATTGCTCCAGGTAATATTTACTTTTATCTATGCAAATCAAAAATGATGTATGTATGTGTGTGTGTGTGTATGAGTATAATATCTGTGTTGGTTCCAAAGGTTTTGCATAAGTTTATTTGTATACATTCAGATCATCATTATCGTCATCATATTTGGAAATATTTTTTTCAGGAAATGCTACAACTTACTCCTGCTCATACCTTTAATATATTTTGGATCATTCTGACTGATGCTCTGAATGATTTTTGTGTGAAAAATACTTTTGCAGGAGTAACATCATCATCATCATCAACCTGCATTTTTAATTCCCACTCATATGCTTTCACTCATTCGTCCGTTCATTCTTTCATGCATTCCCTTCTTCATTGAATAAATGACCACAGGCAAACAGTATTAATTATGCTGCTTCGTAATGGTTTGCAGATGGTTTGGGTTGAATGTGTGTATGTGTGTGTGTATGAATGTAAGTGAGAGTATATGCATTTGCCTGCCTATATCCGGTTTGTGTATGAGACTAAGTAAACGAATGCAATTTTAATTATATTCCTCTTTATGTTTATTTATGTAGATTTTTCAGTATTTTCGCATTTTTTCTGATTTCCAGCGCTTTTCATTATCCTCCTCTTTTATTGTTCTGCCTTTTTTTCTTTCCCTCTTCCCCTTTTAAAGCCTTCTATTCATCATTGCGTAGCATTATCTATGTACGTTCGCTGGGCCTGGATAAGCTAACAAACGCCTTTGGTTTATCGTCTTTGGCCATGGGATTGGGTGTTTTTATTGGTACAACAGCTGCTGGTATCCTCAATGATTTAACCGGCAGCTATAGAGCTTCGTTTGTATTCTCAGGAATTTGCATTTGTGCAGCGGGTGGCTTGAAATTGATATTGCCCACGTTAATCGCCAGGGCTAAGAAATAAGAAAGAATAATATGAATAAGCAAAAAACAGCAACAGATTGCTTTTAAGAAAAGGTGTTAATGAAACCACAAATTATCAAATGTATTAAGCAAGAACAATATGGCAGCGGATAATAATAAATAAAAATATTAAAAAGAAAAGAAAGATCTTTAATTTAATACACCCATGGGCGCTTCAATTCCTCTTTCATTTAGGAATCAGACTCTACTATAGTTTAATTAGTTATAACACCATCAGACTCTGAGTGCAAAGTTTTGTAACAAACACTAGAGGACAAGTCAGTTAGACAATTCAGACTAAGACGATTATCCTTATGAAAACCTTTCGATCAACTCTTTGGAAGTTTAGACTGCTTTTGGAAATTTTTTATATAGAAACTTTCTAATATCGTGAACATTTCTATAAAAATGTCCTACTATTGTCAACTTTTCTATAGATATGTCTTCTTATCGTCAACTTTTCTATAGAAATGATTTTCTACCGTCAACTTTTCTATATAAATGTCTTCCTATCGTCAACTTTTCTATAGAAATGTCTTTCTATCGTGAACTTTTCTATAGAAATGTCTTCCTATCGTCAACTTTTCTATAGAAATGTCTTCCTATCGTCAACTTTTCTATAGAAATGTCTTCCTATCGTCAACTTTTCTATAGAAATGTCATCCTATCGTCAACTTTTCTATAGAAATGTCTTCCTATCGTCAACTTTCCTAAAGAAATGTCTTCCTATCGTCAACTTTTCTATAGAAATGTCTTCCTATCGTCAACTTTTCTATAGAAAAATCTTCCTTTCGTCATTTTTTCTATAGAAATGTCTTCCTATCTTTAACTTTTCTATAGAAATGATTTTCTTCCGTCAACTTTTCTATATAAATGTCTTCCTATCGTCAACTTTTCTATAGAAATGTCTTTCTATCGTGAACTTTTCTATAGAAATGTCTTCCTATCGTCAACTTTTCTACAGAAATGTCTTTCTATCGTCAACTTTTCTATAGAAATGTCTTCCTATAGTCAACTTTTCTATAGAAATGTCTTCCTATCGTCAACTTTTCTATAGAAATGTCTTCCTATCGTCAACTTTTCTATAGAAATGTCTTCCTATCGTCAACTTTTCTATACAAATGTCTTCCTATCGTCAACTTTTCTATAGAAATGTCTTCCTATCGTCAACTTTTCTGTAGAAAAATCTTCCTTTCGTCATTTTTTCTATAGAAATGTCTTCCTATCTTCAACTTTTCTATAGAAATGTCTTCCTATCGTCAACTCTTCTGTAGAAATGTCTATAGAAATGATTTTCTACCGTCAACTTTTCTATAGAAATGTCTTCCTATCGTCAACTTTTCTATAGAAATGTCTTTCTATCGTCAACTTTTCTATAGAAATGTCTTCCTTTCGTCGACTTTTCTATAGATATGTGTTCCTTTCGTCAACTTTTCCGTAGAAATGTCTTCCTATCGTCAACTTTCCTATAGAAATGTCGTCCTATCGTCAACTTTTCTATAGAAATGTCTTCCTATCGTCAACTTTTCTATAGAAATGTCTTCCTATCGTCAACTTTTCTATAGAAATGTCTTCCTATCGTCAACTTTTCTATAGAAAAGTCTTCCTATGGTCATCTTTTTTTAAAGAAAATTTTTCCTATGGTCATCTTTTCTATAGAAAAGGTTCCTATCGTCATCTTTTCTATAGAAAAGTCTTCCTATCGTCAACTTTTCTATAGAAAAGTCTTCCTTTGGTCAACTTTTCTATAGAAAAGTCTTCCTTTGGTCAACTTTTCTATAGAAAAGTCTTCCTTTGGTCAACTTTCTATAGAAAAGTCTTCCGTTGGTCAACTTTTCTATAAAAAAGTCTTTCTTTGGTCAACTTTTCTATAGAAAAGTCTTCCTTTGGTCAACTTTTCTATAGAAAAGTCTTCCTTTGGTCAACTTTTCTATAGAAAAGTCTTACTTTGTTAAATTTTTCTATAAAAGTGTCTTTTTTACCTAAAATTTTCAATGGAAATTTTTTGTAAAAATTTCTCCATTAATAAAAAAGGCTTTAAATTTTTGTATTTTTATTCTAATTTTTATTATTATTTTATACAAAACATTATTGATATTTAATTACATAAATTATAAGGTTTTATTTTATTTTTAAATTAACTTATGATCCTTCTTTTTTATATTTTTGTGTATATCATTTTTCTTCTTTGTATTATTATTTAATTCCAAAGTTTATTTATTTGTTAATATATTATTTATAAATAAATTAACTTTTCGTATTGAAAAGCTCTTTTTTTTGTTATATTTATAGACTTAAGTATTTGTTAGTTTGTAGATGTAAATGTTATGACTATTTTTGTATGTATATGTGTGTGATTGTGGAAGGGGGTAATTGAAAGGAATTGTAAGGGGATTCAAAGAACCTGATACTTATTTTTATTGCTATTAATTGTGAGTTTTAGTATCTGGGAAAAAAAGGGTAATTACGGTCATGTTTTCTATAGAAAAGGGTAGCTTTGATCAATTTTTCTTTAGAAAAGGGTACCTTTGTCCAATTTTTCTATAGAAAAGTGTACTTTAAGTAATTTTTTGTATTAAAAAGGGTAATTTGGGTCAACTTTTCTATATATATACTTTCCTTTAGTCAGCTTTCAATAGCAAATGGTAACATTTTTCAGCTTTGTTATACAAAACTGTACCTTTTGTCATCTTAACTACAAAAGAGTAGCTTTGGTCAACTTTTCTGCATGATAGAGTACCTTTGTTCAACTTTTCTATAAAAAGCGGTATCTGTGGTAAACCTTTACATAGAAAAGGGTACTTTTTTTATATAAAAGGGTAACCTCGTTCAACTTTTTTAAAAAAAGATGTACCTTTAGTCAATTTTTCTATAAAAAAGGGTACTTTTAGTTAACTTTTTTATAAATACTTGTTTAACTTTTCCATATAATTTTTTTCATTTTGTCAAATTTTCAATAGAAATGGGTAGCTTTGGACAACTTTTTTATATAAGAGGGTACTTTTGCTCAACTTTTCTACAAAAGTTGGTTCTTTTAGTAAACTTTGTTCAACTTTTCTATAAAAAGTGGTATCTTTGGTAAACTTTTACATAGAAAAGGGAACTTTTCGTCAACTTTTCCAAAAAATGTACTTCGGTCCATTTTTCTTTAATAAATTTTTTCGTTTGGTCAACTTTTCAATAAAAAAAGGTACCTGTGGTCAACTTTTTTGTAGAAAAGGTAACCTTTGGTCATCTTTTCTATAGAAAAGGGTACCTATGGACAGGTTTTCTATAGAAAAGTATTACTTTGGTCAACTTTTCTATATAAAGGATTTCGTTTTGTCAACTTTTCAATAGAAGTGGTCAACTTTTTTTTATGGAAAAGGTTACCTTTGGTTTAGCTTTGAACAACTTTTCGATATAAAATGGTACCTTTGCCCAACTTTTTTATAGAAATTGGTTCTTTTGGTAAACTTTTCTATGAAAATGGTTCCTTTAGTTAACTTTTCTATAAAAAGGGTTGTTTTAGTAAACTTTTCTATAAAAAGTGTACTTTTGGTTAACTTTTCTATATAAATATTTTCGTTTTGTCAACTTTTCAATTGAAAAGGGTAACGGTGGTCAACTTTTTTTATAGAAAAGAGTAGCTTTTGTTCACTTTTTTATATAAAAGGTTATCTTTGCTCAATTTTTCTCTAGAAGGTGTTTCCTTTGGTAAACTTTTCTACAAAAAAGGGTACTTTTGTCAACATTTCTATAAAAAGGGTACTTTTGGTCAACTTTTCTTTAAACATGTATTCGTTTTGTCAACTTTTTAATAGAAAAAGGTGCCATTGGTAAAATTTTTTATAGAAAGGGTTACCTTTGGCCATTTTTTCTATAGGAGAGAGTACCTATGGACAAGTTTTCTTTAGAAAATAATAGTTTTGGCCAACTTTTCTTTAAAAAATTGTACCTTCGTTAAACTTTTCTGTAGGAAGTGGTTGCTTTGGTAAACTTTTCTATAAAAAGGGTACTTTTAGTCAACTTTTTTATGAAATGTGTACTTTTGCTCAATTTTTCCATATAATTTTGTTTCCTTTTGTCAACTTTTCAATAGAAATGGGTACCATTGGTAAAATTTTTTATAGAAAGGGTTACGTTTGGCCAGTTTGTCTATAGAAGAGGGTACCTATGGACAAGTTTTCTTTAGAAAATAATAGTTTTGGCCAATTTTTATATAGGAAAGGGTAATTCCTGTCATCTTTTCTATGGAATAGGGTACTTATGGTAGAGTTCCTATAGAAAAGGGTACTTTTGGTGAACTTTTCTATAGAAAACGGTACCTTTGTTCAACTGTTCTATTGAACGTGGTATCGTTGGTAAACTTTTCCATAAAAATGGAACTTTTAGTTAACTTTAGTATAGAAAACAGTACTTTCGGTCAACTTTTCTATAGAAATGTTTTCATATTATGAAGTTTTCTATAAAAAAGATTTGAGATTTGTTGAGTATTTAGGGAGCGGGGGATATAAGGTTTCAAAATTCCTTTCAAGGCTTTTTTTATTTAAGTATAAATTATCTATTTATTTAATTTATTTGCTCAATTGTTAACCGGTGATTTATTTCAATTATTTGCTTCAATTTTTTCAACGGAAATATTATTCAAATGAATTGAAGTTGTTGACTGTTTGGTTTTTTTTTTAAATAATTAAAGTTTTTTTAGCTTTTAGATAATTTTTTTTTTGATCTTTAATTAATTTCCATTTAACATATTCTCATTTAATTGGGTTTCATTTATATTTTTAAATATTTATATAAAGTTTTAATATCTACATTTCTTTAAAGTTAATGTAGTTTAATGTTAATTATTTAAATTGTTTGTTACTTTAAAGTTTTCCGTTTGAAATTTTCTTTCAAATTTCAAATTAAAGTGCTTTAATTTAAGGCTTAAACTAATTTTACAAACTAGGGTTTTTCTATTTATATTATCTGGATTTATATATTCTGAAATATGTATGTATTTATATATAAAATTTGAAATAACTTAGATTTGTTTAATTTTACTTAAATTACGTTTTACCTTGTTTGATTTTGTCATTAAATACTAGAAAAGGGAATTATAAAAAAAGATTTCTTAAAAAGTTCCCTTAAAGAAGATTTGAAAATCCCTTGAAAGCTTTTTTGAAAAGCTTTCGAAAAAGCTTTATTTAAAAGCTTTCGAAAAAGCTTTATTGAATTGCTTTCGAAAAAGCATTATTAAAAAACTTTCGAAAAAGCTTCGAAAAAACCTTATTTGTATGCTTTTGACAAAGCTTTATTTATAAGCTTTCGAAAAAGCTTTATTAAAAAGCTTTAGAAAAAGCTTTATTAAAAAGCTTTAGAAAAAGCTTTATTAAAAGCTTTCGAAAAAGCTTTATTGAATTGCTTTCGAAAAAGTTTTACTTCAAAACTTTTGAAAAAGCTTGAAAAAAAATATTGACTAAATAGCTTTCGAAACAACTTCATTTGTAAGCTTTCGAGAAAGCTATATTTATAAGCTTTCTTAAAAGCTTTGTTTATAAGCTTTCGAAAAAGCTTTATTTATAAGCTTTCGAAAAAGCTTTATTAAAAAGCTATACTGAAATTCTTTCGAAAAAGCTTGATTAAATAGCTTTTAAAAAAGCTTGATTAAATAGCTTTTAAAAAAGCTTGATTGAATAGCTTTTAAAAAAGCTTGATTGAATAGCTTTTAAAAAAGCTTGATTAAACAGCATTCGAAAAAGTTTTCAAAAAAGCTTGATTAAATAGCTTTCGAAACAGCTTTATTTAAAAACTTTCGAGACAGCTTTATTTATAAGCTTTTGAAACAGCTTTATTTATACGCTTTCAAAGCAGCTTTTTTTGTAATTTTCAAAAAAGCTTTATTGATAAGCTTTCGAAAAAGTATTGTTTAAAAAGTTATTTTTATTTCATTCTTTACCATAATTTCTTTTTAAAGCTTTAAAGTCTTTACGAAATTTATATGTATTTCATATATTTAAATTATTATGGTACTAATATTACATGGTCCTTTACTGTCTAATTACCAATATGAAGCTTAAGCCTCAATAAATCAATTGAAGTTTAAAAAATCTTTACCAAAAACACGACGAAAGTATTAAGGCACCCCTTTAACGCCTAAAGAAAAAGCTCTATGCAAGAAGATTCATATTTGAAAGTTTTATATAACAATATATAAATTTTAAAGCTTTCACGAAAAAAAATTCTCCATTAAAAGTTTTCACCTGAAATTTCTAATATCAAAGCTTTCTTCTTTACAATTTAAAGTTTTTAAAGCATAAAGTAAGTTTTTTATCTCAAATTCTCTATTTAAAAATGAAACTAAAACGATTTTTTTTAATCCTATTAAAATAAGACATTTTTAAACAAGAGCTTTTGCACGAAAGTGCTTTTTTTATAAAAGCTTTCACAAGAAAGAACTTTTTAGTTAAAAACTTTGACCATTTTCCTAAAAGTTTAAAACTCTTATAAATGTTTTACTTTAAAGCTTTTATCAATACTTTATAAAAAGAGCTTTCCCTTAGAAATGAATGAATGCCTGAAAGTATGCCTTAGTTATTCAATGAAGGGAAACTTTAAAAAGGGAACTTTGAAAAAGTTGAAAAGAAAAAGTTTTGAAGAATTTTATTTGTTTATAATTTACTTTATTCATTTGAATCGCTTTCATTTTATAATAATTTTTAATCATAAATATCAAGTTTTTAAATATAATTTTTTTTTTTTTTTTTTGACTTAATTAAATATACAATTTTTGTTTAGATTTTTCTCATGATTTTTATGGGTTTTTTTCTCTGTTTTTAATTTTTATGAAAATATTTGATTTGATTTATTATATCTATAATTATATCTTCTCTCTTAATATTAGCTTTAGATTTTTTTACACTTAAATAAATTTTAATAATTTATTACTTTTTGTTGGTGAAAAGGGGGACGAGGGGAGGGAGGGTCTTTGTAAAGAAAATTTCAAAAGTTTCTAAAAAAATTAAAACATTTGACATAAACACATTTTTGTAAAATTTGTTAAGTTTATCAATTAAAATTTTTTGGGTCTAAAGCCAATTTTTTTTTCAATAAGACGGTTTGAGTTTTTAAAATTTTCATCCAGTTTTTGTTTAAATATTGTCCATAGTGTCTTTTAGGGTTTTTTTTGTGAAATGTGTTTTAATTTAAAAAAAGGAACTGAAACTAAACTATAACATTAGGGGTATTCACGAGTTAACATACCTTTTTCAAAAATTTCTTATTCTTGTAGGAATTTTTTAAAAAATATCTTATTTAAAAAAAAAAAAAAAAAAATTTTAATTTTTGCAAAAATTTTTTATTTTTAGAAATTTGTCAAAAATTAGTTATTTTTAAAAAACTTTGTTATTATTAGTAGTTTATGCAAAATTTCATATTTTTAAAAAATTACAAAAATTTCTTATTTTTAAGAAATTTTTCAAAAATTTATCATTTTTACAAATTTTTAAAAAATTTCTTTATTTTAAATTTAAAAAAATTTCTTTTTTTAGAAATATTTCAAAAATTTCTTATTTTTATGGGAATTTTTTTAATTTCTAGAGGAAATTTTTCAAAAATTTCTTATTTTCATGGGAAATTTTTCAATTTCTACAGGAAATTTTTCAAAAATTTCTTATCTTTATAGGAAATTTTTCGAAAATTTCTTATTTTTAGAAATTTTTCAAAAAATTTTTTTTTTAGAAATTTTACAAAAATGTCTCTATTTAAAAGATTTCTTATTTTTTAAAACTTTTAAAAAATTTTATATTTTTGAAAAATTTCTAAATTTTTCAAAAATTTCTTATTTTCATTATTTTTAGAAATTTAAAAAAAAAAAATTTTATAAATTAAAAAAAAAAATATGTCATGTTAAAAATTTTTTATTTTTTAAAAATTTTCGAAAATTTCCAATTTTTATTGGAAATTTTTCAAAAATTTCTTATTTTGATAAAAAATTTTTCGAAATTTTTTCGGCGAAAATTTTTACTTTTATTAGAAATTTTTTAAAAATTTCTTATTTTTATAAGAAATTTTTCAAAATTTTTTTATCTTTATGAGAAATTTTTAAAAAATTTCTAATTTTGATAAGAAATTTTTTAAAAATTTCTGAACTTTACAAGAAACTTTTTAAAAATTCCTTATTTTTATTAGAAATTTAAAAAAAAATTTCTTATTTTTACAAGAAATTTTTCAAAAATTTCTTATTTTGATAAGAAATTTTTCAAAAATTTTTTATTTTGATAAGAAATTTTTCAAAAATTTCCTATTTTTATAGGAAATTTTTCTAAAATTTTTTATTTTTTATAAGAAATTTTTCAAAAAATTCTTTCTTGATAGGAAATTTTTAAAAAATTTCTCATTTTTATAGGAAATTTTTCAAAAATTTCTTATATTTATAGGAAATCTTTCAAAAATGTCTTATTTTTATATTAAATTTTTCAAATATTTTTTTTTTTAGGAAATTTTTCAAAAATTTCTTATTTTTATGTGAAATATTTACTTATTTAAGAAATTTTTTCAAAAATTTCTTATTTTTTAAAGAAATTTTTAAAAATTTTCTTAGTTTTTTTTATAAGAAATTTTTCAAAATTTTTTTATTTTTGTAGAAAGTTTTTCAAAAATTTCTTATTTTTTAGACAAATTTTCAAAAATTTTTTATTTTTAAAAGAAATTTTTCAAAACCTTCGTTTTCAGAGGAAATTTGTCTAAAAATTAAAAAAAGATTCTAATTTTTAAGAAAAATTTTCAAAAAATTTCCTATTTTTTTAAGAAATTTTTCAAAATTTTTTTTTAAGGAAATTTTCCAAAAGTTTCGTAATTTTATAAGAATTTTTTCAAAATTTGTTTAATTTTATAAAAAATTTTTCAACATTTTTATAAGAAATTTTTCAAAAATTTATTTTTTCTTTCAAAATTTTCTTATTTTTTTAAATTTCTTATTTTTTTTTTAATTTTCTAAAACTTTCTTGTTTTTATAGGAAATTTTTAAAAAATTGTTATAAATTTATTTGGTAAATTTTCAAAAAGTTTATTATTTCTAAAAGAAATATTTAAATTTTTTTTAATAGAAAATTTTTCAAAAATTTCTTATCTTTATAGGTATTTTTTAGAAAATTAAAAAAAAATGAGAAAACTTTTTTAGAAATTTTTCAAAATTTTCTTATTTTTTTAAGAAATTCTTCAATTTTTTTTTTATTTTTTTAAGAAATTTTTCAAAAACATTTTATTTCTATAAGAAATTGTTTAAAAAAAAATTTATTTTCAAAAGAAATTTTTAAAATTTTTCTTATTTTTAGAAGAAATTTTTCAAAAATTTCTTATATTTACAAGAAAATTTTCAAAAATTTCTTATTTTTAGAAAACATTTTTAAAAGAATTTTTTCAAAAACATTTTATTTCTATATGTAATTTTTAAAAAATTTCTTATTTTAATAAGAATTTTTTCAAAAATTTCTTATTTTGATAAGAAATTTTTCTAAAATTTCTTATTTTGATAAGAAATTTTTCTAAAATTTCTTATTTTGATAAGAAATTTTTCTAAAATTTCTTATTTTGATAAGAAATTTTTCAAAAATTTCTTATTTTGATGGTCGTGGGTTCTGGTTCAACTAAAATTAATTTCTTTCAATTAAATTGCATGGGCACCGCGATTTACATGTTTTCATTAACTCTTTCAAGTTGATACTAAATTCAAATTTGCATTAACGTAAAAGAATAAACAGAAACTTGTCAAAACAAAAATCTTTGTCTTCATTACCAGCTGACAGTTGGTTAAAGTACAAAGTAAATGTAGATTAATAAAGGATAGGAATACAAAACATAAAGGAAAAAACTATGGTGGATAAGTTCGTCTAACTGAATCGATCATATGGTCATAGGTGAAATAGAAATGAGTGTTAATATAATTCTCGTTTTCAATTTCGCTTAAGAATTCAGTTAAATAGATGATCTTAACTACTGGCATCTAACAGTTGGTGACATAGTGTGCTGATGAAGTCCGTAGCGGGACAGAAAATGCAGCATTCCACACTGCTAAGTGTCACATAGTTTTTTCAGTATTCCTAAAATTTATTCATCTAATTTAAAAATCATAAATTAAAAAAAAAATAATTTATGACATGAACCTGAGCCCGACTCGAACCCACGACCATCAACATAAATTCTGGTTCAACTAAAATTAATTTCTTTCAATTTCTTATTTTGATAAGAAAATTTTCAAAAATTTCTTATTTTTATAGGAAATTTTAAAAATTTTTTTTATTTTTATAAGAAATTTTTCAAAAATTTCTTATTTCTAAAAGATATTTTTCAAGAATTTCTTATTTTTGTAAGAAATTTTTCAAATGTTTCTTATTTTATAAGAAATTTTTCAAAAAAATTTTATTTAAATTTTTTTTTTTTTTGAAATTTCATGTACATATTTGGCGTGTGGGCATCTTGTGAGCCCCCTTAATATTTTCCTGTTAGCATTTGAGTTCGATTGGTAGCAGTAGCTTTTAAATTGCCTTCAATTGTGTACATTTCAATATTTGGAGTATGAAAAAAGAAAAACCAATTTTCCCAATTTTTTTTTTTTATTTCTAATATTTTATTTATAAAATTTGATGATGATATTTCTGCTGTTGTTGTTGTTGCTGTTAGTTTTTTTCGGTTGTTAGTTTTGAAATGAAATTAAAATTGAAATTGTATTTTTATTTGTCTGTATTAAAACTAAGTGGATTCTTTTTATTCTATAAATATTTTTAAACTTTTTATTGATTTTTTTTGTATTTTTGTTTATTTATTTATTTATATGCAATAAAGTTGTTTAATTACTTTAAATTTTTTTGTTTTGCTTTAAATTAATACAGTTTTATTTTGTTGTTGTTTTTGTTGTCATCAGAATTATTTGAGTTTTTGATAAATTTTAGTTTTTTGTGTTAAATTTAAAAAATAATACGCCTTTTTAGAGGTTTTTATGGTTGAGTTTATACATTCATGTGTCAGACCTGTAACGATATATGGACAAAAACATAGAAAAATTAAATAAATATTGATAAATTGTTGTTACAAGCTTTGAACAGAAAAAGTTAAAATAAATAGAAATGATTGATTAATGGGAAATTCAAATAAATGAACTTTAGGAAAAAATATGTCAATTGGGATGGATAGACATGGGTTCGCCTACAAGCCAATTGTTCGTGGAATTAGTTTAAACATGAAATAAAAGAATTTGAATTATATTTTACCATGAAACAGCTTTTTTGACAAAAGCTTTTCGGATAAATGTTGTTATGCATCAATATTAGACTAAACTGTTTATACTACTGATAATTATCATAAAACTGAAATTTAAAACAGATTTTTAAGTAAAAGCTCTTGCAAAATCAGATTGTCTAATAAAAGCTTTTCCAAAAAACTCATTTTCTGATAAGATTTCAGCATAAAATGACTTTTTAGATAAACACTTTATCAGAAAATAGTATTTTTTAATAAAAGCTTTTTTAAAAAAAGCTTTTTGGTGTAAAGTTTACACCTATAACAGCTCTTTAGACAATCCTGTATGTATTGCTATTTAGTATTGTAATCAAGTTTTTATTTTTAACAGATAACAAAAGTTTTTCCCAAACTGTTTATTTACCAAAAGATTTATATAAAGCTTCAACAGTGTTTGATATATCTTTAGATGAACATTTTTTTTAGATGAAAGCTTAAGAAAATGATTTAAAATCTTTCATATGAAAATAATAAATAAAATAAAAAGCTTTTCTGGCAAATCGATTTATATAAACTACTTTTTAGATACTGACAAAAATATATTGCTTAGATACCTGTAAGCTTAAAAGCTTTCACTCATAATTGCTGATAAGGCCATTAGTATAAAATCAGTCTTAGAAATTTTAGTTTTCGTAGAAAAGTCTTTAAGGCAAAAGCTTTAACAAAGAAAAAAATTAATCAATTTTAGTTTTCTAAAAAAGCTTATTTATACATAAAAATGTAAAAAACCTTGGTAATAAAAAGCTTCAGATTGAAAAACTTTATAAAATATCAAAGCTTTTATTAAAGACTACCTTTTAAGCTTTCTTATTAAAGCTTCTGTAAGCTTTTGCACTAAGACTTTTGTCTCATTACAGTATACAAAAATTAAAATAATTTTCCCTAAAAGCTTTAATAGAGCTTTTTAGAAAACTTTCTTACAAAAACTATTAAATATATAAATGTAATGGAATTTCGAATAGTTTTTTTCGATTAGATTAAAGTAAAAAAGCTTTGCGGAAATGGAAAGCTTTTACTTTGCATTTTTTTTTTTTTTTGCTTATACAACATTTATTATAAAAGTATTTTTTGGTTTCTAAAAGCTTTCATATTTTACTTGCAACAAAGATATTGTTATACAAAATTATCTCAGTTAAAAGTTTTTTATAACAGTTTCCACCTTTTCAATAAAATGCTGATAAAAGCTTTTAAATAAAATGCTAAAAAAAGCTTTTAAATAAATAAATGTTATGGAACTTCTAATAGTTTTTTCGAATAGATTAAATTAAAAAGCTCTTCGAAACTGAAAAGCTTTTGAATTTTTGTCGTTTATATAAAATTTCTGATAGAAGTATTTTTTAGATTCTAAAAGCTTTCATATTTTGCTTGTAACAAAGATTTTATACAAAATTATCTCAGTTAAAAGTTTTATATACAAGATATTATGAAAGCTTTTCTTTATAATAGTGATAAAAGCCTCTTAAAAAGCTTTTATATAAACTTTTTAAAAAAATCTAACTTCTGCTTACCAGTTGAAATAGGTCTCTGGTTTATGGCAACCCTTTTCGGAACCACACCACTTGGATTCCTTCAAGGGCGGACATGGACGGCCACCACGTTTGCCATGCTTTATGACTTTACGATATCGATGCATCTCACCGATACCGCAGGATTTACTGCAATCCGACCACTCGGACCAATGACTGACACGACAATCGCGTGGACGTTTCGTGCGTCGTCGACGATTTGTTGAGGTCATTAGAGATGATGATGCTGATGACTGTGAAGATAGATCATTACGTCTATAGCTATGGGCTATATTTTGTAAAATTGCCTGTTTATCATTTTTGGGTACAACACCGGCATTGACCATTGAAGAGGAGTTAATCCTAGGAAAGAAAAGAAGACGCAAATATTTAATTTTGTTTAAAAAAAATTAAATATAAAATAAACTTTATATCAAAAAAAAAAAAGCTTTTCTTAAATGAAAATTTGAAAACCACATTTAAGTTTTTGTTGCTTAAATGTCCTTGTCCCCAATTTGTGGGACGGACACTTTCTAAAGTAGCTGTTAGTTATAGCTGGTTTCTGTGTGTTTTTGTTTTTGTGAACATCAAAAATAATTTTCAATTTACATATTTTACATGTTTTTATTTTTGCAGTTTTTTTTTCTGTTTTAAATTTTTCCATTTTCTTGTTGTCCTGGTGCTATTGTATCTATGCATATTCATTTTAATTTCCATTTGACATGTATGCTCTTGTCTAAATGAATGCATGTCTGTCTATTTAACTAAATTTATATTGTAGATAGATATGTATGCATGTACTCGCAACAGAATGTAGATATTTCAATGACTGCTTTAAAGCTTCAAAGCTGTGACAGTTGTGCCAATTTAATCATTGAATGAATTCATATGTATACATTTTCAAGTTTTGGTGATATTTGTGTCAAATATCATGCGGTCTACTAACACTTACGATACACCAAATTAAAGACTGTGGTCTAAACTTTAATACGCTGCAACAGCTATTTGCATATATTTGCATATCTTAGCTGAATTCAATAATAAGTGAAGAAAAAATAACTTCGTTTTCGACAGTTGATGAAAATAAAATTTGTCGAAAATTATAGCTATTGTCAACATTTTATGAGTTCATATAGTGAACTTCTTTACAGAAATGTCTTCCCATTGTCAGCTTTTCTGTAGAAAGGGGTTCCTTGGGTCAACTTTTCTACAGAAAAAACCTCCTTTGATAATTGTTTCTATAAAGTCTTCCATTGGACAACTTTTCTATAGAAAAGTCTTCCATTATACATTTTTTCTATAGAAAAGTCTTATATTGGACAATTTTTCTATACAAAAGTCTTCCATTGGACAACTTTCCATCAGAAAAATCTTCCATTGGACAACTTTTCTCTAGAAGAGTCTTCCATTGGACAACTTTTACCTAGAAAAGTCTTTCATTAGACAATTTTTCTATTGAAAAGTTTTCCATTGGACAATTTTTCTATAGAAAAGTCTTCCATTGGACAATTTTTCTATAGAAAAGTCTTCCATTGGAAAACTTTTCTCTAGAAAAGTCTTCCTTTGGTCAACTTTTCTATAGAAATTTTTCCCTTTAATCAAATTTTCTATAGAAATTTTTCCCATGGGTCAACTTTTTAATAAAAATTTTTCCCTTTGCTCAACTTTTCTATAGAAATTGTTGCATTTGGTCAACTTTTCTATAGAAATGTATCCCTTTGGTCAACTTTTCTCTAGAAAAGTCTTCCTTTGGTCAACTTTTCTACAGAATAGTCTTCCTTTGGTCAAATTTTCTAACAAAAGGTCTTCCTTTGGTCAACTTTTATAACAAAACGTTTTCCTTTGGTCAACTTTTCTATACAAGAGGCTTTCATTGCTCAACTTTTTTTAGAGAAAAGTCTTCCCTTAAACAACTTTTCTATAGTCTTTGGAAAACTTTTCTATACAAGTCTTCCTTTGGTCAACTTTTCTATTGAAAAGTTTCCGTTTGGTCAACTTTTCCATAGAAATGTCTTCCGTTAGTTAACTTTACTATAGAAATGTCCCCCTTTGATCAACTTTTCTATAGAAATGTCTCCCTTTGTTCAACTTTTCTATAGAAATGTCTCCCATTGGTCAACTTTTCTATATAAATGTCTTCATTTCGTCAACTTTTCTATATAACTGTCTTCCTGTGGTCAACTATTCTATACAAATGTCTGCTTTGGTCAACTTTTTTTTAGAAATGTCTCCCTTTGGTCAACTTTTCCGTAGAAATGTCTCCCTTTGGTCAACTTTTCTATAGAAATGTCTCCCTTTGGTCAACTTTTCTATAGAAATGTCTCCCTTTGGTCAACTTTTCTATAGAAATGTCTCCCTTTGGCCAACTTTTCTATAGAAATGTCTCCCTTTGGTCAACTTTTCTATAGAAATGTCTCCCTTTGGTCAACTTTTCTATAGAAATGTCTCCCTTTGGTCAACTTTTCTATAGAAATGTCTCCCTTTGGTCAACTTTTCTATAGAAATGTCTCCCTTTGGTCAACTTTTCTATAGAAATGTCTCCCTTTGGTCAACTTTTCTATAGAAATGTCTCCCTTTGGTCAACTTTTCTGTGGAAATGTCTTCCTTTGGTCAACATTTCTATAGAAATGTCACCCTTTGGTCAACTTTTCTATAGAAATGTCACACTTTGGTCAACTTTTCTATAGAAATGTCTCCCTTTGGTCAACTTTTCTATAGAAATGTCTCTCTTTAGTCAACTTTTTCATAGAAATGTCTCCCTTTGGTAAACTTTTCTGTATAAATGTCTCCCTTTAGTCAACTTTTCTATAGAAATGTCTCCCTTTGGTCAACTTTTCTATAGATATGTCTTCTTTTGGTCAACTTTTCTATAAAAATGTCTAAGCAAATATCATTTTTTAAACATTCATTTAGTTTTATATATATTTATTTAACAATTATCTACATCACATTTTACTTAAATATTAACTTTTACAACTACAAAAACATTTTTTTCAATTTCCCTATTACAAAATTGTACAACAGCCGCCACTGGTATACACGACAGCCTGTGGACGTGGAGGGTTTACCACCATTGTAGCCTGCGCCACTTGAGAGCCCACTACAACTGCAGCTGCTGGTGGAGGCGGTGGATAGCCTGTGCCTATTACTACTGTAGGAGGAGGTGGGGCCACACCGCCTACTACAACTACACCTCCTACAACTGGTGGCGGTCTCGCTCCTACATTTATATTTACACCAACTGCAGGTCTTGGGGGTGGAGGACCCCAACCGGGTCTGGGTTGTGGAGGGCCCCAACCTGGCCCCGGTGGTCTGCCATAGGGTGGAGGTGGACGGCAGCAGCCTACACGACTAGGAGGAGGCATTTATTTTATTGCGATGTTTAAAGTGCGAATAAGTTTTGCAAACTAAATTTATTTGTCTTTTCTAGAACAAAAATATTCCAAAAAACATTTGGTCATTAAAAATTTGGCTGTATTTTTGAACTTAATATTCAGAAAGATAAGAACCATTACAAATCAATCAGTTTCTAATTATGTGACAGAACTACAATATGATAAAGGTACAAAAAATGTTTGATCATTTCATATACTATGTCTACGATATCTTATCATTTAAACCTAGACTTAACTACCATAGAGTGCTTCCCCGCTACAGTTTTGCTAATTAATGTCTTAATCTCTTTACTATCAATATCTTTTCATTGATACCAATTTTTTGTCTATTCAAAATTTATTTCATTCTCACTTCATTTCTGTTTGAGAACTTACATGGGATTCATTTTCTCCAGTAGCTTCGAACGTATACGATCTTTTTCGGTTACTCTTGTCGGTTGTGGTGTTATCTCATTTTGTCTCTCTCTTTCTATACTCGCTGAGAGTTCATTGTTCATTTCCACATGATTATGTTCCATTTCCAAATGGGTTTGTGTCTGTACTGTCTCGTATTTGCGATCATCCTCGGCAAAGTTGAAAACTTCACTAAGTTCGTATTCTTTCAGCTGAAACGAGACAAAAGAAGATAAAAAATAATATTAAAAATAAATTCTTTACAAAAGTGGATTAAAGTTTCAAAGCTCTGACAGTTATTAAAATTTACTATTTTTCAAAAATTTACTGACGATAAAAAAAAATTTTCTTAAGAAATGCCTTCCTGTCGTCAACTTTTCTTAAGAAATATCTCCCTGTCGTCAACTATTCTTAAGAAATATCTTGCTGTCGTCATTTTTTCTTAAGAAATGTCTTCCTGTCGTCAACTTTTCTTAAGAAATGTCTTCCTGTCGTCAACTTTTCTTAAGAAATGTCTTCCTGTCGTCAACTTTTCTTAAGAAATGTCTTCCTGTCGTCAACATTTCTTAAGAAATGTCTTCCTGTCGTCAACTTTTCTTAAGAAATGTCTTTCTGTCGTCAACTTTTCTTAAGAAGTGTCTTCCTGTCGTCAACTTTTCTTAAGAAATGTCTTCCTTTCGTCAACTTTTCTTAAGAAATGTCTTCCTGTCGTCAACTTTTCTTAAGAAATGTCTTTCTGTCGTCAACTTTTCTTCAGAAATGTCTACCTGTCGCCAACTTTTCTTCAGAAATATCTTCCTGTCGTCAACTTTTCTTAAGAAATGACTTCCTGTCGTTAACTTTTTTTAAGAAATGTCTTTCTGTCGTCAACTTTTCTTAAGAAATGTCTTCCTGTCGTCAACTTTTCTTAAGAAATGTCTTCCTATCGTCAACTTTTCTTAAGAAATGTCTTCCTGTCGTCAACTTTTCTTAAGAAATGTCTTCCTGTCGTCAACTTTTCTAAGAAATGTCTTCATGTCGTCAACTTTTCTTAAGAAAACTTGACGATAGGAAGATTTTCCTAAGAAAAGTTGACGATAGGAAGACTTTTCTTTATAGAAGTCTAGAAAAAAATTTTGTTTTATTGCATATTCTTAAAGTTTTTCACCTTTTCCATGACATTATTAAAAGAAACTTTGCTTCAATAATTCAATTTCACACTTTTTCCATGACACCTTTTCCCAACAAACATTCAAACGTTAATTCATTCATTCATTCTATCTCTGCCATTATTCATTCTTTTGTTATATTCGCACAATAACTATTTAAGGTATTTCAGAATCTTTTTCATTGCCTTCATCATCATCCGAAAGCAAAAACGAAATAAAATGGTATTAAAAACCATAATCCTATAAATATGTATGAGACTTTAACATACCAAAGACAAAAAATTCCTTTGAACATTTTAATGTCGAGTAAAAAGGTAGAGATTTTGTTTAACAAAAAAATGCAAATAAATACCTTAAACTATTTATGCTATGGCTTGGCACATTCAAAGGCAATTGATATGTGTAAATTGAGTAGAAATATTCATTTAAAGCTTTTGAGCTTAACAAACAAGAAGACCTACAAAAAGGGCAAGGGTGTATTATAAGGGTGTAGTCATGTTTTTAGCCATAACTGTAGTTATAAATGTTTTAATAATTGTGGTACTATTTGTTGTAGTCTAGCGATATTTTAAATTTTTGTTGTAATAGTAACAAAAACTGATATGGGATTCGAACCCAGTCGAAATCTGTTAATTTTTATTTAGCAACTCATACTCTTGCTACTTTAGCCTTTGTTTTTCCTATTTTGTTGAAGTTTATGAAGTGTAAAATAGAAAACCTTTTCTTTATTATTGGAAATCTTATAGATTTCCACTTAATAAGTTTTTATTGCAAATTTTTGAGTTTTGGGCATATTTTCTTTTGCCTTTAAAATTTTCAAATATTTTTGCTCTATTAAATTTTATTTGATATAAAAATTGTTGCGAATTGTTTTTATAACAAATTTTATGAAATGAAATAAATAAACAATTGCAAAAATACTTAAGGCTTTAAAATATTATAGAATTATTTAATGTATAATTTCCTATTTCGTTTATATGTGAATTTCCTTTTTTATTTCCGGTTATAAATTATATTACTCTAGTCTGGAATTGCTTCTATTGTAGACCGCAAAATGCTTCATTATGCCATTAGGAGTAAAACAGAAACGGAATTTGTAGATTATTACATTAAATCAAGAGATGCCAGGTCTAGGGGAAATATTTTTCCCTTTGGGAAAAAAGGGAAAATTTTAAAGAATTTTTTCGAAAAATATAAAAAATCTAAAATTTTTAAAGTTCAAAAATATTTTATTGAAAAAAATTATTAGATTTTCCTAAATACACCCAATTTGTCATAATTTCATCTTACCAACGCCCACCTCCTGGCAACCCTTTTCTCGTTTCCCCATCAAGCCTAAAATACCCATTAATTTTGATTTTGGTTTTTAATGCGTAAACAGGAAATAAAAGCATGATTTGTATTTTACATTTGGAAAAAAAAGGAAACAAATATTACAAAAATATTTAAAGCAACAGAAAAAAAAGCTGGAATCTAATTTATATAAATGTGTCTGCTTATGGCACTACCCCATCCTTCAAAAACAGTCTCTGAAGCCGACTACACGTAAATACCCAACAAATTTCCATTTTCAGAGTAATTAAGTGGGGATTTATTTTCATATTCATATTTTATATGGAAACGTATACAAAAATATAATAATTTTGTTACATTTCATATTTTTTTTTTGTTTTTCATATTTAATGCTCCAGCCAAAGGCAGATACTTTGGAAAAAAAAATAAAAAAAAATTTGACATGATTTATAATGAAATAAATCACTCGCAATGAAATGGTGAGGAAATGTTGGTTAAGAGAAGTATAGCCATCTCACATAGCAACACACAACAAGAAAAAAGTTGATCCAACGAAGACTTTTCTAGAGAAAAGTTGAGCAAAGAAAGAATTTTCCAGAGAAAATTTGAACACAGGAAGACTTTTCCATAGAAAACTTGACCAAAGGAACCCTTTTCTAGACAAAACTTGACCAAAGAAAGACTTTTCTAAAGAAAAGTTGACCAAAGGAAGACTTTTCTAAAGAAAAGTTGAAAAAAGAAAGATCTTTCTAGAGAAAAGTTGACCAAAGGAAGACTTTTCTAAAGAAAAGTTGAAAAACCAAGACTTTTGTGGAGAAAAGTTGACCAAAGAAAGACTTTTGTGGAGAAAAGTTGACCAAAGCAAAACTTTTCGAAAGAAAAGTTAACCAAATGAAGACCTTTCTATAGAAAAGTTGACCAAAGGAAGACTTTTTAATAGAAAAGTTGACCAAAGGAAGACTTTTCTATAGAAAAGTTGACCAAAGGAAAACTTTTCTATAGAAAAGTTGACCAAAGGAAGACTTTTCTATAGAAAAGTTGACGATAGGAAGACATTTCTCTAGACAAGTTGACGATAGGAAGATATTTCTAAAGAAAAGTTTACCATAGGAAGACATTTTCATCCCTTGGACAACTTTTCTCTAGAAAAGTCGTTCATTGGTCAACATTTCTTTCGAAAAGTCTTCCTTTGGTCAACTTTTCTATAGAAAAGTCTTCCTTTGGTCAACTTTTCTATAGAAAAGTCTTCCTATCGTCAACTTTTCTATAGAAATGTCTTCCTATCGTCAACTTTTCTATAGAAATGTCTTCCTATCGTCAACTTTTCTATAGAAATATCTTCCTATCGTCAACTTTTCTATAGAAATGTCTTTCTATCGTCAACTTTTCTATAGAAATGTCTTCCTTTGGTCAACTTTTCCATAGAAATGTCTTCCTATCGTCAACTTTTCTATAGAAATGTCTTTCTATCGTCAACTTTTCTATAGAAATGTCTTCCTATCGTCAACTTTTCTATAGAAATGTTTTCCTATCGTCGACTCTTCCTATCGTCAACTTCTCTATAGAAATGTCTTCCTATCGTCAACTTTTCTATAAAAAAGTCTTTCTTTGGTCAACTTTTCTCTAGAAAAGTCTTCCTTTGTTCAACTTATCTTTAAAACAAAGTCATTCTTTGGTCATATTTTCTATAGAAAAGTCTTCCTTTGGTCAACTTTTCTTTAAACAAGTCATTCTTTAGTCAACTTTTCTTAGGAAAAGTCTTTCTTTGGTCAATTTTTATTCAGAATAGTCTTTATTTGCTCAATTTTTCTTATGAAAAGTCTTAGTTTGGTCAACTTTTCTTTAGAAAAGTCTTCTTTTGGTCAACTTTTCATTCGAAAAGTCTTCCTTTGGTCAACTTTTCTATAGAAAAGTCTTTCTTTGATCCACTTTTCTCTACAAAAGTTTTCTCTAGAAAAGTCTTCAGTTGGTCAACTTTTTTTGGAAAAGTCTTCCTTTGGTCCACTTTTCTCTAGAAAAGTCTTCCTTTGGTCCACTTTTCTCTAGAAAAGTCTTCCTTTGGTCCACTTTTTTCTAGAAAAGTCTCCCTTTAGTCCACTTTCTTTAGAAAAGTCTTCCTTTGGTCCACTTTTCTCTAGAAAGGCCTTCCTTTGGTCCACTTTTCTCTAGAAAAGTTTTTCTTTGGTCAACTTTTCTTTAGAAAAGTTTCATTTGGTCAACTTTTCTTTAGAAAAGTTTCATTTGGTCAACTTTTCTTTAGAAAAGTTTTCCTTTGGTCAACTTTTCTTTAGAAAATTTTTGCTTTGGTCAACATTTCTTTAGAAAATTTTTCCTTTGGTCAACTTTTCTTTAGAAAAGTTTTCTTTTGGTCAACTTTTCTTTAGAAGAGTTTTCCTTTGGTCAACTTTTATCTAGGAAAGTCTTCCCTTGGTCAACTTTTCTCTAGAAAAGTCTTCCTTTTGTCAACTTTTCTCAAGAAAGGTCCTATTTGGTCAACTTTTTTCTAGAAAAGTCTTCGTTTGGTCAACTTTTCTCTAGAAAAGTCTTCCTGTGGCCAATTTTTCTCTAGAAAAGTCTTTCTTCGGTCATTTTTCATTAAAAAATTCTTTCTTTCTTCAACTTTTGTTTACGTTTGGTCAGCTTTTCTCTAGGAAAGTCTTCCTTTAGACAAGTTTTTTCTAGAAAAGCCTTCTTTCGGTCAACTTTTCTCTCGAAAAGTCTTTCTTTATAAAATCAACTGCTAAAGCTGATGTTATTTTTGTCTTGACTATCCTTCCCTAATTTTACAAATTTTCACATAAACCCAATTTTAATGTCTCCTTTTCGTGATTATTTCCCTTAGACTTTAATAGAAGGCAAGTGATTTCGTGCTAATGAATCATTAGTATTTCTGATACTTTTTTAATGATGTTGTTAATTTACAAAGCAACACTTTGCCATTATATGTACGAGTATCTGGGCTAAAAATCACCCACTTTTTCGTATTTACACTTCAAACATTTTTCCAAGAAAACCTCAGAAAAAATTTACTAGAAATTTTTCGAAAAACGAAGCAACAAAATCCGGAAGTAGGAACCAATTTGTTACTAATTAAGTTATGGCGTTGGGGAATTTGTACTCGCAAGCAATCAGTAGAATGACGTTGATGATTATGACGACGGAAAAGGCACATTTGCTGACTGACGTGTGTCTATATTTAGAGCGTATATTTAACTATGTATGTGAAATGTTTAAACTTACCTTGATTAATTGAAATGTTGCTATCGGCGGTAAACGTTTACTTTTGGGATAAAAGAAACTACCGGCTGGATGAGCGGGATAACGTGATGTAATGCGATAAATGACGCCTTGCGGTGAGGTGGGCCAATTGGGCGCAGTGAAAGTGAAACCATTATCGGTGCCAGCATCGAGAGGATCCATTTCCACAGTAACAGTATCAATCCAAGAGCCGCCAACACAAAGCTAAAACAAAAAAAAAGAAATAATTTTTTGTTGTTATACTCACTAACAGAAAAAAGCAATAATTCTAAAATAAACTGTTAATTTAACTTGAAATTTCCGGTTTCCTGTTCAAATTTGTGCATGTATTGGTAAACCATATTTAACAGTTTTTTGCTGTTTAAGCAGATATTTTTGCAACTGTATTCATCTAATTTTCCTTAACTTCTAACTAATTTTTTCTTCTAACTCTTTCCCTCTCTATTCATCTATCCCTTTCCCTCATAGCCCCTGCTCTATTCATGTTATGCTGTCAATACTTTGTCTAGTTTTTGGTTTCGATACATTTTGCCAGTGATGTCGGGTTTTTGTGGTTTATACTAAAATATAACCAACTTTTCTCTGGCAGATACTGGTTGATGACATGCATGAGCATGATGATGTTCATAATGACAACGATGTCATTGTCGCTGAATGTCATCATGGTAAATGTTGCCATTGCATGTTCCAGCTACAGCAAAAGTTTGATGACAGTATCTTGATTTCGAGCCACAGACAACAATAGGAAAAATGAAATTTGTAATTTTTTTTAAAGATTTAATGGGGTTGATTAAGGAGTGAAAAGGCATTAAATGAAAGGAGTGATATCTGTTCAAAAATTAGAGTAAACAGGAGTTAAAGTGGAGCCTTAAAATTATACCCCAGAAAGAATTTTCTATAAAAAAGTGGATCAAAGTAAGACTTTTCTATAGAAAAGTTGATCAAATGAAGACTTTTCTATACACAAGTTGAAAAAAGGAAGACATTTATATAGAAAAGTTAAAAAAAGGAAGACTTTTCTATAGAAAAGTTGAAAAAAGGAAGACTTTCTATAGAAAAGTTGATCAAAGGAAAACACTTTTATATAAAAGTTGAACAAAGGAAGTCATTTCTATACAAAAGTTGATCAAAGGAAGATATTTCTATAGAAAAGTTGATTAAATGAAGACTTTTCTATAGAAGAGTTGACGATAGACAACATTTCTGTAGAAAAGTTGAAGTTAGAATAACATCTCTATAGAAAAGTTATTGACAGGACAACATATCTATAGAAAACTTGACGACAGGAAAACATTTCTATACAAAAGTTGACGACAGCACAACATTTTTATAGAAAAATTGACGACAGGACAACATTTCTATAGAAAAGTTGACAACAGGACAACATTTCTATAGAAAAGTTGACGACGGAACAAAATTTCTATAGAAAAGTTGACGATAGGACAACATTTCTATAGAAAATTTGACGACAGGACAACATTTCTATAGAAAAGTTGACGATAGCACAACATTTCTAAGAGAAGTTGACAACAGGACAACATTTCTATAGAAAAGTTGACGACAGGACAACATTTCTATAGAAAATTTGACGACTAGACAACATTTCTATAGAAAAGTTGACGACAGGACAACATTTCTATAGAAAAGTTGACGATAGAACAACATTTCTAAGAGAAGTTGACAACAGGACAACATTTCTATAGAAAAGTTGACGACAGGACAACATTTCTATAGAAAATTTGACGACTGGACAACATTTCTATAGAAAAGTTGACAACAGGACAGCATTTCTATAGAAAAGTTGACGACAGGACAACATTTCTATAGAAAAGTTGACGATAGGACAACATTTCTATAGAAAAGTTGATGACAGGACAACATTTCTATAGAAAAGTTGACGATAGCACAACATTTCTATAGAAAAGTTGACGACAGGACAACATTTCTATAGACAAATTGACTATAGGACAACATTTCTACAGAAAAGTTGACGATAGGACAACATTTCTATAGAAAAGTTTACGATAGGACAATATTTCAATAGAAAAGTTGACGATAGGAAGACATTTCTATAGAAAAGTTGACGATAGGAAAACATTTCTATAGAAAAGTTGACGATAGGAAAACATTTCTATAGAACAGTTGACGATAGGAAGATACTTCTATAGAAAAGTTGACGATAGGAAAACATTTCTCTAGAAAAGTTGACGATAGGAAGACATTTCTATAGAAAAGTTGACGATAGGAAGAAATTTCTATAGAAAAGTTGACGATAGGACAACATATCTATAGAAAAGTTGACGATAGGACAACATTTCTATAGAAAAGTTGACGATAGGACAACATTTCTATAGAAAAGTTGACGATAGGACAACATTTCTATAGAAAAGTTGACGATAGGACAACATTTCTATAGAAAAGTTGACGATAGGACAACATTTCCATAGAAAAGTTGACGACAGGAAGACATTTCTATAGAAAAGTTGACGATAGGAAGACATTTCTATACAAAAGTTGACGATAGGACAAAATTTCTATAGAAAAGTTGACGATAGGATAACATTTCTATAGAAACGTTGACGATAGGATAACATTTCTATAGAAAAGTTGACGATAGGACAACATTTCTATAGAAATAATGACGATAGGAAGAAGACATTTCTTTCAGAAATATCTTCTTTTCGTCAACTTTTCTATAAAAAACACTTCTTTTGCTCAACTTTTGTATAGAAAATTCTTCATATGGTCAATTTTTCTATACAAAAGTCTTCCTTTGGTCAACTTTTCTAAAGAAAAGATCAAGTTTTCTATAGAAAAGTCTTCCTTTGGTCAACTTTTTTATAGAAATATCTTCTTTTGGTCATCATAGAATTGTCTTCGTATCGTCAATATTTGTATTGAAATGTCTTTTTATCGTCAACTTTTTTATATTAATATCTCAAATCTTTTCTTATTGTCAACTTTTTTAAAGTTTTCTCTAGAAAGTTTTTAAGTTTTCTACTTAGGGGCCTCCTAAGTTGTGAGGCAGGACTTTCCTTCCTACCCTTATAATTGACTGCATAAGCTTCATATTCCTTTTGAACATTGATTACAATATTCATTCCTTGAATTCTAAATACTTTTTTCCGTTTCCTGTTTTTCCTTTTCCATTGTCTAAAGATCAAATGTGTCGATAGCAAGAAAAAGTATTTTGTGGTTGATTTGCTGGAAAATTTTCTAGCTGACATCTGCTAAAATTTTTTTTCTATTGCAAAGCAAATTGCACAAAGAGAAAATTAATCAACTCGACTATGAATTTTACTTATTCACCGAAAATTTCTATTGTTTCATTTGAAAATCAAACAAAAAAAAGGAGGGATTTAAAAAATCTGTATAAAACTCATAAATACCTGAAATGAATCGACCCCTATAAACCAATCGGGCGAGGGTACAATGCGTGTCATTAATGACACTAAACTATGATTACTATCGACGAAAAATTTTGCTTCCGAACGGCCGGCTCCCGTTGTGATGGCTGGCAAATTGAACTCATCAAAGACATTGCGTTCGTTTAGGTTATTATTGTTGGTGTTGATGTTTGTGTTGCTGCTCTTGGTGTTTGTGTTGGTTCGTGCTGTGTTTTGAGTGTTGATTGTTTGTTGTTTTGACGTTTGTTGTTGTTGTTGCTGTTCACCTTGTAATGTATCCAATATATCACTTTTACCCGTTTCGGCAAATTGTTTAACACCGGATGTTGCCTGTTGGCCAATATGATACAGGGCAAACGATGAGTCATGGGTACGACCTGAAAATAAACGAAAGTAAAAAATATTAAAATTGAAACAAAATTTTTAAATAAAACTTTAAATGAATTTTTAGTTAAAATTTAAGTTTAATCAACTTTTTTGAAGAAAAGTCTTCCTTTGGTCAGCTTTTCTATAGATAAATCTCCCCTAGGTCAACTTTTCTTATAGAAATTACTTCCTTTGGTAAACTTTTCTATAGAAAAGTCTTCATTTAGTCAACTTTTTAAAAAAAAGTCTTCCTTTTAAATAAAAGTCTTTTTAAATAAAAGTCTTTTTAAATAAAAGTCTTCCTTTGGTCAACTTTTCTATAGAAAAGTCTTCCTTTGTTCAATTTTTCTATAGAAAAGTCTTCCTTTGGTCAACTTTTTTATAGAAAAGTATTAATTTGGTCAACTTTTCTATAGAAAAGTCTTCCTTTGGTCAACTTTTCTATAGAAAAGTCTTCCTTTGGTCAACTTTTGTATAGAAAAGTCTTCCTTTGGTCAACTTTTGTATAGAAAAGTCTTCCTTTGGTCAAATTTTGTATAGAAAAGTCTTCCTTTGGTCAACTTTTCTATAGAAAAGTCTTCCTTCGTAAACTTTTCTCTAGAAAAGTCCTCCTTCGGTCAACTTTTCCCTAGAAAAGTCTTCCTTCGGTCAACTTTTCTCTAGAAAAGTCTTCCTTCGGTCAACTTTTCTCTAGAAAAGTCTTCCTTCGGTCAACTTTTCTCTAGAAAAGTCTTCCTTCGGTCAACTTTTCTCTAGAAAAGTCTTCATTCGGTCAACTTTTCTCTAGAAAAGTCTTCATTCGGTCAACTTTTCTCTAGAAAAGTCTTCCTTTGGTCAACTTTTCTCTAGAAAAGTCTTCCTTCGGTCAACTTTTCTCTAGAAAAGTCTTCCTTCGGTCAACTTTTCTCTAGAAAAGTCTTCATTCGGTCAACTTTTCTCTAGAAAAGTCTTCCTTTGGTCAACTTTTCTCTAGAAAAGTCTTCCTTCGGTGAACTTTTCTCTAGAAAAGTCTTCCTTCGGTCAACTTTTCTCTAGAAAAGTCTTCCTTCGGTCAACTTTTCTTTGGAAAAGTCTTCCTTCGTTCAACTTTTCTCTAGAAAAGTCTTCCTTCGGTCAACTTTTCTCTGGAAAAGTCTTCCTTCGTTCAACTTTTTTCTAGAAAAGTCTTCCTTCGGTCAACTTTTCTCTAGAAAAGTCTTCCTTCGGTCAACTTTTCTCTAGAAAAGTCTTCCTTCGGTCAACTTTTCTCTAGAAAAGTCTGCCTTCGGTCAACTTTTCTCTAGAAAAGTCTTCCTTCGATCAACTTTTCTCTAGAAAAGTCTTCCTTCGGTCAACTTTTCTCTAGAAAAGTCTTCCTTCGGTCAACTTTTCTCTAGAAAAGTCTTCCTTCGGTCAACTTTTCTCTAGAAAAGTCTTCCTTCGGTCAACTTTTCTCTAGAAAAGTCTGCCTTCGGTCAACTTTTCTCTAGAAAAGTCTTCCTTCGATCAACTTTTCTCTAGAAAAGTCTTCCTTCGGTCAACTTTTCTCTAGAAAAGTCTGCCTTCGGTCAACTTTTCTCTAGAAAAGTCTTCCTTCGATCAACTTTTCTCTAGAAAAGTCTTCCTTCGATCAACTTTTCTCTAGAAAAGTCTTCCTTCGGTCAACTTTTCTCTAGAAAAGTCTTCCTTCGGTCAACTTTTCTCTAGAAAAGTCTGCCTTCGGTCAACTTTTCTCTAGAAAAGTCTTCCTTCGATCAACTTTTCTCTAGAAAAGTCTTCCTTCGGTCAACTTTTCTCTAGAAAAGTCTTCCTTCGGTCAACTTTTCTCTAGAAAAGTCTTCCTTCGGTCAACTTTTCTCTAGAAAAGTCTTCCTTCGGTCAACTTTTCTCTAGAAAAGTCTTCCTTCGGTCAACTTTTCTCTAGCAAAGTCTTCCTTCGGTCAACTTTTCTCTAGAAAAGTCTTCCTTGAGTCAGCTTTTCTCTAGAAGTGTCTACCTTTGGTCAACTGTTATCTAAAAATATCTTCCTTTGATGAACTTTTCTCTAGAAATTTGTTCATTTGATCAACTTTTCTTTTTAAATGTATTTCTTTGGCCAACTTTCCTCTATAAATGTCTTCTTTTGTTCAATATTTCTTTAGAAATGTTATCCTTTCGTCAATTTTTCTATAGACATATTTTTCTTTCTTTAGCTCAAAAATTTGTTAATAACTTAAATTTAAATTTTGTTTTTTTTGCGATTTATGTCAAATTATCTTTAACTTTTTTGCTCATATTTATGATTTTATATTTTGATAAACAAATTTTACATTTACAATTTAAAATATTATCCCTATGACATATTATGACCAACCGATAACAAATATATAATATTATGATTGCCAACACATAGCAAAAAATTTTAATATTTAATGCCAACAAAATAATTTATCAACAGTGGAGGCTAAAGAAAAAGGAACGCTTTTTAAATGTTAATATCCATTTCATATATTTCATATCAAAAAATTTTTAAAATCTAGAAAATTCCCTTCTTTTGACTAAGATTTTGAATTTTTTTTAATCATGTTTCCTTATATTTTAGCCTCTCCTGTTTTGATATGCGGTCGTTATTATCATTAACAGTTTTTCTGGTTTTTCAAAACTTTTTGCCCAGTTTTTGTTTAAAGTTCATGAATTCCGATACGAGCGGAATTCATGTCAGCAACAGCTGCACTATTTTTTTTTTTTTGGTTTATTAACTTTTTATGCAGAAATGGAATATTTTCAGAGAAACTGTAGAAAAAAAAGTTATGGAATTTAACGAATGTTTTTAAATATTAAACTATAAAATGAATGAAAAAGATTAAGTGGAATTATGCGGGAAAAAATGGACAAAATATTTAATTACTTTAAACTTTATCCAAAAAAAAAAAACAAGCAATAAAATCCACAAAAAAAACAGAAATTTGGCATAAAGTTAAAAAGAACTGTCAACATATTTGTTAAATTTTTAAATGGAATATTTTAAATTTGTTGACAGATAAAGCAAAAAGTGAGAAAAATTTGTATAAACAAATGATCGAAATTGATGAATAAACGATAAAGTTATGGAAAGAAGAATAAAAAGACAAACACCAAAATCATGATATGAACACTTTAAATATTTTATTGTCATCGAAATCAAAAACTACCAAAATCGTTTAAGTAGTTACAGAGTTATCAGGCCTGTTGCAGCATAACTAAAGGGGACATCTTAAATTCTGACAAATGCCCTCTAATTTAGTTCCACTTTCAATTGAAATCATTTTTTCACCATAAGACCTTAATTTGGCCTGATTTCAAAATAAAACACCAAAAACACATTTCATTTAATTTTATAACATTTTCATTTCTTTAACCACCAAAAAAAAAGAAAGAAAACTCACATGTTTTTCTAATTAAAATGCTCAGTTTAATAACTTTAACATGAATCATTAAATTCATATGTTTTTAAATGGCTAATCTTAAAAAGACATTAAACTAAAAAAATAAACGAAATATCACCTTTTAAATGAAAACCACAAACACGCGAATATCTCGTAATAAACCAATCAAATCTCCCCCTACACAAATTCTTCAGATACGAAAAAGCAAGGAAACTAAATATTAGGAAGGAATAGAAAACAAGGCTACCACTTTTAAGGCCTCACGAAAAACAAGTTTAAAAACATGACAAAAGAAAAAATTTCTATAGAAAAGGAAAATATTTCTCTAAAAAAGTTGCCCTTTGGCAATAGAAAAGTGGTCCAAAGGGAGACATTTCTATAGAAAAGTTGACTAAAGGGAGAGATTTCTATAGACAAGTTGACCAAAGGAAGACATTTCTATAGAAAAGTAGACCAAAGAAAGACTTTTCTATAGAAAAGTTGACCAAAGGGAGACATTTCTATAGAAAAGTTGATCAAAGGAAGACTTTTCTATAGAAAAGTTGACCAAAGGATGACATTTCTATAGAAAAGTCTACCATAGGAAGACTTTTCTATAGAAAAGTTGACCAAAGGAAGACTTTTCTGTAGAAAAGTTGACCACAGTGAGACATTTCTATAGAAAAGTTGACCAAAGGGAGACATTTCTATAGAAAAGTTGACCAAAGGGAGACATTTCTACAGAAAAGTTGACCAAAGGGAGACATTTCTATAGAAAAGTTGACCAAAGGGAGACATTTCTACAGAAAAGTTGAACAAAGGGAGACATTTCTATAGAAAAGTTGACCAAAGGGAGACATTTCTAAAGAAAAGTTGACCAAAGGGAGACATTTCTGTAGAAAAGTTGACCAAAGGGAGACATTTTTATAGAAAAGTTGACCAAAGGGAAACATTTTATAGAAAAGTTGACCAAACGGAGACATTTCTATAGAAAAGTTGACCAAAGAGAAACATTTCTATAGAAAAGCTGACCAAAGGGAAACATTTCTATAGAAAAGTTGATCAAAGGAAGACTTTTCTATAGAAAAGTTGACCAAAGGATGACATTTCTATAGAAAAGTCTACCATAGGAAGACTTTTCTATAGAAAAGTTGACCAAAGGAAGACTTTTCTGTAGAAAAGTTGACCACAGTGAGACATTTCTATAGAAAAGTTGACCAAAGGGAGACATTTCTATAGAAAAGTTGACCAAAGGGAGACATTTCTACAGAAAAGTTGACCAAAGGGAGACATTTCTATAGAAAAGTTGACCAAAGGGAGACATTTCTACAGAAAAGTTGAACAAAGGGAGACATTTCTATAGAAAAGTTGACCAAAGGGAGACATTTCTAAAGAAAAGTTGACCAAAGGGAGACATTTCTGTAGAAAAGTTGACCAAAGGGAGACATTTTTATAGAAAAGTTGACCAAAGGGAAACATTTTATAGAAAAGTTGACCAAACGGAGACATTTCTATAGAAAAGTTGACCAAAGGGAAACATTTCTATAGAAAAGCTGACCAAAGGGAAACATTTCTGTAGAAAAGTTGACCAAAGGGAAACATTTCTATAGAAAAGTTGACCAAAGGGAAATATTTCTATAGAAAAGTTGACCAAAGGGAAACATTTCTATAGAAAAGTTGACCAAAGGGAAACATTTCTATAGAAAAGTTGACCAAAGGGAAACATTTCTATAGAAAAGTTGACCAAAGGGAAACATTTCTATAGAAAAGTTGACCAAAGGGAAACATTTCTATAGAAAAGTTGACCAAAGGGAAACATTTCTATAGAAAAGTTGACTAAAGGGAAACATTTCTATAGAAAAGTTGACGAAAGGGAAACATTTCTATAGAAAAGTTGACCAAAGGGAAACAGTTCTATAGAAAAGTTGACCAAAGGGAATCATTTCTATAGAAAAGTTGACCAAAGGGAAACATTTCTATAGAAAAGTTGCCCAAAGGGAAACATTTCTATAGAAAAGTTGACCAAAGGGAAACATTTCTATAGAAAAGTTGACCAAAGGGAAACATTTCTATAGAAAAGTTGACCAAAGGGAAACATTTCTATAGAAAAGTTGACCAAAGGGAAACATTTCTATAGAAAAGTTGACCAAAGGGAAACATTTCTATAGAAAAGTTGACCAAAGGGAAACATTTCTATAGAAAAGTTGACCAAAGGGAAACATTTCTATAGAAAAGTTGACCAAAGGGAAACATTTCTATAGAAAAGTTGACCAAACGGAGACATTTCTATACAAAAGTTGACCAATGGAAGACATGCCTCCCTTTGTTCAACTTTTCTATAGAAATGTTGGTCAACTTTTCTATAGAAAAGTCTTCCTTTGGTCAACTTTTTTAAACAAAAGTCTTCCTTTGGTCAACTTTTCTATAGAAAGGTCTTCCTTTGGTCAACTTTTCTATAGAAAAGTCTTCCTTTGGTCAACTTTTGACCAAAGGGAAACATTTCTATAGAAAAGTTGACCAAACGGAGACATTTCTATACAAAAGTTGACCAATGGAAGACATGCCTCCCTTTGTTCAACTTTTCTATAGAAATGTCTCAATCTAGTCGACTTTTCTATAGATTTGATTCCTTTTGGTCAATTTTTTCCTAGAAATGTTTCCCTTTGGTCAACCTCTTCATTGAAATGTCTCCCTTTGATCAACTTTTTTTCTAGAAGTGTCTTCCTTTGGTCAACTTTTCTCTAGAAATATCTCGTTTTGGTCATTTTTTCTCTTGAAATGTCTCATTTGGTCAACTTTTCTCTAGAAATGTCTCCATATAGTCAACTTTTTCCTAGAAATGTCTCGAGTTGGTCAACTTTTTTCTAGAAGTGTCCTCTTTGGTAAACTTTTCTCTAGAAATGTCTCCCTTTGGTCAACTTTGCTTTAGAAATGTCTCCCTTTAGTCAACTTTTCTCTAAAAATGTCTGCCTTTGGTCAACTTTTCTATAGAAAAGTCTTTCTTTGTTCAACTTTTCTATAGAAAAGTCTTTCTTTGTTCAACTTTTCTATAGAAATGTCTTTCTTTGTTCAACTTTTCTATAGAAAAGTCTTCTTTTGGTCAACTTTTCTCTAGAAATGTCTACCTTTGGTCATATTTTCTCTAGAAATGTCTCCTTGTGGTCAAGTTTTCTCTAGAAATGGTTACCTTTATCATTTTTTTAATGAAGTAAATTCATATCTTTTTCTAAAGAACAGGGCCTTTAAACATAAACCCCTAACCCTTTTCTTCTTATTCCGCCTCTTAAAAACTAATTTATTTGCCAGCAACAAATGTAGCATAAAAATGTTTAAAATTTCAAATATTTCTTGTCACTTTTTAAATGAAAAGCGATTCATGATCAAGCAAATGATATAGAAAAAAAGCAGAAACACTGAAAGATTAATCATCATCGAAAATGGGCAAAATGCCAAAATGAATGAACAAATGAAGAGCAATATTTCTGCTAATATTATGCAGACAATAACAGCAACAACAATTATAAAACAACATGAAATGATATAAATGATATTTGTTGCATTAATAAATTCTTAATAATTCATGCCACATGTACGCACTTTTCATTAATGCAGCTTGTGGCAGTTGGTTGCATGCATTTGTGATTTAATCATCATCATCATCATCATCGGGAACATCATCATCCAGAGATACTCAAAGATGCCGCAATTATTAATTTTATATTTGGAGCATAAGATTTTAAATAAATTATGACAAACAGACGATTCTTAATTTTAAGCATGCACAAGCAGGCATACATACATACATGTTTTAAAAGGGAACATACTCGTACAGTTTATTGATTCCATGAACAGAGATGGAAAGTTGGTAAAGTAAAATTTTATGGAATCGGACTAGAGAAAACAAAGACTAATGGAATGATGACAAACCGTCAGAACGATAGCTACTCAGAAGTTTGGATGAACTAGGATAACATAAGATAGGATATCAAGCAAAAGCAAGCCATAGCAGACAGATAGACAGAAAAATATGTGTAAGGAAGCACAAAAAGATGATATGTCAAAGATATTCATTGTAACTGATAAAACCCTTTTAAGCTTAAAAAAAAACAATACAACACTTTACTTAAAAAACAACTCCCATCTCAGCATTTCATTATCATAAACGCAAACGAGTTGAGGAGATTACTTATGTATGATTTTAATTAAATTTTTTAACAACAAACCACAAAATTTCAAGTGACGCCATTTTAATCGCCGTCTCATTGCTCACATATTAATGAGGTTTTTCGAAATGATGTTTCTGTTAATGACAAAAGAGATGACGGGAAATCCAAAAGTTAAATAATTAAATTTCAAGACACTCTAATATGGAAATGAATGCAAATTTAAAAAAATAACAACATTTCTATAGAAAAGTCTTCCAAACGAAGATAATTTTGCCATAAAAAAATTGACCAAAGGAAGCCTGTTCTAAAGAAAACTTTACTAAAGGAAGACTTTTCTAGAGTAAAGTTTCACATAGGAAGATTTTTTTAGAGAAAAGTTGACCAAAGAAATACTTCTCTTCCTTTGGTCAACTAATCTCTAGAAATTAATTCCTAAAGATAACTTTTCTCTAGAATAATTGACCAAACAAAGACTTTTCTCTAGAAAAATTGAATACTTTTCTATATAAAAGTTGACCAAAGGAAGATTTTTCTATAGAAAAGTTGGCCAAAGGAAGACTTTTCTATAGAAAAGTTGACTAGTAGAAAACTTTTCTATAGAAAAGTTGACCAAAGTAAGACTTTTCTATAGAAAACTTGACCAAAGGAAGACTTTTCTATAAAAAAGTTGACCAAAGGAAGACTTTTCTATAGAAAAGTTGACCAAAGGAAGATTTTCTACTGAAAAGTTGACCAAAGGCAGACTTCTCTATAGAAAAGTTGACCATAGGAAGACTTTTCTATAGAAAAGTTGACCAAAGGAGACTTTTCTATAAAAAAAGTTGACCAAAGGAAGACTTCTCTATAGAAAAGTTGACCATAGGAAGACTTTTCTATAGAAAAGTTGACCAAAGGAGACTTTTCTATAGAAAAGTTGACCAAAGGAAGATTTTTTATAGAAAAGTTGACCAAAGGAAGACTTTTCTAGAGAAAAGTTAACCAGAGGAAGACTTTTCTATAGAAAAGTTGACCAAAGGGAGACATTTCTATAGAAAAGTTGACCAAAGGGAGACATTTCTATAGAAAAGTTGACCAAATGGAGACATTTCTATAGAAAATTTGACAAAAGGGAGACATTTCTATAGAAAAGTTCACCAAATGAAGACTTTTCTATAGAAAAGTTGACCAAATGGAGACATTTCTATAGAAAATTTGACAAAAGGGAGACATTTCTATAGAAAAGTTGACCAAAGGAAGACTTTTCTGTAGAAGAGTTGACCAAAAGGAGACATTTCTTTAGAAAAGTTGACCAAAGGGCAACATTTCTATAGAAAAGTTCACCAAAGGGAGACATTTCTATAGAAAAGTTGACCAAAGGGAGACATTTCTATAGAAAAGTTGACCAAAGGGAGACATTTCTATAGAAAAGTTGACCAAAGGGAGACATTTCTATAGAAAAGTTGACCAAAGGGAGACATTTCTATAGAAAAGTTGACCAAAGGGAGACATTTCTATAGAAAAGTTGACCAAAGGGAGACATTTTTCTATAGAAAATTTGACGATAGGAAGACTTTTCCATCGAAAATTTGACAAGAAGACTTTTCTGTAGAAAATTTGACGATAAGAAGACTTTTCTATAAAAAATTTGACAGGAAGACTTTTCTGTAGTAAATTTGACGAAAAAAAAACTTTTCTATACAAAATTTGACTATAGGAAGACTTTTCTATAGAAAATTTGACGATAGCAAGACTTTTCTATAGAAAATTTGACGATAGCAACCCTTTTCTATAGAAAATTTTACGATAGGAAGATTTTCTTAATAAAAGTTGACGATAGGAAGACTTTTCTATAGAAAATAGGACGATAAGAAGACTTTTCTATGGAAAATTTGACGTTTGAAAGGCTTTTCTATAGAAATTGTGTCCAAAGAAGGACTTTTCTATAGAAAATTTGACCAAAAGGAGACTTTTCTATAGAAATGTTGAAGATAGGAAGAGTTTTCCGTTGAAAAGATGACCAGGAGAAGACCTTACTGCAGAAGTGTTGACATCATTTAGATGAGCCATCCTATAACTGCTGAGTCAACTAACTAATCATTCCTAAAGTCATCCTCAAACTGCTGACTAAGTCTTAAACTATACTGAGTCATCCTTAGACTGCTGAGTCATCCAGAACACATGTGAATTATCCTAAAACTGCTAACTCATCAAAATAGTACTGTATCATTCTAAAACTGCTGGGTTATCCTTAGACTGCTGAGTCATCGTAAAAGAGCTGAGTCATCCTGAAAATGCTGAGTGATCCTGAAAATGCTTAGTTATCCTCAAAGTGGTAACTTATCTTAAAACTGCTGACTCATCAAAATATCATTCTAAATTGCTGAGTCATCCTAAAACTGCTGAGCAATCCAAAACTGCTGAGTCATACTGAAAATGCTAAGTCATCCTCAAAATGGTGACTTATCCTTAAAATGCTGAGTCATCCTAAAAATGGTAACTTATCCTAAAACTGCTGACTCTTCAAAATATCATTCTAAATTGCTGAGTCATCCTAAAACTGTTGAGCAATTCAAAACTGCTAAGTCATCCTGAAAATGCTAAGTCATCCTCAAAATGGTGAATTATCCTTAAACTGCTGACTCACAAAATACTACTGTATCATTCTAAAAACTCTGAGTCAACCTTAAACTGCTGAGTCATCATTAAACTGCTGAGTCATCCTTAAACTGCTGAGCTATCTTTAAGCTGTTGATGCATCTTAAAGTGTAGAGTCATCACAAACTCCTGAAACAGCTTTGATGGCTAAATTATCTCCTTCTTCTATATAAATGTCTTGGTATCGTCAAGTTATCTAAGAAGAAGGCATCGTATATTTTTTCTGTTAAAATAGTCTTGTTGACATTTTTCTTTTTGTATAGAAAATGTATTTCTTTAGTCACTGTTCTTTAGAAAATGTCAGAATATTATCAGTTTTTCTATAGAAAAAAACTCCCTTTGGATATTTTTTCTTAAGAAAAAGTCTTCTATTCGTTATTGTTTCCAAAGAAAAGTTAATCATATCTGTTGCACTTTCTTTCGTTTATTTCTTTCTAGAACAATCTTCCCTTCTTGAGAAATAATGCAAACGTATACATAATTTGTATTCAATTAATTTCCCATCACTCATACGTCTTTATGAGATTTTAGATTTATTCAAAGTCAAGTTATATTTAAATATTACCCCAAGAATTTCTGTGGGAATAATTAATTATTTAATGTTATAAATTTATGCTTTCTTTTGAGATATTTTTATAAAATTGTAGCTTCAAGCTTAAAATTGTTTAAAAATTTATATTTATATGAATATGTTCAATGTATATCTACATATAGAGCTCAATAGGTGTGTGTGAGTGTATGTGAATGCTTATAAATGTAAATGTAAAGAACATTAACCTCAAAAACTCAAATACAGAAATTAAAATACAGACATACATATTTATTTGCAAAGTTACATACATATGTATATATTTATATAAACATACATAAGTAGAGTAATACATAATATTTTCACCAGCATATAAATGCAAATATTTAAATTATTTATGATATAAATTATATAGAGCATGTAAAATACAAATACACAGATTTAAACACTCACACATACAGTCACCGGGTAATGTAACCATTATCGTTAAACAAACATACAAGAAGTAGATTAAAACCCCAGTTCACATACACACTTAAACAAGTTCCTATAGAAATGAATCGTTGTGAGTTCAGCCCCACCAGCCACAATAACAATAACAACTACTTATAAACTAAAACTAACAAAAACACTCTTTTAAATATATAAAGAATACTTTTTGTTGATTAAATGTTCTGTGGGTTGCGCAAATGAGTATCTGCATAGAAAAAGATTAGAAATGTTTATTAAAAATGATTGGAGGTTAAATGTTTTAGCATTAGACGACGCTCACAAGTTCAGTAGTTGTAGGGTAAAAGTACAAAACAATATTATCCTGACTCGGAAATATAAAAGTGCATACTTGTATTTGAATTGTTAATAAAACTAAAACAAATCCTAGGAATTTCAATGAGTTTTCACTAGAAGTTTTCCTACTACATGCAGGAATAACTCAGCATGAGCAGCTGCATTTTAAAACTTTTCCTGAAATAGTTTCAACGATGAACAAAAAACAATGTTCTAGAGGAATTTAAGTGACAGATTTTATTTTATGTTGCATTAAACAGAAAAGAGGAAGTAAAGTAAATTTTATAAAAAGCATAAAAATAAGGAAAAGATATTCAAATATCTAAAATATTCCATCTTAAGATTTTGTCTAGAAATGTCCTTAAAATAAGATATTTTTCAAAAATTTCCTATAAATATAACAAAATTTTAAAAAATTTCCTATAAAAATAAGAAATTTTTGTAAAATTTCCTATAAAAATAGGAAATTTTTGTAAAATTTCCTATAAAAATAAGAAATTTTTGTAAAATTTCCTATAAATTTAGGAAATTTTTGAAAAATTTCCTATCAAAGTAGGAAATTTTTGAAAAATTTCCAATCAAACTAGGAAATTTTTGAAAAATTTCCTATCAAAATAGGAAATTTTTGAAAAATTTCCTATAAAAATAGAAAATTTTTGAAAAATTTCCTATAAAAATAGAAAATTTTTTAAAAATTTCCTATAAAAATAGGAAATTTTTGAAAAATTTTCTATTTTAATAGGAAATTTTTGAAAAATTTCCTATAAAAATAGGAAATTTTTGAAAAATTTTCTATTTTTATAGGAAATTTTTGAAAAATTTCCTATAAAAATAGGAACTTTTTGAAAAATTTCCTATAAAAATAGGAAATTTTTGAAAAATTTTCTATAAAAATAGGAAATTTTTGAAAAATTTCCTATAAAAATAGGAAATGTTTGTAAAATTTCCTATAAAAATAAGAAATTTTTGTAAAATTTCCTATAAATTTAGGAAATTTTTGAAAAATTTCCTATCAAAGTAGGAAATTTTTGAAAAATTTCCAATCAAAATAGGAAATTTTTGAAAAATTTCCTATCAAAATAAGAAATTTTTGAAAAATTTCCTGTAAAACTAGGATATTTTTGAAAAATTTCCTATAAAAATAGGATATTTTTGAAAAATTTCCTATAGAAATAAGAAATTTATCGAAAAATTTCCTATAGAAATAAGAAACTTATCGAAAAATTTCCTATAGAAATAAGAAATTTTTGAAAATTTCCTATAAAAATAGGAAATTTTTTTTAAAATTTCCTATAGAAATAGGAAATTTTTGAAAAATTTCCTATAAAAATAGGAAATTTTTGAAAAATTTCCTATAAAAATAGTAAATTTTTGAAAAATTTCCTATAAAAATAGAAAATTTTTGAAAAATTTCCTATAAAAATAGGTAATTTTTGAAAAATTTCCTATAAAAATAGGAAATTTTTGAAAAATTTCCTATAAAAATAGGAAATTTTTGAAAAATTTCCTATAAAAATAGGAAATTTTTGAAAAATTTCCTATAAAAATAGGAAATTTTTGAAAAATTTCCTATAAAAATAGGAAATTTTTGAAAAATTTCCTATAAAAATAGGAAATTTTTGAAAAATTTCCTATAAAAATAGGAAATTTTTGAAAAATTTCCTATAAAAATAGGAAATTTTTGAAAAATTTCCTATAAAAGTAGGAAATTTTTGAAAAATTTCCTATAAAAGTAGGAAATTTTTGAAAAATTTCCTATAAAAGTAGGAAATTTTTGAAAAATTTCTTATAAAAGTAGGAAATTTTTGAAAAATTTCCTATAAAAATAGGAAATTTTGGAAAAATTTCCTATAAAAATAGGAAATTTTGGAAAAATTTCCTATAAAAATAGGAAATTTTTGAAAAATTTCTTATAAAAGTAGAAAATTTTTGAAAAATTTCCTATAAAAGTAGGAAATTTTTGAAAAATTTCCTATAAAAATAGGAAATTTTGGAAAAATTTCCTATAAAAATAGGAAATTTTGGAAAAATTTCCTATAAAAATAGGAATTTTTTGAAAAATTTCCTATAAAAATAGGAAATTTTTGAAAAATTACCTATAAAAATAGGAAATTTTCGAAAAATTTCCTATAAAAATAGGAAATATTTGAAAATTTTCCTATAAAAATAGGAAATTTCTTAATTTTATAAAAAATTTTTCAAAAATATCCTAATTTTATGGGAATTTTTTCAAAAATTTCTTATTTTTATAGGAATTTTTTTAAAAATTATTTATTTTCGTAGAAACTTTTGCAAAAATTTCTTATTTTTATCGGAAATTTTTCAAAAATTTCTTATTTTTGAAAGAAAATTTTTCAAAAAGTGAATCCTAAATGAATGTAAAATATTATTGTTAGTTTAGGAATACAAAAATCGTCAAACTTTTGTCATTTGTGTTTATCTATTTGTTAAAGGTTAAAAAAAATAATAACAAAAACATTTTCATTTCCGCGAAAAACAAATACAAAATGACAGTTATGTTCATTTCATACAAAAATACAATATTTTTATTGGTGAAAAAAAAATCTGAAAATTTTTTATACGAAAAATTAATGCACACGCGAATAAATCGTAAAATTTATATTTTTCAGTCATAAGAATCCAAATAGAGGAGTTTTGGTGGAGTGATATAAATGAATTGTATACAAAAAATATGTCAATATTATGACAGTTGACATAGTTTTTGTTTATATTCAATTCGTTTTTATTATATTCCATTTTTTCAGTTGCTTATATTTGCAAATAAATATTTTATTTATTTTGTTGTTTATCATTTTTTGCATTTTTTATATCAAAACAAAATTTAAGTGAGTCTCTTGATAGTTTTTGTACCAAAGCTTTTATGGGGTAAATTGTAATGCATTTGCAAAAAATATACAAACATTTTCCTTAAGTGGAAATTCAGTTGCTAAAATTGTCATGTTCCCATTACTGGGGAGATCATTAATATTCAATGTATCTCGCTTTCCAATCATCAACATTTCCAAAAATTTCCAATTTTAATAGGAAATTTTTCAAAAATTTCTTATTCTTATAGGAAATTTTTCAAAAATTTCCTATTCTTATAGGAAATTTTTCAAAAATTTCTTATTTTTATAGGAACTTTTTCAAAAATTTCCTATTTTTATAGGAAATTTTTAAAAAATTTCCTATTTTTATAGGAATTTTTTCAAAAATTTCCTATTTTTAAGGAAATTTTTCAAACATTTCCTATTTTTAAGGAAATTTTTCAAACATTTCCTATTTTTAGAGGAAATTTTTTAAAAATTTCTTATTTTTGGAGGAAATTTTTCAATAATTTTCTATTTTTATAGGAAATTTTTCAATAATTTTCTATTTTTATAGGAAATTTTCCAAAAATTTTCTATTTTCATAGGAAATTTTTCAAAAATTTCCTATTTTTATAGGAAATTTTTCAAAAATTTCCTATTTTTATAGGAAATTTTTCAAAAATTTCCTATTTTTATAGGAAATTTTTCAAAAATGTCCTATTTTTATAGGAAATTTTTCAAAAATTTCCTATTTTTATAGGAAATTTTTCAAAAATTTCCTATTTTTATAGGAAATTTTTCAAAAATTTCCTATTTTTATAGGAAATTTTTCAAAAATTTCCTATTTTTATAGGAAATTTTTCAAAAATTTCCTATTTTTATAGGAAATTTTTCAAAAATTTCCTATTTTTATAGGAAATTTTTCAAAAATTTCCTATTTTTATAGGAAATTTTTCAAAAATTTACTATTTTTATAGGAAATTTTTCAAAAATTTCCTATTTTTATAGGAAATTTTTCAAAAATTTCCTATTTTTATAGGAAATTTTTCAAAAATTTCCTATTTTTATAGGAAATTTTTCAAAAATTTCCTATTTTTATAGGAAATTTTTCAAAAATTTCCTATTTTTATAGGAAATTTTTCAAAAATTTCCTATTTTTATAGGAAATTTTTCAAAAATTTCCTATTTTTATAGGAAATTTTTCAAAAATTTCCTATTTTTATAGGAAATTTTTCAAAAATTTCCTATTTTTATAGGAAATTTTTCAAAAATTTCCTATTTTTATAGGAAATTTTTCAAAAATTTCCTATTTTTATAGGAAATTTTTCAAAAATTACCTATTTTTATAGGAAATTTTTCAAAAATTACCTATTTTTAAAAATTTCTTTCTTTATAGGATATTTTTCAAAAGTTTCTTATTTTCATATAAAATTTTTCAAAAATTTCCTAATTTTATACAAAATTTTTCAAAAGTATTATATTTTTATAGGAAATTTTTGAAAAATTTCTTATTTTTATAGGAAATTCTTCAAAAATTTCTTATTTTTATAGGAAATTTTTCAAAATTTTTGCTATTTAACCATTCAACTATTCACAGAAAAGCAATAAAATTCATCTATCATTATTAATGATCATTATTACAAAATAAAACAATAGTAACAAAAATTTTAATATATGACCAAAAAACCTATTACAAACAAATAAAGAAGGACATTGAAATTATACAAAAATATTAACAATAAAGTAAAGAACAAATAATAAAATTATAGCAAAATCATAAAAAGTTGACGATATTGAATTGAAATGAGGACAAATTCATAAATAAGTACAAAAAAATCCATACAATTAGTAACAAAAAGAACATTTTTATATTAATAATAAATTTATATTTCTTTTATAGAGAATCATATTTTTTCCTCTAAATGTAAAGATTTTTATCAAAAAAATATATATTTTTTATGTCTGTATGTTTTAAGGTCCTTTTGGTTTGTTGGACTAAAAGTAAAACAATGACGACGATGATGATGATTGTGTCAATAAATATAATTCTCATGTCCGATTAAAGATAAATACATGAATTGATATATTTTTTTCTTCGTTAATGTCATAATGTTCAAAATAATATGAAAAATAATGACAAGTTGGAAACAATGGACTAATAATTGTCTTTATCAAGTTTATACTTCAAATAAAAAGTGGCAAAAAGTTTTCTGTTGATAGATAAAATAACAGCGTGAACGTATACTTGATCTATAATTAATTATATATCACTCATACGTTAGTTTTTTATATCACTCATACGTTATTGTATCATTACTTTTGTTCAAAACAAGGTAAAGTTTGCTTCTAGCCTGATCCAAATTATGCCCTAGAAAAATTTTTTTCTATTCATTTCTATATATTTGAAATCTTCCCAAATCATTTGACAAAATAAAGGTCCCACTGTCTTTCCTTACAACGCTCTATCGTTCCTTTACTCCTGCCTTCCTACATCTTAAGTACCAAACAAATTCACTTGAATTCAAAAAAATAAGAAATGCTTCAATTATCTTTTAGCAAATTATTTTAATTAACCCAATTTCATTATCTCTTATCTTTAAATTGTAGGACAAAACAACATTATTTTTCCTTTTCCGCAATTGTAATTTTTTTCATCATTTTCTTTTTTATACAATTTTCTTAAAAAAAAAGAACAAAAAAAATATTCATTAAAATTTTTTGCTAGAGTCTATTCACTTTTATCCACGAGTCGCCATCACCATCAAAAATAATTGACCCAAAAGATGCAAAAAGTTACTCATTTCCAAAATTTCGTACTTATATAGGAAATTTTTCGAAATTTTTTTATTTTTCAAAACTTTCCTATTTTTCAAAAATTTCCTATTTTTATAGGAAATTTTTTAAAAATTTCCTATTTTTATAGAAAATTTCTAAAAAATGTCCTATTTTTATAGAAAATTTTTAAAAAATTTTCTATTTTTATAGGAAATTTTTCAAAAGTTTCCTATTTTTATAGGAAATTTTTCAAAAGTTTCCTATTTTTATAGGAAATTTTTCTAAAGTTTCATATTTTTATAGGAAATTTTTCAAAAATCTCCTATTTTTGAAAGCAAAATTTTCAAAAATTTCCTTTTTATAAAGGAAATTTTTGAAAATTTTCCTTTTTATAAAGGAAATTTTTGAAAAATTTCCTATTTTTTAAAGTAAATTTTTGAAAAATTTCCTATTTTTCAAAGGAAATTTTTGAAAAATTTCCTATTTTTTAAAGGAAATTTTTGAAAAATTTCCTATTTTTAAAAGAAAATTTTCAAAAATTTCCTATTTTTTTAAAGGAAATTTTTCAAAAATTTCCTATTTTTTAAAGAAAATTTTCAAAAATTTCCTATTTTTATAGGAAATTTTTCAAAAATTTCCTATTTTTATAGGAAATTTTTCAAAAATTTCCTATTTTTATAGGAAATTTTTCAAAAATTTCCTATTTTTATAGGAAATTTTTCAAAAATTTCCTATTTTTATAGGAAATTTTTCAAAAATTTCCTATTTTATAGGAAATTTTTCAAAAATTTCCTATTTTATAGGAAATTTTTCAAAAATTTCCTATTTTATAGGAAATTTTTCAAAAATTTCCTATTTTTATAGGAAATTTTTCAAAAATTTCCTATTTTTATAGGAAATTTTTCAAAAATTTCCTATTTTTATAGGAAATTTTTCAAAAATTTCCTATTTTTATAGGAAATTTTTCAAAAATTTCCTATTTTTATAGGAAATTTTTCAAAAATTTCCTATTTTTATAGGAAATTTTTCAAAAATTTCCTATTTTTATAGGAAATTTTTCAAAAATTTCCTATTTTTATAGGAAATTTTTCAAAAATTTCCTATTTTTATAGGAAATTTTTCAAAAATTTCCTATTTTTATCGGAAATTTTTCAAAAATTTCCTATTTTTATAGGAAATTTTTCAAAAATTTCCTATTTTTATAGGAAATTTTTCAAAAATTTCCTATTTTTATAGGAAATTTTTCAAAAATTTCCTATTTTGACAGGAAATTTTTCAAAAATTTCCTATTTTGACAGGAAATTTTTCAAAAATTTCCTATTTTGACAGGAAATTTTTCAAAAATTTCCTATTTTGACAGGAAATTTTTCAAAAATTTCCTATTTTTATAGGAAATTTTTCAAAAATTTTTATAGGAAATTTTTCAAAAATTTCCTATTTTTATAGGAAATTTTTCAAAATTTTTCTATTTTCATAGGAAATTTTTCAAAAATTTCCTATTTTTATAGAAAATTTTTCAAAAATTTCCTAGTTTTATAGGAAATTTTTCAAAAATTTCCTATTTTTATAGGAAATTTTTCAAAAATTTTTTTAAGAAATTTTTCAAAAATTTCCTATTTTTATAGGAAATTTTTCAAAAATTTCCTTTTTTTATAGGAAATTTTTCAAAAATTTCCTATTTTTATAGGAAATTTTTCAAAAATTTCCTATTTTTATAGGAAGTTTTTCAAAAATTTCCTATTTTTATAGGAAATTTTCCAAAAATTTCCTATTTTTATAGGAAATTTTTTAAAAATTTCCTATTTTTATAGGAAATTTTTCAAAAATTTCCTATTTTATAGGAAATTTTTCAAAAATTTCCTATTTTTATGGGAAATTTTTCAAAAATTTCCTATTTTTATAGGAAATTTTTCAAAAATTTCCTATTTTTATAGGAAATTTTGCAAAAATCTCCTATTTTTATAGGAAATTTTTCAAAAATTTCCTATTTTTATAGGAAATTTTTCAAAAATTTCCTATTTTTATAGGAAAATTTTTAAAAAATTTCCTATTTTTATAGGAAATTTTTCAAAAATTTCCTATTTTGATAGGAAAATTTTCAAAAATTTCCTATTTTTATAGGAAATTTTTCAAAAATTTCCTATTTTTATAGGAAATTTTTCAAAAATTTCCTATTTTTATAGGAAATTTTTCAAAAATCTCCTATTTTTGAAAGCAAAATTTTCAAAAATTTCCTTTTTATAAAGGAAATTTTTGAAAAATTTCCTATTTTTTAAAGTAAATTTTTGAAAAATTTCCTATTTTTCAAAGGAAATTTTTGAAAAATTTCCTATTTTTTAAAGGAATTTTTTGAAAAATTTCCTATTTTTTAAAGAAAATTTTCAAAAATTTCCTATTTTTTTAAAGGAAATTTTTGAAAAATTTCCTATTTTTTAAAGAAAATTTTCAAAAATTTCCTATTTTTATAGGAAATTTTTCAAAAATTTCCTATTTTTATAGGAAATTTTTCAAAAATTTCCTATTTTTATAGGAAATTTTTCAAAAATTTCCTATTTTTATAGGAAATTTTTCAAAAATTTCCTATTTTGACAGGAAATTTTTCAAAAATTTCCTATTTTTATAGAAAATTTTTCAAAAATTTCCTAGTTTTATAGGAAATTTTTAAAAAATTTCCTATTTTTATAGGAAATTTTTCAAAAATTTTTTTAAGAAATTTTTTTAAAAATTTCCTATTTTTATAGGAAATTTTTCAAAAATTTCCTTTTTTTATAGGAAATTTTTCAAAATTTCCTATTTTTATAGGAAATTTTTAAAAAATTTCCTATTTTTATGGGAAATTTTTCAAAAATTTCCTATTTTTATAGGAAATTTTTCAAAAATTTCCTATTTTTATAGGAAGTTTTTCAAAAATTTCCTATTTTTATAGGAAATTTTCCAAAAATTTCCTATTTTTATAGGAAATTTTTCAAAAATTTCCTATTTTTATAGGAAATTTTTCAAAAATTATATATTTTTATAGGAAATTTTTCAAAAATTTCCTATTTTTATAGGAAATTTTTCAAAAATTTAATATTTTTATAGGAAATTTTTCAAAAATTTCCTATTTTTATAAGAAATTTTTCAAAAATTTCCTAACTGAATAAAAAAATTTTTGTCTCCACTGTCTTTCGCCTTTTTGACTTCTAAATTTATAACCATTTAGGGAGTTTTATTAATTTTGTATCAAATATTCAATATTTGTGAGGCCTCTTCATATTTGTCTGTTATAACTTGATTGTATTTGTTGCCATAACTTGGCCATTTTTCCGCCTTATGCTTCATATGCATATACGAGTATCTGGGGAATTTATTCATACATACGAGTTTGTATATATAAAAATCAATAGCTTCAAATTGGGTTGGGTTTTTTGAAATGGGTGAGATGGGGGAATATCCACAACAAACACACACATTTCAATTTTACCAACATAATTGACAGCAGCAAAAAAATGAAGCTTTGAGTGGATACCCAGGAGTTTAAAGAGTGAAGATCTCAATGATATAGAATCTTCCTATTAACTACTTTTCTAACACTTTGTAAGCAAAGAAATTGCGATGTTTGGATTTAAGGTAATGAAAACCTTTCGGATAACTTGTTCTACTATTTCGACACATTCTGACCAAACTTTTTAAACTGTTGGGTATTTCTGAAGGTATGAATGAATGCACTTGAGTAGGTGTTGTTCTATCCAGCCTGTTCATATAAAATTTATGGATTTATGATTTAATTGAGTTCTTCATAAATTTATTTATTTCGATGAGGGTGAATTCGAATTTCTAGAGAATTTGTTAAAATTATGAAGTTTTTAGCACAAATGTCTAACTAAATGTCTTTCAAAAAGACAAATTCTATCCACACATATACATACCTGCCCATATCCATACCAATACAAACATATATGTATGCATGTCCTTAATCATTCACATCTACATATAAAAGTATACCCTCGTTTGCAACTTAAAACCAAAATCAATAAAGAAATTGTGTAATATTTTCAAATATTAAGTTTCAATATTGAGACATTTCTTTCCAAGGGGTGGCTCTTAATAATGGCAGATGTACTATCGTTTGTCCTTAGAGACAGGGCGAGTATTTGCGGGAAGAAGTTACAATATTTTCATTAAGAAACGTCATTTTGCCAAATAACTAAGTAAAAAGGTGTTGGAAGTAATTGTATATAAATTGAAATATTATTAATATTCGATTATGGTTATGAGGGATAGATATACAAAAATAATATGACTTCACAGAGAAAAGTTATTTACATTAAGAAATTTGTTTGTATAGGGAAATGTAAGGAATACAAATAAGTTTATTCTTACATTAGATTAACATTAAGTAAAAATTATTTAAGCATGTTTGTCAGAGTTTAAGATAACCCAGTAAGCAAATATAGTCGAAATAAGAAATACTACCTTAGAAAAGTTGACGATAGGACAACATTTCTTTAGAAAAGTTGACGATAGGACAACATTTCTTTAGAAAAGTTGACCAAAGGAAGCAATTTCTACGTAAAAGTTGACGAAAGTAAAATATTTTTATAAAAAAGTTGACCAAAGGAAGAAATTTCTATAGAAAAGTTGACCAAAGGAAGACATTTCTTTAGAAAAATTGACCAAAGGAAGACATTTCTGTAAAAACGTTGACCAAAGGAAGACATTTTTATAGAAAAGTTGATCAAAAGAAGACATTTCTATAGAAAAATTGACCAAAGGAAGACGTTTCTATAGAAAAGTTGGAAGCCATTTCTATAAAAACGTTGACCAAACGAATAAATCTCTATATAAAATTTGACCAAAGGAAGACTTTTCAATAGAAAAGTTGACCAAATAAAGAATTTTCTGTAGAAAAGTTGACCAAATGAAAACTTTGTATAGAAAATTTGGTCAAAGAAAAACTTTTGTATAAAAAAGTTCACTAAAGGAAGACATTTTTATAGAAAAGTTGATCAAAAGAAGACATTTCTATAGAAAAGTTGACCAATGGAAAACATTTCTATAAAAAAGTTAAACAAAGAAAGACATTTCTATAGAATTGTTGAACAAAGGAAGACATTTCTATAGAAAAGTTGACCAAAGGAAGATATTTCTATATACAAGTTGACCAAATGAGGAGATTTCTAGAGAAAAGTTGACCAAAGGAAGACATTTCTATAGAAAAATTGACCACAGGAAGACATTTCAATAGAAAAGTTTACCAAAGCAAAACATTACTAGGGAAAAGTTGACCAAAGGAAGACATTTCAATAGAAAAGTTGACCAACGCAAAACACTAGCAGAGAAAACTTGACCAAAGGAAGACCTTTCTAAAAAAAAGTTGACCAAAAAAACATTTCTAGAGAAAAGTTGAATAAAGGAAGACATTTATACAGGAAAGTTGACCAAAGGAAAACATTTCTATTGAAAATTTGATCAAAGGAAGACATTTCTATAGAAAAGTTGACGACAGGACAACATTTCTATATAAAAGTTAATGATTGGACAACATTTCCTTGGATAAGGTGACGATAGCACAACATTTCTATAGAAAAGTTGACGATAGGACAAGATTTCTATAGAAAAGTTGACAATAGGACAACATTTCTATAGAAAAGTTGACGATAGAAAGACATTTCTATAGAAAATTTGACCAAAGGAAGACATTTCTTTTGAAAATTTGACGATGGGACAACATTTCTATATAAAAGTTAATGATTGGACAACATTTCCTTGGAAAAGGTGACAATAGCACAACATTTCTATAAAAAAGTTGACGATAGGACAATATTTCTATAGAAAAGTTGACGATAGCACAACATGTCTATAGAAAAGTTGACGATAGAACAACATTTCTATAGAAAAGTTGACGATGGGACAACATTTTTATAGAAAAGTTGACGATAGGACCACTTTTCAATAGAAAAGATGACAAAAAGATAACATTTCTATAAAAAAGTTGACGATAGAACAACATTTCTATAGATAAGTTGACGATAGGACAACATTTCTATAGAAAAGTTGACGATAGGACAACATTTCAATAGAAATGTTGACGATAGGACAACATTTCTATAGAAAAGTTGACGATGGGACAACATTTCTATAGAAAAGTTTGTTGATGAGACAACATTTCTACAGAAAAGTTGACTATAGGACAATATTTCTATAAAAAATTTGAATATAGGCAAATTTTCTTTTAAAAAGATTTCCTAGAAATTTTTCCATATGGAAAAACTTTATATAGAAATATTTTCTTACAGAAAAATTTTCTAGAGAAATGTTTTCTTATAGAAAAATTTTCTATAGAAATTTTTTCTTATAGAAAAATTTTCTTAAAAAATTTTTCTTATAGAAAAATTTTCTATAGAAATTTTTTCTTATAGAAAAATTTTCTATAGAAATTTTTTCTTATAGAAAAATTTTCAATTAGAAATTTTTTCTTATAGAAAAATTTTCTATAGAAATTTTTTCTTATAGAAAAATTTTCTATAGAAATTTTTTCTTATAGAAAAATTTTCTATAGAAATTTTTTCTTATAGAAAAATTTTCTATAGAAATTTTTTCTTATAGAAAAATTTTCTATAGAAATTTTTTCTTAAAGAAAAATTTTATATATAATTTTTTTCTTATAAAAAAATTTTTTTCTTGTAGAAAAATTTGCTATAGAAATTTTTTCTTATAGAAAAATTTTCAATAGAAATTTTATCTTTTAGAAAAATTTTCAATAGAAATTTTTTCCTATAGAAAAATTTTCTATAGAAATTTTTTCTTAAAGAAAAATTTTCTATAGAAATTTTTTCTTATAGAAAAATTTTCTATAGAAATTTTTTCTTATAGAAAAATTTTCTATAGAAATTTTTTCTTATAAAAAAGAAATTTTCTAATAGAAAAATTTTCAAATTTGTTCATATAGAAAAATTTTCTCTTGAAATTTTTTCATATAGAAAAATTTTCTCTAGAATTTTTTTCATATAGAAAAATTTTCTATAGAAATTTTTTCATATAAAAAAATTTTCTATAGAAATTTTTTCAGATAGAAAAATTTTCTATAGAATTTTTATCATATAGAAAAATTTTCTATAGAAATTTTTTCATATAGAAAAATTTTCTATAGAAATTTTTTCATATATAAAAATTTTCTATAGAAATTTTTTTATATAGAAAAATTTTCTATAGAAAATTTTTCTATATGAAATTTTTATATATAGAAAAATTTTCTATAAAAATTTTATTTATTCATCTTTAAAATTGTTGTTTGTCCTAATTGTGTTCTATTTTTGTAATTTCTCTCCAAAAGCTTTTATACGAAGAGCTTAATTATCCTTTCCCTATTTAAAGATACATTTGTTTTCATTTGCGTTTGTTCTTGTTAGTTTTTTTACATTTTTTCTATTTGGAGGGAGTATTTTGTTCGTAAATTACCCCAAACTCCTTTAGATTTTAACTAAATATTTATTCTTTTTTTTTTTTTGTTAGCTTTGACTTGTCTATTTAGATCCTTATTCGAGGTTTTATCTTTTTCATAATATTTTTTTATGTTTTGTGGCTAAAGTAGCTTTTTCTTTCTGTCTCTAGCTCTTGGAAAAGTAGAGTGATTTGTCTTTGTGATTCATGTTAAATGGCTTTAGAGCAAAACAAAAAATGTTTCCTAGTTGTTTATATTCCTTTGATTTCGGTTCTTTCCCTGGAACCGAAAAACCAAACAAAACAATTTCACATAAAGAGAAAAACAACATTAAAATCGTTAACCTAATTTTTATTGTGGTCTCACATAAATTTTCTTTATCTTTATGAATTGTTTTCAGTTTTTTGTATATTTTTTTTGAATTCAGTCGTTTTTCAGTTCATCCTTCGCCTCCTCCTCCTTCCATATAAGTCTCATTTTGTTCCTCAAGACATAACAAAACGGCATTAATATAATCATGCTTGGTTTTGCCTGTGCATGTCTGTTTTTGCTTTATTTTGCTCTTTTGAATAATCAACACTAGAATTAATGGAGAAAATTTGTTGTTTTGTTTTTTGTTGGCAACCGGCTAAAGCCAAATAGACAGACATTTCCACAGACAGACGAACTAATAGGCACCGACAGACATTCACTCTAACAGACACAGAGATTTTCGCCTCTGGAATTTGAAATATTCAAATGGACAAAACAAAAATTGTAATAAAATGAAGCTAAACAATATTAAAAACAGGCAAGGAATCCAAAAAAGGATTTAAGGTATCCAGAATAATAAAAATTTAACTCAATAACTTTAACAACAATAAACTAAAATTTTTACTTTCAAGAAAAAGTCGACGACAGGAACAATTTTTTTTAAGAAAAGTTGACGATAGCAAGACTTTTCTTAAGAAAAGTTTAGGAGGACTTTTCTTAAGAAAAATTGAAGATAGGAAGACTTTTCTTAAGGAAAGTTGACGATAGGAAGACTTTTCTTAAGAAAAGTTGACGATAGGAAGACTTTTCTGAAGAAAAGTTGACAATAGGAAGACTTCTGAAGAAAAGTTAACCATAGGAAGACTTTTCTGAAGAAAAGTAGGCAATAGAAAGACTTTTCGTAAGAAAAGTTGACGATTGGAAGACTTTTCTTAAGAAAAGTTGACGATAGGAAGACTTTTCTTAAAAAAAGTTGATGATAGGAAGACTTTTTAAGAAAAGTTGACGATAAGAAGACTTTTCTTAAGAATAGTTGACGATAGGAGGACTTTTCTTAAGAAAAGTTGACGATAGGAAGAATTTGTTTAAGAAAAGTTCACGATAGGAAGACTTTTTTTTTAAGAAAAGTTGACGATAGGAACCTTTTTCTGAAGAAAGGTTGACGATAGGAAGACTTTTCTTAAGAAAAATTGACGATAGGGAGACTTTTCTTAAGAAAAGTTGACGACAGGAAGACTTTTTTTTAAGAATAGTTAACGATAGAAAGACTTTTCTTAAGAAAAGTTGACGACAGGAAGACTTTTCTTAAGAAAAGTTGACGACAGGAAGACTTTTCTTAAGAAAAGTTGACGACAGGAAGACTTTTCTTAAGAAAAGTTGACGACAGGAAGACTTTTCTTAAGAAAAGTTGAAGACAGGAAGACTTTTCTTAAGAAAAGTTGACAACAGGAAGACTTTTCTTAAGAAAAGTTGACGACAGGAAGACTTTTCTTAAGAAAAGTTGACGACAGGAAGACTTTTCTTAAGAAAAGTTGACGACAGGAAGACTTTTCTTAAGAAAAGTTGACGACAGGAAGACTTTTCTTAAGAAAAGTTGACGACAGGAAGACTTTTCTTAAGAAAAGTTGACGACAGGAAGACTTTTCTTAAGAAAAGTTGACGACAGGAAGACTTTTCTTAAGAAAAGTTGACGATAGGAAGACTTTTCTAAAGAAAAGTTGACGGAAGGAAGACTTCTCTTAAAAAAAGTTGACGATAGGAAGACTTTTCTTAAGAAAAGTTGACGATAGGAAGAATTTTCTTAAGAAACGTAGACGATAGAAAGACTTTTCTTAAGAAAAGTTGACGATAGAAAGACTTTTCTTAAGAAAAGTTGACGACAGAAAGACTTTTCCTAAGAAAAGTTAACGTTAGGAAGACTTTTTTTTAAAAAAAAAGTCTACGACAGGAAGACTTTGCTTAAGAAAAGTTGACAGTAGGAAGACTTTTCTTAAGAAAAGTTGACGATAGGAGGACTTTTCTTAAGAAAAGTTGATGATATGAAGACTCTTCTTAAGAAAAATTGACTATAGGAAGACTTTTCCTAAGACGATAGGAAGACTTCTCTTAAGAAAAGTTGACGATAGAAAGACTTTCCTTAAGAAAAGTTGGCGATAGGAAGACTTCTCTTCAGAAAAGTTGACGGTGGGAAGACTTTTCTTAAGAAAAGTTGACGATAGGAATACTTTTCTTAAGAAAAGTTGACGATAGGAAGACTTTCCTTTATTATACCATATTTTTGCTTAATGTTCCACAAACACAAACCCTCATATTCATTTAAATTTAAAAAAATCTAATAAAACACTTTTGATGTCACAAAAACTTCAATTAATTTTAATTTAAATTGTTAAATGAATTTTACTTATGTATATATTTCGATTATATAAAACTTGCATAAAGTAAAAATTTTCTAAATGAAAATAATCATATTATACAATCATTTAATTATTGCCAAAAGCCTATTAAAAGGTCATTATCATATGACAGAAAAATTTAATGTTTAATTATAAAATTTTTCAAATTTTTAAATAAACGTAAATTCTCTCTAAAACCATTTAATTTGATTAAATAAATTATGAGAAAATATTTAATTATGCTAAATATTTATTTTATTTTATAATTTTGTTATATTAGTCCCAATTGGCGAATCATATCTAAGCAAAAATTTCAGGCTATTAATTAAAATTTTCGCAAAACCATTAAAAATGAAAATGGACAAAATTTCAGTTAATTTCCGTCATTTTCATATAAATAAATTTAATTATTATTACTAGAGACAGCTAAAAATATTTTTTTTAAATTGAATTAAATTTTATATATATTTGAAAATTTTAACAAATTTGGTGAAATTTTTATTTTGGCCATAAATCATTTCAAATAATATCCGACATTTGTTAGATATTTTTCATAAATATTTGCTATATTTTGGTTTAAATAATTTAAATATTTTTATTATTTCGTTGTTTATTTTTTGTAAATTTTTTATGTTTGTGCAAAATTAAAATCATACAAAATTTATGAAATTTTAATATCTAAAACATAACTGAATTGAGTTGAAATTTTAATAACCTTTGGGAAGTTTTTTTACTCAAATTATTAATGTAAAACTTATTTCAAACAACAACAAAAAAAACAGCAAAAGCTGTTTTTAAAAGCTGTGAACAAAACGCACGTTTACTCTAGAGGCAGTTCTAAAGAAAACCTGACAAAAGGAAGACTTTTCTATAGAAAAGTTGGCCAAAGGAAGACTTTTCTATAGAAAAGTTGGCCAAAGGAAGACTTTTCTATAGAAAAGTTGGCCAAAGGAAGACTTTTCTATAGAAAAGTTGGCCAAAGGAAAACTTTTCTACAGAAAAGTTGACCAAAGGAAGACTTTTCTGTAGAAAAGTTGACCAAAGGCAGACTTTTCTATAGAAAAGTTGACCAAAGGAAGACTTCTCTATAGAAAAGTTGACCAAAGAAAGACTTTTCTATAGAAAAGTTGGCCAACGGAAGACTTTTCTATAGAAAAGTTGGCCAACGGAAGACTTTTTTATAGAAAAGTTGACCAAAGGAAGACTTTTCTAAAGAAAAGTTGACCAAAGAAAGACTTTTCTATAGAAAAGTTGACCAAAGGAAGACTTTTCTATAGAAAAGTTGACCAAAGGAAGACTTTTCTATAGAAAAGTTGACCAAAGGAAGACTTTTCTATAGAAAAGTTGACCAAAGGAAGACTTTTCTATAGAAAAGTTGACCAATGGACGACTTTTCTAAAGAAAAGTTGACCAAAGAAAAATTTTTCTATAGAAAAGTTGGCCAACGGAAGACTTTTCTATAGAAAAGTTGACCAAAGGAAGACTTTTCTATAGAAAAGTTGACCAAAGGAAGACTTTTCTGTAGAAAACTTGACCAAAGGAAGATTTTTCTGTAGAAAAGTTGACCAAAGGAAGACCTTTTAACAAAAAAGTTGACCGAAAGAAGACTTAGTCTATGTCTTAGTCTATGTCTTAGTCTATGTCTTAGTCTATGTCTTAGTCTATGTCTTAGTCTATGTCTTAGTCTATGTCTTAGTCTATGTCTTAGTCTATGTCTTAGTCTATGTCTTAGTCTATGTCTTAGTCTATGTCTTAGTCTATGTCTTAGTCTATGTCTTAGTCTATGTCTTAGTCTATGTCTTAGTCTATGTCTTAGTCTATGTCTTAGTCTATGTCTTAGTCTATGTCTTAGTCTATGTCTTAGTCTATGTCTTAGTCTATGTCTTAGTCTATGTCTTAGTCTATGTCTTAGTCTATGTCTTAGTCTATGTCTTAGTCTATGTCTTAGTCTATGTCTTAGTCTATGTCTTAGTCTATGTCTTAGTCTATGTCTTAGTCTATGTCTTAGTCTATGTCTTAGTCTATATCTTAGTCTATGTCTTAGTCTATGTCTTAGTCTATGTCTTAGTCTATGTCTTAGTCTATGTCTTAGTCTATGTCTTAGTCTATGTCTTAGTCTATGTCTTAGTCTATGTCTTAGTCTATGTCTTAGTCTATGTCTTATTCTATGTCTTAGTCTATGTCTTAGTCTATGTCTTAGTCTATGTTTTAGTCCATGTCTTAGTCTATGTCTTAGTCTATGTCTTAGTCTATGTCTTAGTCTATGTCTTAGTCTATGTCTTAGTCTATGTCTTAGTCTATGTCTTAGTCTATGTCTTAGTCTATGTCTTAGTCTATGTCTTAGTCTATGTCTTAGTCTATGTCTTAGTCTATGTCTTAGTCTATGTCTTAGTCTATATCTTAGTCTATGTCTTAGTCTATGTCTTAGTCTATGTCTTAGTCTATGTCTTAGTCTATGTCTTAGTCTATGTCTTAGTCTATGTCTTAGTCTATGTCTTAGTTTATGTCTTAGTCTATGTCTTAGTCTATGCCTTAGTCTATGTCTTGGTCTATGTCTTAGTCTATGTCTTAGTCTATGTCTTAGTCTATGTCTTAGTCTATGTCTTAGTCTATGTCTTAGTCTATGTCTTATTCTATGTCTTAGTCTATGTCTTAGTCTATGTCTTAGTCTATGTTTTAGTCCATGTCTTAGTCTATGTCTTAGTCTATGTCTTAGTCTATGTCTTAGTCTATGTCTTAGTCTATGTCTTAGTCTATGTCTTAGTCTATGTCTTAGTCTATGTCTTAGTCTATGTTTTAGTCCATGTCTTAGTCTATGTCTTAGTCTATGTCTTAGTCTATGTCTTAGTCTATGTCTTAGTCTATGTCTTAGTCTATGTCTTAGTCTATGTCTTAGTCTATGTCTTAGTCTATGTCTTAGTCTATGTCTTATTCTATGTCTTAGTCTATGTCTTAGTCTATGTCTTAGTCTATGTTTTAGTCCATGTCTTAGTCTATGTCTTAGTCTATGTCTTAGTCTATGTCTTAGTCTATGTCTTAGTCTATGTCTTAGTCTATGTCTTAGTCTATGTCTTAGTCTATGTCTTAGTCTATGTCTTAGTCTATGTCTTAGTCTATATCTTAGTCTATGTCTTAGTCTATGTCTTAGTCTATGTCTTAGTCTATGTCTTAGTCTATGTCTTAGTCTATGTCTTAGTCTATGTCTTAGTCTATGTCTTAGTCTATGTCTTAGTCTATGTCTTATTCTATGTCTTAGTCTATGTCTTAGTCTATGTCTTAGTCTATGTTTTAGTCCATGTCTTAGTCTATGTCTTAGTCTATGTCTTAGTCTATGTCTTAGTCTATGTCTTAGTCTATGTCTTAGTCTATGTCTTAGTCTATGTCTTAGTCTATGTCTTAGTCTATGTCTTAGTCTATGTCTTAGTCTATGTCTTAGTCTATGTCTTAGTCTATGTCTTAGTCTATGTCTTAGTCTATGTCTTAGTCTATATCTTAGTCTATGTCTTAGTCTATGTCTTAGTCTATGTCTTAGTCTATATCTTAGTCTATGTCTTAGTCTATGTCTTAGTCTATGTCTTAGTCTATGTCTTAGTCTATGTCTTAGTCTATGTCTTAGTCTATGTCTTAGTCTATGTCTTAGTCTATGTCTTAGTCTATGTCTTAGTCTATGTCTTATTCTATGTCTTAGTCTATGTCTTAGTCTATGTCTTAGTCTATGTTTTAGTCCATGTCTTAGTCTATGTCTTAGTCTATGTCTTAGTCTATGTCTTAGTCTATGTCTTAGTCTATGTCTTAGTCTATGTCTTAGTCTATGTCTTAGTCTATGTCTTAGTCTATGTCTTAGTCTATGTCTTAGTCTATGTCTTAGTCTATGTCTTAGTCTATGTCTTAGTCTATGTCTTAGTCTATGTCTTAGTCTATGTCTTAGTCTATGTCTTAGTCTATGTCTTAGTCTATGTCTTAGTCTATGTCTTAGTTTATGTCTTAGTCTATGTCTTAGTCTATGCCTTAGTCTATGTCTTGGTCTATGTCTTAGTCGGTGTCTTAGTCTATGTCTTAGTCTATGTCTTAGTCTATGTCTTAGTCTATGTCTTAGTCTATGTCTTAGTCTATGTCTTAGTCTATGTCTTAGTCTATGTCTTAGTCTATGTCTTAGTCTATGTCTTAGTCAATGTCTTAGTCTATGTCTTAGTCTATGTCTTAGTCTATGTCTTAGTCTATGTCTTAGTATATGTCTTAGTCTATGTCTTAGTCTATGTCTTAGTCTATGTCTTAGTCTATGTCTTAGTCTATGTCTTAGTCTATGTCTTAGTCTATGTCTTAGTCTATGTCTTAGTCTATGTCTTAGTCTATGTCTTAGTCTATGTCTTAGTCTATGTCTTATTCTATGTCTTAGTCTGTGTCTTAGTTTATATTTTAGTCTATGTTTTATTCTATGTCTTAGTATGTTTTAGTATATGTCTGTCCTCATTTGTGTCTTCTTCACTGTGTCTCGCTTTCTTTTATTTTCCCGGAAATTTGCCAAAATTGTTTTTTAATCTTATTATAACTAAACATTTTTAATTAATTCTTTAATAGAACATCTACTTCTTCTTCCCAAATGTTCCATTAAAGCTGTTTTATGTGTGAATGTATGTGTGTATGTTCATACTTTTCCTTCCTGCAAACAAATTAACAACAAAACCCATTAAAAACAATAAAAATGGAAGCGCTAATCCAATTATTATCATTTCAATGGAAATGTTGAAATAGACTCAGAAACATCCACTGATGAGTAGTTAAGCTTTTAAATGCAGACAACGAACGACAGACATACGAATACATGGATATGCAAACTCATCTATATTAAAGCACACATACATAGCATATCATTTTGTAATGTCGGGAAACATTTAAAGGCTTTCATTTGGAATGCCTTATATCATGTCTTTATGTTAATGATATTATGACTTCCTGAATGTCGGTATTTGTGATACTCTGACTGGTTCGAAAATATTTGTGGCAATAAATTATAAGTCGAAATTTTGAGTTTTGTGATATTAAGGGTTTTATCTAAAAGGGTTTTGGGGTTTTGTATGAAAAAGTTGAAATATAAATGAGTATAGTTTTGTTAATAACAGCATTTTATGCTTGAAATTTGGCTGAGTGATATATTTTGAAGAAGTGAATAAGAATATTGAAAAAATTGAAAAATGACTTATGTCAACTTAAGCCATTACCATTTATTGCCACAGATATAAACATTTCAACATATCTTTTTCAAAATTCTAGAAATATTCTTAAACTCAAATCGATATAGATGGGGTTTGTCTTCAATAATGGACTAGGTAAATTGGAGATGGCTTTGAAATGGAAAAGAAAGTTTTTAAACCTAAAAATCTCAATACCTCGCAACCTTTTCCCTTTAGGCATGTTTGTAAACAAATACAAAAACATAATTCCTAGAATATTATTTCATACATAAATACTTATGTGTATACACACACACATTCATATAAGTAGCATATCCTTCTATTTGAATTCGCCACGGATGAGGAAGTACCGTTACTTCGTTCGTTATAAAAATAACATTTTACATAACAAAAACCAACGTTTTCATCTGGAATATAACAACAGCAACATATTGTTATCAATTTCACCCAAAAACACTCACATTCACTTTGGCAACGTATTTATGGCATTTCAAATGGAACAAATGAAAGAAAGGAGTGAATAGAGGGGAAGGGACGAACTCTTTGCAAGCGCATTCAAGTGCATATTTATGGCATTATTAATAATAAAACCTCTCCTCTACGAGCCTTAAATAACTAAGTGGAAAAGAATTGAAGAATGTGTGCATTCATATGGGTGTATTTAAATATATGTAACAGAGTGTAACTGATATTTTAATACGGTTGGATGGAAGTGTTTAAAATTATTATATGGGGGGGAACCTTAAATTTAAAGGTAGGGAAAAATAAAAATATAACTCAATGATAAAGTCGAAGATATAGAGTAAGATATAGACTAAAACTTAGACATAGACTGAGATATAGACCAAGATATACAATAAGACTATGTCATAACTCTATAACTAGACATAAAACTAGACTAAAATAATTATTAAGACATATACTTAGTTATCATGTACTAAACTTTTCTATAGAAATTATTTGCTATCATTAACGTTTTCCTAGAAAACGTTTTCCTATCCCCAACTTTTCTTTCGTTTTTGCATTTTTACAAATTTGATTTAAGTTCTCTGCTTAAACTTTACTAGAGCTGAGGATACACTCGCAGATAAAATTAACTTACTTATTAATACTTTGCTACAGAGTTATTCACTTAAATAGCTCCTGATTAAATTTTGATTTGCTTAAGAAAAACTTTTAGTTTGAGTTATTTACAAAATCTGTTTTTTTTTTTTGCATAGATAAACAGATACATTTCGCTGTTAAGAAACTTCTTCCAAAAACTTTGAAAAAAAACATGTAACAGATGAACTTTTCATCAAGTTTTCCTTTATCAAAAAGTTTTTTTTTTCTTCACAGAATTTTTTGTATAAAAAAAAATTTAACAAAATTGTTTAAATATATTTGACTATTGCCAAGTAATATTAGGGGTAAAGATGAAAATAAAACATGTTTTAAATAGAAAAATACCTATCTTTAATATTTTCTCTACTTTTTTCGTAGAAATCCCCAGAGGGATTTATATGTAACAAAAATTACATTAAAAATTTATATAACAAAATTTGTTAAAAACAAGTAAAAATATGGAAAACCTTGTTCTGTTTTTTTCAAGCATGAAATAATTTTTTTGTCATCACAAACAGAAGTGGGTGTTTTTAAGGTAAAGAAAAAAACTGTTGCAAACAGATTTTCAAGGTCTCAGTTACCGATAAATATAATATCCCAGAAAAAGGCTAAACCCAAAAATGATATACAAACATGACGATCAAAAGCAAAAATATGACATAAACTAAGATATAATGAAAGCAATAGACATGAACAAAAAGTAAGACCTAACTATAATTAAAACCCTAAGAGGTAGATCAAGATATAAACTATAATATAGAATAAGACATAGACCAAGGCATAGGCTAAGACATAGACTAGACCTACATTTAGATATAAACTGAGACATAGACAAAGACATAGACTAAGACATAGACTAAGACATAGACTAAGACATAGACTAAGACATAGACTAAGACATAGACTAAGACATAGACTAAGACATAGACTAAGACATAGACTAAGAAATAGACTAAGACATAGACTAAGACATAGACTAAGACATAGACTAAGACATAGACTAAGACATAGACTAAGACATAGACTAAGACATAGACTAAGACATAGACTAAGACATAGACTAAGACATAGACTAAGACATAGACTAAGAAATAGACTAAGATATAGACTAAGACATAGACTAAGAAATAGACTAAGATATAGACTAAGACATAGACTAAGACATAGACTAAGACATAGACTAAGACATAGACTAAGACATAGACTAAGACATAGACTAAGACATAGACTAAGACATAGACTAAGAAATAGACTAAGATATAGACTAAGACATAGACTAAGACATAGACTAAGAAATAGACTAAGATATAGACTAAGACATAGACTAAGAAATAGACTAAGATATAGACTAAGACATAGACTAAGACATAGACTAAGACATAGACTAAGACATAGACTAAGATATAGACTAAGACATAGACTAAGACATAGACTAAGACATAGACTAAGACATAGACTAAGACATAGACTAAGACATAGACTAAGACATAGACTAAGACATAGACTAAGACATAGACTAAGACATAGACTAAGACATAGACTAAGACATAGACTAAGACATAGACTAAGACATAGACTAAGACATAGACTAAGACATAGACTAAGAAATAGACTAAGACATAGACTAAGACATAGACTAAGACATAGACTAAGACATAGACTAAGACATAGACTAAGACATAGACTAAGACATAGACTAAGACATAGACTAAGACATAGACTAAGACATAGACTAAGACATAGACTAAGACATAGACTAAGACTAAGACATAGACTAAGACATAGACTAAGACATAGACTAAGACATAGACTAAGACATAGACTAAGACATAGACTAAGACATAGACTAAGACATAGACTAAGACATAGACTAAGACATAGACTAAGACATAGACTAAGACATAGACTAAGACATAGACTAAGACATAGACTAAGACATAGACTAAGACATAGACTAAGACATAGACTAAGACATAGACTAAGACATAGACTAAGACATAGACTAAGACATAGACTAAGACATAGACTAAGACATAGACTAAGACATAGACTAAGACATAGACTAAGACATAGACTAAGACATAGACTAAGACATAGACTAAGATATAGACTAAGACATAGACTAAGACATAGACTAAGACATAGACTAAGACATAGAATAAGACATAGACTAAGACATATACTAAGACTAAGACATAGACTAAGTCAAAGACTAAGACACAGACTAAGACATAGACTAAGACATAGACAAAGATATAGACTAAGACATAGGCTAAGACATATACTAAAACATAGACTAAGACATAGACAAATTTGAATATCGTCAACTTTTCTATAGAAATGTTGTCCTATCGTCAACTTTTCTATAGAAATATTGTCCCATCGTCAACTTTTCTATAGAAATATTGTCCTATAGTCATCTTTTCGATAGAAATGTTATCCTATCATCAACTCTTCTATAGAAATGTTGTCCTTTAGTCAAATTTTCTATAGAAATGTCTTCCTATCGTCAACTTTTCTACAACTTTTCTATAGACATGTCTTCTTTCTTCAACTTTTCTATAGAAATGTTTGACTATCGTCAACTTTTCTATAGAAATGTTTGACTATCGTCAACTTTTCTATAACAATGTTTGACTATCGTTAACTTTTCTATAAAAATACTTGACTATCGTCAACTTGTCTGTAGTAATGTTCGGCTATCGTCAACTTTTCTATAGAAAAGTCTTCCTTTGGTCAACTTTTCTATAGAAAAGTCTTCCTTTGGTCAACTTTTCTATAGAAAAGTCTTCCTTTGGTCAACTTTTCTATAGAAAAGTCTTCCTTTGGTCAACTTTTCTATAGAAAAGTCTTCCTTTGGTCAACTTTTCTATAGAAAAGTCTTCCTTTGGTCAACTTTTCTATAGAAAAGTCTTCCTTTGGTCAACTTTTCTATAGAAAAGTCTTCCTTTGGTCAACTTTTCTATAGAAAAGTCTTCCTTTGGTCAACTTTTTTATAGAAAAGTCTTCCTTTGGTCAACTTTTCTATAGAAAAGTCTTCCTTTGGTCAACTTTTCTATAGAAAAGTTTTCCTTTGGTCAACTTTTCTATAGAAAAGTCTTCCTTTGGTCAACTTTTCTATAGAAAAGTATTCCTTTGGTCAACTTTTCTATAGAAAAGTCTTCCTTTGGTAACTTTTTTATAGAAAGGTCTTCCTTTGGTCAACTTTTCTATAGAAAAGTCTTCCTTTGGTCAACTTTTCTTTAGAAAAGTCTTCCTTCGGTCAACTTTTCCTTAGAAATGTCTTTCTTTGGACAACTTTTCTTTAGAAAAGTCTTCCTTTGGTCAACTTTTCTTTAGAAAAGTCTTCCTTTGGTCAATTTTTTTTTTCTAGAAAAGTCTTCTTTGGGTCGACTTTTCTTTAGAAAAGTCTTCCTTTGGTCAACTAATTTTTAGAAAAGTCTTCCTTTGGTCAACTTTTTTTTAGAAAAGTCTTCCTTTGCTCAACTTTTCTTTAGAAAAGTCTTCCTTTGGTCAACTTTTCTTTAGAAAAGTCTTCCTTTGGTCAACTTTTCTTTAGAAAAGTCTTCCTTTGGTCAACTTTTCTATAGAAAAGTCTTCCTTTTGTCAACTTTTCTATAGAAAAGTCTTCCTTTGGTCAACTTTTCTATAGAAAAGTCTTCCTTTGGTCAACTTTTCTATAGAAAAGTATTCCTTTGGTCAACTTTTCTATAGAAAAGTCTTCCTTTGGTAACTTTTTTATAGAAAGGTCTTCCTTTGGTCAACTTTTCTATAGAAAAGTCTTCCTTTGGTCAACTTTTCTTTAGAAAAGTCTTCCTTCGGTCAACTTTTCCTTAGAAATGTCTTTCTTTGGACAACTTTTCTTTAGAAAAGTCTTCCTTTGGTCAACTTTTCTTTAGAAAAGTCTTCCTTTGGTCAATTTTTTTTTTCTAGAAAAGTCTTCTTTGGGTCGACTTTTCTTTAGAAAAGTCTTCCTTTGGTCAACTTTTTTTGAGAAAAGAATTCCTTTGGTCAACTTTTCTATAGAAAAGTCTTCCTTTGGTCAACTTTTCTATAGAAAAGTCTTCCTTTGGTCAACTTTTCTATAGATTTTTTTTTCCTTTGAATGAAAATATTTCCTTTGGTTCAACATTTTGAAAGAAATTTTTTTCGTTGCTCAAATTTTCTTTAAAAATATTTTCCTTTCTTCCTATTTAACCTGTTTTTTTTTTAAATTTATATTAAAAATTTTAAAGACTTTTTGGATTTTATAATATTTTGTTTCTTTCTATAGTTTCCAGCAGCGAGCTCTTCCAATAACTTTTAACATTTCTTGAAAATGTTTTATATTTATTTTTCTATTTATTTTGTTTTCATAACATCTTAAACTTTTACGTCTGCCTTATAGAAAACTCTTCAAAAGTCTACTATAAATACTTACTGTCTCCTCCTCTAAACCCATTTTATATAAAAAAAATTTCGAAAGCAAATATTAAAAAATAAAAAATTTATATAAAATGTTCAAAAAAGAAAAACAATAACAAGAAAAATATGAAACAAGGAGTTTTTCAAAATATAAGGACACCTTCCAGTGCTTCTGCTACTGCTGATATTTTGGTCTAAAAAACAAACGAAACCGACAAAAAATGAAAAGAAAAACTTCAAAAGAAAAAGAACTCTTTTGTCGTGGTATGAGGAAGCAAAAAAAAGAACTAAAAATTCTTTTCATAAAATTGGCGCCATATTTTAAATAATACGCGACGCCTTTTTACTAGATTTAATGTTACAAGACCAAACGGAACTGTTTTAGAAGAAAATGAAAGAGAAAAACACATTTCCGGTTAAATGGCGGGGGAAGCTTACGTTACCGTTATGTTCTTGTGTGTGTAATTTGCTGGTGTTTGTGTGTGTCTCGCTAGACTTTAGACATTTTTATCGCTAAAAACAAAGGGGAACTTTTGGTGTTTTTTACAGATAAATCTATTTATTCCAAGTTGACTAGATAAATAGACCATAGACAGAATTTTTAGAATTTTAATGATGAATTCATTGAAAAAGGGGATGTTAGGCAAAAAAACGTAATTTTTTTGACAACTTTATACGAAAAAATTTATTATTAAATTAACAATTTCTAGACAGAAGAGCCAAACCCTAAGGCCTTACATATAATTTTTTTGAAAATTTTTCTTTTTTCCCTTTAACAAATCATCTTTGTAAAACAATTTGTAATTTATATTTATATATCCCATAAAACTGCCCCAAATTTAATAATTTTTCAATACTGACAACAATATCTCTATCGTTTAAAAACATCATTATTATGGTCATTATTTTCAATCATCTCATCAACATTTTCCATAATATTTTCAATCCAATAATTTGCTATTATATTTGAGTTTTTGATGATTTTGTTGCTATTTTTATTAGTTTTATTATTATTGAAATATTAACGCTCAAATGATTCTGTTTGTCCAAAGAAAGTATGAGTACAAAAAAAAAATATCGATTTATTTTTGGAAAAGGCGTTTAACTCCCCCTTCTATACAATTTCACTTATTTTTGGTTTATTAATATCCAACTTGTTTGCGAACAACCCCCCAATAATCTTCAGGATATACGAAAATAACTTCCCAGTTTGTTGTTATTGTTGCTTTTTTTGCCAATAGATAATAACAATAATAAATTTGTTATTTTTGGAAGACTTCGGAAAACAAACAATTTAATTTGCCAACATCAGAATTATATAACAGAGGAAAGAAAAAATGTGAAGTTTTTCAATTCTATAAAGAAAACTTGAAGATATGCAAATATATGCATAGAAAAGTTGACGATAGAACAACATTTTTGTAGAAAAGTTGAAGGCAGGTCAATAATTCTATAAAAAGTTAACGATAGGACAACATTTCTATAGAAAAGTTGACGATAGGAGGACATTTCTATAGAAAAGTTGACGATAGGAGGACATTTCTATAGAAAAGTTGACGAAAGGAGGACATTTCTATAGAAAAGTTGAGGATAGTCTAACATTTCTATAGAAAAGTTGACGATAGAAAACATTTCTATGGAAAAGTTGACGATAGGAAGATATTTCTATAAAAAAGTTGACGATAGGAAGATATTTCTACAAAAAAGTTGACGATAGAAAGACATTTCTACAGAAAAGTTGACGATAGGAAGACATTTCTATAGAAAAGTTGACGATAGGCAAACATTTCTATAGAAATGTTGACGATAGGAAGACATTTCTATAGAAAAGTTGACGATAGGAAGACATTTCTATAGAAAAGTTGACGATAGGAAGACATTTCTATAGAAAAGTTGACGATAGGAAGACATTTCTATAGAAAAGTTGACGATAGGAAGACATTTCTATAGAAAAGTTGACGATAGGAAGACATTTCTATAGAAAAGTTGACGATAGGAAGACATTTCTATAGAAAAGTTGACGATATTAAGATATTTCTATAGAAAAGTTGACGATAGGAAGACACTTCTATAAAAAAATTGACGATAGGAAGACATTTCTATAGAAAAGTTGACGATAGGAAGACATTTCTATAGAAAAGTTGACGATAGGAAGACATTTCTATAGAAAAGTTGACGATAAGAAGAATTTTTTATAGAAAACTTGACGATAGAAAGATATTTCTATAGAAAAGTTGACGACAGGACGACATTTCTATAGAAAAGTTGAAGATAGGCAAACATTTCTATAGAAAAGTTGACGATAGGCAAACATTTCTATAGAAAAATTGACGATAGGCAAACATTTCTATAGAAAAGTTGACGATAGGCAAACATTTCTATAGAAAAGTTGACGATAGGCAAACATTTCTATAGAAAAGTTGACGATAGGCAAACATTTCTATAGAAAAGTTGACGATAGTCAAACATTTCTATTGAAAAGTTGACGATAGTCAAACATTTCTATAGAAAAGTTGACGATAGTCAAACATTTCTATATAGAAGATAACGATACTAAAACATTTCTATAGACAAGTTGACGATAGTCAAACATTTCTGTAGAGAAGTTGGCGATAGCCAAACATGTTGACGATAGGCAAACATTTCTATAGAAAAGTTGACGACAGCACAGCAGTACTACAGAAAAGTTGACGATAATCAAACATTTCTATATAGAAGATGAAGATACTCAAACATTTCTATAGACAAGTTGACGATAGTCAAACATTTCTATAGAGAAGTTGGCGATAGCAAAACATCTCTATAGAAAAGTTGACGATAGGACAACCTTTTAATAGAAAAGTTGACGATAGGACAACATTTCTGTAGAAAAGTTGACGATAAGACAACATTTCTATAGAAAGGTTGACGATAGGACAACATTTCTATAGAAAAGTTGACGATAGGAAGACATTTCTATAGAAAAGTTGCCGATAGGAAGACATTTCTATAAAAAGGTTGACGATAGAAAGACATTTCTATAGAAAGGTTGACGATAGGAAGACATTTCTATAGAAAAGATGACGATAGGAAGACATTTCTATAGAATAGTTGACGATAGGACAACATTAGTATATGGCTTAGTCTATGTCTATGTATTATTCTATGTCTTAGTCTATATCTTAGTCTATATCTTAGTCTATGTTTAGTCTATAGAAATATCTTTCTTTAGTCAACTTTTTCTCTAGAAAAGCCTTTCTTTGGTCAACTTTTCTCTAGAAAAATCTTTCTTTGGTCAACATTTCTCTAGAAAAGTCTTACTTTGGTCAACTTTTCTCTAGAATAGTCTACTTTTGTCAACTTTTCTCTAGAAAATCTTCCTTTGTCAACTTTTCTCTATAAAAATCTTTCTTTGGTCAACTATTTTCTAAAAAAGTTTTCCTTTGGTCAACTTTTCTCTAGAAAACTCTTTGTTTTGTCAACTTTTCTATGGAAAAGTCTTCCATTGGTCAACTTTTCTATGGAAAAGTCTTTCTTTGGTTAACTTTTCTCTAGACAAGTCTTCCTTTGGTCAACTTTTGTCTAGAAAAGTCTTCTTTTGGTCAACTTTTCTCTAGAAAAGTCTTCTTTTGGTCAACTTTTCTCTAGAAAAGTCTTCCTTTAATCAACTTTTTTTTAGAAAAAACTTCCTCTGGTCAACTTTTCTTTAGAAAAGCCTTAATTTGGTCAACTATTCTTTAGAAATGTCTTCTTTTGTTTAACTTTTCTTTAGAAAATTCTTCCTTTGGTCAAATTTTTTTTGAAAAGTCTTCCATTGGTCAATTTTCCTTTCGAAAAGTCTTGATTTGGTCAACTTTTATTTAGAAAAGTCTTCCTTTGGTCAACTTTTCTTTAGAAAAGTCTTCTTATGGTCAACTTTTCTTTAGAAAAGTCTTCCTTTGTTCAACTTTTCTAAGTTGACCTATTAATATTTATATTAATCTTTTATAAACTTTTAAAAATTTCCATCTTGACAATATTTATATAATTTCATGAATTTTTTTTTTTCATTCTTCAAAGTTTTGTTTTAATTTTGTTAATATTTTAAACCAAGTTTTAAATTATTTCTTTTGCCTCTTAAGCCTTGCAATTTCTTGTTCAAATTAAAAGTGTGGCAAGTATTAAAGTTTTGCGAGAAGAAGAAGGGGGTAAACCTAGTAGAACATGATGAACAAGCCAAGCCTCTTGCCTTGTTCTAGATTTTGTGCTCGAACAATAAATTTTGCAAAATATTGTTGAGCGTTGGATAATAATAATAGCTCTCAAGTGAAAATGAATGAATAAATAAATGTATATTTTACAAATATTTTGTTTATCAACTACTTAAATATACCTTCTATAGTTTTAGCATAACAAATGTATAGAAATATTTTTATGCGGAAGGTTAAGAGGGAAAAAAAGTTAAGTGACAAAATTTTAAAAATTATTTTTTTGTAGAATTTCTTTGTTTTTTGTGATTTTGTTACAATATTTTTAAAAATTTTTGTTTTTAAATTTTTCTATTTAACCTTTTTTACCTCTCAGGGGTCTTATATGCTTTTAATATACATTTAAGAATTTTAACAAAAGCTTGTTTTAATACAATACGAATACTATGACTCGTATCCTTCGTATCCATTTTACTTGAACAACAATAACAGTTTTATTCACTCAACCATGTCAATGTCCTTTTCCTTGATAAAACGCCTCTAATGGAGGACAGTAATAAACAACACTTAACAAAAGCATAAGAAAAACAACATCAGTAACCAGGATAATAAAGAAACAAAAATATATATAAAAAAAGGACTTGACAAAAATATAAAACTTTTTTTAAAAACGAAATGTTTTGTGGCAGGAAGGACGAAAGGACTAGGGTGGACAGTTTGGTAAGAGTAAAGTAGACAACATTTTTATTGTAGCGTTAACCGACCGCAACGTACTAAAAACAATAGTTAAAACCTAGAAAAGAAACAAGTTTTTTTAGATTTAAATCCCTCTTCTCAAAACTATAAAAAGTCCTTTTATCCTTGCCCACCCTATCATGCAGGAAAAAGGCGGGGGGGCTCTTTACTAGTCATTTTAAACATTTGGCAAGTGTCACTTAGCATTTTATTTATTAATTTCTTGTCCTGCCTCAATGAAAGCAAAAAAAACTAGGACATAAACCCAGAAGTGTTAAGATTTATTTCGAATTTTTTTCTTCCCCTTAACAACCCCCAATTTCTTATATAAAACATTTTTTTCTTCATAACAAAATATCGAAGAGGAGTATTAACAAAAAAACTTTTTAAAAAATTTATAATTTGTTAAATATTTTCCTTTTTGTTCTTTTTTGATATAATAGCCACTTTAAAAAAAAACAGTTGGGGGGACTTTAGAAAACGACACTCCTTCTTTAGGTTTTATGTAAAACTTTTGCCAAATGATGAATTTTGGGAAAGTATGTCAAAGATTTTGCAACATTTTGAGGATTTATTAAACAGTTTAAAAGTTTGTTTGGCCATAATTTCGGTGATTTTGGCCAAAGAAGAAATTATAACAAAATTTTAAAATTTTGTATAGGTCGTTTCTAAGGACTAGTACAAAAATCAAAATTTAATAAAATTAAAAAAAATTTTAAAATTTCCTATCAAAATAAGAAAATAAAGAATTTCCTAAAAAAAAGTAAGAAATTTTTGAAAAATTTCCTAAAAAAAATAAAATATTTTTGAAAAATTTCCTAAAAAAATAAGAAATTTTTGAAATCTTTCCTAAAAAAATAACAAATTTTTAAAAAATTTTCTAATCAAAATATGAAATCTTTGAAAAATTTCCTATAAAAACAAGAAATTTTTGAAAATTTTTTCTATAAAAAAAGAAATTTTTGAAAAATTTCCAAAAAAAAAAAAAAAATTTTTTTGAAAAATAAAAAATAAAAAAATTTTTGAAAAATTTACTATAAAAATAAAAGATTTTTGTAAAATTTTTTATAAAAACAAGAAATTTTTTAAAAATTTTCTAGGAAAATTTTTTAAAATTTCCTATAAAAATAAGAAATCTTTTAAAAATGTCCTATAAAAATAATAAATTTTTGAAAATTTTCCTATAAAATTTGAAAATTTTTTAAAAATTTCCTAAAAAATAATAAATTTTTGAAAAATCTCCTTTAAAAATAAGAAATTTTTTAAAAATTTCCTATTAAAATAAAACTTTAAAAATAGGAAATTTTTGAAAAATTTCCTATAAAAATAGGAAATTTTTGAAAAATTTCCTATAAAAATATTAAATTTTTGAAAAATTTCCTATAAAAATAGGAAATTTTTGAAAAATTTCCTATAAAAATAGGAAATTTTTGAAAAATTTCCTATCAAAATAGGAAATTTTTGAAAAATTTCCTATAAAAATAGGAAATTTTTGAAAAATTTCCTATAAAAATAGGAAATTTTTGAAAAATTTCCTATAAAAATAGGAAATTTTTGAAAAATTTCCTATAAAAATAGGAAATTTTTGAAAAATTTCCTATAAAAATAGGAAATTTTTGAAAAATTTCCTATAAAAATAGGAAATTTTTGAAAAATTTCCTATAAAAATAGGAAATTTTTGAAAAATTTCCTATAAAAATAGGAAATTTTTGAAAAATTTCCTATAAAAATAGGAAATTTTTGAAAAATTTCCTATAAAAATAGGAAATTTTTGAAAAATTTCCTATAAAAATAGGAAATTTTTGAAAAATTTCCTATAAAAATAGGAAATTTTTGAAAAATTTCCTATAAAAATAGGAAATTTTTGAAAAATTTCCTATAAAAATAGGAAATTTTTGAAAAATTTCCTATAAAAATAGGAAATTTTTGAAAAATTTCCTATAAAAATAGGAAATTTTTGAAAAATTTCCTATAAAAATAGGAAATTTTTGAAAAATTTCCTATAAAAATAGGAAATTTTTGAAAAATTTCCTATAAAAATAGGAAATTTTTGAAAAATTTCCTATAAAAATAGGAAATTTTTGAAAAATTTCCTATAAAAATAGGAAATTTTTGAAAAATTTCCTATAAAAATAGGAAATTTTTGAAAAATTTCCTATAAAAATAGGAAATTTTTGAAAAATTTCCTATACAAATAGGAAATTTTTGAAAAATTTCCTATAAAAATAGGAAATTTTTGAAAAATTTCCTATAAAAATAGGAAATTTTTGAAAAATTTCCTATAAAAATAGGAAATTTTTGAAAAATTTCCTTTAAAAATAGGAAATTTTTCTAAAACATAGGAAATTTTTCAAAAATTTCCTATTTTTATAAGAAATTTTTCAAAAATTTCCTATTTTTATACGAAATTTTTCATTAAAAATAGGAAATTTTTGAAAAATTTCCTTTAAAAATAGGAAATTTTTCTAAAACATAGGAAATTTTTCAAAAATTTCCTATTTTTATAAGAAATTTTTCAAAAATTTCCTATTTTTATACGAAATTTTTCAAAAATTTCCTATTTTTATAGGAAATTTTTCAAAAATTTCCTATTTTTATACGAAATTTTTAAAAAATTTCCTATTTTTATACGAAATTTTTCAAAAATTTCCTATTTTTATACGAAATATTTCAAAAATTTCCTATTTTTATACGAAATTTTTCAAAAATTTCCTATTTTTATAGGAAATTTTTCAAAAATTTCCTATTTTTATAGGAAATTTTTCAAAAATTTCCTATTTTTATAGGAAATTTTTCAAAAATTTCCTATTTTTATAGGAAATTTTTCAAAAATTTCCTATTTTTATAGGAAATTTTTCAAAAATTTCCTATTTTTATAGGAAATTTTTCAAAAATTTCCTATTTTTATAGGAAATTTTTCAAAAATTTCCTATTTTTATAGGAAATTTTTCAAAAATTTCCTATTTTTATAGGAAATTTTTCAAAAATTTCTATTTTTATAGGAAATTTTTCAAAAATTTCCTATTTTTATACGAAATTTTTCAAAAATTTCCTATTTTTATACGAAATTTTTCAAAAATTTCCTATTTTTATACGAAATTTTTCAAAAATTTCCTATTTTTATACGAAATTTTTCAAAAATTTCCTATTTTTATAGGAAATTTTTCAAAAATTTCCTATTTTTATAGGAAATTTTTCAAAAATTTCCTATTTTTATAGGAAATTTTTCAAAAATTTCCTATTTTTATAGGAAATTTTTCAAAAATTTCCTATTTTTATAGGAAATTTTTCAAAAATTTCCTATTTTTATAGGAAATTTTTCAAAAATTTCCTATTTTTATAGGAAATTTTTCAAAAATTTCCTATTTTTATAGGAAATTTTTCAAAAATTTCCTATTTTTATAGGAAATTTTTCAAAAATTTCCTATTTTTATAGGAAATTTTTCAAAAATTTCCTATTTTTATAGGAAATTTTTCAAAAATTTCCTATTTTTATAGGAAATTTTTCAAAAATTTCCTATTTTTATAGGAAATTTTTCAAAAATTTCCTATTTTTATAGGAAATTTTTCAAAAATTTCCTATTTTTATAGGAAATTTTTCAAAAATTTCCTATTTTTATAGGAAATTTTTCAAAAATTTCCTATTTTTATAGGAAATTTTTCAAAAATTTCCTATTTTTATAGGAAATTTTTCAAAAATTTCCTATTTTTATAGGAAATTTTTCAAAAATTTCCTATTTTTATAGGAAATTTTTCAAAAATTTCCTATTTTTATAGGAAATTTTTCAAAAATTTCCTATTTTTATAGGAAATTTTTCAAAAATTTCCTATTTTTATAGGAAATTTTTCAAAAATTTCCTATTTTTATAGGAAATTTTTCAAAAATTTCCTATTTTTATAGGAAATTTTTCAAAAATTTCCTATTTTTATAGGAAATTTTTCAAAAATTTCCTATTATTATAGGAAATTTTTCAAAAATTTCCTATTTTTATAGGAAATTTTTCAAAAATTTCCTATTTTTATAGGAAATTTTTCAAAAATTTCCTATTTTTATAGGAAATTTTTGAAAAATTTTTTACAGGAAATTTTTGAAAAATTTCCTATTTTTATAGGAAATTTTTGAAAAATTTCCTATTTTTATAGGAAATTTTTGAAAAATTTCCTAGTTTTATAGGAAATTTTTGAAAAATTTTCTAGTTTTATAGGAAATTTTTGAAAAATTTCCTATTTTTATAGAAATTTTTTAAAAATTTCCTATTTTTATAGAAATTTTTTAAAAATTTCCTATTTTTATAGAAAACTTTTTTAAAATTTCCTATTTTTATAGGAAATTTTTTAAAAATTTCCTATTTTAATAGGAAATTTTTTAAAAATTTTCTATTTTTATAGTAAATTTTTTAAAAATTTCCTATTTTTATAGGAAATTTTTTAAAAATTTACTATTTTTATAGGAAATTTTTTAAAAATTTCCTATTTTTATAGGAAATTTTTTAAAAATTTCCTATTTTTATAGGAAATTTTTCAAAAATATATTAAGAAACTTCTGACTTATTATAGGGTTTGTCAAATTTTATGATGTCTTTAACAGCTTTTTCATATTTTGTTCTTTTTTTTTTGTTCGTTTTTATATCAAAACAAATTGTGGTTGTTTTGTTGGGTTTTATGCAATATAAACTTTTAGCCATTAGTTTTGATATGTTGACTAGTTTTATGTTATTGGGGCTAGCACGAGCTGGTAGCTTCTGCAAACTCTGCAGCGCCTGTTTCCAACCCATCAACTGCTTAGATGAATGTATTAGATTGTGGTAAATGTTTTTAAACTTAGTAAAAGTAGCAGCTTAAACTTAGGTGCATACATACATATAAACGTCAAGCAAAAAAGGTCTTAAAATGTAATAAAAACTTTAACAAAAAGAAAGAAAAAGTAGAACAAACTGAAAAGCAGCAGAAGAAAAAAACGAGGAAAACTCAAAGAATAAAAAGAAACCAAAAAGAAAGTTTAAAATCTTTGTTTTACAACCAGCAACTGGGAAAACCCCTAAAGAAAACTTCTAAAGAAGGGAAGAGCTTTAAGAATAATGAAATCTAAAGGAAGACTTAAGACGAGGTGTAAGGCATAAGGAGCAGTTGAATAAAAATGAAAAGTGCAATTTGTACGTGACATTATTAAAATAAAAGAAAATGTTACAGGATTAAAAAGATTCCGGGTAAAGAAAATTTGTAACAAAAATGAAAACTAAGTAAACTTCTAAATTTGCTTACTTTCTTTCCTTCATTCTTTGAACTTATAGAAAAGTACGGAAAAGTTCTTCTCTAATGTCAACTCATAACTTATTTAAGAATGTTAGCAATTTAATAGCAACTAATTTGTAAGACGATCACAATTTCAATCCTTGAACTTATTTTTAGATAACTTCAATCATAAGCTGTCATTTTGTGGAATGTTCTAATACTCGTCATTATTATGTCCTGCTCAACAGAACATAACCTATAACTAAGTATAACTTTCTATATCCATTTTCTTTCCTTTCTAAGAGCAACAGTTTTTCCTCATAAATACTTTTGTTCTACTTATTATTATCTAAATATATCACTCATTTAGCCTTCGAAGCTTTTCGTTAGGGGCAAAAAAACTTTGTTAGACAAATTAAATAAGTTTCTTGTTGTAGCCAAAGTCTCGTACCTTTTTCCAGTTTCCTTCCTTTTTTTCCTTTTAAAAATCGATTTTCTAAATATTGATAAAGTTTTTACTGTTGTTCTTTTCTCCCCTCCTCATAACTTAGTATTACTTGTTATTCATTCCATAAGCTGGGAAAATTTTACTACCAAAGGGAAAAAGTTTGTTTATAATTATAAATTTATTTATAGGACTATAAAAGCTGTTAGGATAATTGAAATTAGAAGTCCTTAGAGAATTGAACTAAATTTAAATTCATTAAAGAAGAAACAACGTAAGCTAAAGGTAAGGGTATACATGGCAAAAGCTAACTTTAAAATAATGTTTTTGAATCCTATTTAGAAATACTTTTATCTTCTTTAAGCAAATCAAACTTAAGTCCAATTTTGGATTCATATTATAGTCTAGGTTTATTTCAAAACCTAATTCTAGTTCTTAAAGTCAAGAAAATGCAAGTACCTTTTTCAACTTTTTCTGCGCAAATATATTCTAAAGTATAAACTATACTTAAGGGCATGATTCCGCAGAAAAAATTCTTCAAAAATCCTTCACATTTCAATATTTTTACAAAAATTAAATTTTTTCCCATAAGGCGTATGATTGATATTAATTTTGACTTAATTTGGAAAATTCTTTATAAAAATAAAACTGTTAAGCTTTGTAAAGATTTTCTTAAAAGGCTTTTTTCTAAAGACTCTAAATTATTATAAAAATTTACAAGCTTTTGCTTCCCAGGCTCTTTTATGTAAAAAATTTCAGTTGAAAAGTAAAAGTTAAGAATTTTTATTAAACAAAAATCTTTAATATTACAAAAAATTAAGTTTGATACATTTAAGAATTTTTAAATATAAACAACAAATTTTTGAAAAACATTCTTAAAAAAAAGAAATTTTTGAAAAATTTCCTATAAAAAAATATAATTTTGGAAAATTTTCTTCAAAAAAAGAAATTTTTGAAAAATTTCCCAAAAAAATCTGAAATTTTTGAAAAAATGGAATTTAAAAAATTTCCAAAAAAAACTGAGAAATTGTTTAAAAATTTCCTATAAAAATAAGAAGTTTTTGAAAAATTTCCTATAAAAATAAAAAAAATTTGAAAAATTTTCAATAAAAAACAGAAATTTTTGAGAAATTTCCTATAAAAATATAAAATATTGCAAAATTTCCTATAAAAAATAAGAAATTTTTAACAAAATTTCTATAAAATAATGAAATTTTTGAAAAATTTCCTATAAAAATAAGAATTTTTGAAAAATTTCATATAAAAATAAGAAATTTCCTATTTTTAAAGGAAATTTTTCAAAAATTTCCTATTTTTTGTAGGAAATTTTTCAAAAATTTCCTATTTTTTGTAGGAAATTTTTCAAAAATTTCCTATTTTTTGTAGGAAATTTTTCAAAAATTTCCTATTTTTTGTAGGAAATTTTTCAAAAATTTCCTATTTTTTGTAGGAAATTTTTAAAAAATTTCCTATTTTTTGTAGGAAATTTTTAAAAAATTTCCTATTTTTTGTAGGAAATTTTTCGAAAATTTCCTATTTTTTGTAGGAAATTTTTCAAAAATTTCCTATTTTTTGTAGGAAATTTTTCAAAAATTTCCTATTTTTATAGGAAATTTTTCAAAAATTTCCTATTTTTATAGGAAATTTTTCAAAAATTTCCTATTTTTATAGGAAAATTTTCAAAAATTGCCTATTTTTATAGGAAATTTTTCAAAAATTTCCAATTTTTATAGGAAATTTTTCAAAAATTTCCTATTTTTATAGGAAATTTTTCAAAAATTTTCTTATTTTTATAGGAAATTTTTATAGGAAATTTTTCAAAAATTTCCTATTTTTATAGGAAATTTTTCAAAAATTTTCTTATTTTTTATTTTCAAAAATTTTCTTATTTTTATAGGAAATTTTTCAAAAGTTTCCTATTTTTATAGGAAATTTTTCAAAAATTTCCTATTATTATAGGAAATTTTTCAAAAATTACCTATTTTTATAGGAAATTTTTCAAAAATTTCCTATTTTTATTGGAAATTTTTCAAAAATTTCCTATTTTTATTGGAAATTTTTCAAAAATTTCCTATTTTTATTGGAAATTTTTCAAAAATTTCCTATTTTTATAGGAAATTTTTCAAAAATTTCTTATTTCTATAGGAAATTTTTCAAAAATTTCTTATTTTTATAGAAATTTAAAAAAAATGCCCTTTTTCTAGGGAAATTTTTTTAAAAATTTTCTATTTTTATAGCAAATATTTCAAAAATTTCCTATTTTTATAGGAAATTTTTCAAAAATTTCCTATTTTTATAGGAAATTTCCTATTTTTATAGGAAATTTTTCAAAAATTTCCTATATTTTATAGAAATTTTTTCAAAAATTTCCTATTTTTATAGGATTTTTTTCAAAAATTTCCTATTTTTATAGGAATTTTTTCAAAAATTTCCTATTTTTATAGGAATTATTTCAAAAATTACCTGCTTTTATAGGAATTATTTCAAAAATTTCCCATTTTTATAGGATTTTTTTCAAAAATTTCCGATTTTTCTTATTTCTATAGGAAATTTTTCAAACGTTTTTTATTTCTATAGGAAATTTTTCAAAAGTTTCTTATTTCAAAAGAACATTTTTCAAATTTTTTTTCTTTCTATAGGAAAATTTTCAAAAATTTCTTATTTCTATAGGAAATTTTTCAAAAATTTCTTATTTCTATAGGAAATTTTTCAAAAATTTCTTATTTTTATTGGAAATTTACGAAAGACACTTAAATTTAATTTTAAAATTCTTTGCTTTAAAGGAAATTATTTTATTTGCTCCATTTTATTATCACATTTTTATAACCTCATAATAGAAAAACAACGAAATTAAGTTGTTGTTCTTTTTTTTTTTTGGGAAGTTTTGTTTTTTCGCCTTTTACCCCAATAAACAATAAGCGGGTTTTCTTGGTAAATTTGTTAAAATTTATGTCTATAAATCGGTCTTTTTCAGTCGTTAATACAAAAATTTTGTTTTTTTTTTTTGGAACTCGTTTATACCTCCTAGAGTTATGCTGCAAAATTCTTTAAACTAAAAACAATTTTAGGCCAATGTTTTTTTGCTTAAAAATTCTACAGAAAATTTCTTTGTTGTATTTTTACAACTGAGGGTTATATTACTACCCAATAAAGTTATTTAACTTTAAAGTCATTTGCTTACATTTTACACTGACTCCTCCCCTCCCTCCCTGTTATTATAGCCTTTTCTTTTGTGATTTCTTAGTTTTCCTTTCAAGTCCCTGGTCTCGTTTCTTAGGAAAACTGTGCCGGGTTGTAAATAAAATTCCCATCTTTTTATGTTTAAGAAAAGTTTTTCTTTTCTTTTGTACATACTTAAGCTTATTTGTTGTTTTTGTTTTGTTTTCTCTGTATTGTGTTGTTTTTGTTTTATTTGCTTTTGAAGTTATTTTTCTATTATATTCCATTTTCATTCTTCTTAGATTACGGCTACGGTTATGGTCTTCTGAAAATGTTTTTGTCTTGGGATGTAATTTGTTGTTCTATTCGTATTAAAAGGGGAAATTTTTCCATGGGACAATAATTTTGCTTAGAGAATATAAAAATAAAAGAGACATTTTTAAAGACAATGCTATCGACTTTATATAGCCGTGCCATCGACAATATATAGTCGTTTCTTCGACTATATAAAGTCGTCACATCGACTATATTTCATCGTCCCTTCGTCTATATATAATACCATAAAAAGTACCTTTTCTCGAGGACTAAATAACCTTAAGATTTATAGAAGATTCTTTACAACGAAATCCCTTGGTCTTTTAAAATGGAAAAGATATATCATAAAACTTAACATTTAAATTTACTCAATATTTCACTTTCCCCCTTATTTCGTTTCTCTGACATTAACAAATGACATTTTTATGCATTTTTTTTTTAAATAAAACTCCTTTAATACAAAATGCTACGCTTTTCAAGAATTATGCTTAAAATTCATTTTAAAACTTAATGGCTCATTTACCAGCAAAACTTTAAGGGCATAAAAATATCAATACTCCCCCCTTCCAACGAAACTTCTAACAAAAGCAACTTGTAAAACTTTTGTAGGTTTATTTTTCAAAAGCAAAAAAACAGAGAATGAAAATAATTTAAATCTGTTCCACTTATTAAAATATCTCTTGGCTCACTTACAACAATAAAAGGCAAGAACAACAACAATATCAACAACATTTATATTGTTGCTGCTGCTAATGTGTAGCAGGAAAGTATTCGTGCCACATCTATACAAAAGGCACCAACAAACAAACATAAGAAACGAACAACAGCTAAATTAACACAATCTAACATTCCATAGCCATTTTCACACACACACACGTACACAAATACTCAAGCACACACACTGTGCACAGTGTGTGTTTATTGGTTGTTTGTCTGCATGTGATAATATTCAACCACAAAAATTGTGCATCATTATTTAAAAAAAAAAGACATAAAAAAACAGAACAATGAGAAAATAGTACCTTTGTGGCATAAGGGAAAGATTGAAGTACTAAAGCTCTAAATACCTGGAATAAAATACCAGAATTCAGGCATTTAAAACCAAATGGAAGAAGTAGCTAACAGTGGGAACAAAAACTAACTAAAAAATTTTAGATTTTTGGGAAATTTTTCAAAAAATTTTAAGAAAATTTTTCAAAAATTTCGTATTTTATAGGAAATTTTTCAAAAATTTCGTATTATTATAGGAAGTTTTTTAAAAATTTCCTACCTTTATAGGATATTTTTCAAAAATTTCCTATTTTTAAGGAAATTTTTCAAAATATTTTCTATTTTTATAGGAAATTTTCAAAAAATTTTCTATTTTTATAGGAAATTTTTCGAAAATTTCCTATTTTTATAGGAAATTTTTCATTTCCTATTTTTATAGGAAATTTTTCAAAAATTTCCTATTTTTATAGGAAATTTTTAAAAAATTTCCTATTTTTATAGGAAAATTTTCAAAAATTTCCTAATTTTATAGGAAAATTTTCAAAAATTTCCTATTTTTATAGGAAATTTTTCAAAAATTTCCTATTTTTATAGGAAATTTTTCAAAAATTTCCTATTTTTATAGGAAATTTTTAAAAAATTTCCTATTTTTATAGGAAAATTTTCAAAAATTTCCTATTTTTATAGGAAATTTTTCAAAAATTTCCTATTTTTATAGGAAATTTTTCAAAAATTTCCTATTTTTATAGGAAATTTTTCAAAAATTTCCTATTTTTATAGGAAATTTTTCAAAAAATTTCCTATTTTTATAGGAAATTTTACAAAAATTTCCTATTTTTATAGGAAATTTTTCAAAAATTTCCTATTTTTATAGGAAATTTTTCAAAAATTTCCTATTTCTATAGGAAATTTTTCAAAAATTTCCTTTTTCTATAGGAAATTTTTCAAAAATTTCCTTTTTCTATAGGAAATTTTACAAAAATTTCCTATTTTTATAGGAAATTTTACAAAAATTTCCTATTTTTATAGGAAATTTTACAAAAATTTCCTATTTTTATAGGAAATTTTTCAAAAATTTCCTATTTTTATAGGAAATTTTTCAAAAATTTCCTATTTTTATAGGAAATTTTTCAAAAATTTCCTATTTTTATAGGAAATTTTTCAAAAATTTTCTATTTTTATAGGAAATTTTTAAAAAATTTCCTATTTTTATAGGAAATTTTTAAAAAATTTCCTATTTTTATAGAAAATTTTTCAAAAATTTCCTATTTTTATAGGAAATTTTTCAAAAATTTCCTATTTTTATAGGAAATTTTTCAAAAATTTCCTATTTTTGTAGGAAATTTTTCAAAAATTTCCTATTTTTATAGGAAATTTTTCAAAAATTTCCTATTTTTATAGGAAATTTTTCAAAAATTTCCTATTTTTATAGAAAATTTTTTAAAAATTTCCTATTTTTATAGGAAATTTTTCAAAAATTTCCTATTTTTATAGGAAATTTTTCAAAAATTTCCTATAAAAATTGGAAATTTTTCAAAAATTTCCTAGTTTTATAGGAAATTTTTCAAAAATTTCCTATTTTTATAGGAAATTTTTTAAAAATTTCCTATTTTTATAGGAAATTTTTCAAAAATTTCCTATATTTATAGGAAATTTTTCAAAAATTTCCTATTTTTATAGGAAATTTTTCAAAAATTTCCTATTTTAATAGGAAATTTTTCAAAAATTTCCTATTTTAATAGGAAATTTTTCAAAAATTTCCTATTTTTATAGGAAATTTTTCAAAAATTTCCTATTTTTATAGGAAATTTTTCAAAAATTTCCTATTTTTATAGGAAATTTTTCAAAAATTTCCTATTTTTATAGGAAATTTTTCAAAAATTTCCTATTTTTATAGGAAATTTTTCAAAAATTTCCTATTTTTATAGGAAATTTTTCAAAAATTTCCTATTTTTATAGGAAATTTTTCAAAAATTTCCTATTTTTATAGGAAATTTTTCAAAAATTTTCTATTTTTATAAGAATTTTTTTAAAAATTTCCTATTTTTATAGGAAATTTTTCAAAAATTTCCTATTTTTATAGGAAATTTTTCAAAAATTTCCTATTTTTATAGGAAATTTTTCAAAAATTTCCTATTTTTATAGGAAATTTTTCAAAAATTTCCTATTTTTATAGGAAATTTTTCAAAAATTTTTATTTTTTAGAGAAAACTTTTTAAAAACTGTATATGTTTATTAGAAATTTTTGAAAATTTTATATTTTTGTAAGCAATTTTGCAAAAATTATATCAGTTATATCTAGAAAACAAAGACCCCGATTTTGCATTTTTGATAAATGTACTAAGATATTTCCCAATTTTTTTTTTTTAATTTCCTCAAAAATAAATGCAGCTAAATATTTTATTTCATTTAAAAAAAAATCTCTTTCAAAACATCCTTTTTCAATTAAAATCTTATGTTGTCACCTGAAAGCTTATTTAACATATTATGACATGTTTCCCATATGTTTTCCATTTTAAGGTGTGACTGTCATTTGAGCACTTGTGTTTGTGTTTGTTTTAATTATAAAGATTTTCCTTTCCAAAATTTATGATTAAATGTATTTTTGTGTTTTCTTGTCAAATACAAGAAAACATTAAAATTATTTTAAGTTTATTTTGTTTATCCATTAATGGAGTATTACCATTATAAATGGAAATTATTTAGAAATAAATAAAATATGTTAATTCTGAGATATGATAATCTTAATTTTCTCTTAAATTTCTTAGGCCATATGAAAAAGTTCTCACAAGGAACTGACTAAGGATTTTCAAAGATGACACCTACATATGATGCCCAAAAAGTTTCAAAATTAGGGAGGGTCTGGCGTTGATAAATACAAGGGAAACAAAGTTTGCTATAAAAATATGAAATTTTTGAAAATTTTCTATAGAAATAGGAAATTTTTCAAAATTTTCCTTTAACGATTACAAGAATAGAGAATTTTTCAAAAATTTCCCACAAGAATAAAAATAGGAATTTTTTGAAAATTTTCCTATAAAAAGAGGAAATTTTTGAAAAATTTCCTATAAAAATAGGAAATTTTTGAAAAATTTCCTATAAAAATAGGAAATTTTTGAAAAATTTTGTATAAAAATAGGAAATTTTTGAAAAATTTCCTATAAAAATAGGAAATTTTTGAAAAATTTCATATAGAAATAAAAAATTTTTAAAAAATTCCTATAAAAATAGGAAATTTTTGAAAAATTTCCTATAAAAATAGGAAATTTTTAAAAAATTTCCTATAAAAATAGGAAATTTTTTAAAAATTTTGTATAAAAATAGGAAAAATTTTGTATAAAAATAGGAAATTTTTGAAAAATTTCCTATAAAAATAGGAATTTTTTGAAAAATTTTGTATAAAAATAGGAAATTTTTGAAAAATTTCCTATAAAAATAGGAAATTTTTGAAAAATTTCCTATAAAAATAGGAAATTTTTGAAAAATTTCCTATAAAAATAGGAAATTTTTGAAAAATTTCCTGTAAAACTAGGAAATTTTTGAAAAATTTCCTGTAAAAATAGGAAATTTTTGAAAAATTTTGTATAAAAATAGGAAAAATTTTGTATAAAAATAGGAAATTTTTGAAAAATTTCCTATAAAAATAGGAATTTTTTGAAAAATTTTGTATAAAAATAGGAAATTTTTGAAAAATTTCCTATAAAAATAGGAAATTTTTGAAAAATTTCCTATAAAAATAGGAAATTTTTGAAAAATTTCCTATAAAAATAGGAAATTTTTGAAAAATTTCCTGTAAAACTAGGAAATTTTTGAAAAATTTCCTGTAAAAATAGGAAATTTTTGAAAAATTTTGTATAAAATTAGGACATTTTAGAAAAATTTTGTATAAAAATAAGAAATTTTTGAAAAATTTTGTATAAAAATAGGAAATTTTTGAAAAATTTTGTATAAAAATAGGAAATTTTTGAAAAAATTTCTATAAAAATAGGAAATTTTTGAAAAATTTTGTATAAAAATAGGAAGTTTTTGAAAAATTTTGTATAAAAATAGGAAATTTTTGAAAAATTTCCTATAAAAATAGGAAATTTTTGAAAAATTTTGTATAAAAATAGGAAATTTTTGAAAAATTTTGTATAAAAATAGGAAATTTTTGAAAAATTTTGTATAAAAATAGGAAATTTTTGAAAAATTTTGTATAAAAATAGGAAATTTTTGAAAAATTTTGTATAAAAATAGGAAATTTTTGAAAAATTTTGTATACAAATATGAAATTTTTGAAAAATTTTGTATAAAAATAGGAAATTTTTGAAAAATTTTGTATAAAAATAGGAAATTTTTCAAAAATTTCCTATAAAAATAGGAAAATTTTTGAAAAATTTCCTATGAAGATAGGAAAAATTTCCTATAAAAGTAGGATAAAATAGGAAATTTTGTATAAAAATAGAAAATTTTTGAAAAAATTTTGTATAAATATTGGAAATTTTTGAAAAATTTTGTATAAAAATAGGAAATTTTTGAAAAATTTTGTATAAAAATAGGAAATTTTTGAAAAATTTGGATAAAAATAGGAAATTTTTGAAAAATTTTGTATAAAAATAGGACATTTTGAAAAATTTCCTATAAAAATAGGAAATTTTTGAAAAATTTTGTATAACGATAGATAATTTTTGAAAAATTTTGTATAAGGATAGGAAATTTTTAAAAATTTCCTATAAAAGTAGGAAATTTTTGAAAAATTTCCTATAAAAGTAGAAAATTTTTGAAAAATTTCCTATAAAAATTGTATATTAAAAAAAAAATCCTATAAAATAAGAGATTTTTGAAAAATAATAGCTTTTAGTTTTGACAATTTATTTTGGCATTCATAAGATGAGGAGTTATTTTTCCCCCTTTTTGACTAAAACTAAATAGAAAATTAAGTTTCTGGGACTAAAGGTCAATTGATTTAATTTTGTTAGCAAAGACACTTAAGTAAATGTCCTAAAGTTTTCTATCTGAAATTATATTGTCTGGGGGAGTCTAGAAATTGTGCCAGCTTAATTTTATGGCATCTAATAGACTTGACATTTTATTTTAATGATAATAAATTAAAAGCAATTCTTTTGGAGTTTAGCACTAGGGGTGTTCAAGTGAATGTGACAATATTTGCGAAACGAGAAAAAAACACTCCACAATCAAACCAAAACTAATTGGTAAAATATTTTTTCTAACACTTTTTCAAGCAATCATTAACAAGAGAGGGTGATGGTGGTGGTATATGCAGCTAAAAGCAAATATTTCTAACCCGTATCTAATTTTGATAAACACTACAAATTGCCAACACCAAAATAACATACACAGAGATAAAGCGACAGACAAATGGACCAAATGGCCGACTGACATGAAGCTAGAAACCACTTTGTTTTGTATCGTATAGATGTACATATTCATGTAGTTTGGTATAAAGTTCTAGTTATACTCGGGATTAACCACCAACCAACCAAACAATTGTCAAAATTTCAATCTACTATTTGCTATACATTTATCTCTAGATTCGTTTGGTTGGGGGTGTTTTGGTCAATTTTTTCTCTTCACTCTTTAGGTGGGTCATTATTTTATTTGTTTGGTTTTTATTGTCCAATTCAAAATGTTTATTGGCCTACAAAAACCTCAATTGACATCTAGTATTTCCAAAAAAAATTCTGCTAAAAAAAAAGGCGAGAGATAGATAAAAACCAAATTGAAACGTTGGTCCTACAACAGACCACATTCTATGGACAGGAGGTGAAGGGAAAGCAATCAAATACTAACTAAAAACCCCTTTAAACTAAAACCACACACACATACTCATTCCGAAAATTTTTGAAAATGTATAAAACTCTACTAACCCAAATTTCTAATATAGAATTCAATATGGATTTGGAAAAATCCTTTAGAAATTTATTGCATTTTTTTAATCCGTGTATTTGTTCTAAAATGTTTTTCCTTCAATGACCGCCTATTTTTATATACCTACATAACGTTAAAGATAAAATGATAAACCTAGTAGGAAAAATATGGGGTTACTAGACCAAAAAAAGTTTTCATTATATTTCAACGAAGGTCAACTCTATACACGTATGCTTTTTCTTAAAAATCTCTTGAGAAACTTTTATTCTTTACCTCTATTCAATTACTTTTTGAAATGATCTATTCTGATATTTTTCCCACTGGGTACGTTTGTGTTTCTCTATGTATTCCTTGAATGTCCTGCTAAAATCTTTAGTTTGTGCAGCAAAATTGTGAAAACTAGGATTCATTTGTTATATTTGTTTTGTGTTTTTAATGGTTTAGTTTTTTTTTCCCCCATTTTCCTAAAAGAATGTCAGCAGAATTGAGTATTTGCTAAAACCATTAAATATTTATATAAGAAATCTGGTGATTTGCTCTCTAAAGCCATAAAACAAAACATTAAAATAAACAAAAAATCAAAAATTTCCAAAAATTTCCTATTTTTATAGGAAATTTTTTAAAAATTTCCTATTTTTAAAGGAAATTTTTCAAAAATTTCCTATTTTTAAAGGAAAATTTTCAAAAATTTCCTATTTTTAAAGGACATTTTTCAAAAATTTCCTATTTTTATACGAAATTTTTCAAAAATTTCCTATTTTTATAGGAAATTTTTTAAAAATTTCCTATTTTTATAGGAAATTTTTCAAAAATTTCCTATTTTTATAGGAAATTTTTCAAAATTTTCCTATTTTTATAGGAAATTTTTCAAAAATTTCCTATTTTTATAGGAAATTTTTCAAAAATTTCCTATTTTTATAGGAAATTTTTCAAAAATTTCCTATTTTTATAGGAAATTTTTCAAAAATTTCCTATTTTTATAGGAAATTTTTCAAAAATTTCCTATTTTTATAGGAAATTTTTCAAAAATTTCCTATTTTTATAGGAAATTTTTCAAAAATTTCCTATTTTTATAGGAAATTTTTCAAAAATTTCCTATTTTTATAGGAAATTTTTCAAAAATTTCCTATTTTTATAGGAAATTTTTCAAAAATTTCCTATTTTTATAGGAAATTTTTCAAAAATTTCCTATTTTTATAGGAAATTTTTCAAAAATTTCTTATTTTTATAGGAAATTTTTCAAAAATTTCCTATTTTTATAGGAAATTTTTCAAAAATTTCCTATTTTTATAGGAAATTTTTCAAAAATTTCCTATTTTTATAGGAAATTTTTCAAAAATTTCCTATTTTTATAGGAAATTTTTCAAAAATTTCCTATTTTTATAGGAAATTTTTCAAAAATTTCCTATTTTTATAGGAAATTTTTCAAAAATTTCCTATTTTTATAGGAAATTTTTCAAAAATTTCCTATTTTTATAGGAAATTTTTCAAAAATTTCCTATTTTTATAGGAAATTTTTCAAAAATTTCCTATTTTTATAGGAAATTTTTCAAAAATTTCCTATTTTTATAGGAAATTTTTCAAAAATTTCCTATTTTTATAGGAAATTTTTCAAAAATTTCCTATTTTTATAGGAAATTTTTCAAAAATTTCCTATTTTTATAGGAAATTTTTCAAAAATTTCCTATTTTTATAGGAAATTTTTTAAAAATTTCCTATTTTTATAGGAAATTTTTCAAAAATTTCCTATTTTTATAGGAAATTTTTCAAAAATTTCCTATTTTTATAGGAAATTTTTCAAAAATTTCCTATTTTTTAAGGAAATTTTTCAAAAATTTCCTATTTTTAAAGGAAATTTTTTAAAAATTTCCTATTTTTATAGGAAATTTTTCAAAAATTTCCTATTTTTATAGGAAATTTTTCAAAAATTTCCTATTTTTATAGGAAATTTTTCAAAAATTTCCTATTTTTATAGGAAATTTTTCAAAAATTTCCTATTTTTATAGGAAATTTTTCAAAAATTTCCTATTTTTATAGGAAATTTTTCAAAAATTTCCTATTTTTATAGGAAATTTTTCAAAAATTTCCTATTTTTATAGGAAATTTTTCAAAAATTTCCTATTTCTATAGAAAATTTTTCAAAAATTTCCTATTTTTATAGGAAATTTTTCAAAAATTTCCTATTTTTATAGGAAATTTTTCAAAAATTTCCTATTTTTATAGGAAATTTTTCAAAAATTTCCTATTTTTATAGGAAATTTTTCAAAAATTTCCTATTTTTATAGGAAATTTTTCAAAAATTTCCTATTTTTATAGGAAAATTTTCAAAAATTACCTATTTTTATAGGAAATTTTTCAAAAATTACCTATTTGTATAGGAAAATTTTCAAAAATTTCCTCTTTTTATAGGAAATTTTTCAAAAATTTCCTCTTTTTATAGGAAATTTTTCAAAAATTTCCTCTTTTTATAGGAAATTTTTCAAAAATTTCCTATTTTTATAGGAAATTTTTCAAAAATTTCCTATTTTTATAGGAAATTTTTCAAAAATTTCCTATTTTTATAGGAAATTTTTCAAAAATTTCCTATTTTTATAGGAATTTTTTCAAAAATTTCCTATTTTTATAGGAAATTTTTCAAAAATTTCCTATTTTTATAGGAAATTTTTCAAAAATTTCCTATTTTTATAGGAAATTTTTCAAAAACTTTTTTATAGGAAATTTTTCAAAAATTTCCTACTTTTATAGGAAATTTTTCAAAAATTTCCTTTTTTATAGGAAATTTTTCAAAAATTTCCTTTTTTTATAGGAAATTTTTCAAAAAATTTTTTATAGGAAATTTTTCGAAAAATTTTTTATAGGAAATTTTTCAAAAATTTCATATTTTTAAAGGAAATATTTCAAAATTTTCTTATTTTAATAGAAATTTTTACAAAAATTTCTTATATTTTTAGGAAATTTTTTCAAAAATTTCTTATTTTTTTAAAGAAATTTTTCAAAAATTTCTTATTTTTTAGAAAATTTCACAAAAAATTTCTTATTTATTTAAATGTCTTTAAAATTGTTTGGTTTATATAATTTTAATTATTTTTATATCGTCTAATATCCTTGATCTATATTTACTTTTACCAGGAAATTTAATTTATTTTATCCTTCAAATTCATTCACATCTAAACACTTTCTCTTCCTTTATTTATGTGCCAGTGAAAAATAGTTACAAGAAAATTAAAAGTAAATATCAGAAAATTTTAAGGATCATTGAGTAAATAGTCCTTATATAAAAATTCAACATTTAAATGAGTTTCTTTAAATGTTTCCGGGAAAACACTTAAATATTTACATACGTGTTTCACAGTATGTGTTCCCAGTAAAAAATATATGGATTAATCCATAATCGAGCAACAAAGCATTACTCCTTTGTGTTCATCCATTTGGAGTAATAAGCGAGCTATCGAAACTTTTGTTTTTGTTGTTTATGCCTCGCTTAATACTCCAAATGGATCAACGAGGGATTTTTTTCTTTGACATTTTTAGTTTTATTTTAGTTTTAAAAATTGAAAGACATGTTATTTAAAAACAGGCGAAAAGGTACGGTTATAGTAAAAAATTGTTAAAAAAATTGTCAAAATGTGGTTTCTAAGCGTCATTTAAGACGATTTGGTAAAAAAGAAATTGAAATTGATTGAAAATTGAAAATTGAATTGACAAACACGATTACTCCCATTATGGTCTTTTAGGAGACAAAAACGATTACTCCCTCTGTCGTCATTTTTAAGATTAAAGGGAGTACTCCATATGGAGCTCAAAAGGAGTACTCTTGTCTGCGGACATGCTATGTTAAAAATCCTATGAGTTTCGGAGTTTTATGGAGTAATCCATTACTCGCAAGGGAGCGCTCCATGATTACTCTTTGGATGATCCTATTTTTTACTGGGTGTTATACTAATGTCTTATGTGTAAAACCAACAAACACATACATTTCTAAAACAAATATACATTTAAATTTCAAGTCTTTTTTTATATTTAAAGTAATTAGAAATGTTGGAAAGGAGATAAAATTATACAGAAGAGCTTTACTTAGAAGGAATTGAAAGAGCCTTTAGTAATTATTTGTTTAAATAAAAATGATTTGAGTTACCGAATTCTTTAAATACCGAGATGTGGAAAAAATATTCAAGAAAATCATATTGCATACTTTTGGGAGGCTCTTAATAATGATTTGTTATTCCATTATTTAGAAGAAAAAAAGTTTGTGTTAAAGGAGATGATTTTAAAAATTCTTTAATTTACAAAATTTAGTCCAATTTATTATAAATAATCTTGAAGATTAAGTTTATTTTTAGTCCATTTCTTTTATTTCTATTTTTAGTTTTTAATCTTACAAAGGCCATTTAATGGCCAGATGTTTGGGTATGGAAGGACAGAAATGATTGACTAAGAGTCGAAGTATTTAAATGCCTGACATATGTGTAACTGGCAAATGCTCACATAAGTGGCCTTAAGGTTTCCTAAGGATTTTTATAAAATTATTTTAGATTTTTTCTTATTTTATCTAGAAAAGAATGAGCTAAAATGAAATAAAATGTTATAAAAAAAACTCTAGGAATAAAAATTTGTTTGTATATTGCCAGCATTTTTCCTCTACTTTTAAGAGTTTAAGCAGGAAAATGTAGGTTAAACACGTACAAATCACATTATAATACTAAAAGGACTTTTTATTTTGCTTCAACATCCTTAAACAACAATTACCCAGAAAAGAAGAAAACAGCGTTAACAAGAACAAACTAAATCTGGCCTAAGAAGAAAGAAAGCAAATAAGAACAGAAAGAAAAAAAATAATGTATCCTTTTAACATACATTTACACACATAAGCAAGTTCTCAGGCTAAAACTCATACACACGAACTCATATGTACAAGCAAACACAGATGAGATTTTTCTTACAAAAAAGTATAGCATAACTTGAGGCTGAAATTAGTTGGTAGAATAGGAGTTCTTGTTAAAAGTAGTAGCATAACTCAAACCTTTTTCATTTTATTTGCCTAAGAATTAAAGCCAAAAAATATATTTGTTTAAGTAAAATATTTTCAATCTAAACTCTTGAATATCTTAGTATGATTATTTCAAGTTTTTATTGAAGATTTATTTAAAATTCCATAAATTTCCTAGATTTTCTTTTTTGATAAGGGGGTAGAAGCATTTGTTTTTGTAATATTTTTACATCTTCTTGTTATTCCATAAATAATCATGTTTAACTTCCTATTTTTTTTGGCATATATCCTGTTTATCATTATTTTATATACTCAAGGATATGACAGAAAAAAAATCCTTATAAAAAAGGAATGATTTCTGTAATGTTTTTGATGTCTATCATTTGGATGGAAGGTTTTCGGAGAAAAGGAAAAGGCTAAATCCAGAAGTAATAGAATTTTTTGAAAAATTTGCTATAAAAATAAAAAATTTTTGAACCATTTGCTTAAAACTTCAAAATTTTTGAAAAATTTGCAAAATTTTTGACATAGGTAAGAAATTTTTGAAAAATTTCTTACAAAACTAAGAAATTTTTGAAGAATATGCTATAAAAATAAGAAATTTTTGAAAAATTTGCTATAAAAATAAGAAATTTCCTATAAAAATAAAAAAAAATTGAAAAATTTCCCATTTAAATAAGAAATTTTTGAAAAACTTTATATAAAAATAAGAAATTATTAAAAAATTTATTATAAAAATAAGAAATTTTTGAAAAATTTCCTACAAAAATAACAATTTTTTTTTTAATTTTCTACAAAAATAAGAATTTTTTGAAAAATTTCCTATAAAAATATGAAATGTTCGAAAAATTTCCTATAAAAAAGAAAAAGTTTTTGAAAATTTCCTATAAAACTAAGAAATTTTTTAAAAATTTCCTATAAAATTAAGAAGTTTTTGAAAAATTTGCTATAAAAATAAGAAATTTTTGAAATTTTTTTTATACAAATAAGAAATTTTTTAAAAATTTCTTATAAAAATAAGAGATTTTTTAAAAATTTCCTATAAAAATAAGAAACTTTTGAAAAACTTCCTATAAAAATAAGAAATTTCTGAAAAATTTGCTATAAAACTAAGAAATTTTTGAAAAATTTCCTAAAAAAAATAAGAAATGTTTGAAAAATTTCCTATAAAAATAAGAATTTTTTTAAAAATTTTCTATAAAAATAAGAAATTTTTGAAAAATTTCGTATAAAAATAAGAAATTTTTGAAAAATTTCCTGAGAAAATAATAAATTTTTGAGAAATTTCCTATAAAAACAATAAAATTTTGAAAAATTTCCTATAAAAATAAAAAAATTTTTAAAACTTTCGTATAAAAATAATTTCAAAAATTTCCTATTTTTATAGGAAAATTTTCAAAAATTTCCTATTTTTATAGGAAATTTTTAAAAAATTTCCTATTTTGATAGGAAATTTTTCATAAATTTCCTATTTTTATAGGAAATTTTTCAAAAATTTCCTATTTTTATAGGAAATTTTTCATAAATTTCCTATTTTTATAGGAAATTTTTCAAAAATTTCCTATTTTTATAGGAAATTTTTCAAAAATTTCCTATTTTTATAGGAAATTTTTCAAAAATTTCCTATTTTTATAGGAAATTTTTCAAAAATTTCCTATTTTTATAGGAAATTTTTCAAAAATTTCCTATTTTTATAGGAAATTTTTCAAAAATTTCCTATTTTTATAGGAAATTTTTCAAAAATTTCCTATTTTTATAGGAAATTTTTCAAAAATTTCCTATTTTTATAGGAAATTTTTCAAAAATTTCTTATTTTTATAGGAAATTTTTCAAAAATGTCTTATTCTTATTTTTATAGTAAAATTTTCAAAAATTTCCTATTTTTATAGGAAAATTTTCAAAAATTTCCTATTTTTATAGGAAAATTTTCAAAATTTTTTTATTTTTATAGAAAATTTTTGAAAAATTTCCTATTTTTATAGGAAATTTTTCAAAAATTTCCTGTTTTTATAGGAAAAATTTCAAAAATTTCCTATTTTTATAGGAAATTTTTCAAAAATTTCCTATTTTTATAGGAAAATTTTCAAAAATTTCATATTTTTATAGGAAATTTTTCAAAAATTTCCTATTTTTATAGGAAATTTTTCAAAAATTTCCTATTTTTATAGGAAATTTTTCAAAAATTTCCTATTTTTATAGGAATTTTTTCAAAAATTTCCTATTTTTATAGGAAATTTTTCAAAAATTTCCTATTTTTATAGGAAATTTTTCAAAAATTTCCTATTTTTATAGGAAATTTTTCAAAAATTTCCTATTTTTATAGGAAATTTTTCAAAAATTTCCTATTTTTATAGGAAATTTTTCAAAAATTTCCTATTTTTATAGGAAATTTTTCAAAAATTTCCTATTTTTATAGGAAATTTTTCAAAAATTTCCTATTTTTATAGGAAATTTTTCAAAAATTTCCTATTTTTATAGGAAATTTTTCAAAAATTTCCTATTTTTATAGGAAATTTTTCAAAAATTTCCTATTTTTATAGGAAATTTTTCAAAAATTTCCTATTTTTATAGGAAATTTTTCAAAAATTTCCTATTTTTATAGGAAATTTTTCAAAAATTTCCTATTTTTATAGGAAATTTTTCAAAAATTTCCTATTTTTATAGGAAATTTTTCAAAAATTTCCTATTTTTATAGGAAATTTTTCAAAAATTTCCTATTTTTAAAGGAAATTTTTCAAAAATTTCCTATTTTTATAGGAAATTTTTCAAAAATTTCCTATTTTTATAGGAAATTTTTCAAAAATTTCCTATTTTTATAGGAAATTTTTCAAAAATTTCCTATTTTTATAGGAAATTTTTCAAAAATTTCCTATTTTTATAGGAAATTTTTCAAAAATTTCCTATTTTTATAGGAAATTTTTCAAAAATTTCCTATTTTTATAGGAAATTTTTCAAAAATTTCCTATTTTTATAGGAAATTTTTCAAAAATTTCCTATTTTTATAGGAAATTTTTCAAAAATTTCCTATTTTTATAGGAAATTTTTCAAAAATTTCCTATTTTTATAGGAAATTTTTCAAAAATTTCCTATTTTTATAGGAAATTTTTCAAAAATTTCCTATTTTTATAGGAAATTTTTCAAAAATTTCCTATTTTTATAGGAAATTTTTCAAAAATTTCCTATTTTTATAGGAAATTTTTCAAAAATTTCCTATTTTTATAGGAAATTTTTCAAAAATTTCCTATTTTTATAGGAAATTTTTCAAAAATTTCCTATTTTTGTAGGAAAATTTTCAAAAATTTCCTATTTTTATAGGAAAATTTTCAAAAATTTCCTATTTTTATAGGAAATTTTTCAAAAATTTCCTATTTTTACAGGAAATTTTTCAAAAATTTCCTATTTTTATAGGAAATTTTTCAAAAATTTCCTATTTTTATAGGAAATTTTTCCTATTTTTATAGGAAATTTTTGAAAAATTTCCTATAAAAATAAGAAATTTTTGAAAAATTTCCTATAAAAATAGGAAATTTTTAAAAATTTCCTATAAAAATAGGAAATTTTTGAGAAATTTCCTATAAAAATAGAAAATTTTTCAAAAATGTCCTATTTTTATAGGAAAATTTTCAAAAATTTCCTATTTTTTTTTAGGAAATTTTTCAAAAATTTCCTGTTTTTTGGGAAATTTTTCAAAAATTTCCTATTTTTTTGGGAAATTTTTCAAAAATTTCCTATTTTTTTTGGGAAATTTTTCAAAAATTTCCTATTTTTATAGGAAATTTTTCAAAAATTTCTTATTTTTACAGGAAATTTTTCAAAAATTTCCTATTTTTATAGGAAATTTTTCAAAAATTTCCTATAAAAATAGGAAATTTTTGAAAAATTTCCTATAAAAATAGGTATCATTTAAAATTTACATAACCTAAACATCTTTATTTCACTTTTTGGCAGGCTTTGAAAAAGTAAAAGATTTCACGGAAATCTGATTTCTTAAATTTAAATCTTAGTTACTTTGACCTGGATTTACCCCAAAGGAAATTCTCAACAAAGATTTGTAAGTGTTGTCATACATTTGTGAGTATTTTTGTGGATTTCTTGACAAAATGATAAATTTGTTATGATATTTGTAAAATTTGTTGTTTTTTTTTTGCTAACTTATCTGGGATAAATCAAATTAATGATAAGGTCGGGGAAAAAGTTAATTCTTGGTAAGAAGAAATTTCGTGATATAATAAAACAAGTCATTTGAAATTATTCTTTGTTCAAATAAAACCTATAATAGGCTAACTAGGGCAAACAAAGTATATTGAAAAGTCTGATAATGTTTGAAGATTATTAAAAATGAAAATTTGAATTAGAAAAATCGTTTGCTTATTAGCTTTAGTCAAAATATGCAAATATATGCAGGTTGTTTATTCAAAATTGAAAAGCCTAGACTTAAGCCTATAACTGGGTATTAACGTTGCTTTATAGCTTTTAATTTAAAAAAGTACTTATTCAAAAAAATTTAATTTCTTATTTTTATAGAATTTTTTTTATTTCAAAATAAAATTTTTAAAATTTTTAAGAATTTCTTATTTTTATAGGAAATTATTCAAAATTTTTTATTATAGGAAATTTTTAAAACATTTCATATTTTTATACTGAATTTTTTAAAAATGTATTTTTTTTATATGAAATTTTTTAAAAATATACATAACTTCTTTCAATAAAAACCTATAAGACCAAATTTATATCAAAATAGAGGGCCAAGTCTTAGCTTTAAAACATCATAAAAATCAGCTGCATATGTTTGCATATTTCAGCATATATCTACAGTATTTGACTGAGACCACTTAGAGCCTAGATTCTAACAAATAAAATTTTATTTTTCGAAAAATCTCTATAAGAATCCACCTTTACCCCGATCTTCCAATTTCATGATACATACAACATAAATGTATGTAAGTGATTCGGTTGTATTAGTAGCAAATCATTACAAAACATCTTTTCAAAGTTTTCTTCTTTTTTTTACTTTTTTCTCTTAGATATTCTTCTAAATGTTCAAATGAATGAGTATTTGTATATAATTCATTTTGACATCTAAGTAGAGTTTATGTCTGTAATGTTTGTCCTTGTTTCTGGTCTAAGCACATCATCATCAGAAGTAACCCAAACCAACATTAAGTGGGTGAAAAATGGGTTGGGATATACTTTATTTAATAAACTATTTAAAGCATAGGGACATATTTAAATTAACCCATACAAATTAGCCCATACAAAATCCTTAAAAAATTAAGAAATTTTCGAAAAATTTCCTATAAAAATTAGAAATTTTTAAAAAATTTCTCACACAAAAAATAATATGTCTTTGAAATTTGAAATTTTGTAAAAAAAAAATGAAAAATTTTTATAGGAAATTTTTCAAAATTTTCTTACTTTCGTAGGAAATTTTTCAAAAAATTCATATTTTTCTAAAAAAATTTTCGAAAATTTCTTTTTTTTAGAGGATATTTTTCAAAAATTTCTAATTTTTGAAAAATTTCTTATTTTTAAAAGAAATTATTGCAAAATTTACTAATTTTTTTTAGAAACATTTTTCAAAAATTTCATATTTTTTGAGCAAATTTTTCGAAAATTTCTTATTTTTATAAAAAAAAATTCAAAAATTTCATATTTTTTTTAGGAAATTTTTCAGAAGTTTCTTATTTTTATAGGAAATTTTTCTAAAATTTCCTATTTTTATAGAAAATTTTTCTAAAATTCCTTTTTTTTTTATAGGAAATTTTTCAAAAATTTCTCATTTTTAAATATAGGAATTTTTTCAAAAATCTCTTATTTTTATAGGAAATTTTTCAAAAATTTCTTACTTTTATAGGAAATTTTTAAAAATTTCTTATTTTTATAGAAAATTTTTCAAAAATTTCTTATTTTTATAGATAATTTTTCAAAAATTTGTTATTTTTGTGGCAAATTTTTCAAAAATTTCTTATTTTTATTGGAAATTTTTCAAAAATTTCTTATTTTTATTGGAATTTTTTCAAAAATTTCTTATTTTTATAGAAAATTTTTCAAAAATTTCTTATTTTTATTGGAAATTTTTCAAAAATTTCTTATTTTTATAGGAAATTTTTCAAAAATTTCTTATTTTAATAGGAAATTTTTCAAAAATTTCTTATTTTTATAGGAAATTTTTCAAAAATTTCTTATTTTTATAGGAAATTTTTCAAAAATTTCTTATTTTTATAGGAAATTTTTCAAAAATTTCTTATTTTTATAGAAAATTTTTCAAAAATTTCTTATTTTTATAGGAAATTTTTCAAAAATTTCTTATTTTTATAGGAAATTTTTCAAAAATTTCTTATTTTTATGGGAAATGTTTCAAAAATTTCTTATTTTTATAGGAAATTTTTCAAAAATTTCTATTGTTTTTAGGAAATTTTTCAAAAATTTCTTATTTTTATAGGGATTTTTTTAATTTTTTATATTTATGGGAAATTTTTCAAAATTCTTTTGTTTTTATAGGAATTTTTTCAAAAATTTCTTATTTTTATAGGAAATTTTTCAAAAATTTCCTATTTTTATAGGAAATTTTTCAAAAATTTCCTATTTTTATAGGAAATTTTTCAAAAATTTCTGTGTTTTATAGGAAATTTTTTAAAAATTTCTTATTTTAATAGGAAATTTTCCAAAAATTTCTTTAAAGGATTTTATTGTCCTTGTTTCTGTGAAAGGTTTAACTTTATCTAAAATTTTTGTTTATAAATTTTTTGTTATGTTTTTAGTTTTGACAGATATTTCTTTATGTTTTCCTTTACTCCTGTCTTCCTCTCTAAACATTAGTCCTAACATTTATTTGCTGTTTTGTGTGTGTGTGTGTGTGTTTTTTTTTTTCTTCTCAGTTTGTCATAAATTTGAAAATGAAATAAGCTTTAGAAAACAACAAAATATCCTTAACAGTTTGCGTAACTCCTTTTTTGTATACATTTTTATATTACAAACGAATATAGTCAAGCGGGTTTTTCTTCCTTAAAATATCATTTTTCTTTTCTTTGTTCTCGTAAGGATGTCTGTCCTTGTATATTTGTATACTTTTTTTTTTGTTAGAATTTTTTTTTTCTTGTTGCCTTAACTTTCAGATATTGTTTATCTTTTTCTTGATTTCATTTTCTTGAAAACTAAAAAAGAAAAGGATTTTATTTTTTTAGAATCCTTTTCTTTTTTTTTTGTGATTTGGCTTACAATTTGCTTGGCTTGAAAAGAGTTGGAGAAAAAAACGAGAAAAATTGCTGACATTGAATAAATGCATTTGTTGTCTTATTACTGGGGTTTTTTTCTGTTTTGAGAGGAAAAGACTGCAGAAAAAATATAATCAAAAGAAAATTTCAATTTTTCATAGTTGATTGTGGTTTTGTAATTGGATTTATAATTTTCTTGGAAGTGAAGAAAAAAAAAGAGGAGTAAACAAAATGAATGATGATATTTATTTAAACAAATGGAAATTGACTTTAATGGACATTTAATTTAATTGCTATTTTATTCAAATATTCAAGAATTGAGTGAAAAAGGGAATAAAATATGTAGTTAATATATCAAAAAGCAACTGCAATACTTTTTGCATTACTTAAAAATTTACAGGTAATGCAAAAGGTAGACAGAAGTCAATAAATTATATTGAAGCTTTAATAAAGGGCCTGAATAAATCATCAAATTCATCCTTTTCAAAGATTTTTCTTCTTCCACATATTCCCTGATCAAACTAGTAATATAAAAGATACCTCAGGTAATGCAAAAAGTAGACTCATCTTCAAAAATATATTTTTTAACAAAAACGAAGGAAAATAACGAGCTTTTATATTAATAGTAGTCACATTTTATCAATAAATTAATGCGTTGTTACATCAATTCATCAAAAAGTAACTGCATTACCTTTTGCATTACTTCAAAATTTCCAGATAATGCAAAAGGTAGACAAAAGTAAAAATTATATACTGAAGTGTTTTTACATCGATTTATCAAAAAGTAACTGCAATACCTTTTGCATTACTTAAAAATTGTCAGGTAATGCAAAAGGTAGACAAAAGTAAAAATTATATACTAAGGCTTTAGTAAAAGACGTAACTTAGATAATTGATAAAATTTATTCTTAACAAAGATTATTTTTCTTTCATACACCACCTAATCAATATATAACTATAAAAGAGACCTCGGGTAATGCAAAAAGTAGACACATGTTCAAAACTATATTTTTTAACAAGAACGAAGGAAAATAACGAACTTTTATATTAATAGTAGTCACATTTTATCAATAAATTAATGCGTTGTTACATCAATTTATCAAAAAGTAACTGCATTACCTTTTGCATTACTTCAAAATTTCCAGATAATGCAAAAGGTAGACAAAAGTAAAAATTATATACTGAAGCTTTAATAAAGGAAGAAACTTAAATAAATGATAAAATTCATCCTTTACAAAGATTATTCTTTATCCATACATCACCTTATCAAAATGTTAAAAGAGACCTTAAGTAATGCAAAAAGTAGACACATGTCCAAAAATATATTTTTTAACATAAACGAAGGCAAATTTTATATTAATAGTAGTAACATTTTATCAATAAATGAATGTGTTTTTACATCGATTTATCAAAAAGTAACTGCAATACCTTTTGCATTACTTAAAAATTGTCAGGTAATGCAAAAGGTAGACAAAAGTAAAAATTATATACTAAGGCTTTAGTAAAAGACGTAACTTAGATAATTGATAAAATTTATTCTTAACAAAGATTATTTTTCTTTCATACACCACCTAATCAATATATAACTATAAAAGAGACCTCGGGTAATGCAAAAAGTAGACACATGTTCAAAACTATATTTTTTAACAAGAACGAAGGAAAATAACGAACTTTTATATTAATAGTAGTCACATTTTATCAATAAATTAATGCGTTGTTACATCAATTCATCAAAAATTAACTGCATTACCTTTTGCATTACTTAAAAATTTCCAGATAATGCAAAAGGTAGACAAAAGTAAAAATTATATACTGAAGCTTTACTAGAGGATGTAACTTAAATAAATGATAAAATTCATCCTTTACAAAGATTATTCTTCTTCCATACATCATCATATAACAAAGAGTCTCCACTTAATGCAAAAAGTAGACACATGTTCAAAAATATATATTTTAACAAATACAAGGGAAAATAACGAACTTTCGTATTAAAAGTAGTCACTTTTTATCAAAAAATGTATGTGTTGTTACATTAATTCATCAAAAAGTAACTGCAATACCTTTTCCATTACTTAATGATTTCCTGGTAATGCCAAAGCTAAACAATATATTAAAGCATGAATAAGGGCATAACTTAACTAAATGATAAAATTCACTATCTGCAAAGATCATTTCTTCTTCTTGTATAATATTTCCTATATTTTAATTACAAAAGGGTCCCCAAGTAATGCAAAAGGTGTACAGAAGTCAATAAAAGATATTAAAGCTTTCTTTTAAAGAAATTATAAAATTCATTCTCCACAGAGATATAGAGTTTTCTATATATTTCTATATATATTAACAAAGTTGCTACAAAAGAAACTCCAAGTAATGCAAAAGGTATACAGAAGTCTAAAAAATATATGAAAGCTATAACAAAGAACGTATCTTAACTGAATGATGAAATTTATCCTCTGTTTAAGTATGTCCTATTTCCTCTTGTGTGATATTTCCTACATATTTACATATTGAACAAGCTAAGACAAAAGAAACTACAAAAGTAACCCTGAGTAATGCAAAAGGTATACAGAAGTCAATAAAAGCTTTAATAAGCTTTATCTTAAAGAAATAATAAAATTCATCCTCCACAAAGTTTTTTTTTAATTTGATATAGAATTTCCTATATATTTACAAAGTTACTACAAAAGAAACACCAAGTAATGCAAGAGGTATACAGAAGTCTAAAAAATAGGTTTGTTATAGCTTTCAAAGGGCATAACTTAACAAAATAACAAAATTCATTATCTGCAAAAACCATTTCTACTTCTTCTATAGTATTTCCTATATATCAATTAATTCGGCAAACTATTTAAAAGTAACTATAAAAGTAACTCCAAGTAATGCAAAAGGTATACAGAAGTCAATAAAAGATATTAAAGCTTTTTCTTAAAGAAATAATAAAATTCATTCTCTACAGAGACATAACTTCATTTTGTATTGAGTTTTCTATATGTTTCTATATATATTTACAAAGTTGCTAGAAAAGAAACTCCAAGTAATGCAAAAGGTATACTGAAGTCTAAAAAGTATAAGAAAGCCATAATGAAGGGCGTAACTTAACTGAATAATGAAATTCATCCTCTGTTTCGGTTTTTCCTATTTCTTTTTGTATGATATTTCCTTTATATTTACAAATTAGACCAAGGAAGACAAAAGTAACTACAAAAGAATCTCCAAGTAATGCAAAATGTATACAGAAGTCAATTGATGATACAAAAGCTAAAATGAAATAACTCGAATACGTGATAAAACTCATCCATTGCTAACATTATTATATCTTCTTGTATAGCATTTCCTAGGTATTTACAAATTAGACAAAACTATGACCAAATGACTACAAAACAGCCACCAAATAATATATAAGGCATACAGAAGAAAACAAAAATTTGTACTAAGACTTCAAAAATTAGCTTTTTTATATCCATAAATAATTTTTCCACTCTATTTATTAATATTTTGAAAGTAATTGCCCATTGTAGCAACAAATGACCACCAGACTATATCCCGAGTAATGCAAAAAGTGTATAGTAGCACTTCGTAAGCCAAAAACTTAAGAAATCAATTAATTATGCATTAAATCCTAAATTTTCAAATATTTCACCTTCGAAAGTCTCAAAGACTATATTTTAATATGACCTTCCCTCCACACGCCTAGTGATACAAAATTTGTTCAACATTTCACCAAAAAAGCACGTATGTCCGTATAGACGGACGGTTTCTATGTCTGTCCGGCTAACATAATTTTTCTTTCTGACTTACAAGAAATTCTTAAAATATTTTAACAATAGGAAGACTTTACTATAGAAAAGTTGACCAAATGAAGACTTTACCATAGAAAACTTGGCCAAAGGAAAACTTTTCAATAGAAAAGTCGACCAAAGGAAGAATTTTCTATAGAAAAGTTGACCAAAGGAAGACCTTTCTATAGAAAAGTTGCACAATGGAAGACTTTTCTATAGAAAAGTTGACCAATGGAAGACTTTTCTATAGAAAAGTTGACCAATGGAAGACTTTTCTATACAAAAGTTGACCAAGAAAAGTTAACCAAAGGAAGACTTTTCTATAGAAAAGTTGACCAAAAGAAGACATTTCTACAGAAAAGTTGACCAAAGGAAGACTTTCCTATAGAAAAGTTGACCAAACGAAGACTTTTCTATAGAAAAGTTGACCAAACAAAGACCATCTATAGAAAACTTGCCGATAGGAAAACTTTACTAGAGAAAAGTTGAACAAAGAAAGACTTTACTAGTTGACCAAAGAAAGATATTTCTGTAGAAAAGTTGACCATAGGATACTTTTTTATAGAAAAGTTGACCACAGGAAGACTTTTCTATAGAAAATTTGACCATAGGAAGTCTTTTCTATAGAAAAGTTGACCATAAAAAGACTTTTCTATAGAAAAGTTGCCTATAGGAAATTTTTCCTATAGAAAAGTTGACCAAAGGAAGAGTTTTCTATAGAAAAGTTGACGATAGGAAGACATTTCTTTAGAAAAGTTGACGATAGGAAGACATTTCTATAGAAAAGTTGACGACAGAAAGACTTTTATTAAGAAAAGTTGACTTTTCTTCAGAAAAGTTGACGATAGAAAGACAGTTCTTTACAAAAGTTGAGGATAGGAAGACATTTCTTCAGAAAAGTTGACGATAGGAAGACATTTCTTTAGAAAATTTGACGATATGATGACATTTCTATAGAAAAGTTGACGATAGAAAGACTTTTCTTTAGAAAAGTTGACGATAGGAAGACTTTTCTTTAGAAAAGTTGACGATAGGAAGACTTTTCTTTAGAAAAGTTGACGATAGGAAGACTTTTCTTTAGAAAAGTTGACGATAGGAAGACTTTACTTTAGAAAAGTTGACGATAGGAAGACTTTTCTTTAGAAAAGTTGACGATAGGAAGACAGGTCTTTACAAAAGTTGCGGATAAGAAGAAATTTCTTTAGAAAAATTGACGATAAGAAGACATTTCTTTAGAAAATTTGACGATATGATGACATTTCTTTAGAAAAGTTGACGATAGGAAGACTATTCTATAGAAAAGTTGACGATAGGGAGATTTTTATTTAGAAAAGTTGACAATAGGAAGACTTTTCCATAGAAAAGTTTACCATAGGAAGACTTTTCTGTAGAAAAGTTGGCGATAGGGAGATTTTTATTTCGAAAATTTGGCAATAGGGAGACTTTGCTATAGAAGAGTTGGCGATAGGGAGATTTTTATTTAAAAAAGTTGACAATAGGAAGACCATTCTATAAAAAAGTTTATCATAGGAAGACTTTTCTGTAGAAAAGTTGACAATAAGGAGAAATTTCTGTAAAAAAGTTGACTATAGGTAGATAATTCTTTAAAAAAGTGCACGATAGGGGGATATTTCTATTGAAAATTTGTCGACAAGAAAAATTTCTTAAGAAAAGTTGAGTAGAGGGAGACATTTTTATAGAAAAGTTGACGATAGGGGGACACTTTTATAGAAAAATGTACGATAGGATATACTCTATAGAAAATTTGTCTTAGCGAGATATTTCTTAAGAAAACTTGATGATAGGGAGACATTTCTGCAGAAAAGTTGACTATAGGGGGACATTTCTAGACATAACCTAAGAGCTTTTCTGAAACATTTCTTTAAGAATTTTTTAAACTTTTACTTAAAATTTTCCCTTTTTAAAAAAGTACCTTTTTTTCAAACAAAATTTTAAGGCGAACTCCTTTTGGATCCTAAAACTGTTACCTTAATTTTGTTTCCTAAAAATGATTTCTTAACTTACCCACTGTCTTGGTAAACTGAGCTGTGGGCCTCCAATCCGGATAATGTTTGGGAAATAGTTCCCTAGTCCAATAGGTGTGCAGCACTACCTTATAAACAGCCAAACGATCTAAAGTACAATCGCTAATGGGAGCCGGTTGAGTGGCTTCCATTAAAGGCAAAGACGACGAGGAGGCAGTGGAAGAGGCTGAAGCCGAAGTTGTTGTTGTTGTGCTGGTAGAAAAGCTTTCGGCTAGTCTTCTATTGCTGTTAAAGGCATTTGAATTGGTATTCGAAATGGAATTAGAATTTGAATTAGACTTTGTTTCTGAATTCGAGTTCATGTAAGAATTCAAATTCGAGTTTCGGCTGTTGTAGTACAAATTACGATTTGTTACGCCCTGTTTTTTGGGCTGAGCCTGATATATTGTCGTGGTTTGATTTGAGGGTATTTGATTTTCAATGGTATAGGAGTAAATGGAGGGACTTGAGATAAAACCCGAAGAACTATAGAAAGAGGCGGAATCCAAAGCCACTGCAACAGGTGTGGGGGCGGGTGAGGCCCCTATGAGAAGAGGCATTATTAAGAGACAAGGAAAAAACATTATAGCGGGAGGGTTTTTCATGATTTTAAAGGGAATTTAAGTTTTAATTAAAAAAGGCGGGGTTTTGTAAATTTCGATTTTGTTATTAAATTTTGTTAATTTTTTATAGAATTTTTTTTTTAAATATATTTTTTTTTTTTTGTTTTATTTTTTAACTTAGACTTTAGATTTTTTTGGTAACTTTATTTTTTTAAGGAGAGCCTTAAATTTTTTTTAATTTTCTTAAATTATTTTTTTTTTTTTTGTTATTTTTTGGTGATTTTCTCGTTTTGTGTATTTTTTCACTTTTTTCGTTTTATTTTCTTTTTTTTTATAGGTTTTACATTTTCATTTTAAATGTCACTTCATTCTTTCATTTTTTTTTTTTTGTATATTACGTTTCGCTCTATAAAATTTTCATGATACGTGCCACCAATTTCTCCTCATTTTTAAGTGGAAACATTAGTTTTTATAACTCGACAAACTTTCGAACGAAAAAAACGTGTTTTTTTTTTTCAAAGTAAAGTAACATTAAAGAATATGTCGTAACGTGTTTCAAGACTTGAACCAGATAAAAACTTGAATCTTTAGCGATCTTAAATCTTGAGTGATTTTTTTTTTTTTTTTTTGCAAAAAATCGATTTTTTTATATTTAACTTTTAAAATTTGAATTTCGATTTTTTCGTTTTAATTTTTATTTTTTTACTAAAATTTTTCCAAATTTTTTATTTTATCTTCGTTTCTCGTTATATCCAAAATTTGATTTTCTTTATTTTTGAAAATTCGCTTTTATTGTGAACCGTTTGGGCCGTCCGCATCCGTTCATAATTCGTTTGATACTAAAACTTGTGGTGTCTTATAAATTTTCAAATCACCAGCCAAAAGATGTCTTCAATTTCTTGTCCAATTTTTGCTGCCTATAAAACTCACAAGCAAAATTTTCATTAAATTCGAATATTTTCACTTACAAACTCTCAAAATACACAACAAAATCAAATATCTCTCGCACTTGCTCTCTCTCTGTCTGCTCAGGAAAGGGAAATTAAAAGTACCGTTATTTCTGTATACAAAAAACACTGTAAATGTATGTATGTGTGTGTGTGTGTGTGTATAGTATATCAGCTGCATGACAGCCGCCTGTTGCCTTATTTTTATTTCTAGAGGAAAATCTACAAAAACAACAACAACAAGAAAAAATTTCAACGAAATTTTCCAACATACAACAACATCATAAATCCCTACAAAAAAAAAACCTTATATGTATGTATATTTGTCCCTACATATAAAACATCGCATCGCAAAAGGGGGGTAATTACATTCTGCATATTTAATTTAATATTTTATAAACTGTCATCATTACAATGAGATTAGTCCATTCTTCTGCTTTTCTCCATTTCACATTTTTCCTTTCCTTTTGTGAATAACAAAATAAACAAATAAATAAATATGAAATATAAAATAAAATATAACCCAGAGTTATACTAAAAATGACAACAAAAAATTTGGGTCAAAATTTTATGTCAACACATCACAACAATTGCATGCAATTTGACTTGAGTCAAGTCTTTTTGGAGTAGTATTTGCATTTTACTAAAAAATCTTAGACTTTAAAAAGATAACCAAAAAGAAATGAAAGAAGGAAAGAAATCTTGCTAATAAATTGCAAGGAGCATAAAATATTAAGTTAAGGATAATAGAAAGAAAACATCAGAAATAAATAATAGTTGTTAACATAGTTCAACAGAGAGATATAGTCAAAATCTAGTCCAAAGGAAGACTTCTCTATAAAAAAAGTTGACCAAGGAAAGACTTTTCTAATGAAATATTGACCAAAGGAAGAACTTTATATAAAAAAGTTGATCAAAGGAAGATTTTTTAAATAAAAGTTGACCAAAGGAAAACTTTTCTAAAGAAATCTTGGCCAAAGGAACCACTTTCTAAAGAAATCTTGACCAAAGGAAATCGTTTCTAAAGAAAAGTTGACCAAAGGAAGACTTTTCTAAAGAAAAGTTGACCAAAGGAAGACTTTTCTAAAGAAAAGTTGACCAAAGGAAGACTTTTCTAAAGAAAAGTTGACCAAAGGAAGACTTTTCTAAAGAAAAGTTTACCAAAGGAAAACGTTTCTAAAGAAAAGTTGACAGAATTTAGACATTTCTAAAGAAAAGTTGACCAAAGGAAGACCTTTATAAAAAATAGTTTACCAAAGGAAGGCATTTCTATATAAAAGTTGATCAAAGGAAGATATTTATAAAAAAAAAGTGTACCAAAGGAAGACTTTTTTTTTATAAATATAAAATATCAAAGGAAAACGTTTCTAAAGAAAAGTTGACAGAATTTAGACATTTCTAAAGAAAAGTTGACCAAAGGAAGACCTTTATAAAAAATAGTTTACCAAAGGAAGGCATTTCTATATAAAAGTTGATCAAAGGAAGATATTTATAAAAAAAAGTGTACCAAAGGAAGACTTTTCTGTAAAAAAGTTGACCATAGAAAGACTTTTTTATAGAAAACTTGACCATAGGATGACTTTTCTATACAAACCTTGATAACAGGTATACTTTTCTATAGAAAAGTTGGCAAAAGACTTCTTTAGAAAAGTCGACAAAAGACTTTTATTTAGAAAAGTTGACAAAAGACTTTTCTTTAGAAAAGTTGACAAAAGACATTTCTTTAGACAAGTTAACCAAAGGAAGACTTTTCTACAGAAAAAATTACCACAGGAAGACTTTTCTAAAGAAACTTCGACCAAATCATGACTATTCTAAAGAAAAGTCGACCAAGAGTTTTGTATAGAAAAGTTAAGCAAAGAAAAACTTTTCTATAGAAAAGTTGAACAAAGAAACCTTTATCTAAAAAAAAAGTTGACAAAGAACGAAATTTCTAAAGAAAAGTTTACCAAATGCTTTTCAAATAAGAAGATGATCCAAGAAAGCCTCTTCTAAAGAAAAGTTGAACAAAGAAAGACTTTTCTAAAAAAAAGTTGACCAAAGCAAGACCTTGCAAAAGACCTTTTCAAAAGAAAACTTGACCAAAGGAAGATTTTTCTCAAGAAAAATTGACCGAAGACAGAATTTTCTTAAGAAAAATTTGATCAAAATATGACTTTTCTAAAGAAAAGTTAACCAAAAGGAAGACTTTTTTAAGGAAAAATTGAACAAAGAAAGACTTTTGTAAAGAAAACTTGACCACAAGAAATACTTTTTTAATAATTCTATAGAAAAGTTGACGATAGGCAAATATTTCTATAGAAAATTTGAAGATAGGCAAGCAATTCTATAGAAAAGTTAACGAAGGGCAAACATTTCTACAGAAAAGTTTAAGATGCACAAACATTTCTATAGAAAAGTTTAAGATAGGCAAATAATTTTATAGAAAAGTTGACGAAAGGAAAACATTTCTACAGAAAAGTTGACGATAGGCAAACATTTCTATAGAAAAGTTGACGATACGCAAACATTTCTATAGAAAAGTTGACGATAGGTAAACATTTCTATAGAAAAGTTGACGATAGGCAAACATTTCTATAGAAAAGTTGACGATAGGCAAACATTTTTATAGAAAAGTTTACGATAGGCAAACATTTCTATAGAAAAGTTGACGATAGGCAAACATTTCTATAGAAAAGTTGACGATAGGCAAACATTTCTGTAGAAAAGTTGACGATAGGCAAACATCTCTATAGAAAAGTTGTCGATAGCACAACATTTTTATTGAAAAGTTGTCGATAGGACAACATTTCTATAGAAAAGTTGTCGATAGGACAACATTTCTATACAAAAGTTGACGATAGGAGAATATTATAATAGAAAGTTAACGATTGTGTAGAAAAGTTGTTGATAGGACAACTTTACCATAAAAAAGTTGTTGATAGGACAACATTTCTATAGAAAAGCTGTCGATAGGAAAACATTTCTACAAAAAAGTTGTCGATAGGACAACATTTCGATAGAAAAGGTGTCGCTAGGAAAACAGTTCTATAGAAAAGCTGTCGATAGGAAAACATTTATATAGAAAAGTTGTAGATAGAACAACATTTCTATAGAAAAGTTGTCGATAGGACAACATTTCTATAGAAAAGTTGTCGATAGGACAACATTTCTGTAGAAAAGATGTCGATAGTACAACATTTCTTTACAAAATTTGACGATAGGAGAATATTATAATAGAAAAGTTAACGATTGAAGAACATTTGATGAAGTTAACGACAAGAGAATATTTCTATAAATAAGTTGACGATAGCACAACATTTCTATAGACAAATTAGAACATTTCAATTGAAGATAGGAAACTTTTCTACAGAAAAGTTGACGATGGGGAAACTTTTCTACAGAGAAGTTTCTATAAGAGCCTTTTCTATAGGAAAGTTGACGATAGGAAGACATTTCTATAGATAAATTGAAGATATTAAGACATTTCTATAGAAAAATTGTAGAAAGAAAGACTATTCTACAGAAATGTTGACTATAGGAGGACTTTTCTATAGAAATGTTGACGATATTAAGACTTTTCTATTGAAAAGTTGACGATAGGAATACTTTTCTGTAGAAAAGTTGACCATAGGAAGACTTTTCTATAGAAAAGTTGACCATAGGAAGACATTTCTATAGAAAAGTTGACCATAGGAAGGCTTTCCTTTAGAAAAGTTGACCATAGTAAGACTTTTCTATAGAAAACTTGACCTTAGAAAGAATTTTCTATAGAAAAGTTGACGATAGGAAGACTTTTCTATAGAAAAGTTTTGGATAGTAAGACTTTTCTATAAAAAAGTTTTGGATAGGAAGACTTTTCTATAGAAAAGTTTACGATAGGAAAACTCTTTGGTAGAAAAGAGCAAGTCATATTGAAATTGCAAGTCATAGTCAAAGTACAATTCATTGTTAAAGTGCAAATCATTTTCAAAGAGCAAGTCATACCGATATTGCAAGTCATAGTCAAAGTGCAGGTCATATTTAAATTGCAAGTCAGCTTAAAAATGCAAGTCATACTTAAATTTCAAATCATTATCATAGTGCAAGTCATTCTCAAACTGAGAGTCATTCTGAAATTGCAAGTCATTGTTATCATTTTATTCTAAAAATTCTTGTCATAGTCAAGGCTCTTTGGTACTCAGTTTCTGAGTGCTACGATCATTGCCTTGGGTGGAGAGGCATATCAGTAGATTCTAATTCATATTTTATAAGTAAGGTAGTCCCAATATGTATCTCTTTGGCCCGGTGCGCACTAAGAAATATTGGGGAACTTTTGAATGATATCATTGAGATATCTGCTGCAATCCCTTCCTGATGTTGAATTTATATAGACAAAATTGGCTTGGCTCTCAAAGATTATATTAATCCTACTATTGTTAGGACTTTCTTAATGGATTGAAATCGGTCTGATGTACTATATATTAGACCGAATGCCGGTATTAAGCTTTAGAAGAACTTTCCTTATTAATGAACTATTTGTTGATTTAGTTTTTATTATTGCTTTTCAATTTCTTAGAAAATCTTATAAAATTATAATAATCCCTTTAAATTAAACTTATGTTTTAATTGAAATTGCAATTGTTGTTTTAGTTAAAATTTATCTAAAATATTCTTTGTCTGTATGTACTTAACTTTCAATGTAATTAATCTTTTCGTCATTAAATCTACACTCTCATACATTTAGACTTGTTTGTCATTTAGTTAAAATTAATTATTTTGTGCATTTATTATTAATAATATTTTCATATCATTTGTATTAAAAGTAATTATTTTATGTAAATACGTAAAATGTGTGAGTTCAATGAGTTCAGTTGTTCATAAGAGAAGTTAGCAGCGAAATTGTCATAACTTAAAATTCCTGTCGACAACTTTTCTATAGAAATGTCTTCCTATCGAGAACTTTTCTGTAGAAATGTCTTCCTATCGCCAACTTTTCTATAGAACTGTCTTGCTATCGTCAACTTTTCTATAGAAATGTCTTCCTATCGTCAACTTTTCTATAGAAATGTCTTCCTATCGTCAACTTTTCTATAGAAATGTCTTCCTATCGTCAACTTTTCTATAGAAATGTCTTCCTATCGTCAACTTTTCTATAGAAATGTCTTCCTATCGTCAACTTTTCTATAGAAATGTCTTCCTACCGACAACTTTTCTATAGAAATGTCTTCCTATCGACAACTTTTCTATAGAAATGTCTTCCTATCGACAACTTTTCTATATATAGAAAAGTTGTCGATAGGAAGACATTTCTATAGAAAAGTTGTCGATAGGAAGACATTTCTATAGAAAAGTTGTCGGTAGGAAGACATTTCTATAGAAAAGTTGAAGATAGGAAGACATTTCTATAGAAAAGTTATCAATAGGAAGACATTTCTATAGAAATGTCTTCCTATTGATAACTTTTCTATAGAAATGTCTTCCTATCTTCAACTTTTCTATAGAAATGTCTTCCTATCTTCAACTTTTCTATAGAAATGTATTCCTATCAACAATTTTTCTATAGAAATGTCTTAATACCGACAACTTTTCTATAGAAATGTCTTTATACCGAGAACTTTTCTATAGAAATTTCTTCCTATCGACAACCTTTCTACAGAAATATCTTCCTATCGTCAACTTTTCTATAGAAATGTCTTCCTATCGTCAACTTTTCTATAGAAATGACTTCCTATCGTCAACTTTTCTATAGAAATGTCTTCCTATCGTCAACTTTTCCATAGAAATGTCTTCCTATCGTCAACTTTTCTATAGAAATGTTTTCCTATTGTCAAATTTTCTATAGAAATGTCTTCCTATCATCAACTTTTCTATAGAAATGTTTTCCTATCGTCAACTTTTCTATAGAAATGTCTTCCTATCGTCAACTTTTCTATAGAAATGTATTCCTATTGAAAACTTTTCTGTAGAAATATTTTCTGTAGTCAATTTTTCTGAAGAAATGTTTTTCTATCTAAAACTTTACTATCAAAATTTTTTCATATCGTTATTGTTCTCTAGACAATTTTGATTTCACTTAGTTATGACTTTTTTGCTGTAAACTTGTGCTACATGTAACTAAAGCAATAAATAATAAATTTAATGTAATAAATGAAATATTGTATATATGTTTGTAACTGGGAATTTACATATGTCCTTATATTGTATATAAAAATCATTATTGCGAAAATATCTGAAAATAATTTCTAATAAATTTATAAATAATTGTAATCTCTTTATTAAAGCCAACAATTGCAAACAAATAATAGTTATAATCTATTTTATTTTCATTAATTTTGTTATTTACATTTATTCAAATTTATTTTAATTTTTTAAATCAATATTTGTATAGAAAAAGATCATTATATATTTAATATTAAGCAAATAATTTATCCAAAAAATTATATTAATTCTATTTATTTTAAGGTGAACCACAAAATTTAAATATTTAACAGATAAGTATCGATTACAATGAAACTAAATATTTTTGTTAATAGGCAAACATATACATAGAAAAGTTGACGACAGGAAGAAATTTCTAACGAATAGTTTACCAAAGAAAGACTTTTCTATTAAAAAGTTGACCAAAGGAAGACATTTCTATAGAAAGTTGACGATTGGAAGACATTTCTATAGAAAAAATTACGATTGGAAGACATTTCTATAGAAAAGTTGACGATAGGAAGACATTTCTATAGAAAAGTTGACGATAGGTAGACATTTCTATAGAAAAGTTGACGATAGGAAGACATTTCTATAGAAAAGTTGACGATAGAAAGACATTTCTATAGAAAAGTTGACGATAGGAAGACATTTCTATAGAAAAGTTGACGATAGGAAGACATTTCAATAAAAAAGTTGGCGATATTAAGATATTTTTGTAGAAAAGTTGACGATAGGAACACTTTTCTATAGACATATCATCCTATCTTCAACTTTTCTTTAAGAAAGTCTTCCTATGGCCACCTTTTCTTTAAAAAAGTATTCCTGAGGTAAACTTTTCTATAGAAAAGTCTTCCTATGGTCAACTTTTCTGCAGAAAAGTCTTCCTATGGTCATTTTTTCTATAGAAAAGTCTTCCTATGGTTAACTTTTTTATGAAAACGTCTTCCTATGGTAAACTTTTTTCAAAAATTACAAAATAGAAAAGTCTTCCTATAGTAAACTTTTCTATAGAAAAGTCATCCTATGGTAAACTTTTCGATAGAAAAGTCTTCCTATGGTCAACTTTTCTATAGAAAAGTCTTCTTATAGTCAACTTCCCCATAGAAAAGTTTTCTTATGGTTAACTTTTCCTATGAACAACTTTTTGATAGAAAAGTCTTCTGTGGTTAACTTTTCTACAGATAAGTCTTCCTACTATCGACTTTTCTATAAAAAAGTCTTTCTATGGTCAACTTTCCTATATAAAAGTCTTCCTATGGTCAACTTTTCTATAGAAAAGTCTTTCTATTGTCAACTTTTCTATAGGAAAATCATCCTATGGTGAATTTTTCTATAGAAAAATTTTCCTGTGGTCAACTTTTCTATAGAAAAGTTTTGTTATGGTCAACTTTTCTATAGAAAAGTTTTCCTATCGTCAACTTTTCTATAGAAAAGTCTTCCTATCGTCAACTTTTCTATAGAAAAGTCTTTCTATCGTCAACTTTTCTATAGAAAAGTCTTCCTATCGTCAACTTTTCTATAGAAAAGTCTTCCTATCGTCAACTTTTCTATAGAAAAGTCTTCCTATCGTCAAGTTTTCTATAGAAAAGTCTTCCTATCGTCAACTTTTCTATAGAAAAGTCTTCCTATCGTCAACTTTTCTATAGAAAAGTCTTCCTATCGTCAACTTTTCTATAGAAAAGTCTTCCTATCGTCAACTTTTCTATAGAAAAGTCTTCCTATGGTCAACTTTTCTATAGAAAAGTCTTCCTATTGTCAACGTTTCTATAGAAAAATCTTCAATGGTCATCTTTTCTATAGAAAATTCTTCCCGTGGTCAATTTGTCTATAGAAAAGTCTTCTATAGAAAGGTCTTCCTATGGTCAATTTTTCTACAGAAAAGTCTTCCTATGGTCAACTTTTCTATAGAAAAGTCTTCCTACTGTCAACATTTCTATAGAAAGTCTTCCTATGGTCAACTTTTCTAAAGAAAACTCTTCTTATGGTCAACTTTTCTATAGAAAAGTCTTACTATGGTCGACTTTTCTATATAAAAGTCTTCCTATGGTCAACTCTTCTATGAAAAAGTCTTCCTATGGTCAACTTTTCTATCGAAAAGTCTTCCTATGGTCAACTTTTCTATCGAAAAGTCTTCCTATGGTCAACTTTTCTATAGAAAAGTCTTAATATGGTCATCTTTTCAATAGATAGGTCTAGTTTTCTATAGAAAAATCTTTCTTTGGTCATCTTTTCTATAGAAAATTCTTCCCTTGGTCAATTTATCTATAGAAAATTCTTCCCATGGTCAATTTGTCTATAGAAAAGTCTTCTAATATTCAACTTTTCTATAGAAAAATCCTCCAATGGTCAACTTTTTAATTGCAAAGTCTTCCTATGGTCAACTCTTCTGTCGAATTTTTTGTAGAAAAATCTTCCTATGGTTAACTTTTTTATGGAAAAGTCTTCCTATGGTAAACTTTTCTATAGAAAAGTCTTTCTATGGTCAACTTTTCTGTAAAAAAGTCTTCCTATGGTCAACTTCTCTGTAGAAAGGTCTTCCTATGGTCAACATTTCTGTAGAAAAGTCTCCTATGGTCAACTTTTGTATAGAAAAGTTTCCTTATGGCCAACTTTTCTATAGAAAAGTGTTTCTTATGGTCAACTTTTCTATAGAAAAGTCTTCTTATGGTTAACTTTTCTATAGAAAAGTCTTCCCATGGTCAACTTTTTTATATAAAAAGCCTCCAATGGTCAACTTTTTTATTGCAAGGTCTTCCTATGGTTAACTTTTCTATAGAAAAGTCTTTCTATGGTCAACTTTTCTATACAAAAGTCTTCCTATGGTCAACTTTTTTATAGAAAAGTCTTCCTATGGTCAATTTTTCTATAGAAATGTCTTTCTATTATCAACTTTTCTATGGAAAAGTCTTCCTATGGTAAAGTTTTCTATAGAAAAGCCTACCTCTTGTCAACTTTTTTCTAGAAAACTTTTCGTATGGTCAACTTTTTTATATAAAAGTAGTCAACTTTTCTATAGAAAAGTCTTCCCACATTTCTATACAAAAGTGGGCAAAAACTAAAACACTTTTTTTCAAATGAAATTTTTTTGTCTCAATTAAGACTTTTTAGAATTCCTTGAAATAAATCCCAAATACCAGAAACTTGGCGCTTTGCTACTGGCTACAAATAAACAGATGGGCTTAAATCCAAAAATATCCAAATGAACTTACTGGCCCATGAAAATGATGAGGCTTAATTGTAACAATTTCTAAGGACTAATGCTTAAGCTCTTATATATATATATATATAAGTACAAATAATAACTTTTGCATATGTACCATATGCAACTCTTATTTTTCAGCCTCATCGGGAAATACAAACGATTCGGGAGCCCTTATTGTAGAGCAAGTTTTTTTTTCAATATAGATTTTTGTATACAAAATTCTTATCATTTTCAAATGTAGTTTATCATACTTTTTTTATACAAATATCTTCCATTTGTCATTTGTTTAAGGAAATGTTTTCTTCTGGTCAACTTTTTTAAAGAAATGTTGTCGTATCAGCAAAAGTTCAATATAAATGTCTTTCAAACGTCATCTGTTCTAAAGAATGTCTTCCTATCTTCAACTTTTCTATAGAAAATTGTAATATATTTTAAGTTGGGATCTTCAGAAGGCCTTAAGAGTTGTCCCCTTACATTTATTTGGTACAACTTGCAAGTATTTATCATTATTGTCTTGTTCTCGTTGATGATCATTAAATAGAGCGAGATATTGTCCACTTAAGTGAATGACTTATTAAATTAAATAGTTGATAGTTTTGTACAAAATAGGTACTTGTTGTTAATGTTTGCATTAAAGTGCGTGTTAAATTGAAAATAGTTTAATACATTGTCTTAGTTTAAGTGTTTTGTAGTTCAATATAATTCCCCTTCCTTCACTCCCTTCTAACCACACCAACACCCTTTACAATTACACATTTCTCTATCACTATCTCCCTCTTTCTTAATTCGATTGTATTAAATGCATGTTCATACCCAATACTAATGTAAATAGTGGGTGATTGTTGTCATTTATTTTGTTAATGATGATGATACATCAATACAATTTAATTGAATTGTAATTATCGAATGGGGGAAACCATTGAAAATCATTTAATCGGTAATTGTTCCTATTGTTTTATATCTTTTTATTCTGTTGATTTTTGTAAATAGTTTTAGTTTATTTTAGTCAAATAAAGTTTAAGTGTTGAAAAAACGCAAACATTGACATTCTATTGTTGAACAAAAGATAACACGATAATGTGGCCTTTTAAAATATTTGTATTGTATTTCCAAGTGATTTTGAAATCAAATTTAAATCTTTTATTTATTTTTATTTCAAATAATTGCCAAGGGTATTCAATAACAACTTTTCTATAAAAAAGTCTTGCTATCCTCAACTTTTACATAGAAATGTCTTCCTATCAACAACTTTTCCTTAGAAATGTTGTGCTATCGACAACTTTTCCATAGAAATGTTGTGCTATCGACAACTTTTCTAGTGAAATGTTGTTCAATTGATAACTTTTATATAGAAATATTGTCCTATCGACAATTTTTCTACGGAAATGTTGTCCTATCGACAACTTTTCTATAGAAATGTTGTCCTATCGACAACTTATCTATAGAAATGTTGTCTTATCGACAAATTTTTAATAGAAATGTTGTCCTATCAACAACTTTTCTATAGAAATGTTGTCCTATCGACAACTTTTCTATAGAAATGTTGTCCTAGCGACAACTTTTCCATAAAAATGTTGTGCTATCGACAACTTTTCTATAGAAGTGTTGTCATATCGAACACTTTTCTATAGAATGTTGTCCTATCTAAAACTTTTGTATAAATATGTTGTCCTATCGACAACATTTCTATAGAAACGTTATTCTATCATCAACTTTTCTATGGAAAAGTCTTCGCATCATCAACTTTTCCACAGAAATGTTGTCCTATCGAAAACTTTTCTAGTGAAATGTTGTTCTATTGATAACTTTTCAATAGAAATGTTGTCCTATCGACAATTTTTCTACGGAAATGTTGTCCTATCGACAACTTTTCTATAGAAATGTTGTCCTATCGACAACTTATCTATAGAAATGTTGTCCTATCGACAACTTATCTATAGAAATGTTGTCTTATCGACAAATTTTTTTTGTCCTGTCATCAACTTTTCAATAGAAATGTCCTCCTATCGTCAACTTTTCTATAGAAATGTTTTCCTAACGACAACTTTTCTATAGAAATGTCTTCCTAACGTCAACTTTTCTAGAGAAATGTCTTCCTAACGACAACTTTTCTATATAAATGTCCTCCTAACGTCAACTTTTCTATAGAAATATGTTCCTAATTTCAACTTTTCTATAGAAATGTCCTCCTAACGTCAACTTTTCTATAGAAATATGTTCCTAATGTAAACTTTTCTATAGAAATGTTGTCCTATCGACAACTTTTCTATAGAAATCTTGTCCTATCGACAACTTTTGTATAGAAATATTGTCTGATTATCAATATTTCTATAAAATAGTTTGCCTATCGTCAACTTTTCTATAGAAATGTTTACCTATCGTCAACTTTTCTAAAGAAATGTGTTTCTTTCGTCAACGTTTCTATAGAGATGTTATTCTATCATCAACCCTTCTATGGAAAAGTCTTCCCATCGTCAACTTTTCCATAGAAATGTTGTCCTATCGAAAACTTTTCTGTAGAGGTGTTTTCATATCGACAACCTTTCTATAGAAATGTTGTCCTATAGACAACTTTTCTATAGAAGTGTAGTCTTATCGTCAACTTTTCTATAGAAATATCTGCCTATCGTCAACTTTTCTATAGAAGTGTTGTACTGTCATTAACTTTTCTATAAAAATGTCTTCCTATCGTCAACTTTTCTATAGAAATGTTTACCTATCGTCATTTTTTCTATAGAAATGTCTTCCTATCGTCAACTTTTCTATAAAAATGTTTACCTATCGTCATTTTTTCTATAGAAATGTCTTCCTATCGTCAGCTTTTCTATAGAAAAATTTTCCTTTCGTCAACTTTTCCATAGAAATGTTTGCCTATCGTCAACTTTTCTAAAGAAATGTTTGCCTATAGTCAACTTTTCTGTAGAAATGTTTGCCTATCGGATACTTTTTTATAGAAATGTTTGAATATAGGCAACTTTTCTATAGAAATTTTTGCCTATCGGCAACTTTTCTATAGAAGTGTTGTCCTGTCATCAACATTTCTATAGAAATATTTTCCTATCGTCAACTTTTCTATAGAAATGTCTACCTATCGTAATTTTTTCTATAGAAATGTTTTCCTATCGTCAACTTTTCTATAGAAATATTTTCCTTTCGTCAACTTTTCTATAGAAATGTTTGCCTATCGTCAACTTTTCTATAGAAATGTTTGCCTATCGTCAACTTTTATAAAGAAATGTCGTCCTAACGTCAACTTTTCTATAAAATTGTCTTCCGATTGTCAACTTTTCTAAAGAAATATCTTCCTATCGTCAACTTTTCTAAAGAGATATCTTCCTATCGTCAACTTTTCTTAAGAAATGTCTTTCTGTCGTCAACTTTTCTTTAGAAATGTCTTCCTATCGTCAACTTTTCTTTGGAAATGTCTTTCTATCTACCACTTTCCTATAACAAATATCTTGCTATCATGAACTTTTTAATAATATCTGAACATAAAGTCAAAATTTTATGAATGTAGGTCCTGGCCTTAAGTTTAAAACACTTGTTTACATAAAATACAAATTTTATATTGCGACAATTTTTGCTGTTATATGTTGTTTTTTTTTTGGTTGTTTAACATGGACGACAGGTAGAACAATAAAACCAATAATAACAAAATTTCCCAGTATTTTAAGTCTTTTGGCAGAGAATTCTTAAGGATTCCAATGCGCAAGTCCGGGAGTAAAACTAAATTCGAAGATTTTTTAAAGGTGACCAGCTTTAGAGAAAAATATAAAATCAGCGACGAAAAGAACAAAAACAATTTAGTAGCTCATGGTCCAAATAAAATTTTAAATCATTAAATTTTATTAATTTGTTAATTTATTAATGCCACCAGAGAGATGTCATAAATTTATGCTAATTTTGTTTATTTCTGATAAAAATTCCAAAATATCATAAAAACATTTGTGGTATTAATTAATTGATCTTTTATTTTGCAATAAATTTTATTAGAAAATTTCCAAATTTCTTTAGAAGCAAAAAATCTTGTCACATCTGTCATCAAAATTAGTTTAAAAACAAACAAGCAACATTTTTTTTATATCAAAAAATACTTTTTCAATAACATTAGAAATTTTTTTCAATTTTCTAAAATTTTTTCTTTAAATTACTAAAGTTTGAAGAACTTATGCCACGTCATGTGACACCCACATACGACGAAAAACAAATACAACATTTTTTTGTTGTATTTAATTACTTTTTTGGTTGGGGAAAACTTTAAGATATTTTCAAAGAGGTAAAATATCTACAAAATGTGAGTATAATCGAGTGATTGTGTGTGTTCTGATGAGTCTGTAGTCATAGTTTTCTAAAAAACCACAAATTAAGAACGAACATAACATAAGTATTTTATTTTCTAATTTAAAGAGATAATTTTTTTAAATACAAACGAATTTTAAAAAACGAAAATGTTGACAAGTAAGGCAACCTAACAAATTTTTTTCAGTGGAAAAGTTGACGATAGGAAGAAACTTCCACAGAAAAGTTGACGACAGGAAGACATTTCTATAGAAAAGTTGACGATAGGAAGACATTTCTATAGAAAAGTTGACGATAGGCAAAAATTTCTATAGAAAAGTTGACGATAGGAAGACATTTCTATAGAAAAGTTGACGATAGGAAGACATTTCTATAGAAAAGTTGACGATAGGAAGACATTTCTATAGAAAAGTTGACGATAGGAAGACATTTCTATAGAAAAGTTGACGATAGGAAGACATTTCTATAGAAAAGTTGACGATAGGAAGACATTTCTATAGAAAAGTTGACGATAGGAAGACATTTCTATAGAAAAGTTGACGATAGGAAGACATTTCTATAGAAAAATTGACGACAGGAAGACATTTCTATAGAAAAGTTGACGATAGGAAGACATTTTTATAGAAAAGTTGACGATGGGAAGACATTTTTAAAGAAAAGTTGACGACAGAAAGACATTTCTATAGAAAAGTTGACTATAGGAAGTCATTTCTATAGAAAAGTTGATGATAGAAAAACATTTCTATAGAAAAGTTGACGATAGGAAAACATTTCTATAGAAAAGTTGACGATAGGAAAACATTTCTATAAAAAAGTTGACGACAGGAAAACTTTTCTATAGAAAAGTTGATGATAGGAAGATATTTCTATAGAAAAGTTGACGACAGGAAGTAATTTCTATAGAAAATTGACGACAAGAAGGCATTTCTATAGAAAAGTTGACGATAGGAAGATATTTCTATAGAAAAGTTGACAATAGGAAGATACTTCTGTAGAAAAGTTGACGATAGGAAAACATTTCTATAGAAAAGTTGACAATAGGAAGACATTTCTATAGAAAAGTTGACGATAGGAAGACATTTCTATAGAAAAATTGACTATAGGAAGACATTTCTATAGAGAAGTTGACGATAGGAAGACATTTCTATAGAAAAGTTGACGACAAGGAGACATTTTCTATAGAAAAGTTGAAGATAGTAAGACTTTTCTATAGAAAAGTTGACGATAGGAAGACTTTTCTATAGAACAGTTGACGATAGAAAACTTTTCTATAGAAAAGTTGGCGATAGGAACACTTTTCTATAGAAAAGTTGACGATAGGAACACTTTTCTATAGAAAAATTGACGATAGGAACACTTTTCTATAGAAAAGTTGACGATAGGAACACTTTTCTATAGAAAAGTTGACGATAGGAACACTTTTCTATAGAAAAGTTGACGATAGGAACACTTTTCTATAGAAAAGTTGACGATTGGAACACTTTTCTATAGAAAAGTTGACGATAGGAACACTTTTCTATAGAAAAGTTGACGATAGGAACACTTTTCTATAGAAAAGTTGACGATAGGAACACTTTTCTATAGAAAAGTTGACGATAGGAACACTTTTCTATAGAAAAGTTGACGATAGGAACACTTTTCTATAGAAAAATTGACGATAGGAACACTTTTCTATAGAAAAATTGACGATAGGAACACTTTTCTATAGAAAAGTTGACGATAGGAACACTTTTCTATAGAAAAGTTGGCGATAGGAAAACTTTTCTATAGAAAAGTTGGCGATAGGAAAACTTTTCTATAGAAAAGTTGACGATAGGAAGACTTTTCTATAGAAAAGTTGACGATAGGAAGACTTTTCTATAGAAAAGTTGACGATAGGAAGACTTTTCTATAGAAAAGTTGACGATAGGAAGACTTTTCTATAGAAAAGTTGACGATAGGAAGACTTTTCTATAGAAAAGTTGACGATAGGAAGACTTTTCTATAGAAAAGTTGACGATAGGAAGACTTTTCTATAGAAAAGTTGACGATAGGAAGACTTTTCTATAGAAAAGTTGACGATAGGAAGACTTTTCTATAGAAAAGTTGACGATAGGAACACTTTTCTATAGAAAAGTTGACGATAGGAAGACTTTTCTATAGAAAAGTTGACGATAGGAACACTTTTCTATAGAAAAGTTGACAATAGGAACACTTTTCTATAGAAAAGTTGACAATAGGAACACTTTTCTATAGAAAAGTTGACAATAGGAACACTTTTCTATAGAAAGGTGGACGATAGGAACGCTTTTCTATAGAAAAGTTGACGATAGGAACACTTTTCTATAGAAAGGTGGACGATAGGAAGACGTTTCTATAGAAAAGTTGATGATATGATATGATATTTTAAGATGAGTCAGCACCTAAGGATGACTTAAAGGCTTAGGATGACTCAACAGTTTTTGGATGACTTAGCAGTTTAAGGATTACTCAGCAGTTTTGAGATTTTTTTAGCAATTTCAGGATGACTCAGCAGTTTTAAATATGACTCAGTAATTTTAGAATTACCAAGCAGTTTGAGGATGAGTCAGCAGTTTTAGGATGACTCAATTGTTTTTATATGAGTTTTAGGATGAGTCAGTAGATTTATAATGACTCAACAGTTTTAGGATGACTATAAACCAAATATTCTATTTCGGTACTGAATATAGGCTCTCGAGATATATTTAGATATTCTTCGATAGTGACATTATCCTGACACGTGCATTAGTTTTTGTCTAACAATTTTTTGTTTATAACTATTCATTTAAGTAATTAATTAAATGTCTTACTTTTTATTTAATCTCGTTTAAATTTCCTTTATATCTCATGTTCTTTTTGAAATATTACCAGCTAAATGTCAAAACCATCTCTTATCATGTAATTAGATTTATATTTAAACTCCTAAAAATAGGCCCCACATTAATTCACTTCAATTTCTTTTTCTTAATTGCTACAAATCAATCATCATTCGCTAAGATTTCTTAAATAATTACGGTGTAGTTTTTCTTCTTTTATACTTAAATTTCCTGTCATTTCCTGTCATTATTTCTTGTAAAAGAACACACTCATACACACAAAGAACAAATGTTAAAAGAAAAACTTGCTCATTAGTCTTTTTTTTTTTGAAATTCTATAGAAAATACTTACATATATATACGTATATACCGAGACCTCTTTGTAAGTTTATGTAAAAAGTGGATGTCGAGTCGGTGAATATTTAAAGTTTCTTATAAAAAGTTTGTGAGTTAATAATTTAAGAATGACATGATAGTGATTATAGACCCATTATAGTTCTGTTTATAATCAGGGGATTAGGTGAAAAGTTTGTCACTAGTTTTGAATTAATTTTTTTTTGACAAGGGTTGAGGAATATTAAATATTAATAAACATTGTACACTTTTTGATTTACTACAATTCCTAGTTACTCTATAAACAACTAGAAATCTGTGTCTTACTCTATGTATAATTAGATATAATCTATGTCTTGAATCATTTTTTAGTTCATCACAGAATCTATGTTGTAGTCTATACCTAAGTCTATGCTCTCGCACTTCTTAAATTGCATCTAACTAAGTTTTTGTATAACTATAAAGTTCCCTTATATTTCTGTGTCTGAGTATTTAAAATTTCAATAAAAAATCTGTGGCTTGATGCTAAAAGGGTCAATGTCAATTTTGGGCTTTTTCGAGTTAATAATTGCATTCGATTCCCTTCTTTACCCTCTTTTATTTCGCTTCAATAGCTAATTTCCAACTTAACTCTAAATATATTTACAAGGGTTTTTATGGGCAATGTTACTATGAATTTATATGGAATATAAAAACTTCAAATCAAATTTTCTCAAAACTATTTTTTTTACATTGGCCCTTTTAGCACCAAGCAACAGAAATATATATAATATAAAAAAAATATTTTTATAATTTAACCCTAATTCATAAACAAAAAATTTAGCTATGACAAGCTTATAACTCGGATGTTCCAAACAAAATTCCTTATATAAGACTTTAATAATTTTATAATTTGTTTATGAATTAAGGGGTTAGAATATATTAAAAACCATCGCAATTTTGTTATAAACGGGAAAATTGTTTTCATAATAAATATTAATTCAAATCTGCTTTATATTTCATATATACAACTGTGTACCCTACAGCATAATATATATGCAAAAGAGCCAGGATTGAATAATTTTCTATTAAAAAGAGCCACGATTGAATAACTTTCTACTAAAAAGAGCCACGATTGAATAATTTTCTATTAAAAAGAGCCACGATTGAATAACTTTCTACTAGAACGAGCCACGATTGAATAATTTTCTATTAAAAAGAGCCACGATTGAATAACTTTCTACTAGAATGAGCCACGATTGAATAATTTTCTACTAGAACGAGCCACGATTGAATAATTTTCTATTGAAAAGAGCCACGATTGAATAATTTTCTACTAGAACGAGATACGACTGAATAATTTTCTATTAAAACGAGCCACGATTGAATAATTTTCTACTAGAACGAGCCACGATTGAATAATTTTCTACTTAAAAGAGCTACGATTGAATAAATTTGTACTAAAAAGAGCCACAATTGAATAATTTTGTGCTAAAAAGAGCCACAATTGAATAATTTTCTACTAATTTTTTACTAAAAAGAGCCACGATTAAATACTTTTCTACTAAAAGGAGTAACGATTGAATAATTTTCCACCAAAAAGACTTACGATTGAATCATTTTCTACTAAAAATACCCACGATTGAATCATTTTCTACAAAAAAGACCCACGATTGAAGAATTTTAAGCTAAAAAGACTCACGATTGAATAATTTTCTACTAAAAATACCCACAATTGAATAACTTTCTGCTAAAAAGAGCCACGATTGAAAAATTTTCTACTAAAAAGAGCAACGATTAAATGACTATCCACTAAAAAGAGCTAAGATTGAATAATTTTCTACTAAAAACACCCACGATTGAATAATTTTCTACTAAAAACACCCACGATTGAATAATTTTCTACTAAAAACGCCCACGATTGAATAATTTTCTACTAAAAACACCCACGATTGAATAATTTTCTACTAAAAACGCCCACGATTGAAAAATTTTCTAATAAAAACGCCCACGATTGAACAATTTTAAACTAAAAAGACCCACGATTGAATAATTTTCCACTAAAAAGAACCACGATTAAATAATTTTCTATTAGAAAGAACCACGATTGAATAACTTTCTACTAAAAACACCCACGATTGAATAATTTTCTACTAAAGACACCCACGATTGAATAATTTTCTACTAAAAACACCCACGATTGAATAATTTTCTACTAAAGACACCCACGATTGAATAATTTTCTACTAAAAACACCCACGATTGAATAATTTTCTACTAAAGACACCCACGATTGAATAATTTTCTACTAAAATCACCCACGATTGAATAATTTTCTACTAAAAACACCCACGATTGAATAATTTTCTACTAAAAACACCCACGATTGAAAATTTTTTTGCTAAAATCACACACGATTGAATAATTTTCTACTAAAAACACCCACGATTGAAAATTTTTTTGCTAAAATCACCCACGATTAAATAATTTTCTACTCAAAATACCCACGATTGAATAATTTTCTACTAAAATCACCCACGATTAAATAATTTTCTATTAAAAACACCCACGATTGAATAATTTTCTACTAAAATCACCCACGATTGAATAATTTTCTACTAAAAACACCCACGATTGAATAATTTTCTACTAAAAACACCCACGATTGAAAAACTTTAAGCTAAAAAGACCCACGATTGAATAAGTTTCTACTAAAATCACCCACGATTGAATAATTTTCTACTAAAAACACCCACGATTGAAAAATTTTAAACTAAAAAGACCCACGATTGAATAAGTTTCTGCTATAAAGACTTGAGATTGAATAATTTTCTACTAAAAAATATCTACAATTGAATAATTTTCTACTATAAAGACCTACGACTGAATAATTTCTAAAGATCTACGATTGAATAATTTTCTTCTAAAAAGACCCATGATTAAAGAATTTTCTACTACAAAGACCCACGATTAAATCATTGTCTGCTACAGAAACCTACGATTCAATAATTTTCTACTACAAAGACCTAGGATTAAAGAATTTTCTACTTAAAAGACCCACAATTGAATAATTTTTGACTAAAAAGACCCACGATTAAACCATTTTCTGCTACAGAGACCCACGATTAAATCATTTTCTGCTACAGAGACCCACGATTGAATAATTTTCTACTACAAAGACCTACGATTAAAGAATTTTCTACTAAAAAGACCCACAATTGAATAATTTTTCACTAAAAAGACCCACGATTAAATATTTTTTACTAAAAAGACCCACGATTGAATAACTTTCTACCAAAAAGACCCATGATTGAATACTATTATACTAAAAAGGCCCACTATTGAGTAATTATCCACTAAAATGACCCACGATTAAATAATTTTCTACTTTAAAGACCCACGATTGAATATTTTTCTATTATAAAGACCCACGATTAAATATTTTTCTACTAAAAAGACTTACGATTAAGTAAGTTTCTATTAAAAAGACCCAAGATTGAGTAATTGTCTACTAAAAAGACTCACGATTGAATAAGTTTCCACTAAAAAGACCCACGATTGAATAATTTTCTACTAAAAATATGATTATGTTTCAGATCTTCCAACCCTAGCTCCTTATCTAGCTTTTGTATTAGGCTTAAGAAATTGTAGGCTGTTGGTTGTTCGTTTTAGACCTCTGCTACTTCCTACAGCCGGCAATGTCATCAACAAATGTTGTGCAACATTGACAACATAAATGTTTGAACAAAATTAAGAGAAAATTTCACTTAATGAAACGAGAAGAAAGACAAAAAAAAAGATATGCCGCCGCCAAAAAAACAATAAGAATTTACAAAAAAAAACAACAAAGTCTTTTTGTAAAATTTGAAAAGAAAATCTGGTAATAAAATAAAACTAAAAGAAAAACTTATTTAGTTGATAAAAATTAACTCTAATTTACACTCTGTCTTGTACTTATGTAGAACAAGAAAATATTTTGGAGAAAAAAAAAACTTCAATATATGGGAAGAAGAATGGAGGGAAGGACGGACGGTCAGATGGACGGACGTATAGAAGGACAGACATTTAGACGTTCTCTTTGCATTCACAGTCGAACATTTTCCCTATTATATTTATTTTCAACACATTTTTCGAGTTTTGTTTTTATTTAAAATTACATCAATTGAAATGCTACAAAAACAAACTTTTGATACTCGTATCTTTTAAGGGTCTTTTGCTCCACTTGCTCTGAGTCTATTGTATACCCCAATCCTCCATTTACATTTGGTTTATGCAACACAATGATTGTTGTTGTTGTTGTTCTTGTTGCTAATGCTGAAGAAGCTGATGATGCCTCTGCAGAGCTCTTGTGTTCATTGGAATCTTCATTAGCACAACTATTGTTTGGTATTGTCGTCCAAAGACGGACGAACCGAGAGACACAAACACATACACATACACACAGTTATTCTTAGAGACTACCATGAAGAGCCTTTGCTACTTCATAAGTAGCTGATGCTGATGTTGATGCTACTGATGCTTCTGCTACCTCCTCTAAGCATTAAGTAGTTTTTTTTTTCTAGTTTGTTATTGTTTCTTCACTAAAAGTGTTTCTTTCTTTTTGTATTTAACTAGAGAATGAAACTAAATTTTTAGCACTTTTTGCAGTAAAATCACGTTTTAGTTATCAAGAACAGCCGGTGGCAGAGTAGAGATGTAAATACATATAGAAATGAAAAAATTCGCAATAAAAAAAAAAAAAGAAAATGTCATAGCAAAATGTTGTTCTATACCTTAAATGGCTAAAACAGCAGCAATTGCTTCGAAAGAGAGAAAACTGGAAAAATTCAAGGAAAATGACACCAAAATATGTGTGACACTTAAGAGTTTCTTTAACCATGTCGTCGATGTCCCAGTACCAACGACAGCTTTTACATAGTAGCTCTATAGAAGATACACGAGTAAAGGTAAATTGCTACGTGTTAGATTTTGTTATGGTTTTTCTATGTATTTTTTTCTTTTTTAATTTTTCTTAGAATAACACTGTGAGACAGAAATGAAAATAATAATAGAAATAGAAAAAAATAAAAAGATATTCAATTGTGGGTCATTATAGTAGAAAATCATTCAATCGTGGGTCTTTATAGTCAAAATTATTCAGTCGTAAGTCTTTATAGTAGAAAATTTTTCAGTCGCGGGTCTTTTTAATACAAAACTATTCACTTGTAGGTCTTTTTAGTAGAAAAATTTTCAATACTGGGTCTTTATAGAAGAAAATTATTCAATCGTGGGTCTTAATAGAAGACAATTCTGTAATCGTGGGTCTTTATAGAAGAAAATTCTGTAATCGTGGGTCTTTATAGAAGAAAATTCTGTAATCGTGGGTCTTTATAGAAAAAAATTCTGTAATCATAGGTCTTTATAGTAGAAAATTATTCAATCGCGGATCTGTATAGAAGAAAATTATTCAATCGCGGATCTGTATAGAAGAAAATTATTCAATCGTGAGTCTTTAAAGTGGAAAATTATTCAATCGTGGGTCTTTATAGTAGAAAATTATTCAATCGCGGATCTGTATAGAAGAAAATTATTCAATCGTGAGTCTTTAAAGTGGAAAATTATTCAATCGTGGGTCTTTATAGTAGAAAATTATTCAATCGCGGATCTGTATAGAAGAAAATTATTCAATCGTGAGTCTTTAAAGTGGAAAATTATTCAATCGTGGGTCTTTATAGTAGAAAATTATTCAATCGCGGATCTGTATAGAAGAAAATTATTCAATCGTGAGTCTTTAAAGTGGAAAATTATTCAATCGTGGGTCTTTATAGTAGAAAATTATTCAATCGCGGATCTGTATAGAAGAAAATTATTCAATCGTGAGTCTTTAAAGTGGAAAATTATTCAATCGTGGGTCTTTATAGTAGAAAATTATTCAATCGCGGATCTGTATAGAAGAAAATTATTCAATCGTGAGTCTTTAAAGTGGAAAATTATTCAATCGTGGGTCTTTATAGTAGAAAATTATTCAATCGCGGATCTGTATAGAAGAAAATTATTCAATCGTGAGTCTTTAAAGTGGAAAATTATTCAATCGTGGGTCTTTATAGTAGAAAATTATTCAATTGCGGATCTGTATAGAAGAAAATTATTCAATCGTGAGTCTTTAAAGTGGAAAATTATTCAATCGTGGGTCTTTATAGTAGAAAATTATTCAATCGCGGATCTGTATAGAAGAAAATTATTCAATCGTGAGTCTTTAAAGTGGAAAATTATTCAATCGTGGGTCTTTATAGTAGAAAATTATTCAATCGCGGATCTGTATAGAAGAAAATTATTCAATCGTGAGTCTTTAAAGTGGAAAATTATTCAATCGTGGGTCTTTATAGTAGAAAATTATTCAATCGCGGATCTGTATAGAAGAAAATTATTCAATCGTGAGTCTTTAAAGTGGAAAATTATTCAATCGTGGGTCTTTATAGTATAAAATTCTTCAATCGTGACTCTTTATAGCAGAAAGTTCTTTAATCGTGGGTCTTTATAGTACAAAATTCTTCAATCGTGGGTCTTTATAGTATAAAATTCTTCAATCGTAGGTCTTTATAGTAGAAACTTCTTCAATCGTGACCCTTTATAGCGAAAAATTCTTCAATCGTGGGTATTTATAGTATAAAATTCTTCAATCGTAGGTCTTTATAGTAGAAACTTCTTCAATCGTGACCCTTTATAGCGAAAAATTCTCCAATCGTGACTATTCATAGTAGAAAATTCTTCAATCCTGACTCTTTACAGTAGAAAATTCTTCAATCCTGACTCTTTACAGTAGAAAATTCTTCAATCGTGACTCTTTATAGTAGAAAATTCTTCAATCGTGGGTCTTTATAAAATAATATTCTTCAATCGTGAAATTTTTCAATCGTGACTCTTTATAGTAGAAAATTCTTCAATCGTGACTCTTTATATTAGAAAATTCTTCAATCGTGACTCTTTATAGTAAAAAATTCTTCAATCGTGACTCTTTATAGTAAAAAATTCTTCAATCTTGGGTCTTTGTAAAACAATATTCTTCAATCGTGATTCTTTATAATAGAAAATTCTTCAATCGTGACTCTTTATAGTAGAAAATTCTTCGATCGTGACTCTTTATAGTAAAAAATTCTTCAGTCGTGGGTCTAAATATAATAATATTCTCCAATCGTGACTCCTTATAATAGAAAATTCTTCAATCGTGACTCTTTATAGTAGAAAATTCTTCAATCGTGACTCTTTATAGTAAAAAATTCTTCAATCGTTGGTCTTAATAGAATAATATTCTTCAATTATGACTCTTTATAGTAGAAAATTCTTCAATCGTGACTCTTTATAGTAAAAAATTCTTCAATCGTTGGTCTTAATAGAATAATATTCTTCAATCGTGACTCTTTATAGTAGAAAATTCTTCAATCGTGGGTCTTTATGGTATAAAATTATTCAATCGTGGGTCTTTATAGTAAAAAATTATTCAATCTTGGGTCTTCATAGTAGAATATTATTCAATCGTGGGAATTTATAAAAGAAAATTATTCAATCGCAGATCATTATACTAGAAAATTATTCAATCGCAGATCTTTATACTAGAAAATTGTTCAATTGTGGGTTTTTTATAGTAGAAAATTATTAATCGTGAATACTAACAGTTGAAAATTATTCGATCATGGGTCTTTATAGCAGAAAATAATTCAATGGTGGGTCTTTATAGAAGGAAATTACTCAATCGTTTGTTTTTATAATACAAAATTATTTCATCGTGGTTTTTGTAATAGAAAATTATTCAATCGTGGGTCTTAACAGTTGAAAATTATTCAATCGTGGTCTTAATGGTAGAAAATTATTCAATCGTGGGTCTTTAAAGTAAAAAATTAATCAATCGTTTGTTTTTATAGTACAAAATTATTCAACCGTGGTTCTTTATAGCAGAAAATTAATAAATTGTTGGTCTTTGTAGTAGAAAATTCTTCAATCGTGGGTCTTTATAGCAGAAAATTTTTTCAATCGCGGGTCTTTATAGTAAAAAATTATTTAATCATAGGTTTTTTTTTGTCAGAAAATTATTTAGTTGTAGATCTTTTTAGTAGAAATTTATATAATTCTAATGTGGGGACTCTGATCAAATGTAACACAGTGTTATCCTAGTTTTCCTACACTAATAATATATTTTGCGTTTAGTTCTTTCACCCATCTTTCCACTTGCTATTTCACAAGTTAATAATAAATAAAGGGGAAAAAATGAAAGAATCAGGTAATTCTGGTAAGGATGATGACAACATGATCAGCAGAATAAGTACAAAGACGAGGGCTCATGTGATTTATTATATAATGATTTTTTAATAAGTGAAATCAATTTTCAATCAAGGGCTTTAAGATATAATATCAAATTTAGAATAATAAATATTTAAAGAGGAAAATAATCAACCGTGGGAGTTCATACAAACACAAAAAAACGAAATTTCTTCAATCGTGGGTTTTTAAAGAAGAACATTTTTTAATTAAGGGTTTTTAAAAAAGAAAATTGTTCCATCGCGTTTCTTTAAAGGAGAATATTACTCAATGGTTGGTCTTTAACACTGATAATTCCTCAATCGCATTTCATTAAAGAAGAAAGTAATTCAATCGTGAGTCTTTAAAGAACAAAATTTCTTAATCGTGGCTCTTTAAAGAACAAAAGCCTTCAATCGTGGGTCTTTAAAGAACAAAATTTCTTAATCGTGGCTCTTTAAAGAACGAAAGCCTTCAGTCGTGGGTCTTTAAAGAATGAAAGCCTTCAGTCGTGGGTCTTTAAAGAACAAAATTCTTCAATCGTGGGTCTTTAAAGAACAAAATTCCTCAATCGTGGGTCTTTAAAGAACAAAATTCTTCAATCATGGGTCTTTAAAGAACAAAATTCCTCAATCGTGGCTCTTTAAAGAACAAAATTCTTCAATCATGGGTCTTTAAAGAACAAAATTCCTCAATCGTGGCTCTTTAAAGAACAAAATTCTTCAATCATGGGTCTTTAAAGAACAAAATTCCTCAATCGTGGCTCTTTAAAGAACAAAAGCCTTCAATCGTGGGTCTTTAAAGAACAAAATTCCTCTATCGTGGGTCTTTAAAGAACAAAATTCCTTAATCGTGGCTCTTTAAAGAACAAAAGCATTCAATCGTGGCTCTTTAAAGAACAAAAGCCTTCAATCGTGGGTCTTTAAAGAACAAAATTCCTCTATCGTGGGTCTTTAAAGAACAAAATTCCTTAATCGTGGCTCTTTAAAGAACAAAAGCATTCAATCGTGGCTCTTTAAAGAACAAAAGCCTTCAATCGTGGGTCTTTAAAGAACAAAATTCCTCAATCGTGGCTCTTTAAAGAACAAAATTCCTTAATCGTGGCTCTTTAAAGAACAAAAGCATTCAATCGTGGCTCTTTAAAGAACAAAATTCCTCAATCGTGGCTCTTTAAAGAACAAAATTCCTTAATCGTGGCTCTTTAAAGAACAAAAGCATTCAATCATGGCTCTTTAAAGAACAAAATTCCTCTATCGTGGGTCTTTAAAGAACAAAATTCCTCAATCGTGGGTCTTTAAAGAACAAAATTCCTCAATCGTGGGTCTTTAAAGAACAAAATTCCTTAATCGTGGGTCTTTAAAGAACAAAACTCCTCAATCGTGGGTCTTTAAAGAACAAAATTCCTTAATCGTGGGTCTTTAAAGAACAAAATTCCTCAATCGTGGGTCTTTAAAGAACAAAACTCCTCAATCGTGGGTCTTTTAAGAACAAAATTCCTCAATCGTGGGTCTTTAAAGAACAAAACTCCTCAATCGTGGCTCTTTAAAGAACAAAATTCCTCAATCGTGGGTCTTTAAAGAACAAAATTCCTCAATCGTGGCTCTTTAAAGAACAAAATTCCTCAATCGTGGCTTTTTAAAGAACAAAATTGCTCAATCGTGGGTCTTTAAAGAACAAAATTCCTCAATCGTGGCTCTTTAAAGAACAAAATTCCTCAATCGTGGGTCTTTAAAGAACAAAATTCCTCAATCGTGGGTCTTTAAAGAACAAAATTCCTCAATCGTGGGTCTTTAAAGAAAAAAATTCCTCAATCGTGGGTCTTTAAAGAACAAAATTCCTCAATCGTGGGTCTTTAAAGAACAAAATTCCTCAATCGTGGGTCTTTAAAGAAAAAAATTCCTCAATCGTGGGTCTTTAAAGAACAAAATTCCTCAATCGTGGGTCTTTAAAGAAGAAAATTCCTCAATCGTGGGTCTTTAAAGAACAAAATTCCTCAATCGTGGGTCTTTAAAGAACAAAATTCCTCAATCGTGGGTCTTTTAAGAAAAAAATTCCTCAATCGTGGGTCTTTAAAGAACAAAATGCTTCAATCGATTGTATATAAAACCTTTTTATCATCTACCCAAATATCTTTTTAGAGTAAATACCGCCTTAAACCCATTATCTTGTCTAGCCTATCAATTTCAAACTTTTGTTTTTGTTTATATTTTGTCAATTTATTTGAAAAAAGCTTTTTTGTTAAAGATTTATTATATTTTCCCAAGAATATAAATTATTATTTTTATTTGACACAAATTATCTGTTGTCTTTTCTTTCGTTTTTGACAAATTTCCAAAAAATGAGCCCCCCCATAAGAAGACGACGAAAAAGTAAAGGAAATACAGTCAAATGAATTAAAGTGTGGGTAGACAGCCAGACGGAGGGACAAGGCATATTTTGAACTAAATAAATATTTATTCAATTGTTGTGGCGTTTAATTTAATGAGATTTTGTATGACAACAGGATAAAGGTGTTTTCACAAGATGACCTAGATTTTGGGTGATAAGTAGATATTTACAAATTTAAAAAACATAAAATAAAAAAAATACTAATAAAGCCTTTAATATAAAATTTATATTTTATATATTTATATTATATTTATATTTTTATATTATATAAAATAACACAAATTTATTTTTTTACTTCTTTGAAATTTTTTTAAAGCTCTTAAATGAATTTCGCTTTCTTTTGAAACTTTCCTCTTACTCGCTTTAAAATTGAAACCATTTTTTATTGAGTTAATTAAATTTCCTTTAACCCTGACTGGCAAACACAGTCTAGTAACTGCTACAAATAAAAAATTACAAAATTCAGTGGAGAATTCATACCAACTCTGAGAACATTTTAAAATTCCCCTAAAAATACTTGGAATTTTGCATATAATCATTTGAAGTTTACACATGCTTTTGACGTTTTGTACATGAAATTAATTGAAGTCTGAAGTGTTTCGTCTAAAATGCACTTTCATAAACACATAAACACACAATTAAATCCTTAGACTCTACCAATCAGCCAACAACCAACACAACTTTAAACGTCTAATCTAACTTTAAAGGACTAACTAACACTAACATAAACATATATTCTATTCTGCTACTTGTACTACTACTACTTGGCACTCATGCATGTATGAGTAGACATTGATTTACTGTTTGATTAAATGGAAATTAAATTGCCTGCCTTTAGCCAAACAACTACAACAAAACACTAACTGATAAACTAATGCTTCAATAGTCATCTAAAGGAATACTTTTCCAACCCAGAACCGAGAACTATTTGTAGCCAACATTAAATTCTTAACAGAAATAAACAATTGCTAAACATATTGAGATCATTAGGGATGAATAAATGTAAAATTTTCATTTGATTAATTTCACTTTTAATATGAATGTCAAAGAAAATTATAACATTATTCAAAGAGATACGAATGAATAATTTTGATCCATAAAGACACATGATTGAATAATTTTCTAATATAAAGACTCACGATTGAAGAATTTTCTAACATAAAGACTTACGATTAAAGAATTTTGTAATATAAAGACTCACGATTGAATAATTTTCTAATATAAAGACTCACGATTGAAGAATTTTTTAATATAAAGACCCACGATTGAAGAATTTTCTAATATAAAGACTCAAGATTAAATAATTTTCTAATATAAAGAATTTTCTAATATAAAGACCCACGACTGAAGAATTTTCTAATATAAAGACTCACGATTGAAGAATTTTCTAACATAAAGACTTAGGATTGAAGAATTTTGTAATATAAAGACTCACGATTAAATAATTTTCTAATATAAAGACTCACGATTAAAGAATTTTTTAATATAAAGACCCACGATTGAAGAATTTTCTAATATAAAGACTCACGATTAAATAATTTTCTAATATAAAGACTCACGATTGAAGAATTTTTTAATATAAAGACCCACGATTGAAGAATTTTCTAATATAAAGACCCACGACTGAAGAATTTTCTAATATAAAGACCCACGATTGAAGAATTTTTTAATATAAAGACCCACGATTGAAGAATTTTGTAATATAAAGACTCACGATTAAATAATTTTCTAATATAAAGACTCACGATTAAATAATTTTCTAATATAAAGACTCACGATTGAAGAATTTTTTAATATAAAGACCCACGATTGAAGAATTTTCTAATATAAAGACCCACGACTGAAGAATTTTCTAATATAAAGACTCACGATTGAAGAATTTTTTAATATAAAGACCCACGATTGAAGAATTTTCTAATATAAAGACCCACGACTGAAGAATTTTCTAATATAAAGACTCACGATTAAAGAATTTTCTAATATAAAGACCCACGATTGAAGAATTTTCTAGTATAAACCCCCACGATTGAAGAATTTTCTAATATAAAGACCCACAATTGAAGAATTTTCTAATATAAAGACCCACGATTGAATTATTTTCTAATATAAAGACCCACGATTGAAGAACTTTTTAATATAAAGACCCACGATTGAAGAATTTTCTAATATAAAGACCCACTATTGAAGAATTTTCTAATGTAAAGACCCACGACTGAAGAATTTTCTACTATAAAGACCCACGATTGAAGAATTTTCTACTATAAACCCACGATTGAAGAATTTTCTACTATAAAGACCCACGACTGAAGAATTTTCTACCGTAAAGACCCACGATTGAAGAACTTTTTAATATAAAGACCTACGATTGAAGAATTTTCTGCTATAAAGACCCACGATTGAAGAATTTTCTACTATAAAGACCCACGATTGAAGAATTTTCTACTATAAAGACCCACGATTGAAGAATTTTCTACTATAAACCCACGATTGAAGAATTTTCTACTATAAAGACCCACGACTGAAGAATTTTCTAATATAAAGACCCACGATTGAAGAATTTTCTAATATAAGGACCCACGATTGAAGAATTTTCTAATATAAAGACCCACGATTGAAGAGTTTTCTAATATAAAGACCCACGATTGAAGAATTTTCTAATATAAAAACCCACGATTAAAGAATTATTTAATATAAAGACCGACAATTGAAGAATTTTCTACTATAAAGACTCACGATTGAAGAGTTTTCTACTATTAACACTCACGATTGAAGAATTTTCTACTATAAAGACCCACGATTGAAGATTTTTCTACTATTAACACTCACGATTGAAGAATTTTCTACTATAAAGACCCACGATTAAGAAATTTTCTACTAAAAAAACTCAAGATTGAAGAATTTTATAGTATAAAGACGCAAGATTGAAAAATTTTCTACTTTAAAGACCCACGATTGAAGAATTTTATAGTATAAAGACGCATGATTGAAAAATTTTCTACTTTAAAGACCCACGATTGAAGAATTTTCTACTATAAACCCACGATTGAAGAATTTTCTACTATAAAGACCCACGACTGAAGAATTTTCTACCGTAAAGACCCACGATTGAAGAACTTTTTAATATAAAGACCTACGATTGAAGAATTTTCTGCTATAAAGACCCACGATTGAAGAATTTTCTACTATAAAGACCCACGATTAAAGAATTTTCTACTATAAACCCACGATTGAAGAATTTTCTACTATATAGACCCACGACTGAAGAATTTTCTAATATAAAGACCCACGATTGAAGAATTTTCTAATATAAGGACCCACGATTGAAGAATTTTCTAATATAAAGACCCACGATTGAAGAGTTTTCTACTATTAACACTCACGATTGAAGAATTTTCTAATAAAAAAACCCACGATTAAAGAATTTTTTAATATAAGGACCGACAATTGAAGAATTTTCTACTATAAAGACCCACGATTGAAGATTTTTCTACTATTAACACTCACGATTGAAGAATTTTCTACTATAAAGACCCACGATTAAGAAATTTTCTACTAAAAAAACTCAAGATTAAAGAATTTTATAGTATAAAGACGCAAGATTGAAAAATTTTCTACTTTAAAGACCCACGATTGAAGAATTTTCTACTATTAAAACCCTCTATTGAAGAATTTTTCAGTATAAAGACCCACGATTGAAAAATTTTCTATTATAAATACCAGCGATTGAAGAATTTTAGTTACAGATTTGGGTCCATTTTCAATTTAAACTCATTTTAACAAAATTAGAAGCTTTTAAAGTTCTTGGTCTATTAAGATCTATTAAGATGACGAACCGAACCTTTTTCAATAGAAAAGTATAAGATAGACGGACTTTTCTATAGAAAGTTTTGCTTATTTATCAACTTTAATTTAATTTTTTGATAAACTCAAATTTAAAATTTAATTTCCTTAGTTATGCCATCATGAGAATTTTCAACTGCCCTAGAAAGCTCCCTCTTCAATCAAGGCTTTTCATGCTTTTGGTTTGTTTTTTTTCTTATTTTTGTATAAACTTTTATGTATTTTCCCCTATAAAATCCTCTACTGAAATTAAGCTTAAAAAATTTATAAAGATTTATAAAGACATAATATTATCATCTCATTATAAACACAATATTTCATCTGCTACTGCTACTTATTCTCGTTGCTACGACTATTTGGATTGCCTTTGCCTTTTTTTGGCAAAACCTACAAAAGATCTTAGGGTGAAGGGGTACCACGAGTGGAGGAATGTACGATTCATTCATTCATTCACTCTTAACTTAAGCCCAGCCAAGGCGAATCATTTAAAATGCACTTACATTTTTAAGCTGAAATCTCTGCTACTATTTTTCAGCTAAAGCAGAAACTACCCGAATTTATATCTTAAACTACTTTAAGATACTTTCATTTACAAGTTAAACAATGTTTTTATTTTTGCTACTTTAGCATTGAGTTTGTTTCAAATTTTGTTTCATGTTTGTTATCACTTTCTCTCTTGCCTCAACCATTGACCCATATAATTTACTCGTAAATTGAGGAAGGACCAAAAACTACAAAAAAAATAGTTATAATTTTCTGGTTCTAGTTTTTTTTTTTTTTTTTGGGGGGGGGGGGGATAAAGAAAATTGCAGAATGTAAAAAATAAACATAATAATGACAGCTTAGGCAGATGTTGTTGATACTTGTTTGAATTTTTAAGATACATTCTAGTTTTTTGTTATCCTTCAGAGCTAACACTGAAGCAAAACAAACTTTCACTGATATAATGTTGTTGTACAACTTAGAACTTACAACTACTCGTACTTGTATGTACATATTTAATATGAGTTTGTTGGGAAAATGAATGTGTACTTAACTGTACTAACACATTTACACATAACATTTTTAAAGGACATTTTACACTACCCAAAAATTTAAGGTTTTGCCTTACAAGAACCCTCAATAGCGCATATTTTATACTTCGCAAAAGAAATAACAATCGTGGCTCTTTATAGCAGAAAATTCTTCAATCGTGTGTCTTTATAGTAGAAAATTACTCAATCGTTGGTTTTCAAAGTAGAAAATTCTTCAATCGTGGGTCTTTATAGTAGAAAATTCTTCAGACGTGGGCCTTTATAGTAGAAAATTCTTCAATCGTGGGTCTTTATAGTAGAAAATTCTTCAATCGTGGGTCTTTATAGTAAAATACTGTTCAATCGTGGGTCCTTATAGTAGAAAATTCTTCAATTGTGGGTCTTTATAGCACAAAATTCTTCAATCGTGGGTCTTTATAGAACAAAATTCTTCAATCGTGGGTCCTTATAGTAGAAAATTCTTCAATCGTGGGTCTTTATAGCACAAAATTCTTCAATCGTGGGTCTTTATAGCACAAAATTCTTCAATCGTGGGTCTTTATAGTAAATTACTGTTCAATCGTGGGACCTTATAGTAGAAAATTATTCAATCGTGGGTCTTTATAGCACAAAATTCTTCAATCGTGGGTCTTTTGAGCACAAAATTCTTTAATCGTGGGTCTTTATAGTAGAAAATTTATCAATCGTGGGTCTTTATAGTAGAAAATTTATCAATCGTGGGTCTTTATAGTAGAAAATTTATCAATCCTGGGTCTTTGTAGTAAAAAATTTATCAATCGTGGGTCTTTATAGTAGAAAATTTATCAATCGTGGGTCTTTATAGTAGAAAATTTATCAATCCTGGGTCTTTGTAGTAAAAAATTTATCAATCGTGGGTCTTTATAGTAAAATGTTTATCAATCGTGGGTGTTTTTAGTAGAATATTTATCAATCGTAAGTCTTTATAGCAGAAAATTCTTCAATCGTGTATTTTTATAGTAAAAAATTCTTCAATCGTATAGAAATTTTTCAATCGTGGGTCTTTATATCAGAAAATTATTCAATCGTGGGTCTTTATATCAGAAAATTCTTTAATCGTGGGTCTTTAAAGTAGAAAATTCTTCAATCGTGGGTCTCTTAATTAGAAAATTCTTTAATCGTGGGTCTTTAAAGTAGAAAATTCTTCAATCGTGGGTCCTTAAACTAGAAAATTCTTCAATCGTGGGTCCTTAAAGTAGAACATTTTTCAATCGTGCGTCTTTATAGTAGAAAATTCTTCAATCGTGGGTCTTTATAGTTAAAAATTCTTCTTTCTAGTAGAAAAGTCTTTAATCGTTAGTCTCTGAAGAACAAAATTCTTCAATCGTGGGTCTTTATAAAATAAAATTCTTCAATCGTGGATGTTTATAGTAGAAAATTATTCAATCGTGGGTGTTTATAGTAGAAAATTCTTCAATCGTGAGTCTTTGTAGAAGAAGATTCTTCAATCGTTATTCTTTATAATAGAAAATTCTTAAATCGTAGGTCGTTCTAGTAGAAAATTCTTCAATCGTTATTCTTTATAGTAGAAAATTCTTCAATCGTGGGTTTATAGTAAAAAATTTTTCAATCGTTAATCTTTATAGTAGAAATTTTCAATCGTGGGTCTTTATAGTAAAAAAATTTTCAATCGTTAATCTTTATAGTAGAAATTTTCCATCGCGGGTCTTTATAATAGAAAATTCTTTAATCGTGGGTCTTTATAGTAGAAAATTCTTCAATCGTGGGTATTTATAGCAGCAAATTCTTTAATTGTGGGTTTTTAAAGTAGAAAATTATTCAATCTTGGGTCTTTATAGCAGAAAATTCTTCAATCGTGGGTCTTTATAGTAGAAAATTATTCAATCGTGGGTCTTTAAAGTAGAAAATTATTCAATCTTGGGTCTTTATAGCAGAAAATTCTTCAATCGTGGGTCTTTATAGCAGAAAATTATTCAATCGTGGGTCTTTAAAGTAGAAAATTATTCAACCGTGGGTCTTTATAGGAAAAAATTCTTTAATCGTGGGTCTTTATAGCAGAAAATTCTTCAATTGCGGGTCTTTATGGTAGAAAATTATTCAATCGTGTGTCTTTAAAGTAGAAAATTATTCAATCTTGGGTCTTTATAGCAGAAAATTCATTAATAGGGGGGTTTATAGCAGAAAATTCTTCAAAAATTTCTTATTTTTATAGGAAATTTTTCAAAAATTTCTTATTTTTATAGGAAATTTTTCAAAAATTTCTTATTTTTATAGGAAATTTTTCAAAAATTTCTTATTTTTATAGGAAATTTTTCAAAAATTTCTTATTTTTATAGGAAATTTTTCAAAAATTTCTTATTTTTATAGGAAATTTTTCAAAAATTTCTTATTTTTATAGGAAATTTTTCAAAAATTTCTTATTTTTATAGGAAATTTTTCAAAAATTTCTTATTTTTATAGGAAATTTTTCAAAAATTTCTTATATTCAATTGCGGGTCTTTATGGTAGAAAATTATTCAATCGTGTGTCTTTAAAGTAGAAAATTATTCAATCTTGGGTCTTTATAGCAGAAAATTCTTTAATAGGGGGGTTTATAGCAGAAAATTCTTCAATTGTGGGTCTTTATAGTAAAAAATTATTCAATCGTGGGTGTTTAAAGTAGAAAATTATTCAATCTTGGCGCTTTATAGTAGAAAACTCTTCAATCGTGGGTCTTTATAGTAGAAAATTATTCAATCGTGGTCTTTATAGCAGAAAATTCTTTAATTGTGGGTCTTTATAGTAGAAAATTATTTAATCGTGGGTGTTTAAAGTAGAAAATTATTCAATCGTGGGTCTTTATAGCAGAAAATTCTTCAATCGTGGGTCTCTATAGCAGAAAATTATTCAATCGTGGGTCTTTAAAGTAGAAAATTATTCAACCGTGGGTCTTCATAGTAGACAAAAATTCTTCAATCGTGGGTCTTTATAAAAGAAAATTATTCAATCGTGGGTCTTTAAAGTAGAAAAATATTCAATTGTGGGTCTTTATAAAAGAAAATTATTCAATCGTAGGTCTTTAAAGTAGAAAATTATTTAATCGTGGGTCTTTAAAGTAGAAAAATATTCAATCGAGGGTCTTTATAAAAGTAGAAAAATAAGCAATCGTGGGTCTTTATAGCAGAAAGTTTTTTAATCGAGCGTCTTTAAAGTAGAAAAATATTCAATCGTGGGTCTTTATAAAAGAAAAATATTCAATCGTGGGTCTTTATAAAAGAAAATTATTCAATCGTGGGTCTTTAAAGTAGAAAAACATTCAATCGTGGGTCTTTAAAGTAGAAAAACATTCAATCGTGGGTCTTTATAAAAGCAAATTATTCAATCGTGGGTGTCCAAAGTAGAAAAGTATTCAATCGTGGGTCTTTATAAAAGAAAATTATTCAATAGTGGAGCTCTAAAGTAGAAAAATATTCAATCGTGGGTCTCTAAAGTAGAAAATTATTCAATTGTGGGTCTTTAAAGTAGAAAATTATTCAATCGTGGATCTTTATAGCAGAAAGTTTTTTTATCGAGCGTCTTTATAGTAGAAAATTTTGTTTTGACACACTTTTGAGAAAAGCATCTAGTCTAAAGCTCCCCAAAACTTTACTATTTAGTTCGTCTGTAAGTAGGATTTGGTTGCAAGTCTTCACATATGTACTCACATCCTAAATATAGTTAGAGAAATGTATATAATTTTGTGTGCAATGATGTATGATGCATAATGTTTAAGCCTGATATTTATCTTCTTACTTCTGCCAGAGCTGTAAGTATTAACATATAATGATGAATCCTTATACACACATACATTCCCATACAAGTTGTGTGATACATATTCTCTGTTTGTCTATGAGAAAAAAAAACATCATCTAAAATATTTTAAGCAGATTTAATGTTTTCGTTGTCTGTTATTAATATTTTTTTTGCTTTTTTTTGCATTTTTCATTAAATGAATGTAACATTTCATAAGCTCAGCATGAATTTGATGTTGATGTTATCAAGATGTGGTTGCTTCTAGTTACTCGTTCGTATCTTTTTGTTGAATGTTACAATTTTAGAAATTACAACACATTTTCATATTTGCTCATTATTTAGAAATTCATATTCATAAGAGTATCTTCTATTCGTTTGCCTCATGTTGAGCCAGTGAAATTTTTCAGTTGCATATTTTATTTATTTTTTTTTTTTTAAATCCAGATTTTAAATGTTAATGTTGCCAGTATTTGCTTCCATAATTTAAATAAATTTGTGGGTTTTAGTTTTGTTGGAATATTTGAATGTGGGGCACAAAATATGTTATAGAATTAAATAATGCAAAATAAAATTCTTAAATTTTTAACTATTCAAATTTACTGCCATGTGTAAACCTTTATAGTAAGCGATAGGTAGACTTTACTATAGAAAAGTTAACGATAGGAAGACTTTACTATAGAAAAGTTAACGATATGAAGACTTTACTCTATAAAAGTTGACGATAGGAAGACTTTACTATAGAAAAGTTGACGACAGGAAGACTTAACTATAGAAAAGTTGACGATAGGAAGAAATTTCTATAGAAAAATTAAAAAAGGCAAACATTTCCACAGAAATGTTGACGAAAAGCAAACATGTTTATTCAAAAGTTGACGAAGGGCATTAAAAAGCTAAGTATTTCTTCGGTCTACTTTTTAGAAGAAGTCTTTCCTTCCTTTTCCCAAAACTCGATATAAAAACAATAAATTTTTGAATAAATTTTTATAATAATTACAAATCTTTGAAAAATTTCCTATAGAAATAAGAAATTTTGGAAAAATTTCCTATAAAAATAAATTTTTGAAAAATTTCCTATAAAAAGAAATTTTTTAAAAATTTTCTATAAAAATAAGAAAAATTTGAAAAATTTAATAAATTTAATAAAAATCTTAATTTTATAGGAAATTTTTAAAAAATTTCTTATTTTTATAGGAAATTTTTCAAAAATTTCTTATTTTTATAGGAAATTTTTCAAAAATTTCTTATTTTTATAGGAAATTTTTCAAAAATTTCTTATTTTTATAGGAAATTTTTCAAAAATTTCTTATTTTTATAGGAAATTTTTCAAAAATTTCTTATTTTTATAGGAAATTTTTCAAAAATTTCTTATTTTTATAGGAAATTTTTCAAAAATTTCTTATTTTTATAGGAAATTTTTCAAAAATTTCTTATTTTTATAGGAAATTTTTCAAAAATTTCTTATTTTTATAGGAAATTTTTCAAAAATTTCTTATTTTTATAGGAAATTTTTCAAAAATTTCTTATTTTTATAGGAAATTTTTCAAAAATTTCTTATTTTTATAGGAAATTTTTCAAAAATTTCTTATTTTTATAGGAAATTTTTCAAAAATTTCTTATTTTTATAGGAAATTTTTCAAAAATTTCTTATTTTTATAGGAAATTTTTCAAAAATTTCTTATTTTTATAGGAAATTTTTCAAAAATTTCTTATTTTTATAGGAAATTTTTCAAAAATTTCTTATTTTTATAGGAAATTTTTCAAAAATTTCTTATTTTAAATAGGAAATTTTTTAAAAATTTCTTATTTTTATTGGAAATTTTTCAAAAATTCCTTATTTTTATAGGAAATCTTTCAAAAATTTCTTATTTTTATAGGAAATTTTTCAAAAATTTCTTATTTTTATAGGAAATTTTTCAAAAATTTCTTATTTTTATAGGAAATTTTTCAAAAATTTCTTAGTTTTATTGGAAATTTTCCAAAAATTTCTTAGTTTTATTGGAAATTTTTCAAAAATTTCTTATTTTTATAGGAAATTTTTAAAAAATTTCTTATTTTTATAGGAAATTTTTCAAAAATTTCCTATTTTTATAAGAAATTTTTCAAAAATTTCCTATTTTTATAAGAAATTTTTCAAAAATTTCTTATTTTTATAGGAAATTTTTCAAAAATTTCTTTTTTTTATAGGAAATTTTTCAAAAATTTCTTATTTTTATAGGAAATTTTTCAAAAATTTCATATTTTTATAGGAAATTTTTCAAAAATTTCTTATTTTTATAGGAAATTTTTCAAAAATTTCTTATTTTTATAGGAAATTTTTCAGAAATTTCTTATTTTTATAGGGAATTTTTAAAAAATTTGTTATTTTTATAGGAAATTTTTCAAAAATTTCTTATTTTTATAGGAAATTTTTCAAAAATTTCTTATTTTTATAGGAAATTTTTCAAAAATTTCTTATTTTTATAGGAAATTTTTCAAAAATTTCTTATTTTTATAGGAAATTTTTCAAAAATTTCTTATTTTTATAGGAAATTTTTCAAAAATTTCTTATTTTTATAGGAAATTTTTCAAAAATTTCTTATTTTTATAGGAAATTTTTCAAAAATTTCTTATTTTTATAGGAAATTTTTCAAAAATTTCTTATTTTTATAGGAAATTTTTCAAAAATTTCTTATTTTTATAGGAAATTTTTCAAAAATTTCTTATTTTTATAGGAAATTTTTCAAAAATTTCTTATTTTTATAGGAAATTTTTCAAAAATTTCTTATTTTTATAGGAAATTTTTCAAAAATTTCTTATTTTTATAGGAAATTTTTCAAAAATTTCTTATTTTTATAGGAAATTTTTCAAAAATTTCTTATTTTTATAGGAAATTTTTCAAAAATTTCTTATTTTTATAGGAAATTTTTCAAAAATTTCTTATTTTTATAGGAAATTTTTCAAAAATTTCTTATTTTAAATAGGAAATTTTTTAAAAATTTCTTATTTTTATTGGAAATTTTTCAAAAATTCCTTATTTTTATAGGAAATCTTTCAAAAATTTCTTATTTTTATAGGAAATTTTTCAAAAATTTCTTATTTTTATAGGAAATTTTTCAAAAATTTCTTATTTTTATAGGAAATTTTTCAAAAATTTCTTAGTTTTATTGGAAATTTTCCAAAAATTTCTTAGTTTTATTGGAAATTTTTCAAAAATTTCTTATTTTTATAGGAAATTTTTAAAAAATTTCTTATTTTTATAGGAAATTTTTCAAAAATTTCCTATTTTTATAAGAAATTTTTCAAAAATTTCCTATTTTTATAAGAAATTTTTCAAAAATTTCTTATTTTTATAGGAAATTTTTCAAAAATTTCTTTTTTTTATAGGAAATTTTTCAAAAATTTCTTATTTTTATAGGAAATTTTTCAAAAATTTCATATTTTTATAGGAAATTTTTCAAAAATTTCTTATTTTTATAGGAAATTTTTCAAAAATTTCTTATTTTTATAGGAAATTTTTCAGAAATTTCTTATTTTTATAGGGAATTTTTCAAAAATTTCTTATTTTTATAGGAAATTTTTCAAAAATTTCTTATTTTTATAGGAAATTTTTCAAAAATTTCTTATTTTTATAGGAAATTTTTCAAAAATTTCTTATTTTTATAGGAAATTTTTCAAAAATTTCTTATTTTTATAGGAAATTTTTCAAAAATTTCTTATTTTTATAGGAAATTTTTCAAAAATTTCTTATTTTTATAGGAAATTTTTCAAAAATTTCTTATTTTAATAGGAAATTTTTCAAAAATTTCTTATTTTCATAGGAAATTTTTCAAAAATTTCTTATTTTCATAGGAAATTTTTCAAAAATTTCTTATTTTTATAGGAAATTTTTCAAAATTTCTTATTTTTATAGGAAATTTTTCAAAAATTTCTTATTTTTATAGGAAAATTTTCAAAAATTTCTTGTTTTTATAGGAAAATTTTCAAAAATTTCTTGTTTTTATAGGAAATTTTTCAAAAATTTCTTATTTTTATAGGAAATTTTTAAAAATATTCTTATTTTTATAGGAAATTTTTAAAAATATTCTTATTTTTATAGGAAATTTTTAAAAAATTTCTTATTTTTATAGGAAATTTTTCAAAAATTTCTTATTTTTATAGGAAATTTTTCAAAAATTTCTTATTTTTATAGGAAATTTTTCAAAAATTTCTTATTTTTATAGGAAATTTTTCAAAAATTTCTAATTTTTATAGGAAATTTTTCAAAAATTTCTTATTTTTATAGGAAATTTTTCAAAAATTTCTTATTTTTATAGGAAATTTTTCAAAAATTTCTTATTTTTATAGGAAAATTTTCAAAAATTTCTTATTTTTATAGGAAATTTTTCAAAAATTTCTTATTTTTGTAGGAAGTTTTTCAAATAATGTCTTATTATTATAGGAAATTTTGCTTCTTACTTTGGTCAACATTTCTTTAGAAAAATCCTCCCTTGGTGAACTTTTCATTAGGAAAGTCTTCTTTTGGCCAATTTTTCTTAAGAAAAGTCTTCCTTGGGTCAATTTTTTTTTAGAAAATTCTTTATTTTTTCAACTTTTCTGTATAAAAATCTTCCTTTGGTTAACTTTTCTATAGAAAAGTCTTTCTTGGGTCAAGTGTTTTTATATAAACGTCTTTCTTTGGTCAACTTTTTTATAGAAAAGTCTTTTTTTGGTCAAATGTTTTTATAGAAAATCTTCATTTGGTCAACTTTCTTATAGAAATGCTTTGAATTTACTTAATCTATATCAGTATTATTTTTAAATTCAATAAATTTTTTGCGCTACATTTAATTTTCCCTTACAGTGCAATGAACCTTCAAACATCAGCAGTAGAATTTTAAAATGTTAACCTAATTTCTGCTACAATGTGTCAATAACATCAGGATATTTTTATACAATTTTTTTTGTCTACTTTTTCCTAACTCTCTATTATTATGCTCTAATAACAATTTGATTGTAAGGATTTAGTTAAAACATACAAACTTACAAATATGGGACACATGTTGTAACATAATACGATCCAAAGTGGAAGCATCTATATCATGGCAGGACATCTAAGTCACATCACATACGAAACATCATATCGTTTTATATCACATCTTTAGAAGATGAAAAAGGAAAAGGAAGAAAACTAATGAAAGCAACAAAATCATATAAGAATATAAGAAAATCAAATACATCTTAAGCAACTGTTGCCCTTTTAAAAGAAAGAATATAAAAATAATAAACCCTTGTTCACCCACTTTCGTACTTCTTACTCCAAACAACTTAAGTCAAGCATTTTTCCATTCATGTGAATAAAAAACCAGCAACTAAAACAACAACAGAGGGAAAGGGAGAAGGAGTCGGAGCAACAGCAGCTTCGGAAAAGTAATGAAAACACTAGCAAACACTTGCGTATAATGAAGTGTAAAGTGCATGATGGTAAAAATCAAACATTAACAAAATCCTTGGAAAATGTGAAAAATGAAATTGAACCGAGTAAGTAAAAGGATTCAATGGGGATTCGACAACAACAACAACAACAACACCAAGTTAAGAAAACAATCCTTAAAGCAACAGAAAAAGTAAAGAAATTAAAAAAGGGATGTTTTTCCAAATAAAAAAAAAACGTCATAGATTGATAAGTAATTGATTATAGTCAAAAAGTGCGCAGCTTGGGGCGGTTAAACAGGATAAGAAATGAAAGCTTGGAACTGAATTTAGTAACCCACTAATCACTTTAAGATGCCATTATCAAAAAAAACTTCATTAACGTTTGATTTTCAACAAAAACTGCACAAAATAAAAAGAATTAAACCTAAAAGCCATTAATGGTTAACAAATTATTGCAAAAGGGGGGAGTAAGCTCTAAATTTAGGAAAATAAAAGGGGGAAGGAGCATGAAATGCTATTAGTGGAACGAGCACTACCAAATCAAAAATTTATAAAGGGGATGAAAATTAAACGAAAAAATTTCGTTTTAAATGACTGTGACACAAACATCAAAGGATATTGCAGAGACGACATATTAAGAGCAGGAAATGAAATATGAGCCAGAGAACATATTCAATTTCATTAACTGAAAGTTTTTTATCTTCAAAAGCAATTAGATAAGATACAGAAAGGGGATGACAATCTAATCCTTAAAAAAAAACAAAAAAGGTATGTTTTTCATTTAAACTTTATAAGGTTTTTTTTTTTCTATAAAAACATTTTAAAAAAATTTCTTATTTTTATAGGAAATTTTTCAAAAATCTCTTATTTTTTATGAAAATGTTTAAAAATTTTCTCATTTTTATAGGAAATTTTTCAAAAATTTCCTATTTTTATAGGAAATTTTTCAAAAATTTCTTATTTTTATAGGAAATTTTTTAAAACTTTCTTATTTTTATAGGAAATTTTAAAAAATTTCTTATTTTTTTTAAAAAAATTTTTTAAAAATTTCTTATTTTTTTCAAAAAATTTTTTTAAGAAATTTTCAAAAATTTCTTATTTGTATAGGATATTTTTCAAAAATTTCTTATTTTTATAGGAATTTTTTCAAAAGTTTCTTATTTCTACAGGAAATTTTTCAAAAATTTCTTATTTTTATAGGAACTTTTTCAAAAATTTCCTATTTTTATAGGAAATTTTTCAAAAAATTCTTATTTTTATAGGCATTTTTTTTAAATTTCTTATTTTTATAGGAAATTTTTCAAAATTTTGTTATTTTTATTGGAAGTCATCATCTTTTAAATAGAAATATTGTCTTATTGACAACTTTTCAATAAGAAAATTTTCCTATCATCAACTTTTCTATAGAAATGTTGTTATATCGTCATCTTTTCTATAAAAATGTTGTCTTATCGCCAACTTTTCTATACAAATGTTGTCCTAATGTAAAATTTTTGTAAAGAAGTGTTGTCCGATCGTCAAATTTTCTACAGAATTGTCTTCCAATCGTCAACCTTTCGAAAGAAGTGTTGTCCTATCTTCAACTTTTCTGTAATAATGTTGTCCTGTCGTCAACTTTTCTATAGAAATGTTGTCTTATAGTCAACTTTTCTATAGAAATGTTGTCTTATCGTCAACTTTTCTATAGAAACATTGTCCTATTGTCAACTTTTCTATAGAGATGTTGTGCTATCGTCAACTTTCCTATAGAAATGTTGTCCTATCATCAATTTTTCTATAGAAATGTTGTACTATTGTCAACTTTTCTATAGAAATGCTGTCTATCGTCAACTTTTCTATAGAAATGTTGTCCTATCGTTAACTTTTTAATAGAAATGTTGTCCTATCGTCAACTTTTCTATAGAAATGTTGTCCTATGGTCAACTTTTCTATAGAAATCTTGTCCTACGCCAACTTTTCTATAGAAATAACTTCCTATCCTCCACTTTTTTATAGAGATGTCTTCCTCTCGTCAACTTTTCTATAGTAGAGTGTTCCTATCGTCAACTTTTCTATAGTAAAGTGTTCCTATCGTCAACTTTTCTACAGTAAAGTATTCCTATCGTCAACTTTTCTATAATAAAGTCTTCCTATCGTCAACTTTTCTATAGCAAAGTCAACTTTTCTATAGTAAAGTCTTCCTATAGTCAACTTTTCTATAGTAAAGTCTTCCTATCGTCAACTTTTCTATAGTAAAGTCTTCCTATCGTCAACTTTTCTATAGTAAAGTCTTCCTATCGTCAACTTTTCTGTAGCAAATTCAACTTTTCCATAGTAAATTCTTCCTATCGTCAACTTTTCTGTAGCAAAGTCAACTTTTCCATAGTAAAGTCTTCCTATCGTCAACTTTTCTATAGCAAAGTCAACTTTTCCATAGTAAAGTCTTCCTATCGTCAACTTTTCTATAGTAAAGTCTTCATATCGTCAACTTTTCTATAGCAAAGTCAACTTTTCTATAGTAAAGTCTTCCTATAGTCAACTTTTCTATAGTAAAGTCTTCCTATCGTCAACTTTTCTATAGTAAAGTCTTCCTATTGTCAACTTTTCTATAGAAAAGTTTTCCTATCGTCAATTTTTCTATAGTAAAGTCTTCCTATCATCAACTTTTCTATAGTAAAGTCTGCCTATCGTCAAGTTTTCTATAGTAAAGTCTTCCTATCGTTAACTTTTCTATAGCAGTGTTGTCCTGTCGTCAACTTTTCTATAGAAATGTCTTCCAATCGTCATATCTATAAAAATGTCTTGTTATCGTGAACTTTTCTATAGAAATGTCTTCCCTTTGTCAACTTTTCTGTAGAAAATTCATTTTTTAATCAAGATTTTTTTATATTTATTTGTAAATTATATTTTAATTTTTAATGGTTTTAATTCCCTTTCTACTTGTTATCAAGGTCCCACCTTGTTATGATTATTTTACCACCTTTTAACTCTTGTCATCATTAACACGCACAAACACTTTTACCTTTATATAAGCGTTAAATTTGAAACCATTTTTGAATATTAACAATAATTTCTATTTTTATTATAACCTTTCATCACCGCGACTCTCCCGGTTTACGAGTATGTGTCTCACATATTTACATATGAAATTTATATGCCCACTTAAAAAGTGAACTGAACCCTTTATTTTCATGGCCTTGTCGACATGTGTATCCTTTTATATACTTTTTATGTTACATATGTAAATTTCACAACAACATAAAGTTGTTAACATAAAACCACAAAATATTTCATTATTCTGATGATTATTTGCATATAATTTAATGGCAAGTAAGAAATAACTTATGTATAGAATTTTCAATAATTTTATACATAAGAGTTATGTCAGGGAATACATCCCTCTTTTTCCAACTCTTTAAATCGGAAACTGAAAACATATTTACAGGCGTCTTTTGCATATCAAAAGGAAGAATGGAAGTTAAATTTGAGCTTATGTGTGTGTGTGTGTGTATGTGTTTTGTGTATTAAAATTTTCCTCTTAAGTTCATGAGTTTTTGATAAAACTTTTGTTGATTTCTGTCTAAAATTTGTAACTCTTTGAGACACACTTGCCTTCATTTACATTAACATTCACCTCTTAAACATTTGCTACTAATATTCATGATAATAAAATGTTAAAATGTTAATAAAATCTACAAGATATTCATTCACTCATAGTCGTATCATCATATATTTGTTGTTGTATCTAAAATTTAATCATGTATTTTATGACTACAAATACCTTGTGATATCTAGATCTTTATTTAAAAAGTGGGAGGGGTGAAATTATTTAAAGAAGTATGAAAAGTATGTAAATTAATGTTGCTTATAATGCTTATTTGTTGTACATACCCAGTAAGAACAGTGTCAAACGTTTGAAATATGATGACTTTTACATTTGATATCAAACGTTTTTTTCAAACTTTTTTCAAACCTGAACAGATGTTTGAGATTCACATTCATTTTCAAATGAGGGTTCATTTGAGAATAAACGTTTGAAAAATGATAGTTTCTCAAATTGAGAATAAAGGTTATTCTCAAATCATTATCAAACCCTAAGATGATTTGAGAATAATTTGAAAAATGGTGTTATACAAATTTGATATCAAACCCTATTTCAATTTTTTTCCAAACATTAAAAAAAAAATAATTTATGTTAAATAAAATTAATGTTTTAATTAATGTACAAAGAAATTCGTTATTTCTTTTGGATTTTTCAAAATTGATCCATATTTGACCATAAAACCTTGCTTAAAAAATTTCAAGATAAAAAATTCAAAAATAATATGCATAAGTAAATTTTCTTTGTTTCTTAAAATTTTTTTTACCTAACAATAAAAAAATTATATTTTAAGCAAAAGAATTCAAATATGATGCACTATTTTCAAAAACAAAATAAACAAACTCAAAAATACAACGCCATTTTATTTATGTTCCATATGTAGATGATATCCACATTTGAAAAACCTTTGAGAATGAGGTTTGATAATGATTTGAGAATAAAGGCATTTCTCAATTTGAGAATAAAGTCCCCTTTTTGTTGAGAACGCTATTATTCTCAAATCAGTATCAAATCAGTATCAAACGTTTGACCTTTGAAAAAAGATTTATTTTCAAATCATCCTCAATTTAAGAATAAACCTTTTTTCTTACTGGGTACATACAGAATATGTATGTGTGTCTCAATGTATAGAGGTAAAGTAATATTACTAATACTACATTTTATTATTGACTGTGGGTGTATTTGTACAAATAGTATTATAATTAGATTCATAGTTTTCCTTTACAGTTGTCATGAATTCAAGCACAAAATAAATGTTTTCTATACAAAAAAAGGGTGACCACATTAAAATATTCCCTCTCAAACAAGAAATTTTTGAAAAATTTCCTATAATAAGATGCATCTGAAAAATTTTCTATAAAAATAAGAAATTTTTGAAAAATTTCCTATAAAAATAGGAAATTTTTGAAAAATTTTAAAAATAGGAAATTTTTGAAAAATTTTAAAAATAGGAAATTTTTGAAAAATTTTAAAAATTTTTCAAAAATTTCCTATAAAAATAGGAAATCTTTCAAAAATTTCCTATAAAAATAGGAAATTTTTCCAAAATTTCCTATAAAAATAGAAAATTTTTTAAATACTTCCTATAAAAATAGGAAATTTTTGAAAATTTTTTTATAAAAATAAGAAATTTTTGAAAAATTTCAAAAATTTCTTATTTTTTATAGGAAATTTTTCAAAAATTTCTTATTTTTTATAGGAAATTTTTCAAAAATTTCTTATTTTTTATAGGAAATTTTTTTAAAAATTTCCTATTTTTTATAGGAAATTTTTTAAAAATTTCCTATTTTTACAGGAAATTTTTCAAAAATTTCCTATTTTTACAGGAAATTTTTCAAAAATTTCCTATTTTTATAGGAAATTTTTCAAAAATTTCCTATTTTTATAGGAAATTTTTCAAAAATTTCTTATTTTTATAGGAAATTTTTCAAAAATTTCCTATTTTTATAGGAAATTTTTCAAAAATTTCCTATTTTTATAGGAAATTTTTCAAAAATTTCCTATTTTTATAGGAAATTTTTCAAAAATTTCCTATTTTTATAGGAAAATTTTCAAAAATTTCCTATTTTTATAGGAAATTTTTCAATAATTTCCTATTTTTATAGGAAATTTTTCAAAAATTTCCTATTTTTATAGGAAGTTTTTCAAAAATTTCCTATTTTAATAGGAAATTTTTCAACAATTTCCTATATTTATTGGATATTATTCAAAAATTTCCCATTTTTTTTTAGGAAATTTTTCAAAAATTTCCTATTTTTATAGGAAATTTTTCAAAAATTTCCTATTTTTATAGGAAATTTTTCAAAAATTTCCTATTTTTATAGGAAATTTTTCAAAAATTTCCTATTTTTATAGGAAATTTTTCAAAAATTTCCTATTTTTATAGGAAATTTTTCAAAAATTTCCTATTTTTATAGGAAATTTTTCAAAAATTTCCTATTTTTATAGGAAATTTTTCAAAAATTTCCTATTTTTATAGGAAATTTTTCAAAAATTTCCTATTTTTATAGGAAATTTTTCAAAAATTTCCTATTTTTATAGGAAATTTTTCAAAAATTTCCTATTTTTATAGGAAATTTTTCAAAAATTTCCTATTTTTATAGGAAATTTTTCAAAAATTTCCTATTTTTATAGGAAATTTTTCAAAAATTTTCTATTTTTATAGGAAATTTTTCAAAAATTTCCTATTTTTATAAGAAATTTTTCAAAAATTTCCTATTTTTATAGGAAATTTTTCAAAAATTTCCTATTTTTATAGGAAATTTTTCAAAAATTTCCTATTTTTATAGGAAATTTTTCAAAAATTTCCTATTTTTATAGGAAATTTTTCAAAAATTTCCTATTTTTATAGGAAATTTTTCAAAAATTTCCTATTTTTATAGGAAATTTTTCAAAAATTTCCTATTTTTATAGGAAATTTTTCAAAAATTTCCTATTTTTATAGGAAATTTTTCAAAAATTTCCTATTTTTATAGGAAATTTTTCAAAAAATTCCTATTTTTATAGGAAATTTTTCAAAAAATTCCTTTTTTTATAGGAAATTTTTCAAAAAATTCCTTTTTTTATAGGAAATTTTTCAAAAAATTCCTATTTTTATAGGAAATTTTCCAAAAAATTCCTATTTTTATAGGAAATTTTTCAAAAAATTCCTATTTTTATAGGAAATTTTTCAAAAATTTCCTATTTTTATAGGTAATTTTTCAAAAATTTCCTATTTTTATAGGAAATTTTTCAAAAATTTCCTATTTTTATAGGAAATTTTTCAAAAATTTCCTATTTTTATAGGAAATTTTTCAAAAATTTCCTATTTTTATAGGAAATTTTTCAAAAATTTCCTATTTTTATAGGAAATTTTTCAAAAATTTCCTATTTTTATAGGAAATTTTTCAAAAATTTCCTATTTTTATAGGAAATTTTTCAAAAATTTCCTATTTTTATAGGAAATTTTTCAAAAATTTCCTATTTTTATAGGAAATTTTTCAAAAATTTCCTATTTTTATAGGAAATTTTTCAAAAATTTCCTATTTTTATAGGAAATTTTTCAAAAATTTCCTATTTTTATAGGAAATTTTTCAAAAATTTCCTATTTTTATAGGAAATTTTTCAAAAATTTCCTATTTTTATAGGAAATTTTTCAAAAATTTCCTATTTTTATAGGAAATTTTTCAAAAATTTCCTATTTTTATAGGAAATTTTTCAAAAATTTCCTATTTTCATTGGAAATTTTTCAAAAATTTCCTATTTTTATAGGAAATTTTTCAAAAATTTCCTATTTTTATAGGAAATTTTTCAAAAATTTCCTATTTTTATAGGAAATTTTTCAAAAATTTCTTATTTGTATAGGAAATTTTTCAAAAATTTCTTATTTTTTATAGGAAATTTTTCAAAAATTTCTTATTTTTTATAGGAAATTTTTCAAAAATTTCTTATTTTTTATAGGAAATTTTTTAAAAATTTCCTATTTTTTATAGGAAATTTTTTAAAAATTTCCTATTTTTACACGAAATTTTTCAAAAATTTCCTATTTTTACAGGAAATTTTTCAAAAATTTCCTATTTTTATAGGAAATTTTTCAAAAATTTCCTATTTTTATAGGAAATTTTTCAAAAATTTCTTATTTTTATAGGAAATTTTTCAAAAATTTCCTATTTTTATAGGAAATTTTTCAAAAATTTCCTATTTTTATAGGAAATTTTTCAAAAATTTCCTATTTTTATAGGAAAATTTTCAAAAATTTCCTATTTTTATAGGAAATTTTTCAATAATTTCCTATTTTTATAGGAAATTTTTCAAAAATTTCCTATTTTTATAGGAAGTTTTTCAAAAATTTCCTATTTTAATAGGAAATTTTTCAACAGTTTCCTATATTTATTGGATATTATTCAAAAATTTCCCATTTTTTTTTAGGAAATTTTTCAAAAATTTCCTATTTTTATAGGAAATTTTTCAAAAATTTCCTATTTTTATAGGAAATTTTTCAAAAATTTCCTATTTTTATAGGAAATTTTTCAAAAATTTCCTATTTTTATAGGAAATTTTTCAAAAATTTCCTATTTTTATAGGAAATTTTTCAAAAATTTCCTATTTTTATAGGAAATTTTTCAAAATTTTCCTATTTTTATAGGAAATTTTTCAAAAATTTCCTATTTTGATAGGAAATTTTTCAAAAATTTCCTATTTTTATAGGAAATTTTTCAAAAATTTCCTATTTTTATAGGAAATTTTTCAAAAATTTCCTATTTTTATAGGAAATTTTTCAAAAATTTCCTATTTTTATAAGAAATTTTTCAAAAATTTCCTATTTTTATAGGAAATTTTTCAAAAATTTCCTATTTTTATAGGAAATTTTTCAAAAATTTCCTATTTTTATAGGAAATTTTTCAAAAATTTCCTATTTTTATAGGAAATTTTTCAAAAATTTCCTATTTCTATAGGAAATTTTTCAAAAATTTCCTATTTTTATAGGAAATTTTTCAAAAAATTCCTATTTTTATAGGAAATTTTTCAAAAAATTCCTATTTTTATAGGAAATTTTTCAAAAAATTCCTATTTTTATAGGAAATTTTTCAAAAAATTCCTATTTTTATAGGAAATTTTTCAAAAAATTCCTATTTTTATAGGAAATTTTTCAAAAAATTCCTATTTTTATAGGAAATTTTTCAAAAATTTCCTATTTTTATAGGTAATTTTTCAAAAATTTCCTATTTTTATAGGAAATTTTTCAAAAATTTCCTATTTTTATAGGAAATTTTTCAAAAATTTCCTATTTTTATAGGAAATTTTTCAAAAATTTCCTATTTTTATAGGAAATTTTTCAAAAATTTCCTATTTTTATAGGAAATTTTTCAAAAATTTCCTATTTTTATAGGAAATTTTTCAAAAATTTCCTATTTTTATAGGAAATTTTTCAAAAATTTCCTATTTTTATAGGAAATTTTTCAAAAATTTCCTATTTTTATAGGAAATTTTTCAAAAATTTCCTATTTTTTATAGGAAATTTTTCAAAAATTTCCTATTTTTATAGGAAATTTTTCAAAAATTTCCTATTTTTATAGGAAATTTTTCAAAAATTTCCTATTTTTATAGGAAATTTTTCAAAAATTTCCTATTTTTATAGGAAATTTTTCAAAAATTTCCTATTTTTATAGGAAATTTTTCAAAAATTTCTTATTTTTATAGAAAATTTTCAAAAATTTCTTATTTTTCAAAAATTTCTTATTTTAATAGGAAATTTTTCAAAAATTTCTTATTTTTATAGGAAATTTTTCAAAAATTTCCTATTTTTATAGGAAATTTTTCAAAAATTTCCTATTTTTATAGGAAATTTTTCAAAAATTTCCTATTTTTATAGGAAATTTTTCAAAAATTTCCTATTTTTATAGGAAATTTTTCAAAAATTTCCTATTTTTATAGGAAATTTTTCAAAAATTTCCTATTTTTATAGGAAATTTTTCAAAAATTTCCTATTTTTATAGGAAATTTTTCAAAAATTTCCTATTTTTATAGGAAATTTTTCAAAAATTTCCTATTTTTATAGGAAATTTTTCAAAAATTTCCTATTTTTATAGGAAATTTTTCAAAAATTTCCTATTTTTATAGGAAATTTTTCAAAAATTTCCTATTTTTATAGGAAATTTTTCAAAAATTTCCTATTTTTATAGGAAATTTTTCAAAAATTTCCTATTTTTATAGGAAATTTTTCAAAAATTTCCTATTTTTATAGGAAATTTTTCAAAAATTTCCTATTTTTATAGGAAATTTTTCAAAAATTTCCTATTTTTATAGGAAATTTTTCAAAAATTTCCTATTTTTATAGGAAATTTTTCAAAAATTTCCTATTTTTATAGGAAATTTTTCAAAAATTTCCTATTTTTATAGGAAATTTTTCAAAAATTTCCTATTTTTATAGGAAATTTTTCAAAAATTTCCTATTTTTATAGGAAATTTTTCAAAAATTTCCTATTTTTATAGGAAATTTTTCAAAAATTTCCTATTTTTATAGGAAATTTTTCAAAAATTTCCTATTTTTATAGGAAATTTTTCAAAAATTTCCTATTTTTATAGGAAATTTTTCAAAAATTTCCTATTTTTATAGGAAATTTTTCAAAAATTTCCTATTTTTATAGGAAATTTTTCAAAAATTTCCTATTTTTATAGGAAATTTTTCAAAAATTTCCTATTTTTATAGGAAATTTTTCAAAAATTTCCTATTTTTATAGGAAATTTTTCAAAAATTTCCTATTTTTATAGAAATTTTTCAAAAATTTCCTATTTTTATAGGAAATTTTTCAAAAATTTCCTATTTTTATAGGAAATTTTTCAAAAATTTCCTATTTTTATAGGAAATTTTTCAAAAATTTCCTATTTTTATAGGAAATTTTTCAAAAATTTCCTATTTTTATAGGAAATTTTTCAAAAATTTCCTATTTTTATAGGAAATTTTTCAAAAATTTCCTATTTTTATAGGAAATTTTTCAAAAATTTCCTATTTTTATAGGAAATTTTTCAAAAATTTCCTATTTTTATAGGAAATTTTTCAAAAATTTCCTATTTTTATAGGAAATTTTTCAAAAATTTCCTATTTTTATAGGAAATTTTTCAAAAATTTCCTATTTTTATAGGAAATTTTTCAAAAATTTCCTGTTTTTATAGGAAATTTCTCAAAAATTTCCTTTTTTTATAGGAAATTTTTCAAAAATTTCCTATTTTTATAGGAAATTTTTCAAAAATTTCCTATTTTTATATGAAATTTTTCAAAAATTTTCTATTTTTATAGGAAATTTTTCAAAAATTTCCTATTTTTATAGGAAATTTTTCAAAAATTTCCTATTTTTATAGGAAATTTTTCAAAAATTTCCTATTTTCATAGGAAATTTTTCAAAAATTTCCTATTTTTATAGGAAATTTTTCAAAAATTTCCTATTTTCATAGGAAATTTTTCAAAAATTTCCTATTTTTATAGGAAATTTTTCAAAAAATTCCTATTTTTATAGGAAATTTTGCAAAAATTTCCTATTTTTATAGGAAATTTTTCAAAAATTTCCTATTTTTATAGGAAATTTTTCAAAAATTTCCTATTTTTATAGGAAATTTTTCAAAAATTTCCTATTTTTATAGGAAATTTTTCAATAATTTCCCATTTTTATAGGAAATTTTTCAAAAATTTCCTATTTTTATAGGAAATTTTTCAAAAATTTCCTATTTTTATAGGAAATTTTTCAAAAATTTCCTATTTTTATAGGAAATTTTTCAAAAATTTCCTATTTTTATAGGAAAATTTTCAAAAATTTCCTATTTTTCTAGGAAAATTTTCAAAAATTTCCTATTTTTCTAGGAAATTTTTTAAAAATTTCCTGTTTTTCTAGGAAATTTTTCAAAAATTTCCTATTTTTCTAGGAAATTTTTCAAAAATTTCCTATTTTTCTAGGAAATTTTTCAAAAATTTCCTATTTTCTAGGAAATTTTTCAAAAATTTCCTATTTTTCTAGGAAATTTTTCAAAAATTTCCTATTTTTATAGGAAATTTTTCAAAAATTTTCTATTTTTATAGGAAATTTTTCAAAAATTTCCTATTTTTATAGGAAATTTTTCAAAAATTTCCTATTTTTATAGGAAATTTTTCAAAAATTTCCTATTTTTATAGGAAATTTTTCAAAAATTTCCTATTTTTATAGGAAATTTTTCAAAAATTTCCTATTTTTATAGGAAATTTTTCAAAAATTTTTTTAAGAAATTTTTCAAAAATTTCCTATTTTTATAGGAAATTTTTCAAAAATTTCCTATTTTTATAGGAAATTTTTCAAAAATTTCCTATTTTTATAGGAAATTTTTCAAAAATTTCCTATTTTTATAGGAAATTTTTCAAAAATTTCCTATTTTTATAGGAAATTTTTCAAAAATTTCCTATTTTTATAGGAAATTTTTCAAAAATTTCCTATTTTTATAGGAAATTTTTCAAAAATTTCCTATTTTTATAGGAAATTTTTCAAAAATTTCCTATTTTTATAGGAAATTTTGCAAAAATTTCCTATTTTTATAGGAAATTTTTCAAAAATTTCCTATTTTTATAGGAAATTTTTCAAAAATTTCCTATTTTTATAGGAAATTTTTCAAAAATTTCCTATTTTTATAGGAAATTTTTCAAAAATTTCCTATTTTTATAGGAAATTTTTCAAAAATTTCCTATTTTTATAGGAAATTTTTCAAAAATTTCCTATTTTTATAGGAAATTTTTCAAAAATTTCCTATTTTTATAGGAAATTTTTCAAAAATTTCCTATTTTTATAGGAAATTTTTCGAAAATTTCCTATTTTTATAGGAAATTTTTCAAAAATTTCCTATTTTTAAGGAAATTTTTCAAAAATTTCCTATTTTTATAGGAAATTTTTCAAAAATTTCCTATTTTTATAGGAAATTTTTCAAAAATTTCCTATTTTTATAGGAAATTTTTCAAAAATTTCCTATTTTTATAGAAAATTTTTCAAAAATTTTCTATTTTTATAGGAAATTTTTCAAAAATTTCCTATTTTTATAGGAAATTTTTCAAAAATTTCCTATTTTTATAGGAAATTTTTCAAAAATTTCCTATTTTTATAGGAAATTTTTCAAAAATTTCCTATTTTTATAGGAAATTTTTCAAAAATTTCCTATTTTTATAGGAAATTTTTCAAAAATTTCCTATTTTTATAGGAAATTTTTCAAAAATTTCCTATTTTTATAGGAAATTTTTCAAAAATTTCCTATTTTTATAGGAAATTTTTCAAAAATTTCCTATTTTTATAGGAAATTTTTCAAAAATTTCCTATTTTTATAGGAAATTTTTCAAAAATTTCCTATTTTTATAGGAAATTTTTCAAAAATTTCCTATAAAAATAGGAAATTTTGGAAAATTTTTTTATTTTTATAGGAAATTTTTCAAAAATTTCCTATTTTTATAGGAAATTTTTCAAAGATTTAATATTTTTATAGGAAATTTTTGAAAAATTTCCTATTTTTATAGGAAATTTTTCAAAAATTTCCTATTTTTATAGGAAATTTTTTAAAAATTTTCTATTTTTATAGGAAATTTTTTAAAAATTTCCTATTTTTATAGGAAATTTTTTAAAAATTTCCTATTTTTATAGGAAATTTTTTAAAAATTTCCTATTTTTATAGGAAATTTTTTAAAAATTTCCTATTTTTATAGGAATTTTTTTAAAAATTTCCTATTTTTATAGGAAATTTTTTAAAAATTTCCTATTTTTATAGGAAATTTTTCAAAAATTTCTTATTTCTATAGAAAAATTTTCAAAAATATCTTATTTCTATAGAAAATTCTTCAAAAATTTCTTAGAAATTTATTCCTGGTCTTCCTATTTCTTATTATTTTCCTCAATTTAACCCACATTTCTGAACTTCTTGTTCATTTGTATTTGAATATTTGTAGAATATAATCACTTTACATGAATGATAATAAATTTTAAACATTTTAGTTACATTTACAGGGTGTGTAGGTATTTGAATATTTTTAGTTTGTTGTGAAACTAAAGTTTTTCGGTGCTGACAACCACCAGCAGCAACAGCAGCAAGAAACTAAATTATAACAAAATTTATTTACAAAATAGTAAAGTTTAGATTCAGGTCATGTATTCAAATCATATATTGTACAAATAAATTGCATATATTTGCAATTGAATTTAGTATAAGGATTTGCATTTACAAGACCACAAGGACTTTAAGCAAATAAATGAGCAAATTAAATTAATTTAAAGTTTAAATGTCAGAAATATTATTATGTTGGTATTGTTTTGGAAAAAAGTTGATAAATTAGTTAAAGTTTGTGAGGAAAATATGTTTTTTTGGGGAAAAGTTTATTAAGGGAAATTTTTTGTTTAAAGGAAGTAAAATTGAATTTTTAAGGACTTTTAGAGATGATTATGTGCTATTCCTTAATGAGCTCTAGTTTAAACCAAATTTGTCGGTTTGTTTTCAAAGATGCTAATTTGTTACTCAAAAAAACCTTTTTAAATTTCCCTTTATAAAGTCTAAATAGCAACTGCTGGCAGTTAATAGCATTTAATAGATACCATGGAAAAACCCTGCTTTGATAAAGCTCTTTTAGCTCACAATTAAACCCCAACAAAATAACCATTTGGCAAACTCTAGCAAAAAGTTTATAATCACCAGCAAAAGGCAAAAAAAATGTGAAAAATAAATCCAAGGGGTGGTTTAGGCGAAAAAAAAAGCAAATCAAAATAATGGACAAATTAAATAAACTTGGCTTGGATTGGTTTGTCTGTAGTAATGTTTTAGTCAAACTTCTATTATCGTTTCTATGAGGTTTTAATTTGTTATTTTTCCTTTCAAATTTTTTTCCCCAACAAAAATTCTACTTATCCCTCTTAACTCGAACCCTTCAAAATGTAACAACTTTTTGCTTTCCTTCGACTTAACATGAATGTTCTTGATGTATTTTCGATAATATTATTTTATCTTTTTTTCTTCCTATTAGATCTACTTACTCCCTTATTGTCCAAAAAATCTCTTTTAATTGGCTTTTCCATCAAAACATATTAGAGTGTTACAAATGTTTTAGATCCCAAACAAAAAAACCCGAAAAAGAAAAACTAAATGAAATCACAGCTAGAAAAACAGACAGCAAAAGTACTTGAAATAAAAACCAGAAATGCCAAAAAAATTCTCCGAAAAACTATAAGAAAAATTTATGGAAAAAAACTACATAAAGAAATTCACTTTAAAAAAAGATAAACTCAGAATAAAACATTTCGTTTGTATAATGAAGTTTATTTGGCAAAAATTTTATTCCTCAGAAAGAAAAACTTCTAAAAAATACAAACAAAAAACAAGAAAATCTAAAAATGCTATAGATTTAACAATATTTGCAAAAAACTTAAAATCAGGACATACAACTGAAGGACATTTAAAAGCTGGTTAAACGGAAAACAAAAAGCCAATCAGGATCAAATGAAAGAAATTTAAGAAAAAGGAAATGAAATAAAGATAAGTCAATTAATAAACAATCAATGCTCAATATAGAGTATAAGAAATAGCAAAAGTTATAGTCTAAGTCATAGTCAAAGTCATAGTCATAGTCTACGTCATAGTCTAAGTCATAGTCAAAGTCATAGTATAAATCATAGTATAAGTCATAGTCTAAGTCATAGCATAAGTCATAGCATAAGTCATAGTCTAAGTCATAGTCTAAATCATAGTATAAGTCATAGTCTAAGTCATAATATAAGTCGTATTCTAAGCCATAGTATAAGTCATAGTCTAAGTCATAGTATAAGTCACAGTATGAGTAATAGTCTATGTCATTGTATAAGTAATAGTCTATGTCATTGTAAAAGTCATAGATTAAGTCATAGTATAAGTCATAGTCTAAGTCATAGTCTAAGTCATAGTCTAAGTCATAGTCTAGGTCATAGTCTAAGTCATAGTCTAAGTCATAGTCTAAGTCATAGTCTAAGTCATAGTCTAAGTCATAGTTTAAGTCATAGTCTAAGTCATAGTTTAAGTCATAGTCTAAGTCATAGTCTAAGTCATAGTCTAAGTCATAGTCTAAGTCATAGTCTAAGTCATAGTCTAAGTCATAGTCTAAGTCATAGTCTAAGTTATAGTCTAAGTCATACTCTAGGTCATAGTCTTAGTCATAGTCATAGTCTAAGTCATAGTCTAAGTCATAGTCTAAGTCATAGTCTTAGTCATAGTCTAAGTCATAGTCTAGGTCAAGGTCTAAGTCATAGTCTAAGTCATAGTCTAAGTCATAGTCCAAGTCATAGTCTAAGTCATAGTCTAAGTCATAGTCTAAGTCATAGTCTAAGTCATAGTCTAAGTCATAGTCTAAGTCATAGTCTAAGTCATAGTCTGAATCATAGTCTGAATCATAGTCTAAGTCATAGTCTAAGTCATAGTCTAAGTCATAGTCTAAGTCATAGTCTAAGTCATAGTCTAAGTCATAGTCTAAGTCATAGTCTAAGTCATAGCCTAAGTCATAGTCTAGTTCATAGTCTAAGTCATAGTCTAAGTCATAGTCTAAAACATAGTCTAAGTCATAGTCTAACTCATAGTCTAACTCATAGTCTAAGTCATAGTCTAAGTCATAGTCTAAGTTATAGTCTAAGTCATAGTCTAAGTCATAGCCTAAGTCATAGTCTAAGTCATATTCTAAGTCATAGTCTAAGTCATAGTCTAAGTCATAGTCTAAGTCATTGTCTAAGTCATAGTCTAAGTCATAGTCTAAGTCATAGTCTAAGTCATAGTCTAAGTCATAGTCTAAGTCATAGTCTAAGTCATAGTCTAAGTCATAGTCTAAGTCATAGTCTAAGTCATAGTCTAAGTCATAGTCTAAGTCATAGTCTAAGTCATAGTCTAAGTCATAGTCTAAGTCATAGTCTAAGTCATAGTCTAAGTCATAGTCTAAGTCATAGTCTAAGTCATAGTCTAAGTCATAGTCTAAAACATAGTCTAAGTCATCGTCTAAGTCATAGTCTAAGTCATAGTCTAAGTCATAGTCTAAGTCATAGTCTAAAACATAGTCTAAGTCATAGTCTAAGTCATAGTCTAAGTCATAGTCTAAGTCATAGTCTAAGTCATAGTCTAAAACATAGTCTAAGTCATAGTCTAAGTCATAGTCTAAGTCATAGTCTAAGTCATAGTCTAAGTCATAGTCTAAGTCATAGTCTAAGTGATAGTCTAAGTCAAAGTCTAACTCATAGTCTAAGTCATAGTATAAGTCATATTCAAAATTATAGTATGAGTCATAGTCTAAATCATAGTCTAAGTCATAGTCTAAGTCATAGTCTAAGTCATAGTCTAAGCCATAGTCTAAGTCATAGTCTAAGTCATAGTCCAAGTCATAGTCTAAGTCATAGTCTAAGTCATAATCTTAGTCATAGTCTAAGTCATAGTCAAGGTCATAGAATAACTCATAGTCTAAGTTATTGTCTAAGTCATTTCTATTGAAGACTATTCCGACAACTTTTCTATAGAAAAATCTTCCCACCGACAACTTTTCTATAGAAAACTCTTCCCACCGACAACTTTTCTATAGAAAACTCTTCCCACCTACAAGAGTCATGGTCTAAATTATATCTAAATTATTTTCTATAGAAAACACTTTCCACCGACAACTTTTCTATAGAAAACTCTTCCCACCGGCAACTTTTCTATAGAAAACTCTTCCTACTGACAACTTTTCTATAGAAAACTCTTCCCACCGACAGCATTTCTATAGAAAACTCTTCCCACCGACAACTTTTCTATAGAAAACTCTTCCCACCGACAGCTTTTCTATAGAAAACACTTCCCACCGACAACTTTTCTATAGAAAACTCTTCCCACCGACAACTTTTCTATAGAAAACTCTTCCCACCGACAACTTTTCTATAGAAAACTCTTTCCACTGACAACTTTTTTATAAAAACTCTTCCCACCAACAACTTTTCTAAAGAAATTTCTTCCTATCGTCAACTTTTCTATAGAAATGTCTTCCTACCGTCAGCTTTTCTAAAGCAATATCTTCCTATTATACATGATGTTTTAAAATATTTAAAGTTAAATAAATTTTTGCTTTAAAATCTCTATTTAAAGCCACAAACTAAAGAGATTACATTTAACAAATTTATAAATAACTTTTTTGAAATTTTTGGCAGGAATTTTTTTTATTAAGTTTCAAAGTCACTATTTAAGACTTAAATACTTTGAACTTTAGAAAAGTGTAAATAATACTGAAAATTTAACATAAAATAAACCATTAAAAGTTTAATTGACCAGAACAGGCATTTACGACTACAGAAAAAATAGAAAAGAAAATATGTTATACAAAAGAAAAAGGAAAACTAAATGTTGTTGGATACACAATCAAATGAACATTGGACTTAACATATGAACTACATCTCTAGACTTCATTTGCCTGAATTAAAAATGTGTTCGAGATAAACTATTTGGACAAGATACAACAAACAAGAGACGAAGATACATCACGTCAATGTAAGTTTAAAATAGCAAAGTCATGTACGAGACTCGTACTACAAGTATAGATGTGTTAGTTTTGAAATGCTCTTGTATCTGTGTCTATATTGGCTTAAAATGAGAAATTACGCACTTCCCCTTATAGTGTGTGTATGTGTGTTTGGTTACTCTAGCATTTACACTGACATATCAGAAGAATGCACAGTGGGTCCTTTTAAAAAAAATGTTCTGTAAAAATATCTTCCTAACTTTAGCATTTCTAAGTCTCTTTTCTATAGAAATGTCTTCCTATCGTCAACTTTTCTATAGAAATGTCTTCCTATCGTCAACTTTTTTATAGTAATGTCTTCCTATCGTCAACTTTTCTATAGAAATGTCTTCCTATCGTCAACTTTTCTATAGAAGTGTCTTCCTATCGTCAATTTTTCTATAGAAATGTCTTCCTATCGTCAATTTTTCTATAGAAATGTCTTCCTATCGTCAACTTTTCTATAGAAATGTCTTCCTATCGTCAACTTTTCTATAGAAATGTCTTCCTATCGTCAACTTTTTTATAGTAATGTCTTCCTATCGTCAACTTTTCTATAGAAATGTCTTCCTATCGTCAACTTTTCTATAGAAGTGTCTTCCTATCGTCAATTTTTCTATAGAAATGTCTTCCTATCGTCAACTTTTCTATAGAAATGTCTTCCTATCGTCAACTTTTTTATAGTAATGTCTTCCTATCGTCAACTTTTCTATAGAAATGTCTTCCTATCGTCAACTTTTCTATAGAAGTGTCTTCCTATCGTCAATTTTTCTATAGAAATGTCTTCCTATCGTCAATTTTTCTATAGAAATGTCTTCCTATCGTCAACTTTTCTATAGAAATGTCTTCCTATCGTCAACTTTTCTATAGAAATGTCTTCCTATCGTCAACTTTTTTATAGTAATGTCTTCCTATCGTCAACTTTTCTATAGAAATGTCTTCCTATCGTCAACTTTTCTATAGAAGTGTCTTCCTATCGTCAATTTTTCTATAGAAATGTCTTCCTATCGTCAACTTTTCTATAGAAATGTCTTCCTATCGTAAACTTTTCTATAGAAATGTCTTTCTATCGTCAACTTTTCTATAGTCCTAAAGTCTTCCTATCTATAGAATAGTCTATCTATAGAATAGTCCTATCTATAGAATAGTCTTCCTATCTTCAACTTTTCTATAGAAATGTCTTCCTATCGTCAACTTTTCTATAGAAATGTCTTCCATTCGACAATTTTTCTAAAGAAATGTCTTCCTATCCCACTGTGCAATCTCGTTGCTGCAATTGTTGTTGTAATTTGTAGTAGTTTATAGTTGTTGTAGATGTGTAACACTAGACATATGAATGATGTTGGTTGGTATTAATATGAACAAGTCGGTTATGTATTGTATTCATTTGTAAATGTAAGTGTTTGTATTTGTAGTATTTGTTAACGTGCGGTTAGTTTTCTAAACTTAAAACATCCTTATATGTCCTTATATATAAAAACTATAAAATACATACATTTACACATATACATACTTATAAAATATAAGCATGTATAGAAAGCAAATTTTGTTTCTGTATATGTTCTCTTCTGCTTGAGCGTTTGAAGCTACAAAATGTTTATGTCAAAATGAAGTACCTACCAGTTATTGTAACAGACATTTAAGCAGCTACAACTATGAAACATCAACTAGCAACAATAACAAGATGACTGGAATGAAAATAAGAGCTACAATATATTATACCTCTATACACCCACACTAAACAATTTTTTGGTATAAAATATAACTGATCACAGATTTTCATTATTTTGGCTCTAGCTATCATATTTAACGAAATAATTGAGTTTAAAGTTTTTCATATAAAAAAGCAAGATTTACTATTACATTTACAATAATAAAACGTATGAAGTGAATCAAGTGAACAGACTAACAGTTGGACACAAAGCATTTAAGTAGATATTACTTTTTTAATGTAAAGAGACAGTTAAACACTTTCTGTCTGTGTGTGTGTGCGTGTGTATGTGTGTGTATGTGTGCGTGTGTTTGTGTTTGCCTCTTCAAATCAGACAATGTTCTTTCTTCATTGTATTTGTTTAAGTATTTTATAATTAAATTTACAATATGGATTTAAAAGGAACTTAAAATAATTTGAATTGAGGTTACACTTGTAAATTGTTATATATGAAATTGTATCTCTCTTATTTAGTTTATAGTTATTTTATGTTATAACTAATTTTCACAAAATTCCTTTAAATAAAAGTCAAAACTCAAGTTCATAATTTTGGTTTCTTTGCTTTGAATGTCCTTTGAAGGATATATTATCCTTATTTAACTTTTTTATAGAAATGTTTTCCTATCGTCAACTTTTCAATAGAAATGTTTTTCTATAGTCTTCTTTTCAATAGAAGAGTCTTCCTATCGCCAACTTTTCGATAGAAAAGTCTTCCTATCGCCAACTTTTCTATAGAAAAGTCTTCCTATCGCCAACTTTTCTATAGAAAAGTCTTAATATCGCCAACTTTTCTATAGAAAATTCTTCCTACCGCCAACTTTTCTATAGAAAATTCTTTTTATCGTCAACTTTTCTATAGAAAATTCTTCCAATCGTCAACTTTTTCTAGTAATGTCTTTCTATCATCAACTTTTCTAAAGAAATGTCTTCCTATCGTCAACTTTTCTAAGTAAATGTCTTCCTATCATGAACTTTTCTAAAGAAATGTCTTCCTTTCGTCAACTTTTCTAAAGAAATGTCTTCCTATCGTCAACTTTTCTAAAGAAATGTCTTCCTACCATCACCTTTTCTGTAGAAATGTTGTCCTATCGTCAACTTTTCCATGGAAATGTTGTCCTATCGTCAACTTTTCTATAGAAATGTCTTCCTATCGTAAAATTTTCTATAGAAATGTCCTCCAATAGTCAACTTTTCTATAGAAATGTCTTCTAATCATCAACTTTTTTATAGAAATATTGTCCTATCGTCAACTTTTCTATAGAAATGTTGTCCTATCGTCAACCTTTCTATAACAATTTTGTCCTATCGTCAACTTTTCTATAGAAATGTTGTCCTATCGTCAACTTTTCTATAGAAATGTTGTCCTATCGTCAACATTTCTATAGAGATGTTGTCCTATCGTCAACTTTTCTATAAAAATGTCTTCCTATCGTCAACTTTTCTATAGAAATATTGTCCAATCTTCAACTTTTCTATGGAAATGTTGTCCTATCGTCAACTTTTCTTTCTTTTTTATATAAAAGTTGACCAAAGGAAGACTTTTCTATAGAAAAGTTGAACAAAGGAAGACTTTTCTATAGAAAAGTTGACCAAAGGAAGACTTTTCTATAGAAAAGTTGACCAAATGAAGACTTTTCTAAAGAAAAGTTAACTAAAGGAAGACTTTTCTATAGAAAAGTTGACCAAAGGAAGACTTTTCTATAGAAAAGTTGACCAAAGGAAGACTTTTCTATAGAAAAGTTGACCAAAGGAAGACTTTTCTATAGAAAAGTTGACCAAAGGAAGACTTTTCTATAGAAAAGTTGACCAAAGGAAGACTTTTCTATAGAAAAGTTGACCAAAGGAAGACTTTTCTATAGAAAAGTTGACCAAAGGAAGACTTTTCTATAGAAAAGTTGACCAAAGGAAGACTTTTCTATAGAAAAGTTGACCAAAGGAAGACTTTTCTATAGAAAAGTTGACCAAAGGAAGACTTTTCTATAGAAAAGTTGACCAAAGGAAGACTTTTCTATAGAAAAGTTGACCAAAGGAAGACTTTTCTATAGAAAAGTTGACCAAAGGAAGACTTTTCTATAGAAAAGTTGACCAAAGGAAGACTTTTCTATAGAAAAGTTGACCAAACGAAGACTTTTCTATAGAAAAGTTGACCAAAGGAAGACTTTTCTATAGAAAAGTTGACCAAAGGAAGACTTTTCTATAGAAAAGTTGACCAAAGAAAGACTTTTCTATAGAAAAGTTGACCAAAGGAAGACTTTTCTATAGAAAAGTTGACCAAAGGAAGACTTTTCTATAGAAAATTTGACCAAAGGAAGACTTTTCTATAGATAAGTTGACCAAAGGAAGACTTTTCTATAGAAAAGTTGGCCAAAGGAAGACTTTTCTATAGAAAAGTTGACCAAAGGAAGATTTTTCTATAGAAAAGTTGACCAAGGAAGACTTGTCTATAGAAAAGTTGACCAAGGAAGACTTTTCTATAGAAAAGTTGACCAAAGGAAGAATTTTCTATAGAAAAGTTGACCAAAGAAAGACTTTTCTTCTTTGCCTTTACATATAATATCAGTTCATCTTGGTTATGAGTCACATGTGCTTCATTTATAATTGATTTCTTTTAATGCAAATTTATTTGGTTTTTGACATTATCTCTGTTGGTGTTAGTTTATACGAGGTTAAGGAGTCATGTTATTCTTTGTCTTCATCTTATGTGTGTTCATTTCCCAAATTAAAAAAACTCACCTCGTAATGACTATATCATCATATTGTTATTTATGTCTTCTATAGAAATGTCCATCCATACATGCTTTCATATACATATATTTTGTTCTACTTTCTATATTTTTGTCATAGTCATCATCGTCATTATATATTAGTATTTTGAAACTGCAGGTGTCATGTTGAACTTTACGAAGCCAAAAAAATAAGGTAACAGATATTTTTATAAAAGACATTCACCACAAGACCCACAAAACATTTTCTAAGTCATATCTTCCTAATCGTCAACTTTTCTATAGAAAAGTCTTCCTATCGTCAACTTTTCTATAGAAAAGTCTTCCTATCGTCAACTTTTCTATAGAAAAGTCTTCCTATCGTCAACTTTTCTACACAAAAGTCTTCCTATCGTCAACTTTTCTATAGAAAAGTCTTCCTATCGTCAACTTTTCTATAGAAAAGTCTTCCTATCGTCAACTTTTCTATAGAAAAGTCTTCCTATCGTCAACTTTTCTATAGAAAAGTCTTCCTATCGTCAACTTTTCTATAGAAAAGTCTTCCTATCGTCAACTTTTCTATAGAAAAGTCTTCCTATCGTCAACTTTTCTGAAGAAAAGTCTTCCTATCGTCAACTTTTCTGAAGAAAAGTCTTCCTATCGTCAACTTTTCTATAGAAAAGTCTTCCTATCGTCAACTTTTCTATAGAAAAGTCTTCCTATCGTCAACTTTTCTATAGAAAAGTCTTCCTATCGTCAACTTTTCTATAGAAAAGTCTTCCTATCGTCAACTTTTCTATAGAAAAGTCTTCCTATCGTCAACTTTTCTATAGAAAAGTCTTCCTATCGTCAACTTTTCTATAGAAAAGTCTTCCTATCGTCAACTTTTCTATAGAAAAGTCTTCCTATCGTCAACTTTTCTATAGAAAAGTCTTCCTATCGTCAACTTTTCTATAGAAAAGTCTTCCTATCGTCAACTTTTCTATAGAAAAGTCTTCCTATCGTCAACTTTTCTATAGAAAAGTCTTCCTATCGTCAACTTTTCTATAGAAAAGTCTTCCTATCGTCAACTTTTCTATAGAAAAGTCTTCCTATCGTCAACTTTTCTATAGAAAAGTCTTCCTATCGTCAACTTTTCTATAGAAAAGTCTTCCTATCGTCAACTTTTCTATAGAAAAGCCTTCCTATCGTCAACTTTTCTATAGAAAAGTCTTCCTATCGTCAACTTTTCTAAAGAAAAGTCTTCCTATCGTCAACTTTTCTAAAGGAAAGTCTTCCTATCGTCAACTTTTCTATAGAAAAGTCTTCCTATCGTCAACTTTTCTATAGAAAAGTCTTCCTATCGTCAACTTTTCTATAGAAAAGTCTTCCTATCGTCAACTTTTCTATAGAAAAGTCTTCCTATCGTCAACTTTTCTATAGAAAAGTCTTCCTATCGTCAACTTTTCTATAGAAAAGTCTTCCTATCGTCAACTTTTCTATAGAAAAGTCTTCCTATAGTCAACTTTTCTATAGAAAAGTCTTCCTATCGTCAACTTTTCTATAGAAAAGTCTTCCTATCGTCAACTTTTCTATAGAAAAGTCTTCCTATCGTCAACTTTTCTATAGAAAAGTCTTCCTATCGTCAACTTTTCTATAGAAAAGTCTTCCTATCGTCAACTTTTCTATAGAAAAGTCTTATTATCGTCAACTTTTCTAAAGAAAAGTCTTCCTATCGTCAACTTTTCTATAGAAATGTCTTCCTATCGTCAACTTTTCTATAGAAATGTCTTCCCATCGTCAACTTTTCTACAGAAATGTCTTCCTATCTTCAACTTTTCTATAGAAATGTCTTCCTATCGTCAACTTTTCTATAGAAATGTCTTTCTATCGTCAACTTTTCTATATAAATGTCTTCCTATCGTCAACTTTTCTATAGAAAAGTCTTCCTATCGTCAACTTTTCTAAAGAAAAGTCTTCCTTCGTCAACTTTTCTATAGAAGTGTCTTAATATCGTCAAATTTTTAACTTAGAAATTGCTTGCTGGGTATACAAAATTATACCCTTAAAAAGAGACCACAACTGCAGGTATTCTAATGTCTGGGAATGAGTTGGTATAAAACGTAAAACTTCATTTTGTTTCTGAGTTGTATTTGAAATGTTGATTCGTCTGGTTTTTCTCAACATTTTGTATATCGTAAACCATATCATGATTTCTGGGTTCCTTTGCTTTTCGTCTTTTTTCTAAAGGTTTTGTTGTGTTACACCCTTAAACCAAATAAATCGTAGTGTATTCATGATAAATTTTACTATTCTTCCTTTTTTTGGGGTTTTTTCCATTTACATTTTTTATATTTGCAACAAACAGTTGCAAGTAAAAACCGCATAAGTTTTCTACACCTTTTGGAAGTGAATGAAGCCAACTATGGAAAATGTTTGCATTAAGAGAGGACAAAAAAGTTGTAAAAGACAATGGTTGTATCCAAACACCAACACAACAACATTATTTCCACACACATTTCCATGAGAAGCGAATGGAAAAACCTCAAACTAACGTTGTGACTTCATGGCGGCCACCAGCCTGACTGACTACAAAAATGACCCTAAACCTAATGTGAGATCTAAATCTAAAACCACATATACAATATGACGTTTTGAAGTTTTAGCAAGTGTATAAGAAAATTACTGACACACATACACAATTATAAACACATGGACTCAATACTAACTCCCCTGATAAATTCTAACTAGTAGATTTGAATGTGAAGTTTAAGCAAGTGTCAGCTTTAACCAAATAAAAATTATATTAAATAAATTATTTAAATAAAATGATATCAGGTAAAAATATTAAAATATATACAAAATTCTCCTACCCTAATAGGGGAGAAAAAAATTGACTAAAGGACAACATTTCTATAGAAAACTTGTCGATAGGTAGAAATGTTCTACAGAAAAGTTGCCGATAGGTCAACAATTCCATAGAAAAGTTGACAATATGACAACATTTCTATTGCTGACGATATGACAACATTTCTAAAGGAAATTTGAACATGGGACAACTTTTCTATAGAAAAATTTATGATAGGAACACATTTCTGTAGAAAAGTTGACGATAGGACACATTTCTAAAGAAAAGTTGACGATAGGAACACATTTCTATAGAAAAGTTGACGATAGGAAGACTTTTCTATAGAAAAGTTGACGATAGGAAGACTTTTCTATAGAAAAGTTGACGATAGGAAGACTTTTCTATAGAAAAGTTGACGATAGGAAGACTTTTCTATAGAAAAGTTGACGATAGGAAGACTTTTCTATAGAAAAGTTGACGATAGGAAGACTTTTCTTCAGAAAAGTTGACGATAGGAAGACTTTTCTTCAGAAAAGTTGACGATAGGAAGACTTTTCTATAGAAAAGTTGACGATAGGAAGACTTTTCTATAGAAAAGTTGACGATAGGAAGACTTTTCTATAGAAAAGTTGACGATAGGAGGACTTTTCTATAGAAAAGTTGAAGATAGGAGGACTTTTCTATAGAAAAGTTGACGATAGGAGGACTTTTCTATAGAAAAGTTGACGATAGGAGGACTTTTCTATAGAAAAGTTGACGATAGGAGGACTTTTCTATAGAAAAGTTGACGATAGGAGGACTTTTCTATAGAAAAGTTGACGATAGGAGGACTTTTCTATAGAAAAGTTGAAGATAGGAGGACTTTTCTATAGAAAAGTTGACGATAGGAGGACTTTTCTATAGAAAAGTTGACGATAGGAGGACTTTTCTATAGAAAAGTTGTAGATAGGAGGACTTTTCCATAGAAACGTTGACGATAGGAGGACTTTTCTTTTAAAAAGTTGACTATAGAAAGATTTTCTATAGAAATGTTGACGATAGGAAGACTTTTCTATAGAAAGGTTTACGACAGGAGGACTTTTCTATAGAAAAGTTGACGACAGGAGGACTTTTCTATAGAAAAGTTGACAATAGGAAGACTTTTCTATAGAAAAGTTGACGATAGGAAGACTTTTCTATAGAAAAGTTGACGATAGGAAGACTTTTCTATAGAAAAGTTGACGATAGGAAGACTTTTCTTTAGAAAAGTTGACGATAGGAAGACTTTTCTTTAGAAAAGTTGACGATAGGAAGACTTTTCTTTAGAAAAGTTGACGATAGGAAGACTTTTCTATAGAAGAGTGGACGATAGAAAGAAAAGTTGACTATGGGAAGACTTTTCTATAGAAAAGTTGACTTTGGGAAGACTTTTCTATAGAAAAGTTGACTTTGGGAAGACTTTTCTATAGAAAAGTTGACTTTGGGAAGACTTTTCTATAGAAAAGTTGACTATGGAAAAACTTTTTTATAGAAAAGTTGACTATGGGAAAACTTTTCAATAGAAAAGTTGACAATGGGAAAACTTTTCTATAGAAAAGTTGACTATGGTAAGACTTTTCTATAGAAAAGTTGACTATGGGAAGACTTTTCTATAGAAAAGTTGACTATGGGAATACTTTTTTATAGAAAAGTTGACTATGGGAGAACTATTTTATAGAAAAGTTGACTATGGGAAAACTTTTCAATAGAAAAGTTGACAATGGGAAAACTTTTCTATAGAAAAGTTGACTATGGGAAGACTTTTCTATAGAAAAGTTGACTATGGGAAGACTTTTCTATAGAAAAGTTGATTATGGGAAGACTTTTCATAGAAAAGTTGACTATGGGAAGACTTTTCTATAAAAAAGTTGACTATGGGAGACGTTTCTATAAAAAAGCTGACTATGGCAAAAGTTGACCATAGAAGAGTTGACCATGGAAATAGAAAAGTTGACTATGGAAAGACTTTTCTATAGAAAAGTTGACTATGGAAAGGCTTTTCTATAGAAAAGTTGCCTATCGGAAGGCTTTTCTATAGAAAAGTTAACTATGGGAAGACTTTCTATAGAAAAGTTGACTATGGGAAGACTTTTCTGTAGAAAAGTTGACTATGGGAAGATTTTTCTTTAGAAAAGTTGACTATGGGAAGACTTTGATATAGAAAAGTTGACTATGGGAAGACTTTTCTATAGAAAAGTTAATAGTAGGAAAACTTTTCTATAGAAAAGTTAATGATAGGAAGACTTCTCTATAGAAAAGTTGACAATGGGAAAACATTTCATTAGAAAAGTTGATGATAGGAAAACATTTATTTAGAAAAGTAAACGATAGTAAGACATTTCTTTAGAAAAGTTGCTAGTGGGAATAGCTTTATATTGAAATGTTATTGAGAGGAAGAGTTTTCCATCGTCGGCTGTAGCCTTTCCGTTTTGGTTAACCTCAAACTTATTGCGTATATTCATTATACACTTTCTCTCTTACTTTTACCATCCTCCAACTTTTAAGTTTTTATTATTTAATGTATTTTATAAATCCAATTTATATTCATGAAATTTTAAATTGGCCTCATCATGAATGTTAGAACATCATTAACCAGGAGATGAACAAAAATAAAAGTTGTACGTATGTTCAAACAACAGCAGGAGCAGCAGCAGCAGCAACAACATAAAGATGTGAAACAACAAACAACATTCTTCATGTTGTATATTATTTTTGAGTCATTATAAATTCATTTCAAACTTAGGTACAACATCAGTTGCATGGTTATTATCCTGTTGTGTTTAACATGTTCTTCCATTCACAGACGATGGAGGTCCTGGTCCCTTACAGTGATTACAATACCATCACAAACACCTTTTTGACAAAATTTTACAGGAGTAGGCTGACAGAAGGGACTCAGGCACGCATAGAAATCTGCAGACGAATAACAAAAATGCTCACACTCTGGTTGGTCGGCTGAGGGTTAACAAGTGCCAAGAATTAAAAAAAAAAATCTAGAAATTTGGGACTTTTTATCTCATGCATTAGAAGATTTAAGAAGGTATTTGTAAGCTTTTTAAAATGTTAAATAAGCTTTTGAATTTATAGACAATCTTTTCTACTTGGCAACCCTTTCTTTTGGTCTAGGTGTTAGTCACACCGCGGGTGCAACTGTATCAAAAAAACACCAAAAATGTTTTGAACACTAACTCATTTATGAGTTTTTTTTTTGAAAATTTGCGTTAATTCATTTACTCTGTCTCTGTTTTCCCCTCCTAACCATTTTGTTGTTGTTTAGGTGAAAATGTTAACGTTAGAATTTTAATGTTGTAATAATTTTGTACCGAATATGCCCACAGAAATGACAATAACTCATTTGATTTATGTCTGTGTATGTTTAAGTATAATAGAGTGAGACAGAAAAGAAAGAGTGTGTAATGTATTACTTTGTTGTCAGTTTAAATTGTCATCTGATCTTTGTTAAGAATATTAAAAATGCGTAAATTTTCTAGTCTACTCCGACTCCTCCTCTCAAACCAAAAAATCGGTCGTAGGTTAGAGTAATCGATTTAGCAAAAGTGTCAGGTTTTGGAATTGTAGATTTTTGCATAGAAATTAGATTTTCGTTAATGAAGAATGAAGGCGAAAATAAAGTAATAAATTAGAGTTATGACAGTGGAAAGAAGAGGAGTTTTAATTAAAAATAATAAATTTCTAAAAGGTCACACATCCCAAGAGGTCTATTTGCCAAATGAGGTAATAAATTATATAAGGACAATTTCCAACATAATCCTTTACAAATATTTTAACTAATTGGAAGAAAATAAATTATGACTGTTCAAAAAATTGTATAATCTAAAAGAATAAATTTTTAAAGGATACGATAGGAAAATATTTCTATATAAAAGCAGACGAAAGGACAACATTTCTATAAAAAAGTAGACGAAATGTAAACATTTCTGTAGAAAAGTTGACGATAGGAAGACTTTTCTATAGAAAAGTTGACGATAGGAAGACTTTTCTATAGAAAAGTTGACGATAGGAAGACTTTTCTATAGAAAAGTTGACGATAGGAAGACTTTTCTATAGAAAAGTTGACGATAGGAAGACTTTTCTATAGAAAAGTTGACGATAGGAAGACTTTTCTATAGAAAAGTTGACGACAGGAAGACTTTTCTATAGAAAAGTTGACGACAGGAAGACTTTTCTATAGAAAAGTTGACGACAGGAAGACTTTTCTATAGAAAAGTTGACGACCGGAAGACTTTTCTATAGAAAAGTTGACGACCGGAAGACTTTTCTATAGAAAAGTTGACGATAGGAAGACTTTTCTATAGAAAAGCTGACGATAGGAAGACTTTTCTATAGAAAAGCTGACGATAGGAAGACATTTCTATAGAAAAGTTGACTACCGGCAAACATTTCTATAGAAAAGTCAACGAAAGGCAAACGATAGGCAAACATTTGTATAGAAAAGTTGACGAAAGTACAAAATTTCTATAGAAAAGTTGACGAAAGGACAAAATTTCTAAAGAAAAGTTGACGAAAGGACAAAATTTCTATAGAAAAGTCGACGAAAGGACAAAATTTCTATAGAAAAGTTCACGATAGGACAAAATTTCTATAGAAAAGTTGACGATAGGCCAACATTTGTATAGAAAAGTTGACGAAAGGCAAACATTTCTATAGAAAGGTTGACGAAAAGCAAATATCTCTATAGAAAAGTTGACGAAGGGCAAACATTTTTATAGAAAAGTTGACGAAAGGCAAACACTTCTATAGAAGAGTTGACGAAAGGATAACATTTCTAAAGAAAAGTTGACAAAAGGAAGACATTTCTATAGAAAAGTTGACGAGAGGAAGATATTTCTATAGAAAAGTTGACGAAAAGAAGACATTTCTATAGAAAAGTTGACGAAACTAAGACATTTCTATAGAAAAGTTAACGAAACTAAGATATTTCTATAGAAAAGCTGACGATAGACAAACTTTTTTATAGAAAAGTTGACGGTAGACAAACTTTTCTATAGAAAGAAGACTTTTCTTAAAAAAAGTAGTTGATAGAAAGACATTTCTTTAGAAAAGTTGAAGATTGGACAACATTTCTATAGAAAAGTTGACGATAGGAAAAATTTTCCTTAGAAAAGACTTTTCCTTAGAAAATACTTTTCCTTAGAAAAGGAAGACTTTTCTTTATAGAAAATTCTTCCTTTTATAGAAAATTTGACGATAGGAAGAAATTTCTATAGAAAATTTGACGATAGGAAGAAATTTCCATAGAAAATTTGACGATAGGAAGAAATTTCAATAGAAAATTTGACGATATTAAGAAATTTCTATAGAAAATTTGACGATAGGAAGAAATTTCTATAGAAAATTTGACGATAGGAAGAAATTTCTATTGAAAATTTGACGATAGGAAGAAATTTCTATTGAAAATTTGACGATAGGAAAAAATTTCTATAGAAAATTTGACGATAGGAAAAAATTTCTATAGAAAATTTGACGATAGGAAAAAGTTTCTATAGAAAATTTGACGATAGGAAAAAGTTTCTATAGAAAATTTGACGATAGAAGAAATTTCTTTAGAAAATTTGACGATAGGAAGAATTTTCAATAGAAAATTTGACAATAGGAAGAAATTTCTATAGAAAATTTGACGATAGGAAGAATTTTCTATAGAAAATTTGACGATAGGAAGAATTTTCTATAGAAAATTTGACGATAGGAAGAATTTTCTATAGAAAATTTGACGATAGGAAGAATTTTCTATAGAAAATTTGACGATAGGAAGAATTTTCTATAGAAAATTTGACGATAGGAAGAATTTTCTATAGAAAATTTGACGATAGGAAGAATTTTCTATAGAAAATTTGACGATAGGAAGAATTTTCTATAGAAAATTTGACGATAGGAAGAAATTTCTATAGAAAATTTGACGATAGGAAGAATTTTCTATAGAAAATTTGACGATAGGAAGAATTTTCTATAGAAAATTTGACGATAGGAAGAATTTTCTATAGAAAATTTGACGATAGGAAGAATTTTCTATAGAAAATTTGACGATAGGAAGAAATTTCTATAGAAAATTTGACGATAGGAAGAATTTTCTATAGAAAATTTGACGATAGGAAGAATTTTCTATAGAAAATTTGACGATAGGAAGAATTTTCTATAGAAAATTTGACGATAGGAAGAATTTTCTATAGAAAATTTGACGATAGGAAGAATTTTCTATAGAAAATTTGACGATAGGAAGAATTTTCTATAGAAAATTTGACGATAGGAAGAATTTTCTATAGAAAATTTGACGATAGGAAGAATTTTCTATAGAAAATTTGACGATAGGAAGAATTTTCTATAGAAAATTTGACGATAGGAAGAATTTTCTATAGAAATTTTGACGATAGGAAGAATTTTCTATAGAAAATTTGACGATAGGAAGAATTTTCTATAGAAAATTTGACGATAGGAAGAATTTTCTATAGAAAATTTGACGATAGGAAGAATTTTCTATAGAAAATTTGACGATAGGAAGAATTTTCTATAGAAAATTTGACGATAGGAAGAATTTTCTATAGAAAATTTGACGATAGGAAGAAATTTCTATAGAAAATTTGACGATAGGAAGAATTTTCTATAGAAAATTTGACGATAGGAAGAATTTTCTATAGAAAATTTGACGATAGGAAGAATTTTCTATAGAAAATTTGACGATAGGAAGAATTTTCTATAGAAAATTTGACGATAGGAAGAATTTTCTATAGAAAATTTGACGATAGGAAGAATTTTCTATAGAAAATTTGACGATAGGAAGAATTTTCTATAGAAAATTTGACGATAGGAAGAATTTTCTATAGAAAATTTGACGATAGGAAGAATTTTCTATAGAAAATTTGACGATAGGAAGAATTTTCTATAGAAAATTTGACGATAGGAAGAATTTTCTATAGAAAATTTGACGATAGGAAGAATTTTCTATAGAAAATTTGACGATAGGAAGAATTTTCTATAGAAAATTTGACGATAGGAAGAATTTTCTATAGAAAATTTGACGATAGGAAGAATTTTCTATAGAAAATTTGACGATAGGAAAAAATTTCTATAAAAAAAAATTGACGATAGGAAGAATTTTCTATAGAAAATTTGACGATAGGAAGAAATTTCTATAAAAAAAATTTGATGATAGGAAGACATTTCTATAGAAAAGTGGACCAAAGGAGGACTTTTCTATAGAAAAGTGGTCCAAAGGAAAAATTTTCTATAGATGGTCGATAGGAAGACAAAAGTACTTGAAAAGTTAAAAGCCTTGAGAAAAGTTAACAATAGGATAACTTTTCTATAAGAAATTTAAATCACTTCACATAATTCCAATACCTAGAAATGACAAAGAATGCATTTCAGTATTTTTTTTTTATTAATGTCGTGCATGCATAGACACGTTTTTGTCTATCCGTCTATATATGGGACTTTGTATTAGAAAATTCATGTAATAAATTATGGTTTTAATATTATGCCAACAATTCAATGTAAATTGACAGGTCTAGCAAATTTGCAACTAACACTTGCACTCAAAACAGATAGACAGTCAGTGAGACGGACGGATATAGAAAGGGACAGAAAGACACCAACATACCCCCTTATCTGATATATGAAATAACCCAGCAGTTCGATATTTTATACTCGGGCGTCGATTTATATGATAGTCTTAAAAGCAAGGGAAGTGACTATAAGACTTGATATGTCACAACCGATAATTCGCTTTATGATATCAAGAAAGAAGTAAAATCATACCCTGCGGCTTAGGAACCTAAGTCTCTATATATGTTTTGAAACTGTAGGGTTAAAATCCTGAACAGCAAATGTGTATTTTTGTGTTCAAAATTATGTTAAAACATGACACTCTTACATGTTATACATATTTAAAGCATATTAGTCTGATTTAAAAGTATTTGTGTTGGAATTTTCTAAATAATCTCCACATGAATCCAGATTTTAGCTGGAAAAGAGTAAAAAAAAAGAACGAATGCACTTACTCCACCAACTGACAGAGTTTCAATGATAAACTTAACCAAAACAGCCAAAACTGTAAGAAATATTTTGTGGAGAATTTGCAAACTAAAATATTTATCTATGCCATAAATAATTATGGTACAGCCAGACTGTCAAGGTATAGGAGAAAAGTACTGTACTCATATTTAGGTACAAAAATACAAAATGATCGTAGCTATAGTCAAATCCAACAAAATTCCCCACAAATTTCCAAAACCTCGTATTAGTTGCAACTCCCCAATATATAAAACCCCGTTCCCTTTAACAATTTCTGTCATCTCACACACATGATGGATTTAAAAATGTTTGTGTATGAGTGTGCGTGATATTGAATTTAATCCAATTAGCATTACTTCAATTATAATTCTAATACCTGGTCATTAGAGAATTTCATTTTTGATGAACACAGAAAAATTATTATGTGGTCGTTATTGTTGTTTTTATTGTCTTGTACTCGTCCTTTTTTCATTCTGTTTATAAATGTATTTTTTGGATAAAACTAATTAGATACTGAAATCATTAAAAGCATGAGGTAATTAGAAACAATTAGACAGTAAATATGAAGTGCTTAAGGATTAAATAAACCGCAAACAAATCCGTATAGGCACTTTGTAATCAATTTGAAAATATTGATATCACTCATACGCTAGAGGGGGGAGATATTAATCATACGTTAAATACATACATTTCTATAGAAAAGTTGAGGAAAGGTAGACATTTCTATAGAAAAGTTGAGGAAAGAAAGACGTTTCTATAGAAAAGTTGACGAAAGCAAGACATTTCTATAGAAAAGTTGACGAAAGCAAGACATTTCTATAGAAAAGTTGACGAAAGGAAGACATTTCTATGGAAAAGTTAACGAAAGGAAGACATTTATATAGAAAAGTTGACAAAAGGCAGACATTTCTATAGAAAAGTTGATGAAAGGAAGACATTTCTATAGAAAAGTTGACGAAGGGAGACATTTCTATAGAAAAGTTGAGGAAAGGTAGACATTTCTATAGAAAAGTTGAGGAAAGGTAGACATTTCTATAGAAAAGTTGACGAAAGGAAAACATTTCTATAGAAAACTTGATGAAATAAAAACTCTTCTATAGAAGAGTTGACGAAAGGAAGACATTTTTATAAAAAAGTTGACGAAGAGAAGACATTTCTATAGAAAAGTTGAAGAAAGGAAGACATTTCTATAGAAAAGTTGACCTGCAAAATTTTTTTTATAAAAATGTTTCTATAGAAAATTTTTTGTTATAAAATTTTTTCTATATAACATTTTTGTTATAATTTTTTGTATACAAAATTTTCTATAGAAAAGTCTTTTTTTTTAATTTTTCTTTAGAAAATTTTTTATTTTAAAAATTTTTCTTTCGAAAATTTTTTGTTATATAAATTTTTCTATAGAAAATTTTTATGAAATTTTTTCAATAGAAAAATTTTTATATGAATTTTTTTCTTATATACATTTTTTTTTATGAAATTTTTTCTATAGAAAAAAAATTTTTATGAAATTTTTTCTATAGAAAAAATTTTTTTATGAAAATTTTTTCTATAGAAAAAATTTTCGTAATGAAATATTTTCTATAGAAAAAATTTTCGTAATGAAAAATTTTTTTATGAAATTTTTTCTATAGAAAAAATTTTTTAATGAAATTTTTTCTATAGAAAAAATTTTCTTAATGAAATTTTTTCTATAGAAAAATTTTTTTTATGAAATTTTTTCTATAGAAAAAATTTTTTAATGAAATTTTTTCTATAGAAAAAATTTTCTTAATGAAATTTTTTCTATAGAAAAAATTTTCTTAATGAAATTTTTTCTATAGAAAAAATTTTCTTAATGAAATTTTTTCTATAGAAAAAATTTTTTTATGAAATTTTTTCTATAGAAAAAAATTTTTTATGAAATTTTTTCTATAGAAAAAATTTCTTTATAAAATTTTTTCTATAGAAAAAATTTTTTTATGAAAATTTTTCTATAGAAAAAATTTTTTTATGAAAATTTTTCTATAGAAAAAATTTTTTTATGAAAATTTTTCTATAGAAAAAATTTTTTTATGAAAATTTTTCTATAGAAAAAATTTTTTTATGAAATTTTTTCTATAGAAAAAAATTTTTTATGAAATTTTTTCTACAGAAAAAATTTTTTTCTGAAATTTTTTCTATAGAAAAAATTTTCTTATGAAATTTTTTCTATAGAAAAATTTTTTATGAAATTTTTCCTATAGAAAAAATTTTTTTTTGAAAATTTTTCTATAGGAAAAATTTTTTTATGAAATTTTTTCTATAGAAAAAAATTTTTTATGAAATTTTTCAATAGAAAAAATTTTTTTATGAAATTTTTCTATAGAAAAAATTTTTTTATTAATTTTTTTTTTTTATAGAAAAATTATGTTTATGAAACTTTTTCTATAAAAAATTTTTTTTTTTATGAAAAGAAAATAGAAAAAAAAATTTTTATAATAATTTTTTTACGAAATTTTTTCTATAGCAAAAATTTATTCTGCTAACAAAAATTTTATTTGGAGCTTCCTTCCACTTTTAAATCAATGAACTGTATTAATTTTATACGCATTCTTTTCAAGGATCCACCGGCTTTTGAAGCAAAGTTTTGCTCATCAAATGATAAAAAAAGAAAAAGTTTTTGAAACTTTTTCTCAGCCATTGAGAAAAACTCAAAAAGTTTCAGCTGATATGAGTGTTAAATAAATAAAAATAAAGTTTTTTTGTGCATAAAAAAGTTAAAATAGGATAATAAGTAGCAAGTGAGAAATATCATACTAACTCTTTGTTTATATTAAAAAAAAAGGACCTTGAACATTAAAAATTAATTATAATGAAAGGTTGAGTTTAATGAGGGAACTTTTGGCGATAAGGTCAAATCTTGTTACTATAACATAGATAGCTTTGACTATACTATAATCAATAGAATATAGTTAGATCTGACTGTGTTATAGTCAGTTATAACTATACTATTGTCTTGTACTATAGAAAAGTCAACCAAAGGAATACATTTCTATAGAAAAGTCGATTAAAGGAAAACATTTCTATTGAAAAGTCGACTAAAGGAAGACATTTCTATAGAAAAGTCGACCAAAGGAAAACATTTCTATTGAAAAGTCGACCAAAGGAAGACATTCCTATAGAAAAGTCGACCATGGGAAGACATTTTTGAAGAAAAGTCGACCAAAGGAAGACACTTCTATAGAAAAGTCGACCCAAGGAAGACATTTCTATAGAAAAGTCGACCAAAGGAAGATATTTCTATAGAAAAGTCGACCAAAGGAAGACATTTCTATAGAAAAGTCGACCAAAGGAAGACATTTCTTAAGAAAAGTCGTCCAAAAAAAGACATTTCTATAGAAAAGTCGTACAAAAAAAGACATTTCCATAGAAAATTCGACCAAAGGATGACATTTCTATAAAAAAGTCGATCAAAGAAAGACATTTCTATAGAAAAGTCGACTAAAGGAAGACATTTCTATAGAAAAGTCGACCAAAAGAAGACATTTCTATAGAAAAGTCGACCAAAGGAAGACATTTCTATAGAAAAGTCGACCAAAGGAAGACATTTCTATAGAAAAGTCGACCAAAGGAAGACATTTCTATAGAAAAGTCGACCAAAGGAAGTCATTTCTATAGAAAAGTCGACCAAAGGAAGACATTTCTATAGAAAAGTCGACCAAAGGAAGACATTTCTATAGAAAAGTCGACCAAAGGAAGACATTTCTATAGAAAAGTCGACCAAAGGAAGTCATTTCTATAGAAAAGTCGACCAAAGGAAGACATTTCTATAGAAAAGTCGACCAAAGGAAGACATTTCTAAAGAAAAGTCGACCAAAGGAAGACATTTCTATAGAAAAGTCGACCAAAGGAAGACATTTCTATAGAAAAGTCGACCAAAGGAAGACATTTCTATAGAAAAGTCGACCAAAGGAAGACATTTCTATAGAAAAGTCGACCAAAGGAAGACATTTCTATAGAAAAGTCGACTAAAGGAAGACATTACTATAGAAAAGTCGACCAAAGGAAGACATTTCTATAGAAAAGTCGACTAAAGGAAGACATTTCTATAGAAAAGTCGACCAAAGGAAGACATTTCTATAGAAAAGTCGACTAAAGGAAGACATTACTATAGAAAAGTCGACCAAAGGAAGACATTTCTATAGAAAAGTCGACTAAAGGAAGACATTTCTATAGAAAAGTCGACCAAAGGAATACATTTCTATAGGAAAGTCGACTAAAGGAAGACATTTCTATAGAAAAGTCGACCAAAGGAAGACATTTCTATAGAAAAGTCGACCAAAGGAAGACATTTCTATAGAAAAGTCGACCAAAGGAAGACATTTCTATAGAAAAGTCGACCAAAGGAAGACATTTCTATAGAAAAGTCGACCAAAGGAAGACATTTCTATAGAAAAGTCGACTAAAGGAAGACATTTCTATAGACAAGGAAGACATTTCTATAGGAAAGTCGACCAAAGGAGGACCACAGGAAGGCAATTCTATAGAAAAGTCGAGATTTCTTAAGAAAAAGACTTCTTTTGATACCATAGTCACGTCTCACTATATCAAAGTCAGCTCTGATTATACCGTAGTCAACACTGACTATATTAAAGTCAGCTCTGACTATATTATAGTCAGCTTCGATAATAATATAATCAACTCTGACTTAACCTCTGACTGTCTATACTTTAGAAAACCCTAATATTTTACTTAGCAACCATATCCTTAACGAAAGTATTAATAAAAAAAATCTCCCGTTTCTTAAACAAATTCAAAAGAAAATTGCTTTTAAATCGAATTGAAATTAGAAACTTTTATTCAGTTATTAAAAAAAATGCCAAATAATTGGAGGTTTACAATTACATTCTTTGGATAAAAAAAAGAAGAAACCAAAATTATTTTTTACTTGAAATTGAATTGGAGTATCTATTTTTAGGGATTTGACTATCCCAGTCTAGCTGCTGTTTCCCATGGTTTTCTTCCACTTGGTATGCAAAATATGTGGCTTCATTATGCTTAAAATTTGATTTTCTTATCTCCAATTTTTTGTCGGTCTCCAATGCAGAGATTTTTTGTATCCTAACCACCATTTCACCATCATCGTCGTCGTATTTTGTTCCTATATAAAAATAATTTTGAAAATTTTTGTTTTGTATTGAATTCCAATTACTTTGTGATTCATGTTTCTACTCAAGTATTTGGTTTCTGAATATATTTTGGGGATTCTTTTTGGCTTTTATCTTCTTTGAGGATTTTTTCGATGGTTTTTTGTGTCATGTAATGTTTTTTCTAGCAGCAGCAATAAATAAACTTTAATGAGATTTGTTTTCTATTGCGATGATGGAATTTCAATTATTTACTTTGAAAAAAAAAAACAAATAAATGTTAAAATACATTTTCAAGTTCATCCTGGAGAATGAGAAAAAATGTTTAATTGTTCTTCAGCCCTAAACACCATTATCCTGGTCGGATTCGTTATATCAATCAGTCTGTCAACTACAATTTAAAAATTTGATCAAAAAATTTTTTCTATTTTCATCAAAAAAATTTTCTATAGAAAAATTTTCATCAAAAAATTTTTTCTATAGAAAAATTTTTTCTATAGAAAAAATTTCATAAAAAAATTTTTTCTATAGAAAAAATTTCATAAAAAAATTTTTTCTATAGAAAAAATTTCATAAAAAAATTTTTTCTATAGAAAAAATTTCATAAAAAAATTTTTTCTATAGAAAAAATTTCATAAAAAAATTTTTTCTATAGAAAAAATTTCATAAAAAAATTTTTTCTATAGAAAAAATTTCATAAAAAAATTTTTTCTATAGAAAAAATTTCATAAAAAAATTTTTTCTATAGAAAAAATTTCATAAAAAAATTTTTTCTATAGAAAAAATTTCATAAAAAAAATTTTTCTATAGAAAAAATTTCATAAAAAAAATTTTTCTATAGAAAAAATTTCATAAAAAAAAATTTTCTATATAAAAAAATCTCATAAAAAAATTTTTTCTATAGAAAAAATTTCATAAAAAAATTTTTTCTATAGAAAAAATTTCATAAAAAAATTTTTTCTATAGAAAAAATTTCATAAAAAAATTTTTTCTATAGAAAAAATTTCATAAAAAAATTTTTTCTATAGAAATAATTTCATAAAAAAATTTTTTCTATAGAAAAAATTTCATAAAAAAATTTTTTCTACAGAAAAAATTTCATAAAAAAATTTTTTCTATAGAAAAAATTTCATAAAAAAATTTGTTCTATAGAAAAAATTTCACAAAAAAATTGTTTCTATAGAAAAAAGTTATTTGTCTTTGTCTGTGTCTGTCTGTGTCTGTCTGTGTCTGTCTGTGTCTGTCTGTGTCTGTCTGTGTCTGTCTGTGTCTGTCTGTGTCTGTCTGTGTCTGTCTGTGTCTGTCTGTGTCTGTCTGTGTCTGTCTGTATCTGTCTGTGTCTGTCTGTGTCTGTCTGTGTCTGTCTGTGTCTGTCTGTGTCTGTCTGTGTCTGTCTGTGTCTGTCTGTGTCTGTCTGTGTCTGTCTGTGTCTGTCTGTGTCTGTCTGTGTCTGTCTGTGTCTGTCTGTGTCTGTCTGTGTCTGTCTGTGTCTGTCTGTGTCTGTCTGTGTCTGTCTGTGTCTGTCTGTGTCTGTCTGTGTCTGTCTGTGTCTGTCTGTGTCTGTCTGTGTCTGTCTGTGTCTGTCTGTGTCTGTCTGTGTCTGTCTGTGTCTGTCTGTGTCTGTCTGTGTCTGTCTGTGTCTGTCTGTGTCTGTCTGTGTCTGTCTGTGTCTGTCTGTGTCTGTCTGTGTCTGTCTGTGTCTGTCTGTGTCTGTCTGTGTCTGTCTGTGTCTGTCTGTGTCTGTCTGTGTCTGTCTGTGTCTGTCTGTGTCTATCTGTGTCTGTCTGTGTCTGTCTGTGTCTGTCTGTGTCTGTCTGTGTCTGTCTGTGTCTGTCTGTGTCTGTCTGTGTCTGTCTGTGTCTGTCTGTGTCTGTCTGTGTCTGTCTGTGTCTGTCTGTGTCTGTCTGTGTCTGTCTGTGTCTGTCTGTGTCTGTCTGTGTCTGTCTGTGTCTGTCTGTGTCTGTCTGTGTCTGTCTGTGTCTGTCTGTGTCTGTCTGTGTCTGTCTGTGTCTGTCTGTGTCTGTCTGTGTCTGTCTGTGTTTGTCTGTGTCTGTCTGTGTCTGTCTGTGTCTGTTTGTGTCTGTCTGTATCTGTCTGTGTCTGTCTGTGTCTGTCTTTTATAATTGTATTTTTCATTTGTAAGAAAAGCTTCAAATGCCTCAATTTAAAATGCAAACATATTAGGCTTATCAATTTTTATTCTTGCTATTAATGAGTGAAACCAATTTAAAGTGTAAATCCTTTAAACCCAAACTCCTCATGGCCTGAAAAGTATGATGTTAAATGTGTGTGTATGTGTATAAAACTAATGCATGTGTGAGTTTTAGTAAATGAATCCTTTTAATTTTGAAAATGCCATTTAAAAGCTTTTAATGTTTTCATCACTTTCGATTATCGTCACCGGCAACAACATCAGTCTCATCCTCATCAATTTTGTCTAAAACAAAGGCAAAACAATAAATGGACACACACATACATACATGTAAGCCTTAAGAGGAATACAACCAAAACGTTTAGGAGTCAAAACACTTGTCTAAACATTTTAGAGACTAGACTTCATATAGAAAATCCCATTAAATCTAACTCCCCTCCCACATATAGAAAATATTGTACCCTTACTATTACCAAACTAAACATCCTGTCTGGATCAGATTATTTTAAAAATGGTCACATACAATTTAGAAACATTATGAACATTATAGAAAAATATTGTTATATTTCTTTGTTTAAATTCTAAAAATTTCTCTTAATCTGAGTTCAGGAGAACCAAATTAAAAAGTCGTTAAAGTTTAAATAACTTTTAGCAAAAGAAAACAAGTGTTTCTCTGTTTGAACCAAAAAGTTTTGCCAAAATTTCATAAATTTTTACACCTTAACAATTTTTTATTTTTTAAAACGAAAACGATTAAATAAATCAAAAAGTTTTGCAAATTTAGCTAAAACGAAAACAATTGAAACTGTTACATTAAAAAAATGGCTTAAATATAAATTGTTTTTTATTTTTGAGTTTAAAATGATTTAGATTTTTTGTTAATAAGAAAACAAATTTAGACACGAGTTTTATTTTTTAAAATAAAAATATAAAACATGCAATAAATTTGCGAAACCCAGAAAACATTTTCATTTAAATGGGGAAAACAAACAAAGTTTGGATTTTTTGTATTACAATTTCGAGGAGACACTCAGACAGATTCGAGACAAACACAGACAGACACAGACAGACACAGACAGACACAGACAGACACAGACAGACACAGACAGACACAGACAGACACAGACAGACACAGACAGACACAGACAGACACAGACAGACACAGACAGACACAGACAGACACAGACAGACACAGACAGACACAGACAGACACAGACAGACACAGACAGACACAGACAGACACAGACAGACACAGACAGACACAGACAGACACAGACAGACACAGATAGACACAGACAGACACAGACAGACACAGACAGACACAGACAGACACAGACAGACACAGACAGACACAGACAGACACAGACAGACACAGACAGACACAGACAGACACAGACAGACACAGACAGACACAGACAGACACAGACAGACACAGACAGACACAGACAGACACAGACAGATACAGACAGACAGAATTTTTTCTGTAGAAACATTTTTATAAATTTTTTTCTATAAAAAAATTTTCATAACCAAATTTTTTTTTTTATAGAAAACATTTCATAACCAAATTTGTTTATAGAAAAATAACCAAATTTTTTTAAGAAAAATTTTCATAACAAAATTTTTTCTATAGGAAAATTTTCATAACAAAATTTTTTGTATAGAAAAATTTTCATAACAAAATTTTTTCTATAGAAAAATTTTCATAATAAAATTTTTTCTACAGAAAAATTTTCATAACAAAATTTTGTCAATAGAAAAATTTTCATAACAAAATTTTTCTCTATAAAAATCTTTTTAACAAAATTTTTTCTATAGAAAAGTTTTCATAACAAAATTTTTTCTATAGAAAAATTTTAATAACAAAGTTTTTTCTATAGAAAAATTTTTATAACAAATTTTTTTCTATAGAAAAATTTTCATAACAACATTTTTTCTATAGAAAAACTTTCATAACAAAATTTTTCCTATAGAAAAAAATTCATAACAAAATTTTTTCTATAGAAAAATTTTCATAAGAAAATTTTCATAGAAAAATCTTCATAAAAAAATTTTTTCTATAGAAAAACTTTCATAAAAAAATTTTTTCTATAGAAAAATTTTCATAGAAAAATTTTCATAAAAAAATTTTTTCTATAGAAAAATTTTCATAAAAAAATTTTTTCTATAGAAAAATTTTTTCTATAGAAAAATTTTCATAAAAAAATATTTTCTATAGAAAAATTTTCATAAAAAAATTTTTCTATAGAAAAATTTTCATAAAAAAATTTTTTCTATAGAAAAATTTTCATAAAAAAATTTTTTCTATAGACAAATTTTCATAAAAAAATTTTTTCTATAGAAAAATTTTCATAAAAAAATTTTTTCTATAGAAAAATTTTCATAAAAAAATTTTTTCTATAGAAAAATTTTCATAAAAAAATTTTTTCTATAGAAAAATTTTCATAACAAATTTTTTTCTATAAAAAAAGGTTCATAACAAATTTTTTTTTATAGAAAAATTTTCATAACAAAGTTTTTTCTATAGAAAAATTCGTTCGTTTTCTTTAAGGGTTCATGTGTTCTTATATAGAGGGGATGGATGAAGGATTTAAATTGCTAATATCTTATTTCTATACATTTAATCAACCATTTATTCTAATTTATTTATTTTTTCATAGATCACCTTTTGTCGTTGTCTGAATAGTTTAAAAAGTTACCTTTACGATATTAAAAAAAAATATTGGTTGTTTTTCCCTTCACATATCCTTTGAGATCTAACTATTTTTTTCAACGAAACCCCATATAAGCCAACAATTTGTACAAAAATGTAAAAAGTAGCAGAATAAAAAAACAACAAAACTAAATTACAAAGTTTTACCTTGATTTTATAAATTTTATTACATTTTTGTTGATGTTATATAAAATAGTTTTTGCAATTGTTTGCAAATAAATCGTGTGTCGTGTTTCCTTGGTTTTGGTGTTTCTGTTTTTGTTTTCGCAAAAACTTCTTTTTTGTTTTTCCGCCATCACAAGCAGGCGCCAATTTCCGCTTCCGCTTAATCGTAGTTTGTCGTCACGTGTTTTGTATACGTGACACGTCTGATGCCTTCCACTTTTTCTATTCCGTCCTTTTTCTATCCCTTTATTTAAGCTACGTAATAGTTTTATGTAAAAGATTTTTTATCTAGTGATTTTTTACATTTTTATTTTGGTTTTTAGTTAAGTTTTCTTTGATTTCCTATTTTGTTACTTTTTCGTATATGTTATATACGGAATGTTATGCCTTTTCCATGTTTGATGTGAAAAGTTTTTAGCCGATAATCTGGAGGTTTTTCGTTACACCTAACCTTACCTAAACTAATTGATAAAGAGCAAAAAGTATTTAAACAAAAATGTAAATCTCTTATATGATTTTTGGTAGCGATTTTAAAGTAGACACAAAGTCATAGTGAAGTTTAAGTCGTAGCCGAAACAGTCATAGTCTAAGTCATAGTCTAAGTCATAGTCTAAGTCATAGTCTAAGTCATAGTCTAAGTCATAGTCTAAGTCAAAGTCTAAGTCATAGTCAAAGTCATAGTCATAGTCTAAGTCATAGTCTAAGTCATATTCTAAGTATCAGTCTAAGTCGTAGTCTAAGTCATAGTCTAAGTCATAGTCTAAGTCATAGTCTAAGTCATAGTCTAGGTCATAGTCTAAGTCATAGTCTAAGTCATATTCTAAGTCATAGCCTAAGTCATAGTCTATGTCATAGTCTAAGTCATAGTCTAAGTCATAGTCTAAGACATAGCCTAAGTGATAGTCTAAGTTATAGTCTAAGTCATAGTATAAGTCATAGTCTAAGTCATAGTCTAAGTCATAGTCTAAGTCATAGTCTAAGTCATAGTCTAAGTCATAGTCTAAGTCATAGTCTAAGTCATAGTCTAAGTCATAGTCTAAGTCATAGTCTAAGTCATAGTCTAAGTCATAGTCTAAGTCATAGTCTAAGTCATAGTCTAAGTCATAGTCTAAGTCATAGTCTAAGTCATAGTCTAAGTCATAGTCTAAGTCATAGTCTAAGTCATAGTCTAAGTCATAGTCTAAGTCATAGTCTAAGTCATAGTCTAAGTCATAGTCTAAGTCATAGTCTAAGTCATAGTTTAAGTCATAGTCTAAGTCATAGTCTAAGTCATAGTCTATGTCATAGTCTAAGTCATAGTCTAAGTCATAGTCTAAGACATAGTCTAAGTCATAGTCTAAGTCATAGTCTAAGTCATAGTCTAAGTCATAGTCTAAGTCATAGTCAAAGTCATAGTCATAGTCTAAGTCATAGTCTAAGTCATAGTCATAGTCTAAGTCATAGTCTAAGTCATATTCTAAGTATCAGTCTAAGTCGTAGTCTAAGTCATAGTCTAAGTCATAGTCTAAGTCATAGTCTAAGTCATAGTCTAGGTCATAGTCTAAGTCATAGTCTAAGTCATATTCTAAGTCATAGCCTAAGTCATAGTCTATGTCATAGTCTAAGTCATAGTCTAAGTCATAGTCTAAGACATAGCCTAAGTGATAGTCTAAGTTATAGTCTAAGTCATAGTATAAGTCATAGTCTAAGTCATAGTCTAAGTCATAGTCTAAGTCATAGTCTAAGTCATAGTCTAAGTCATAGTCTAAGTCATAGTCTAAGTCATAGTCTAAGTCATAGTCTAAGTCATAGTCTAAGTCATAGTCTAAGTCATAGTCTAAGTCATAGTCTAAGTCATAGTCTAAGTCATAGTCTAAGTCATAGTCTAATTCATAGTCTAAGTCATAGTCTAAGTCATAGTCTAAGTCATAGTCTAAGTCATAGTCTAAGTCATAGTCAAAGTCATAGTCATAGTCTAAGTCATAGTCTAAGTCATATTCTAAGTATCAGTCTAAGTCGTTGTCTTAGTCATAGTCTAAGTCATAGTCTAAGTCATAGTCTAAGTCATAGTCTAAGTCATAGTCTAGGTCATAGTCTAAGTCATAGTCTAAGTCATAGTCTAAGTCATAGCCTAAGTCATAGTCTATGTCATAGTCTAAGTCATAGTCTAAGTCATAGTCTAAGACATAGCCTAAGTGATAGTCTAAGTTATAGTCTAAGTCATAGTATAAGTCATAGTCTAAGTCATAGTCTAAGTCATAGTCTAAGTCATAGTCTAAGTCATAGTCTAAGTCATAGTCTAAGTCATAGTCTAAGTCATAGTCTAAGTCATAGTCTAAGTCATAGTCTAAGTCATAGTCTAAGTCATAGTCTAAGTCATAGTCTAAGTCATAGTCTAAGTCATAGTCTAAGTCATAGTCTAAGTCATAGTCTAAGTCATAGTCTAAGTCATAGTCTAAGTCATAGTCTAAGTCATAGTCTAAGTCTTAGTTTAAGTCATAGTCTAAGTGAAAGTCGAATTCATAGTCTAAGTCATAGTCCAATTCATAGCGTAAGTCATAGTCTAAGTCATAGTCTAAGTCATAGTCTAAGTCATAGTCTAAGTCATAGTCTAAGTTATAGTCTAAGTCATAGTCTAAGTCATAGTCTAAGTATCAGTCTAAGTCATAGTCTAAGCCATAGCCTAAGTCATAGTCTAAGTCATAGTCTAAGTCATAGTCTAAGTCATAGTCTAAGTCATAGTCTAAGTCATAGTCTAAGTCATAGTCTAAGTCATAGTCTAAGTCATTGTCAAAGTCATAGTCAAAGTCATAGTCTAAGTCATTGTCTAAGTCATAGTCTAAGTATCAGTCTAAGTCATAGTCTAAGCCATAGCCTAAGTCATAGTCTAAGTCATAGTCTAAGTCATAGTCTAAGTCATAGTCTAAGTCATAGTCTAAGTCATAGGCTAAGTATCAGTCTAAGTCATAGTCTAAGCCATAGCCTAAGTCATAGTCTAAGTCATAGTCTAAGTCATAGTCTAAGTCATAGTCTAAGTCATAGTCTAAGTCATAGTCTAAGTCATAGTCTAAGTCATAGTCTAAGTCATAGTATAAGTCATAGTCTAAGTCATAGTCTAAGTCATAGTCTAAGTCATAGTCTAAGTCATAGTCTAAGTATCAGTCTAAGTCATAGTCTAAGCCATAGCCTAAGTCATAGTCTAAGTCATAGTCTAAGTCATAGTCTAAGTCATAGTCTAAGTCATAGTCTAAGTCATAGTCTAAGTCATAGTCTAAGTCATAGTCAAAGTCATAGTCAAAGTCATAGTCTAAGTCATTGTCTAAGTCATAGTCTAAGTATCAATCTAAGTCATAGTATAAGTCATAGTCTAAGTTATAGTCTAAGTCATAGTATAAGTCATAGTCTAAGTCATAGTCTAAGTCATAGTCTTAGTCATAGTCTAAGTCATAGTCTAAGTCATAGTCAAAGTCATAGTCTAAGTCATAGTCTTAGTCATAGTCTAAGTATCAATCTAAGTCATAGTCTAAGCCAAAGCCTAAGTCATAGTCTAAGTCATAGTATAAGTCATAGTCTAAGTCATAGTCTAAGTCATAGTCTAAGTCATAGTCTAAGTCATAGTCAAAGTCATAGTCTAAGTCATAGTCTAAGTCATAGTCTAAGTCATAGTCTAAGACATAGTATAAGTCATAGTCTAAGTTATAGTCTAAGTCATAGTATAAGTCATAGTCTAAGTCATAGTCTAAGTCATAGTCTTATTCATAGCCTAAGTCATAGTCTAAGTCATAGTCTAAGTCATAGTCAAAGTCATAGTCTAAATCATAGTCTAAGTCATAGTCAAAGTCATAGTCTAAGTCATAGTCTAAGTCATAGTCTAAGTCATAGTCAAAGTCATAGTCTAAATCATAGTCTAAGTCATAGTCTAAGTCATAGTCTAAGTATCAGTCTAAGTCATAGTCTATGCCATAGCCTAAGTCATAGTCTAAGTCATAGTCTATGTCATAGTCTAAGTCATTGTCTAAGTCATATACTAAGTCTAAGTCATAGTATAAGTCATGGTCTAAGTCATAGTCTAAGTCATAGTCTAAGTCAGAGTCTAAGTTAAGTCATAGTCTAAGTCAGAGTCTAAGTCATAGTCTTAGTCATAGTCTTAGTCAGAGTCTTAGCCATAGTCGAAGTCTAAGTCTAAGTCTTAGTCATAGTCATAGTCTTAGTCATAGTTTTAGTCATAGTCTTAGTCATAGTCTAAGTGTAAGTCTTAGTCATAGTCTAAGTCATAGTCTAAGTATCAGTCTAAGTCATAGTCTATGCCATAGCCTAAGTCATAGTCTAAGTCATAGTCTAAGTCATAGTCTAAGTCAGAGTCTAAGTTAAGTCATAGTCTAAGTCAGAGTCTAAGTCATAGTCTTAGTCATAGTCTTAGTCAGAGTCTTAGCCATAGTCGAAGTCTAAGTCTAAGTCTAAGTCTTAGTCTTAGTCATAGTCATAGTCATAGTCTTAGTCATAGTCTTAGTTATAGTCTTAGTCATAGTCTTAGTCATAGTTTTAGTCATAGTCTTAGTCATAGTCAAAGTCTAAGTCTAAGTCTAAGTCTTAGTCATAGTCTTAGTCATAGTTTTAGTCATAGTCTTAGTCATAGTCTGAGCTCAATTATAGCTTCATGCTTCAATGCTTTATACATCTTCTTTTGTTGAGCTTACATCAAGTTTTTCAAGGAAAATGATTTCATAGTGTATTGAGGATGTGTGGGTATATGAGTTTTTGTACTTAGACACATAAAAAAGGAATTATGCATAATCACAAATTACAACACTTAGATAAACAGAAGCAGCAAATGTAGCCAATAATAAGTTTCCTAATGCTAATATTTGGAACGGAAAACTATTTATGAAAAGTGTTTAGAAATGATAGCAATTTCCAAACAATATTTTCCTAAATACTAACAACAAAAAAAACACACATGAAAATGCACTTACGGGTAATGGGAAATGTAAGTAGTGGTAAGTATGTGATATGAGTAGATAAATGAATGTGTGTGTGTGTATGTGATATTTGGGTAAGACTTTAAATCTGTTTTATCTTAAGATGGTTTTAGGAAATGTTTCTTCATTCTCTAGAAATCTTTGCCAACTTCCATTCCCTTGGTTGTTTTTTGCTCAAAGAAAATAAATGAAAATTCATTCATTTTCTTAAGCATTAGCAAATGTTTGTTTGTTTGTATGTATGTGTGTGTGTGTGTGTGTGTATTTTTGCATACATACATTCATTCAAACAAATAATTGTAAGTATTTTGAGTTCTAAAGGAAATGAGGAAGGAAGGAAGAAATCAAACTAGAAAAAAACTTATTAAAAGTCAAGTTTGTATTTTTCTTCTTGTTTTTTTTCCATAATAACTTAAAAAATATAAACCAGAGCTTTTCTTTTTTTTTTTTTTTTTTTTTTTTTTTGTTACTAAAACATTTTTAAACACCTGGTGCTGCATGAAATTGACACGCTTGTTCTAGCTATTTTCCTAGTACTTTACCTAAATCTTCCCAGGAGGAGCAGGAGGGAGAGTATGTGCGTGTTTAGGAAACATTTGAAAAAGGTGCCAACATTTTATTGGTTCCTTTTTATGTTTAGGGAAAATCTTATTTAATAACAAATTGTTATTAAATATCTAGAATCTGCAACATTTACACAACATCACGTTTGAATTTTTATTAATAATCCCAGCAATCAGCAGCAATTGTCGTTGTCACAATAAAAAAAAAAACAAGAAATATGTGTAATCAAAGGAAAGGTACCCCCCTACCCTAATTTACAAATAAGTAAGAGTTGGGTGACATTTGGTTTAGATTTCAAAAGAAAAGTAAATGGTCTTGTCTCTAAAACCTTGTAACAAATATCCACTCAAATACAAAATTTCAGAAAGTTCATGTGTATGAGCTAATCCTTGAAACCAACAAAGTTTTTCTTGTTTGTCTAACAAACAATATCAATTCTTCAAAATTCAAAATTAATTTTATTTTTCAAATCCTTTAAGTCTTAGTTTTAAAATCTTAGAAGTTAACCTTAATTCTCACAATTTCAATAATCAAAATTTTGCTTAAAAATCCCTTTCCCTTACAACTGCTTCCTTAACCCTTTAATGAAACTAAGACTTTATTAAATCCTAAAATTTTTTTCATCTTTCAAAGATTTTTTAAGAGTTTTATGAACATATTTTTCATCTTTTCTCCAGTTTTTTTTTTTTTTTTCTCAAAAAGTAAAACTTTTTCCTAAAACTGAATTAAAAATTTTAAAATGATTATCATGTTTATGAGCTTAAAGTAGATTCATGCATCAACATCATGCATTTGCATGTAAATTCTTGTTAAGCACTTAAAGAAAATGTCAGAAAAGTGAAAGCAGTCTTTGAGCTGAGAAAGAGGAAAAATCAATTAAGAAGATTTGATTTAATTTTATTGAAATTAAAATGAAAAGCTTAAGAAGAAAATGGAAACAAGGCCTTGAACTTAAAATGGCACAAAAGAAACAATAAAGAGCCCAAGGCTAATTCTTAGCACTAAGAAAATTGATAAGCATCAAAAATTACTTAGACTATAAAATAGTTTATGGCATAAACTAAGACTATGACTTAGATTATGACTTAGACTATCACTTACAATATACTATGACTTAGACCATGACTTAGACTGTGAATTAGACTATGACTTAGACTTTGACTTCGACTATGACTGAGACATTGACTTAGATTATGATTTAGACCATGACTTAGACTATGACTTAGACTATGACTTAGACAATGGATTAGACTACGACTTAGACTATGACATAGACTATGACTTAGACTATGACTTAGACTTAGACTTAGACTATGACTTAGACTATGACTTAGACTATGACTTAGACTATGACTTAGACTATGACTTAGACTATGACTTAGACTATGACTTAGACTATGACTTAGACTATGACTAAGACTATGACTTAGACTATAACTTAAACTATGACTTAGACTATGACTTAGACTATGACTTAGATGTCTAAGACATGACTTAGTTTATGATTTAGACTATGACTAGACCATGATTTAGACTATGACTTAGACTATGACTTAGACTATGACTTAGACTATGACTTAGACTATGACTTAGACTATGACTTAGACTATGACTTAGACTATGACTTAGACTATGACTTAGACTATGACTTAGACTATGACTTAGACTATGACTTAGACTATGACTTAGACCATGACTTATACTATGACTTAGACTTAGTATATGACTTAGACTATGATTTAGACTATGACTTAGACTATGACTTAGACTTTGACTATGTCTTAGACCATGACTTAGTTTATGATTTAGACTATGACTTAGACCATGATTTAGACTATGACTTAGACTATGACTTAGACTATAACTTAGACTTTGACTATGTCTTAGACCATGACTTAGTTTATGATTTAGACTATGACTTAGACCATGATTTAGACTATCACTTAGACTATGACTTAGACTATGACTTAGACTATGACATAGACTATGACTAAACTTAGACTCTGACTTAGACTATGACTTAGACTATGACTTAGACCATGACTTATACTATGACTTAGACTTAGTATATGACTTAGACTATGACTTAGGCTATGACTTAGACTATGACTTAGACTATGACTTAGACTATGACCTAGACTATGACTTAGACTAAGACTTGGACTATGACTTAGACTATGACTTAGACTATGACTTAGACTATGACTTAGACTATGACTTAGACTATGACTTAGACTATGACTTAGACTATGACTTAGACTATGACTTAGACTATGACTTAGACTATGACTTAGACTATGACTTAGACTATGACTTAGACTATGACTTAGACTATGACTTAGACTATGACTTAGACTATGACTTAGACTATGACTTAGACTATGACTTAGACTATGACTTAGACTATGACATAGACTATGACTTAGACTATGACTTAGACTATGACTTAGACCATGACTTAGACTATGACTTAGACTATGACTTAGACTATGACTTAGACTATGACTTAGACTATGACTTAGACTATGACTTAGACTATGACTTAGACTATGACTTTGACTATGACTGAGACTATGACTTAGACTATGACTTAGACTATGACTTAGACTATGACTTAGACTATGACTTAAACTATGACATAGACTACGACTTAGACTATGACTTAGACTATGACTTAAACTATGGCTTAGACTATGACTTAGACTATGACTTAGACTATGACTTAGACTATGACTTTGACTTTTACTATGATTTAGACTATGACTTAGACCATGACTTAGACTATGATTTAGACTAAGACTTAGACTTTGACTATAACTTATACCATGACTTAGTTTATGATTTAGACTATGACTTCGACTTTTACTTAGACTATGACTTAGACTATGACTTAGACTATGACTTAGACTATGACTTAGACTATGACTTAGACTATGACTTAGACTATGACTTAGACTATGACTTAGACTATGACTTAGACTATGACTTAGACTATGACTTAGACTATGACTTAGACTATGACTTAGACTATGACTTAAACTATGACTTAGACTACGACTTAGACTATGACTTAGACTATGACTTAAACTATGGCTTAGACTATGACTTAGACTATGACTTAGACTATGACTTAGACTATGACTTAGACTATGACTTAGACTATGACTTAGACTATGACTTAGACTATGACTTAAACTATGACTTAGACTACGACTTAGACTATGACTTAGACTATGACTTAAACTATGGCTTAGACTATGACTTAGACTATGACTTAGACTATGACTTAGACTATGACTTAGACTATGACTTAGACTATGACTTAGACTATGACTTAAACTATGACTTAGACTACGACTTAGACTATGACTTAGACTATGACTTAAACTATGGCTTAGACTATGACTTAGACTATGACTTAGACTATGACTTAGACTATGACTTAGACTATGACTTAGACTATGACTTAGACTATGACTTAGACTATGACTTAGACTATGACTTAGACTATGACTTAGACTATGACTTAGACTATGGCTTAGACTATGACTTAGACTATGACTTAGACTATGACTTAGACTATGACTTAGACTATGACTAAGACTATGACTTTGACTTTTACTATGATTTAGACTATGACTTACTCTATGACTAAGACTATAACTTTTAGTTTCTTTTTTTTTGATTTCTTAAATTTTTAATATTGCAATCTTTAATTTTGTATCCCAATTTGATCTCCCTCTGTTTAGCTTTTGTCTGAGGATGCTCTGCATTATTCAGCTGCTGATTCCAAATTGAAGCTGATTCTACAATAATAACGAGTACTATTCTCTCTAGTTCGTTTAGTTTTGGTTTGGTTTTGCTCCTCATGCATAAGTAGTAAATAGTTTTATGCTTTAACTAAATTCAGACATGGTCTGGTAAGTTTTCAAAAATAAGTTTTCTTGAACGAATGAAAGATGGAACGAATGAAGGAATGAATGAATGAACGTATGAATGTGGTGGTTAGGAGCAAATTGGATGAAAACTCAAAGGTTTCCGCATAATTGTAAAGATAATTTAAGCGGTTGAGTAAATTTACAAAAGAAAGTTTTTACTACTAAGCAAAAGCAGCAGCAGCAGCAAAAAAGTAAAGGAAACTTGGAAAAGTAGAAGAAAAATAAGAAAAATATTCTAGAAAAGATAACAAGAACAACAAATACAAACAAAACGCATTCAACTATTCAACAAGATGTTGCATCTACTTTTCTTTCTTCTTCTATATAAAAGGAAGAGACGTCATGAAGCACATACACAGCTAATGGCGGTTATATCCTTTTGTAAGCAAGGGGAAAAGGAAGGTAGCAAGGATCTGGAAAAAAAAAACTTAGAGAAGAATTTGTAAGCATGAGCTTGAAGTGGTTTATGGAATTTTAAAATTCAATTGAAGGTGAAGCTTCTCATTAAGTTCATTATGGTAAATTTCCCAGAAAATCCTGATCATTAGTGTTGCAGATTATTGAATTTTTTAAAGATTTATCTGGGAAAAAATTGAATTTTTTTCAGTTCTAATAAGAAGTTTATGATTTTTTGATTATTTGGAAATATTTTATTTACAATTCCTAAGAAATTGGTATGATTTTAAACTTATGGTTTAATGTTGAACTTAATTTTATTTCAGATTTTTTCCTTTTTTTTGCATTTAAATTTTTTTTGCATTTAAATATTAATTTGGTTTTTTTATTTTTTGGATTTACGTCCACTTAGAGTTTCATTCACTTATAAACAAATTTTCTACCCCAAAAAAAAAATAAATGTTTAAACAACAAAACTAAAGTGGTAAGAATGGGGGAAATAAAAATGCACTTAACTTTCAACAACACCGAAAACAAACTTCATTCATGCCACTTGTGGCAGGAAAGTAGGATGAGGGTGAATTTGTGCTCTAAAATGGAATTAGCTGAAATAAAAAAATACCAAATTTGGGTTCACCCTATGAAACTAAAAAAATCCACCAGAAAAACTCAACATAAGTCTTATCAAAGATCCAGTCATATTTTTAGAAGAAGCTTTACTTAAAGCTCTAGCCATACTAAAGATCAAGTCATAACTCTTATTATTGTGTTGGCTTAACCTGCAGTCCCGATTATGATACTTCTTCTTCTTCTGTTATCCTTGACTCCCAGTGGAGCATAGGGCCGATTATGGTACATCTAACCATTTTTATTTAAGAATAGGGTAAAGGGTAAAAATGGGTGTAAAAGGGTAAAAATGGGTGTAAAAGTCTATAAGTGTAACTGCCTCTAGCCAAAATTAAATCACAAAAAAGGTCAGAATTGTATTAAATTACAGTTGAAAACAGCTGCAATATAATAAAATAACTGAAAAAAAATTAAATAACAAAAATTCTCAAACTTTAATGCAAATAAATACCAAAACATATTAAGCCATTTTTTTTACTTTTCACCCCATAATTTTTTAAAAGTTCCCGGCACTACAACCAGAAAAAAAATATTCAGGTGCATGCAACACAGTTTTTTTTTTTTTTTTTTTTGTTGTAACTACAAAAAAATTGTTAAACAAAAGTTTTAAATTTTAACGAATTTGTATTTAGTTATTTTATTTCGGGATAGTAAAAAATAGTAAAAGTTTAAGTTGGGGAAAATATGGGAGGAAAAACTACAGCGGAAATACAACAATAGAGTAGAAGTTAAAAAAAATTCAGTTTTAACGCCAAGAGGCAGGAACTCCATTAAGGGCAGCAAATAATCAGGAATTTAGTATCCCATAAAGCTTTTACTATGCAAAGACCTATAATTGGACTATAAAAAAACCTACGATTAGACTATATAAAGATCCACGATTGGACTATATAAAGACCCACGATTGGACCATATAAAGACCTACGATTGGACTACAAAAAGACCTACGATTGGACTATATAAAGACAAATGATTGGACTATATAAAGGCCTACGATTGGACCATATAAACACCCACAATTGTACAATATAAAGATCTCAGATTAAACTATATAAAGACCCACGATTGGACCATATAAAGACCCACGATTGGACTACATAAAGACCCACGATTGGACTATATAAAGACCCACGATTATACTATATAAAGACCCACGATTGGACTATATAAAGATCCGCGATTAGAATATATAAAGACATACGATTGGACTATATAAAGACCTATGATTTAACTATATAAAGACCTACGATTGGACTTTATAAAGACCTACGACTGGACTATATAAAGACCTAAAATTGGACTATATAAAGACCTACGATTGGACTATATAAATACCTACGATTGGACTATATAAAAACCAACGATTGGATTGTATAAAGACATACGATTTCGCTAAAGAAAAACCAACAATTAGACTATATAAAAACCTCCGATTGGACTATATAAAGACCTACGATTGGACTATATAAAGACCTCCGATTGGACTATATAAAGACCTCCGATTGGACTATATAAAGACCTAAAATTGGACTATATAAAGACCTACGATTGGACTATATAAAGACCTACGATTGGACTATATAGAGATCTATACTATATAGAGACCTACGATTAGACTATATAAAGACCTACGATTGGACTATATAAAGACCAACAATTGGACTATATAAAGACCTACGATTGGACTATATAAAGACCTAAAATTGGACTATATAAAGACCTACGATTGGACTTTATAAAGACCTACGATTGGACTATATAAAGACCTACGGTTGGACTATATAAAGACCTACGATTGGACTATATAAAGACCTACGATTGGACTATATAGAGACCTACGGTTGGACTATATAAAGACCTACGATTGGACTATATAAAGACCTACGATTGGACTATATAGAGACCTACGATTGGATTATATAAAGACCTACGATTGGACTATATAGAGACCTACGATTGGATTATATAAAGACCTACGATTGGACTGTATAAAGACCTACGATTGGACTATATAGAGACATACGATTGGACTATATAAAGACCTACGATTGGACTATACAAAAACCTACGATTGGGCTATATAAAGACCTACAATTGGGCTATATAGAGACCTACGGTTGGACTATATAAAGACCTACGATTGGACTATATAAAGACCTACGATTGGACTATATAGAGACCTACGATTGGATTATATAAAGACCTACGATTGGACTATATAGAGACCTACGATTGGACTATATAGAGACCTACGATTGGATTATATAAAGACCTACGATTGGACTATATAGAGACCTACGATTGGACTATATAAAGACCTACGATTGGACTATACAAAAACCTACGATTGGACTATATAAAGACCTACAATTGGGCTATATAGAGACCTACGATTGGACTATATAAAGACCTACGATTGGACTATGTAAAGACCAACGATTGGGCTATATAAAGACCTATATTTGGACTGTACAATGACCTACGATTGGACTATATAAAGACCTACGATTGGACTATATAAAGACCAACGATTGGACTATATAAAGACATACAATTGGACTGTATAAAGACCTACGATTGGGCTACATAAATACCTACGATTAGACGGTATAAAGACCTACAATTGGACTTTATAAAAACCTACAATTGGACTTTATAAAGACATGCAATAAATCAATATAAAGACCTGCGAATGAACTATATAAAGACCTACGATTGGACTATATAAAGACCTACAATTGGACTATATAAAGACCTACAATTATACTATATAAAGACCCACGGTTGGACCTACGATTGGACTATATGAAGACCTACGATTAGACTATATAAAGACCTACAATTGGACTATATAAATACCTACAATTAGACTATATAAAGACTTACGATTAGACTATATAAAGACCTACGATTGGACTATATAAAGATCTACAATTAGACTATATAAAGACCTCGGATTGGACCATATGAAGACCTACGATTGGACTATATAAAGACCTATGATTGGACTATATAAAGATCTACAATTAGACTATATAAAGACCAACGATTGAACTATATAAAAACATATGACTGGACTATATAAAGACCAACGAATGGACTGTATAAAGACATACGATTGGACTATATAAAGACTAACGCTTGGACTGTATAAAGACCAACAATTGGACTGTATAAAGACTCACGATTGGACTATATAAACTTCTACGATTGTACTATACAAAGACCTACGATTGGAATATACAAAGACCTACGATTGGACTTCATAAAGACCCACGATTGGAATATACAAAGACCTACGATTGGACTTCATAAAGACCCACGATTGGACTATATAAAGACCCACTATTGGACTATATAGAGACCTACAATTAGACTATATAAAAACCTGCAATTAGAATATAAAAAGACCTACGATTGGACTATATACAGACCTACGATTGAACTATATAAACACCTACGATTGGACTATAAAAAGACACGCGATTGGACTATAAAAAAACCAAGGATTGGACTATACAAAGACCAACAATTGGACTGTATCAAGACCTACGAGTGGACTATATAAAGACCTGCGATTGGACTATATAAAGAGCAAAGATTGGACTGTATAAAGATCTGTTATTGGACTATATAAAGACATACGATTGGACTATATAAAAACCGACTATTGGACTATATAAACCCCTACGATTGGACTATATAAAGACCTACGATTATACTATATAAAGACCAACGATTGGAATATACAAGGACCTACGATTGGGCATGTAATTATGTTAGAACCTATTTCTATATATCTCTTTTCCCAACTCCATTCTATTTGTTACTCCTTCAACTCCAATAAATTGCCTTTATTACTTCCTTAAAATTGTTTTTCCAAATTATGAGTTACTTGTAATTTCTGCACTTTTCCACTCAAACTGTGAAAACTTTTCGCATACAAGTGTATCCTGGCATTCCTGTCAAAACTATTTTTACCTTTATCCCAAGAAAATAGTATTTAACAGTGTCTAGACACGTTCACTGGCTGCTTTTAGCTGCTGCAATTTCTATAAATAATTTTCTAAAAAAACAAACATAAGAAAAATATTTATTTAGCGAAAAATACCAAAATATGACAAAGTGGAAAACTTAGCACTAAATGTAAAAGAATAAAGGGAAAATAATAAAGACGAAGTTGTGGACAAAGTGTCGGTGTAAGAGATTAAGTTTAAATAGTTTTATGACGCCAAAGTTTAAAAGATATTGAGGAAAAAAAAATTTAAAACAATTTTAAATATAGCAGTTACTTCTTTAAATCTTTTAAAATGCGATTTTTATATTATTTTTTTACAATTTATTATGTTTAAAAATTTCTCTTGATATTATTAAAAAAACCTCACCAAATATTTTGTGGCATTGGATTTTATTTATATAAAATTCCAACAATTTTTGAAACACTGAAATCCTTGTAACTATTGTCGCTGCTTGTACAAGTTACAAACTCCATCGGATCCCACTCCTTAATTAATATTATTCAACAGACAACTCCGTGTTATGTGGTTACGCATGTTGGCTGGGAACTATGTGTAGCAAAGTACACTGGGGTAGTTTGCTTAAAATATATGTGTAAAAGTAAATTTTTCAGACTAAAGACCTACGATAAAGACCTACGATTGGACTATATAAAGACCTACGATTGGACTATATAAAGACCTACGATTGGACTATATAAAGACCTACGATTGGACTATATAAAGACCTACGATTGGACTATATAAAGACCTACGATTGGACTATATAAAGACCTACGATTGGACTATATAAAGACCTACGATTGGACTATATAAAGACCTACGATTGGACTATATAAAGACCTACGATTGGACTATATAAAGACCTACGATTGGACTATATAAAGACCTACGATTGGACTATATAAAGACCTACGATTGGACTATATAAAGACCTACGATTGGACTATATAAAGACCTACGATTAGACTATATAAAGACCTACGGTTGGACTATATAAAGACCTACGATTGGACTATATAAAGACCTACGATTGGACTATATAAAGACCTACGATTGAACTATATAAAGACCTACGATTGGACTATATAAAGACCTACGATTGGACTATATAAAGACCTACGATTGGACTATATAAAAACCTACGATTGGACTATATAAAGACCTAACATTGGACCATATAAAGACCTACGATTGAACTACATAAAGATCTACGATTGGACTATATAAAGACATAAGATTGGACTATATAAAGAATCACGATTGGACTATATAAAGAGCTACGATTGGACAATATAAAGACCTACTGTTGAACTATATAAAGACCTACGATTGGACTTTATAAAGACCTACGATTAGACTATATAAACCCCTACGGTTGGACTATATTAAGACCTACGATTGGACTTTATAAAGACCTACGATTAGACTATATAAACCCCTACGATCGGACTATATAAAGATCTACGATTGGACTATATAAAGTCTTACGATTGCACTATGTAAAGACCTTCGATATATAAAGACCTACGATTGGACTACATAAAGAGCAACGATTGGACTATATAAAGACCTACGATTAGAATATAAAAGGACCTACGATTGGACTATTTAAACACCTACTATTGGACTATATATAATTCTACGATTAGACTATATAAAGACCTAAGATTGGATTATATAAAGACCTTTCATTGGACTATATAAAGACCTACGATTGGATTATATAAAGAGCTTCGATTGGACTGTATATAAACCAACGATTGGACTACATAAAGACCTACGATTAGACTATATAACATCTATGATTAGACTATATAAATACCAACGATAAGACTATATAAAGATCACGATTGGACTATATAAAGACCAACGATTAGACTATATAAAGACCTAAGATTGGACTGTATAAGGACCTACGTTTGGACCATATAAAAATCTACGATTGGACTATATAAAGACCTACAATTGGACTATATAAAGACCTACGATTTTACTATATAAAGACCTAAGATTGGACTATGTAAAGACCTACGATTGGACTATATAAAGACCTACGATTGGACTATATAAAGACCTACGATTGAACTACATAAAAACCTACGATTAGACCATATAAATACCTACAATTGGACTATATAAAGACCTACGATTGGACTATATAAAGACCTACGATTTTACTATATAAAGACCTAAGATTGGACTATGTAAAGACCTACGATTGGACTATATAAAGACCTACGATTGGACTATATAAAGACCTACGATTGGACTATATAAAGACCTACGATTTTACTCTATAAAGACCTAAGTTTGGACTATGTAAAGACCTACGATTGGACTATATAAAGACCTACGATTGGACTATATAAAGACCTACGATTGGACCATATAAAGACCTACGATTGGACTATATAAAGACCTACGATTGGACTATATAAAGACCTACGATTGGACTATATAAAGACCTACGATTGGACTATATAAAGACCTACGATTGGACTATATAAAGACCTACGATTGGACTATATAAAGACCTACGATTGGACTATATAAAGACCTACGATTGGACTATATAAAGACCTACGATTGGACTGTATAAAGACCTACGATTGGACTATATAAAGACCTACGTTTGGACTATATAAAGACCTACGATTGGTCTATATAAAGACCTACGATTGAACTATATAAAGACCTACATTTAGACTATATAAAGACCTACGAATGGACTATATAAAGACCTACGATTGGACGTTATAGAGACCTTCAATTATTTTTCTATATCACTTAGTTTTTTCAGGATGACTCATTAGTTGTATAATGAGTCAGCAGCTTTAGGATAACTCAGCAGTTTAGGGATGACTTAGCATGTAAGGAATAAAAAGCAGTTTTAGAATGATTTAACAGTGTAAGGACGACTCAGCTATTCAGAATGAGCTAGCTTTTTTAGGATGACTCAGCAGTTTTTTATGACTCTACGTTTTATGATGAAGCATTAGTTTTAGATGAGAATGAGAGCATATTTGGAATATGTAGTAGTTTAACGATGATTTAGCAGTTTTAGGATAACTGGGCTATTCAGAATGATCTAGCAGTTTTAGGATGACTCAGCAATTTTTTATAATTTTTCTACGTTTTATGATGACGCATTAGTTTTAGAATGAGAATGAGAGCATTTTTAGAATATGTAGAAGTTTTATGATGATTTAGCAGTTTTAAGATGACTCAGCTGTTCAGAATGAGCTAGCAGTTTTAGGATGACTCAGCAGTTTTTTATGACTCAATGTTTTATGATGAGTCTTCATAAATCATAGTTTTATAATGAAAATAAGAGCATATTTAAAATACATTGGAGTTTTCGGATGACTCAGCTGTTTAGAATGAGCTAGCGTTTTTAGGATGACTCATTAGTATTTTATGAATCTACATTTGATGATGACTCATTAGTTTGAGAATGAAACTGAGTGCATATTTATAATACGTAGCTATTTTAGGATGACTCAGCTGTTCAGAATGAGCTAGCAGTTTAGGATGACTCAGCAGTTTCTTATGACTCTACGTTTAATGATGACTCATTAGTTTTAGAATGAAAATGAGAACATATTTAGAACACATTGCAGTTTTCGGATGACTCAGCTGTTTAGAATGAGCTAGCGTTTTTAGGATGACTCATTAGTATTTTATGAATCTACATTTGATGATGACTCATTAGTTTGAGAATGAAACTGAGTGCATATTTATAATACGTAGCTATTTTAGGATGACTCAGCTGTTCAGAATGAGCTAGCAGTTTAGGATGACTCAGCAGTTTCTTATGACTCTACGTTTAATGATGACTCATTAGTTTTAGAATGAAAATGAGAACATATTTAAAATATGTAGCAGTTTTAGGATGACTCAGCTGTTTAGGATGAGCTAGCGTTTTTAGGATGACTCATTAGTATTTTATGAATCTACATTTGATAATGACTCATTAGTTTGAGAATGAAACTGAGTGCATATTTATAATACGTAGCTATTTTAGGATGACTCAGCTGTTCAGAATGAGCTAGCAGTTTAGGATGACTCAGAAGTTTCTAATGACTCTACGTTTTATGATGACTCATTAGTTTTAGAATGAAAATGAGAACATATTTAGAACACATAGCAGTTTTAGGATGACTCAGCTGTTCAGAATGAGCTAGCAGTTTTAGGATGACTCAGTAGTTTTTTTATGACTCTACGTTTTATGATGACTTATTAGTCTTAGAATGAAAATGAGAGCATATTTAGAATACGTAGCAGTTGTAGGATGATTTAACAGATTTAGGATGACTCAGTTGTTGAGAATAAGCTAGCAGTTTTAGGATGACTCAGAAGTTTTTTATAATTCTACTTTTTATGTTGATTCATTAGTTGTAGAATGAAAACAAGAGCATTTTTATAATACGTAGCAGTTTTAGGATGACTGAGCTTTTTAGAATGAGCTAGCAGTTTTAGGATGACTCAGTAGTTTTTTACGATTCTACTTTTTTTCAAAAAGGTAGAAGCTGTTTAAATTGCTCTGCCCCTATGCGCTTAGAAGAATTCGTGATTATATTTAAATTTAGTTGTAGAAAACTAAGCAAATAAGAAAAAAAAATAATACTTATATTTTATACATGAGTATTTTGATATAGTCTCTAGCTTGTTCTTCATTTCCGCAAAATATTTAGTTGTTACCTTTAATACCCCCAGTCAAATGCCATTTAACCGACACAGACTATTCCTGCCTTTATGCGCATATTTCCATAGAATCCAAAAATTTGAAATGCAAGAGCAATATCATCGTCATCATCAGTGGCAGTGGCAGCTTCAGCATCAGCAGCAATTTCAAACCAAAACATCAGCTGCCTTAACAGCAGAACATATGGTTGTCATGTATGCGGTGAAATACTACAGCAATCATGCCACAAATTTAAACACTAACTTCATGCAACACATACATGGTAGGTTTAAGCCTTGCAACATTACACTGGTTAACAAAATATGTAAGAAAAAAAAACATGCAATCTTACTAACATTATCCGGCGACAACAAAATGTAAAAACGACAATGTCAATGACAATGTTTGCCACTAAAATAAAAAAAGGTGCCAAACGGTATTCATGCCACATTCAGAGACACTGAACACTCGGTTTATTGCCAACATAAACAAATGCATGAAATTAGCAACAGCAGGAGTGAAAAAAGTCATAAATATATGAAAGAAATTTAAAACTTGTTTAAGGACATAAAAAGGACGAAATCAAAAATGGTAGAATTTGAAGGAAAATTTAACTCATTTTAAATAAAAAGTGTTAATGTTTGGTTTTAGAAAACTTTATCAATTTTTTTCAAAATTAGCTTAAAAGCTCAAGTCTCTGTGCTACGAAACCTTCCCCTTTAATATCACATATTCCCCTTAAATGACTAATTAGATTACCCATCTTAATTTCTAAGTCTACAAATACAATTTGGTTTTCTTGTACAAGATTTTATTTTAATATTGTTAATAAATAATTTTCCTGCGTGCTCAAAAGTTTTCCCAAATTCGCTTCTTTAGACTTAATCTAGTTATAAACTCATTATTGCTTCCCCTTAACTTTCACTTCCCTCATATGTGTTTGTGATAAGGACTCTAAGTCCTTGACGATAACTGACAAGAAGACAATGTTTTAGGCAAGAAATACAAAAAATTATAATAAGATTTTGTTTAAGAAACTAAGAAGTTAATTAAATTTGTCATTTGTTAGGTAAAATTCCAATTAATTTAAATTAGTTTTGCCACACACACATTAAAAGATTTGCACATAAAGAAGATTTTCATTTAAATGAAATTGAAGAGCATTAGAAATAATTGAAGAAAATCTAAAATTAGGCAGAAATAAAATAAGATAAAAAAAACAATTCTTTAAAATTTTTCTATAGAAAAAATTTCACTAGAAAATTTTTCTCTAGAAAAAATTTAAGAATATTTTACTACAGAAAAAGTTATTTAACAAAATTTTTCTATAGAAAAAATTTCTTTAAGAAAATTTTTCTATAAAAAAAATTTCTTTAAGAAAATTTTTCTATAGAAAAAATTTCTTTAAGAAAATTTTTCTATAAAAAAAAATTTCTTTAAGAAAATTTTCTATAGAAAATCAAGATAAATAAAAAATTTTTCTATAGAAAATTTTTCCATCAGAAATTTTTTTTATCAAAAATTCATTAAGAAAATTTTTCTATAGAAAAATCGTCATTAAGAAAATTTTTCTAAAGAAAAAATTCATTAAGAAAATTTTTCTATAGAAAAAAATTCATTAAGAAAATTTTTCTATAGAAAAAAAATTCATTAAGAAAATTTTTCTATAGAAAAAATTTAATTAAGAAAATTTTTCTATAGAAAAAATTTCATTAACAACATTTTTTCTATAGAAAAAATTTCATTAAGAAAATTTTTTCTATAGAAAAAATTTAATTAAGAAAATTTTCTAAAGAAAAAATTTCACTACGAAAATTTTTCTATAGAAAAAATTTCATTAAGAAAATTTTTTCTATAGAAAAAATTTTATTAACAAAATTTTTCTATTGAAAAAATTTTACTAGAAAATTTTTCTCTAGAAAAAATTTTAGAATATTTTACTATAGAAAAAGTTACTTAACAAAATTTTTCTATAGAAAAAATTTTTTAAGAAAATTTTTCTATAGAAAAAATTTCTTTAAGAAAATTTTTCTATAGAAAAAATTTCTTTAAGAAAATTTTTCTATAGAAAAAATTTCTTTAAGAAAATTTTTCTATAGAAAATCAAGATAATTAAAAAAGTTTTCTATAGAAAATTTTTCCATCAGAAATTTTTTTTATCAAAAATTCATTAAAAAAATTTTTCTATAGAAAAAACGTCATTAAGAAAATTTTTCTAAAGAAAAAAATTCATTAAAAAAATTTTTCTATAGAAAAAATTTCATTAAGAAAATTTTTCTATAGAAAAAATTTCATTAAGAAAATTTTTCTATAGAAAAAATTTCATTAAGAAAATTTTTCTATAGAAAAAATTTCATTAAGAAAATTTTTCTATAGAAAAAATTTCATTAAGAAAATTTTTCTATAGAAAAAATTTCATTAAGAAAATTTTTCTATAGAAAAAATTTCATTAAGAAAATTTTTCTATAGAAAAAATTTCATTAAGAAAATTTTTCTATAGAAAAAATTTCATTAAGAAAATTTTTCTATAGAAAAAATTTCATTAAGAAAATTTTTCTATAGAAAAAATTTCATTAAGAAAATTTTTCTATAGAAAAAATTTCATTAAGAAAATTTTTCTATAGAAAAAATTTCATTAAGAAAATTTTTCTATAGAAAAAATTTCATTAAGAAAATTTTTCTATAGAAAAAATTTCATTAAGAAAATTTTTCTATAGAAAAAAATTCATTAAGAAAATTTTTCTATAGAAAAAATTTCATTAAGAAAATTTTTCTATAGAAAAAATTTCATTAAGAAAATTTTTCTATAGAAAAAATTTCATTAAGAAAATTTTTCTATAGAAGAAATTTTCTATAGAAAAAATTTCATTAAGAAAATTTTTCTATAGAAAAAATTTCATTAAGAAAATGTTTCTATAGAAAAAATCACATTAAGAACATTTTTCTATATAAAAAATTTCATTAAGACAATTTTTCTATAGAAAAAATTTCATTAAGAAAATTTTTCTATAGAAATAATTGCATTAAAAATTTTTTCTATCGAAAAAATTGCATTAAGAAATTTTTTCTATAGCAAAAATTGCATTAAGTAATTTTTTCTATAGAAATAATTTCATTTAGGATTTTTTTTCTATAGAAAAAATTTCATTAAGAATTTTTTCTATAAAAAAACATTTAATTAAAATTTTATTCTTTATAAAAGTTTTCTATAGAAAAAATTTTATTAAGAAATTTTTTCTATTGAAAAAATTTTATTAAGGATAATTGTTTCTATAGAATAATTTCTTAATAAAATTTTTTCGATAGAAAAATTTTTATAAAGAATAAAATTTTAATTAAATTTGTTTTTATAGAAAAAATTTCTTAATAAAATTTTTTCTGTAGAAAAAATTTCTCAATAAAATATTTTCTACAGAAAAAATTTCATTAAAAAATTTTCGTAGTGAAATTTTTTCTTTAGAAAAATTTTCTTAATTAAATTTTTCTATAGAAAAAATTTTCTTAATTAAATTTTTTCTATGGAAAAAATTTTCTTAATGAAATTTTTTCTATAGAAAAAATTTTCTTAATGAAATTTTTTCTACAGAAAAAATTTTCTTAATGAAATTTTTTCAATAGAAAAAATTTTCTTAATGAAATTTTTCTATAGAAAAAATTTTTTTAATGCAATTTTTTCTATAGAAAAACTTTTCTTAATGAAATTTTTTCTATAGAAAAATTTTCTTAATGAAATTTTTTCTATAGAAAAATTTTCTTAATGAAATTTTTTCTATAAAAAAATTTTCTTAATGAAATTTTTTCTATAGAAAAATTTTCTTAATGAAATTTTTTCTATAGAAAAATTTTCTTAATGAAATTTTTTCTATAGAAAAATTTTCTTAATGAAATTTTTTCTATAGAAAAATTTTCTTAATGAAATTTTTTCTATAGAAAAATTTTCTTAATGAAATTTTTTCTATAGAAAAATTTTCTTAATGAAATTTTTTCTATAGAAAAATTTTCTTAATGAAATTTTTTCTATAGAAAAATTTTCTTAATGAAATTTTTTCTATAGAAAAATTTTCTTAATGAAATTTTTTCTATAGAAAAATTTTCTTAATGAAATTTTTTCTATAGAAAAATTTTCTTAATGAAATTTTTTCTATAAAAAAATTTTCTTAATGAAATTTTTTCTACAGAAAAATTTTCTTAATGAAATTTTTTCTATAGAAAAATTTTCTTAATGAAATTTTTTTATAGAAAAATTTTCTTAATGAAATTTTTTCTATAGAAAAATTTTCTTAATGAAATTTTTTCTATAGAAAAATTTTCTTAATGAAATTTTTTCTATAGAAAAATTTTCTTAATGAAATTTTTTCTATAGAAAAATTTTCTTAATGACATTTTTCTATAGAAAAATTTTCTTAATGAAATTTTTTCTATAGAAAAATTTTCTTAATGAAATTTTTTCTATAGAAAAATTTTCTTAATGAAATTTTTTCTATAGAAAAATTTTCTTAATGAAATTTTTTCTATAGAAAAATTTTCTTAATGAAATTTTTTCTATAGAAAAATTTTCTTAATGAAATTTTTTTATAGAAAAATTTTCTTAATGAAATTTTTTCTATAGAAAAATTTTCTTAATGAAATTTTTTCTATAGAAAAATTTTCTTAATGAAATTTTTTCTATAGAAAAATTTTCTTAATGACATTTTTCTATAGAAAAATTTTCTTAATGACATTTTTCTATAGAAAAATTTTCTTAATGAAATTTTTTCTATAGAAAAATTTTCTTAATGAAATTTTTTCTATAGAAAAATTTTCTTAATGAAATTTTTTCTATAGAAAAATTTTCTTAATGAAATTTTTTCTATAGAAAAATTTTCTTAATGAAATTTTTTTTTTTTTTATGAAATTTTCTTGATGAAATTTTTTATAGTTAAAATTTTTCATAGTTTAAGTCATAATTTAAGTCATACTTTAAGTCATAGTCTAAGTCATAGTCTAAGGCATAGTCTAACTCATGGTCTAAGACATAGTCTAAGTCATAGTCTAGGTCATAGTCTAAGCCATAGTCTAAGTCATGGTCTAAGTCATAGTCTTAGTCATAGTCCAAGTCCTAGTCTAAGTCATAGTCAAAGTCATTGTCTGAATCATAGTCTACGTCATAGTCTAAGTCATAGCCTAAGTCATAGTCTAAGACATAGTCTAAGTCATAGTCTAAGTCATAGTCTAAGTCATAGTCCAATTCATAGCGTAAGTCATAGTCTGAGTCATAGTCTAAGTTATTGTATAAGTCGTAGTTTAAGTTATAGTCCAAGTCATAGTCTAAGTCTTAGTCTGAGTCATAATCTTAGTATTTGTCTTTAACCTTTAGGCAAAACCTTTTAATAGAGAGACAAATTTAATTAATTTAACTCTTAGTCAATTTACATGTCGTTTTGTTCCTGTAAGTCCTTAACAAAAAATGCCATTGAAAAATAACAACAAATTAATTTAAAGCAACAAATAATGATTTCTATACGCTCCTTTATTCCCCAACTTAAGGACTTCAATTCTGCTCTACCTTAACATACTTACAATTTAAATAGATTAACTAAGGACAAAAAGGACATTCACATAAGAAATCTTTTACTATTACACAAAAAAATGGGGAGGAAAAAAAGCAATTGTCTAATGACAATTATATAACATTTAAGGCAAATGTAGTTACATCCTTATAATAAACAAAGTCTCCTTCTTTCTCTTAAAAGGTCGTTTTTCAAAGAAAACTAAAAATAAATGACATTTTAACAATTGAGGTTTGTTTCAGTTCCAGGACTTAAAAGTATCCACAAAAATTTGTCTCAAAATAAAACTCAACCTAAAAACTTAAATGTTTATTTGTAAGTACAAAATTCTTAGTAATTTGGCCAAAATAAATAAAATTTAAGTCATTTTTGAGAAAAAGATCCATAACAGATTTAAACAACTGACTTTGACAATTTTTTGATGAGATTTTTTTAAAAATGTTTGTTTGTGTCCTTAGTCCTGATTCAAATAAGTTTCTCTGGAAATTAACTTTTTTTTCTTAAATCTGCATTAATCAATATGTGATGAAGTTTTGAAAATTACAATAAGAAATTTATACACTAATTTTTAAAAGCACACACACACGCACACATATTCATAAGGATATTCTAGAATTTGAATATCCTTATGCATAAAGTAAGTGAAGGTTTTCCTTTCATAGACATTTTCATCATCATCCTTATTGTCATCCTTGATAAGGAATTTGCTTATTTGAAGTTTTGTTTTCAGTTTCAGAAGAAATATTTCATTTAATTTGTAACCGAATGACTTTGCAGAGAAAAAACAGGGGCGTCATAACCTGAGAGAACAATAATCTTACACCTGGTTCCGACTTAAACTACAACATAGACTCTTAATTAGACTATGACTTAGACTCTGACTTAGACTATGACTTAGACTATGACTTAGACTATGACTTAGACTATGACTTAGACTATGACTTAGACTATGACTTAGACTATGACTTAGATTATGACTTAGACTATGACTTAGACCCTGACTTAGACTATGACTTAGACTATGACTTAGACCGTGACTTAGACTATGACTTAGACTATGACTTAGACTATGACTTAGACTATGACTTAGACTATAACTTAGACTATGACTTAGACTATGACTTAGACTATGACTTAGACTATGACTTAGACTATGACTTAGAGTATGACTTAGACTATGACTTAGACCATGACTTAGACTATGACTTAGACTATGACTTAGACTATGACTTAGACTATGACTTAGACTATGACTTAGACTATGACTTAGACTATGACTTAGACTATGACTTAGACTATGACTTAGACTATGACTTAGACTATGACTTAGACTATGACTTAGACTATGACTTAGACTATGACTTAGACTATGACATAGACTATGACTTAGACTATGACTTAGACTATGACTTAGACTATGACTTAGACTATGACTTAGACTATGACTTAGACTATGACTTAGACTATGACTTAGACTATGACTTAGACTATGACTTAGACTATGACTTAGACTATGACTTAGACTATGACTAAGACTATGACTTAGACTATGACTTAGACTATGACTTAGACTATGACTTAGACTATGACTTAGACTATGACTTAGACTATGACTTAGACTATGACTTAGACTATGACTTAGACTATGACTTAGACTATGACTTAGACTATGACTTAGACTATGACTTAGACTATGACTTAGACTATGACTTAGACTATGACTTAGACTATGACTTAGACTATGACTTAGACTATGACTTAGACTATGACTTAGACTATGACTTAGACTATGACTTAGACTATGACTTAGACTATGACTTAGACTATGACTTAGACTACGACTTAGACTATGACTTAGACTATGACTTAGACTATGACTTAGACTATGACTTAGACTATGACTTAGACTATGACTTAGACTATGACTTAGACTATGACTTAGACTATGACTTAGACTATGACTTAGACTATGACTTAGACTATGACTTAGACTATGACTTAGACTATGACTTAGACTATGACTTAGACTATGACTTAGACTATGACTTAGACTATGACTTAGACTATGACTTAGACTATGACTTAGACTATGACTTAGACTATGACTTAGACTATGACTTAGACTATGACTTAGACTATGACTTAGACTATGACTTAGACTATGACTTAGACTATGACTTAGACTATGACTTAGACTATGACTTAGACTATGACTTAGACTATGACTTAGACTATGACTTAGACTATGACTTAGACTATGACTTAGACTATGACTTAGACTATGACTTAGACTATGACTTAGACTATGACTTAGACTATGACTTAGACTATGACTTAGACTACGACTTAGACTATGACTTAGACTATGACTTAGACTATGACTTAGACTATGACTTAGACTATGACTTAGACTATGACTTAGACTATGACTTAGACTATGACTTAGACTTAGACTTAGACTATGACTTAGACTATGACTTAGACTATGACTTAGACTATGACTTAGACTATGACTTAGACTATGACTCATACTATGACTTTGAATATGACTTAGACTATGACTTAGACTATGACTTAGACTATGACTTAGACTATGACTTAGACTATGACTTAGACTATGACTTAGACTATGACTTAGACTATGACTTAGACTATGACTTAGACTATGACTTAGACTATGACTAAGACTATGACTTAGACTATGACTTAGACTATGACTTAGACTATGACTTAGACTATGACTTAGACTATGACTTAGACTATGACTTAGACTATGACTTAGACTATGACTTAGACTATGACTTAGACTATGACTTAGACTATGACTTAGACTATGACTTAGACTATGACTTAGACTATGACTAAGACTATGACTTAGACTATGACTTAGACTATGACTTAGACTATGACTTAGACTATGACTTAGACTATGACTTAGACTATGACTTAGACTATGACTTAGACTATGACTTAGACTATGACTTAGACTATGACTTAGACTATGACTTAGACTATGACTTAGACTACGACTTAGACTATGACTTAGACTATGACTTAGACTATGACTTAGACTATGACTTAGACTATGACTTAGACTATGACTTAGACTATGACTTAGACTATGACTTAGACTATGACTTAGACTATGACTTAGACTATGACTTAGACTATGACTTAGACTATGACTTAGACTATGACTTAGACTATGACTTAGACTATGACTTAGACTATGACTTAGACTATGACTTAGACTATGACTTAGACTATGACTTAGACTATGACTTAGACTATGACTTAGACTATGACTTAGACTATGACTTAGACTATGACTTAGACTATGACTAAGACTATGACTTAGACTATGACTTAGACTATGACTTAGACTATGACTTAGACTATGACTTAGACTATGACTTAGACTATGACTTAGACTATGACTTAGACTATGACTTAGACTATGACTTAGACTATGACTTAGACTATGACTTAGACTATGACTTAGACTACGACTTAGACTATGACTTAGACTATGACTTAGACTATGACTTAGACTATGACTTAGACTATGACTTAGACTATGACTTAGACTATGACTTAGACTATGACTTAGACTTAGACTTAGACTATGACTTAGACTATGACTTAGACTATGACTTAGACTATGACTTAGACTATGACTTAGACTATGACTTAGACTATGACTTAGACTATGACTTAGACTATGACTTAGACTATGACTTAGACTATGACTTAGACTATGACTTAGACTATGACTTAGACTATGACTTAGACTATGACTTAGACTACGACTTAGACTATGACTTAGACTATGACTTAGACTATGACTTAGACTATGACTTAGACTATGACTTAGACTATGACTTAGACTATGACTTAGACTATGACTTAGACTATGACTTAGACTATGACTTAGACTATGACTTAGACTATGACTTAGACTATGACTTAGACTATGAATTAGACTATGACTTAGACTATGACTTAGACTATGACTTAGACTATGACTTAGACTATGACTTAGACTATGACTTAGACTATGACTTAGACTATGACTTAGACTATGACTTAGACTATGACTTAGACTATGACTTAGACTATGACTTAGACTATGACTTAGACTATGACTTAGACTATGACTTAGACTATGACTTAGACTATGACTTAGACTATGACTTAGACTATGACTTAGACTATGACTTAGACTATGACTTAGACTATGACTTAGACTATGACTTAGACTATGACTTAGACTATGACTTAGACTATGACTTAGACTATGACTTAGACTACGACTTAGACTATGACTTAGACTATGACTTAGACTATGACTTAGACTATGACTTAGACTATGACTTAGACTATGACTTAGACTATGACTTAGACTATGACTTAGACTATGACTTAGACTATGACTTAGACTATGACTTAGGCTATGACTAAGACTATGACTTAGACTATGACTTAGACTATGACTTAGACTATGACTTAGACTATGACTTAGACTATGACTTAGACTATGACTTAGACTATGACTTAGACTATGACTTAGACTATGACTTAGACTATGACTTAGACTATGACTTAGACCATGACTTAGACTATGACTTAGACTATGACTTAGACTATGACTTAGACTATGACTTAGACTATGACTTAGACTATGACTTAGACTATGACTTAGAATATGACTTAGACTATGACTTAGACTATGACTTAGACTATGACTTAGACTATGACTTAGACTATGACTTAGACTATGACTTAGACTATGACTTACACTATGACTTACACTATGACTTAGGCTATGACTTAGACTATGACTTAGGCTATGACTAAGACTATGACTTAGACTATGACTATGACTTAGACTATGACTTAGACTATGACTTAGACTATGACTTAGGCTATGACTAAGACTATGACTTAGACTATGACTATGACTTAGACTATGACTTAGACTATGACTTAGACTATGACTTAGACCATGACTTAGACTATGACTTAGACTATGACTTAGACTATGACTTAGACTATGACTTAGACTATGACTTAGACTATGACTTAGACTATGACTTAGACTCTGACTTAGACTATGACTTAGACTATGACTTAGACTATGACTTAGACTATGACTTAGACTATGACTTAGACTATGACTTAGACTATGACTTAGACTATGACTTAGACTATGACTTAGACTATGACTTAGACTATGACTTAGACTATGACTTAGACTATGACTTAGACTATGACTTAGACTATGACATAGACTATGACTTAGACTATGACTTAGACTATGACTTAGACTATGACTTAGACTGTAACTTAGACTATGACTTAGACTATGACTTAGACTATGACTTACACTATGACTTAGACAATGACTTAGAGTATGACTAAGACTATATCTTAGACTACGCCTTTGACTATGACTTAGACTATGACTTAAATTATGACTTAAACTATGACTTAGGCTATGACTTAGACTATGACTTTAACTATTACTTATACCCCTTAAATTTTCTACGCTTTTAATTTCTGGTAAGTTTTTTTTTAGTGACTTATCATTATTTTTCTTAAATTGTTATTGTGATTTCTTATATTTATGTATGTGTGTACGAGAAATAAGTATGTTCTTCAATTCTAGGCGCCCTACAGTTCAAAGAACGTTATATAACCCGAGTAACTTAAAGCAAAATATGTAGTTTTATAAAATATAAAGTATGATGGTATTTTAGTGCACTACTTTCTTTTATAGTTGATTTTGTTGCTATTATTTAGCCAATATTTTTCAAATACTTCGGGGTATTATTAGATATTCTTTTGAGTACTTTAGAACATGTTTGTGCATGATTTTAAAATTTTAGAATTTTTGCTGTTTTTTTTTTTTTTGTTTTGTTTTTTGCTCCTCTTGTATTGCACTCTGACATATTAGACTATTCAATTTAGTCTTAGAAATTGTAGCTTTTCCTTCTTCCTTTTTTTTTGCCCAAGACATATAAGACCAGACATATTGTGAACATTTTTCAAAAGGCATGTTTATGCATGTAGACTATTTGCTAAACATATGTATGTGTGTTAACTGTCAAATATGTAGTAACTAAAGGTTGTTAGTTGTAATGGTTAAGGTTTAGGGAGGATTTCAAATTGGGGAGTTAATACTTGAGAATAAAGTTTGTAGTTTTGAAGGATTTTAAATTTATTGGTTACTACCCTAATACAAATTCTTGTAAAATTCTTTCACTTTATTGAGGGTATGAAGGGGGTTTCATATATTGAGTCAGAGTCGTTCATATATAGATTTTCATTAAAGTCTAAAGAATTTATTTAGTTATTTCCTAAGTGTCGTCTGGGCATGATGAGCTTGTAGTTTTTTTTTTTATTTTTCGCAGGCCATAAAGAACAATTGTTATAAAATCTAAAAATTCCCCAAGGACCTCATTCTCCCCCTCACCTTAAGCAATTTAAAAAGAAAACAATCTAAACTACTATTAAAAAAATATATATTCGAAACTTATGTTTAGAATTTTCAGGCTAGGAGTTGGTGGAGGGATCATATATAAGTGTTTCCTTTTCAAGGATTTTATTTATTTTATTTTGTATCGTTTGCCTTATCATGTTGATAGTTGTTTATCATTAAGGAGACATGTTAAAATAATGACCACTCCTACCTTGACAATGAAAAATTGTTAACAGAAGAAAAAATGTTGTAAAATAAAAACCAAAAAAAAAATAAACCTGAATATTTTAAATGAAAGTCCCTGGAGTTTTAATGATATTTTAGAATTTATTTTTTTTTTTATATTTTTGATAATTTTTCCACTTTCTCTTACTTAAAATTTCTTAACATATTTAATGTTAGAAAAACCTCGATTTAGTTTTTAATTAAAGAAATTTTGAATTTTTAGATTTAGATTTCTAAAAACAAAGATATATTACTTTTTAGGTTTTCTGAGATTTAATTTTTTTAAAGCAAAAAATAGAAGAATTTTCTTTATGAATTTTTTTCCATAGAAAAATTTTCTTAATGAAATTTTTTCTATGGAAAAATTTTCTTAATAAAATTTTTTCCATAGAAAAATTTTCTTTATGAAATTTTTTCTATAGAAAAATTTTCATTAAGAAAATTTTTCTATAGAAAAAATTCATAAAGAAAATTTTTCTATGGAAAAAATTTCATAAAGAAAATTTTTCTATAGAAAAAATTTCATAAAGAAAATTTTTTGAAATTTGTTCTATAGAAAAATTTTCTTAATGAAATTTGTTCTATAGAAAAATTTTTTTAATAAAATTTTTTCTATAGAAAAATTTTCTTAATGAAATTTTTTCTATAGAAAAATTTTCTTAATGAAATTTTTTATATAGAAAAATTTTCTTAATGAAATTTTTTCTATAGAAAAATTTTCTTAATTAATTTTTTCATAGAAAAATTTACTTAATGAAATTTTTTCTATAGAAAAATTTTCTTAATAAAATTTTTTATATAGAAAAATTTTCTTAATGAAATTTTTTCTATAGAAAAATTTTCTTAATGAAATTTTTTCTATAGAAAAATTTTCTTAATAAAATTTTTTATATAGAAAAATTTTCTTAATGAAATTTTTTCTATAGAAAAATTTTCTTAATGAAATTTTTTCTATAGAAAAATTTTCTTAATGAAATTTTTTCTATAGAAAAAATTTTCTTAATGAAATTTTTTATATAGAAAAATTTTCTTAATGAAATTTTTTCTATAGGAAAAATTTTCTTAATGATATTTTTTCTATAGAAAAAATTTTCTTAATGAAATTTTTTCTGTAGAAAAATTTTCTTAATGAAATTTTTTCTATAGAAAAATTTTCTTAATTAATTTTTTCATAGAAAAATTTACTTAATGAAATTTTTTCTATAGAAAAATTTTCTTAATGAAATTCTTTATATAGAAAAATTTTCTTAATGAAATTTTTCCTATAGAAAAATTTTCTTAATGAAATTTTTTCTATAGAAAAATTTTTTTAATGAAATTTTTTCTAAAGAAAAATTTTCTTAATTAATTTTTTCATAGAAAAATTTACTTAATGAAATTTTTCCTATAGAAAAAATTTTCTTAATGAAATTTTTTCTATAGAAAAAATTTACTAAATGAAATTTTTTCTATAGAAAAATTTCATTAAGTAAATTTTTTCTATAGAAAAAATTTCATTTAGTAAATTTTTTCTATAGAAAAAATTTCATTAAGAAAATTTTTTCTATAGAAAAAATTTCATTAAGTAAATTTTTCTATGAAAAAATTAATTAAGAAAATTTTTCTTTAGAAAAAATTTACTTAATGAAACTTTTTCTATAGAAAAAATTAATGAAATTTTTTCTATAGAAAAAATTTACTTAATGAAATTTTTTCTATAGAAAAAATTTTCTTAATGAAATTTTTTCTATAGAAAAAATTTACTAAATGAAATTTTTTCTATAGAAAAAATTTCATTAAGTAAATTTTTCTATGAAAAAATTAATTAAGAAAATTTTTCTTTAGAAAAAATTTACTTAATGAAACTTTTTCTTTAGAAAAAATTTTCTTAATGAAATTTTTTCTTTAGAAGAAATTTTCTTAATGAAATTTTTTCTATAGAAAAAATTTACTCAATGAAATTTTTTCTATAGAAAAAATTTTCTATAGAAAAAATTTTCCTTAGAAAAAATTTTCTTAATGAAATTTTTTCTTAAGAAAAGATTTTCTTAATGAAATTTTTTCTTTAGAAAAAAATTTTCTTAATGAAATTTTTTTTAGCAAAAATTTTCTTAATGAAATTTTTTCTTTACAAAAAATTTGTTTAATGAAATTTTTTCTATAGAAAAAATTTACTTAATGAAATTTTTTCTATAGAAAAAATTTACTTAATGAAATTTTTTCTATAGAAAAAATTTACTTAATGAAATTTTTTCTATAGAAAAAATTTACTTAATGAAATTTTTTCTATAGAAAAAATTTACTTAATGAAATTTTTTCTATAGCAAAAATTTACTTAATGAAATTTTTGTATATAGAAAAAATTCAATTAATGAAATTTTTCTATAGAAAAAATTTACTTAATGAAATTTTTTCTTTAGAAAAAATTTAATTAATGAAATTTTTTCTATAGAAAAAATTTACTTAATGAAATTGTTTCTATAGAAAAAATTTACTTAATGCAATTTTTTCTATAGAAAAAATTTACTTAATGAAATTTTTGTTGAATTTGTAGTTTTGTACTTTGCAATACAAATACTTTGTAATTATAGATTTGTAAATTAATATTGTAATCTAGTTAGTTTTACTTTTATGTTTGACAAGAAAAATAATATTTGTCACTCTAGAAAATTTATTGTTTGAATAAAGAAGCTTTTTATAAAATATAGAAAATATATTTGTGTGTTATCAATTTCTGTTCTGAAATAAACTTTAACAAGGAAAGAAAACTTCCAACAGGTTATGGGCCTATGAGTTTATAAGAATAGGATATTGGTACAAAGGATTAAAAAGCAAGAAATCCGAAATGAGTTCTGGATTCCAAATCGAGAAGTTGGATTCAAACAACTATGAGTCCTGGTGTCTTCAAATGAAGAGCGTATTAATTCATGCGGAATTATGGAGAATTGCAAGTGGCGAAGAGGAAAAACCTCAAGATGCTAGTGTGGCGCAACAATGGTTAGCAAAAGACGAAAAAGCTTTGGCAACGATAATACTGTGTATCAAGGCAACGCAAATCAATCACATCAAGAATTGCAAGACATCATATCAAGCGTGGTGTAAGTTAAAGGAAATTTTTATTCCAAGTGGTCCTGCAAGGAAAGTCACGCTTTTCAAGCAGCTAATGCAATTAAAGATGGAAGACGTTGACAATATGCCTCAGTTTTTGGATAAGTTTTTTGGTGTTGTTGAAAAATTAGCTGAAATAAATGTAACAATTGTTGAAGAGTTAGTAGTAATAATACTTTTGTCCAGCCTTCCTAAGTCGTTCGAGTCGTTTGTGGTAGCTGTAGAAACCCGTGATGTGTTACCAACATTAAGTATGTTAAAAGTCAAGCTCCTGGAAGAAGGCGAAAGACGTGTATCAGAAGGTAAAGATTCGAATCAGCAAGCATTTTCAGCATTCAAGAAGAAAAATTCTCAAGGCGCTAAGAAGAAGACAGGTAAATGTTTCAATTGTGGTCGTCAAGGACATTATTCAGCAGAATGTCGTGATCGAGTGAAAAACTCCAGTGCAAAACCAAATTACAACGCTTTAGCAAGTTATGCGTTTGGGTCAAGTCCGTTGAACAAGCAAACTTGGTGCGTGGATAGTGGTGCAACGTCGCATATGTGTTGCGATAGAAATTTGTTTACGTCATTTGAAGAATGTGACGAAGTAATCAGGTTAGTTGGTGATAATACAATTATTTCAAAAGGCAGAGGTGAGATACATTTTACAAGTGGTAAATATGCTATAAACCTTAAAAACTGTATATATGTTCCAAATATGCAAGGAAATTTTATTTCTGTTGTATCAGCTGTACAAAATGGTGTACGAGTTGAATTTGATACCAAAACGGTAGTTTTTAGAAAAGAAAATGGAACAATAATTTTGAAAGGCAGAAAAGAAGAAAACTTATTTATTGTAAAAGTAGATGAAAGTTCTATTTTTTATTCAAATTCTGAAAAAGAATCTGTAGAGAGATGGCATCAAAGATATGGCCATGTTAACTTTCAAACGTTAAAAGATTTGTCTGCAAAGAAAATAGTTTATGGTCTTAATGTGGATTCAATTCCAAGAGACATGGTCTGCAAGACGTGTGCGAAAAGCAAAATATCTAGTCAGTGTTTTCCTCATTCGGAAACTAGATCAGAAAATCTGTTAGATATAATACATAGCGATGTATGTGGTCCGATGAATGTAAAGTCGATTGGAGGGTCGAGATATTTTATTACGTTCATTGACGATAAGTCGAGGCAGATATTCGTATATTTTTTGAAAGAGAAAAGTCAAGTATTTCAAACATTCAAAAATTTTAAAGCTTTGGTAGAAAACGAAACCAATAGAAAGATAAAGATCTTGCGCACCGATAATGGCGGTGAATATATTAGTAAAGAATTCGATAATTTCTTAAAAGAAAATGGTATAAAAAGGCAGTTGACCGTACCTCACACTCCACAGCAAAATGGTGTTGCTGAGAGAGCTAACAGAACTTTGGTAGAAATGGCCAGAAGTATGATAGTGAATGCTAATTTAGAAGAGTATTTTTGGGCGGAAGCAATTTCCACAGCAGCTTACATTCGGAACAGATCGTTAACAAAAATACATCAGGATAAAACTCCTCAGGAAATATGGTCGGGAAGAAAACCGACAGTAGCTCACTTCAAAGTATTCGGTTCAACAGCAATAGCCTTAGACAAAAAAGTCAAGAAAAAGTTTCGTTCAAAGGGCAAGGAATATGTTATGGTAGGATATTCCAATGAATCAAAAGCCTATAGATTATATGATGTTGAAACTAAAGAAGTTGTAATCAAAAGAGACGTGATTTTCATTGAAAATGAGTTTATTAGAAAGCAAGAAAGAGAAGAAACAGAAAATGTTTTAATAGAAATAAAATCAAATAGTAGTTCAACAAATCTTAATGAAACGAGAGAAGCTCGTGATCAGGAAATAGAAAGAAATACAGCTGAAATTTGTGAAGATTCTGAAGATGAAGAATTCGATAGAGCTGAAGATATAAGAAATGGTAGAGGTAGGCCAAGATTAATAAAAACAGGTAAACCGGGAAGACCGAAGAAGCAATACAATTCGCTAAACGCGATGATAGCAAATGAAATAGATGTTCCCACAAGTGTGGAAGAGGCAGTAAATGGACCATATGCTGATAGGTGGATAGAAGCCATGGAAAATGAATATAATTCATTAGTTGAGAATGATACGTGGGCTGAAGTGCAATTGCCAGAAAAGCAAAAAGCTATAGGATGCAAGTGGATTTTTTCTTTGAAGAAAGACAAAAATGGTCAGGTAGAAAGATTTAAAGCAAGACTTGTAGCCAAGGGATGCAGCCAAAAGTACGGCATCAATTATGAAGAGACTTTCTCACCGGTAATCCGATACGCAAATTTGAGATTGTTGTTTGCTATAGCAGTAGAGAAAGAACTTTACGTACATCAGATGGATGTTACAACAGCCTATCTAAATGGTGATTTACACGATGAAGTTTTTATGAAAATGCCTCAATGTTTCGAAAACAAAAACTCTCCTAAGACAGTTCTTAAATTGAAGAAGTCAATCTATGGACTTAAACAGTCCGGACGAGAGTGGAATTTCAAACTAGATGAAGTTTTAAAAAATATTGGATTTGCGGCATGTCAAAGTGAACCTTGTCTGTATACGAGAAATCGTAATTCGAAATTCAACTATATTGCAGTATACGTTGATGACATTATAGTAGCAAGTTCAGATAAAAAGGAATTAGATGAAATTAAAAAGCAAATTTCAAGTCGTTTAAAAATTGTTGATAAAGGTCCTTTAAGTCATTTTTTAGGGATGGAAATCGAAAGGGATGGAGAAACTGGTTCGATTACCATATGTCAGAAAAATTACATCAAGGAACTCTTAAATGAATATGGAATGGTTGAATGCAAACCAATGTCTACACCTTTAAATGAAGGTTTTCAGTTGAAGTGTCCTGGTGAAAATTGTGAAAAGGTAGATGAGACCGAGTATCAATCGTTAATAGGTACACTGATGTACCTAGCCCTAACAACTAGAGCGGATATATTACATTCAGTATGTAAACTTTCGCAAAGAAATAAGGATCCGCATACCGAACATGCAGTAGCAGCAAAACACATTCTACGCTATTTATCAAGAACGCAAGATTTCAAGCTCCATTACCATAAAACTGGTAAGCCGATAGAAGGTTTTGTTGATGCAGATTGGGGAGGTGACCCCATAGAACGAAAGTCCTACACAGGATATATATTTTTCTATGCTGGCTGTATATTTTCGTGGGAGTCGAAGAAACAGAATACTGTCGCTCTCAGTAGTACCGAAGCAGAGTACATAGCATTTAGTGCAGCAGCAAAAGAAGCAGTTTATTTGAAGAAATTATGTTCGGAGCTTGGAGTAAATGGTGTGCAAGAGTCAATTGTTATCAACAGTGACAATCTTAGCGCACAACAACTAATAAAGAACTCGGTATATCATGCAAGAAGTAAACATATCGACATAAGGTATCATTTTGTCCGCGATATTTATAAAAATAATGATATAATGTTAAAATATGTACCAACTAATGATATGATAGCCGACGTTTTAACGAAAAATTTAGGAAAAGTAAAACATTGTAAATTTACAAATCTAATGGGTTTATATTAAATGTTTTAAAAGTAGTTTGTATTGAGGGGTTGTGTTGAATTTGTAGTTTTGTACTTTGCAATACAAATACTTTGTAATTATAGATTTGTAAATTAATATTGTAATCTAGTTAGTTTTACTTTTATGTTTGACAAGAAAAATAATATTTGTCACTCTAGAAAATTTATTGTTTGAATAAAGAAGCTTTTTATAAAATATAGAAAATATATTTGTGTGTTATCAATTTCTGTTCTGAAATAAACTTTAACAAGGAAAGAAAACTTCCAACAATTTTTTCTTTAGAAAAAATTTTCTTAATGAAATTTTTTCTATAGAAAAATTTTTTTAATAAAATTTTTTCTTTAGAAAAAATTTTCTTAATGAAATTTTTTCTTTAGAAAAAATTTTTTTAATTAAATTTTTTCTTTGGAAAAAGATTTCTTGATGAAATTTTTTCTTTAGAAAAAATTTTCTTAATGAAATTTTTTCTTAAGAAAAGATTTTCTTAATGAAATTTTTTCTTTAGAAAAAATTTTCTTAATGAAATTTTTTCTTTAGCAAAAATTTTCTTAATGAAATTGTTTCTTTAGAAAAAATTTTCTTAATGAAATTTTTTCTTTAGAAAAAATTTTCTTAATGAAATTTTTTCTTTAGAAGAAATTTTCTTAATGAAATTTTTTCTATAGAAAAAATTTACTCAATGAAATTTTTTCTATAGAAAAAATTTACTTAATGAAATTTTTTCTTTAGAAAAAATTTTCTTAATGAAATTTTTTCTATAGAAAAATTTTCTTAATAAAATTTTTTCTTTAGAAAAAATTTTCTTAATGAAATTTTTTCTTTAGAAAAAATTTTCTTAATGAAATTTTTTCTTTCGAAAAAATTTTCTTAATGAAATTTTTTCTTTAGAAAAAATTTTCTTAATGAAATTTTTTCTTTAGAAAAAGTTTTCTTAATGAAATTTTTTCTTAAGAAAAGATTTTCTTAATTAATTTTTTTCTTTAGAAAAAAATTTTCTTAATGAAATTTTTTCTTTAGAAAAAATTTTTTTTAATGAAATTTTTTCTTTATAAAAATTTTTTTTTAATGAAATTTTTTCTTTATAAAAAATTTTTTTTAATGAAATTTTTTCTTTAGAAAAAGTTTTTTTTAATTAAATTTTTTCTATCAAAAGATTGAAATTTGTTCTAATTTTTTGTTATAGAAAAATTTTCCTTATAAAATTTTTTAATAGTTAATATTTGTCTCTATTCATATTTTGCAAATTTCTTCCCTTTCTAAAGGCCTAAACTCACTTAAAAGCCTATAAATATGCAACACTAACACGTGTGTAAATATTTATTTTAATATTAAATGATGACGATGATGATGACTATACCTGGGACTAATGATGACATTGTTAAGGACTAAATAAATAAATTTTTAATGGAAAAACTTTCATAATTCTTAATGAATTTACTTTTTTCTCCCAGTGTCTCTTACTCTGTTTAACTGCCATTACATTTAGTATTTATTTATTTTAGCTATTAATAAACATTTTAATTTGTTAAACAAATAAAACGCTTTTACTCTTGTTTTTATACCTGAAAAATTCTATAAATTTTAGCGACTTTCGTTTGGCAAATGCGTGAGACTGAAGTTAAGTTAATTTAACAAGAGCTTTTACCCTTTCCCTAGTCTTTGGAGCTATCAAATGTTAAAAATGACTGGGATATTCTAGACAACCACGTCGACTTCATTATTTTAGGTATGAATGAATTGTAATTTTCTTTTTTTCATTAAAGAATTTTTTTCCACTACCTTCAGCTACTTAATGAAAATGTAAATATTTAATCAATATAATAACAAAAAAAAAAGGATTATTATCCTGGTAACCCCTTGAACATTTGTTGCTTGCCGGCGTTGGTTGTATATAGCTCGTCGAGTTGGTGTTTGAGGAAAGGTAGAAAGATAAACAATTTACTCAACTTTATTAACAAAACGTTAGACGAAACAGTCTAAAGCATTAGCAGAGACCGAGAAGTGTTGGCTGGTGACAAAATTGGTTACCTAAAGCTGTATGATGATAGGATAGCAAAATGAAAGTAAGCTAAAGTATATAATTCTTAGAGCTAACCCCAGCATTTGTGCTGGCTTTCGGATGATTTTCAACTGAGTCAGGTCTTAGGTTTCAAAGTAATATGACCAACATGTTGATGACTTTGATGATTATGGCTTATGCTATCTTTTAGTAACTTTTATACCCTATAGGAAAATTTCAAAAAATTTGTTATATTATGATTTTTGACTTCCACAAAGTTTGTATAAATGTTAATAACTCTGTAATTAAAAGAGTTATGATGCTGAAATTTGTCATATAGAAGTTTTTTATGAATTTTTATCAAATCAGCAAATTTGGTGAAAATCGGTCAAAGTTTTGGACTAGCTCCCATATAGGTCTCAGTTCCAGATTTTAAAAAATGTTAATAAAAATCAAGTTAAAGCAGATACGATACTCAAATTTAGCACATAGAAGTTTTATATCATGCACAGCCAATGTACCAAGTTTCACCAGAAATGATCCACATTTAACCCTAGTTTCCATATCCGGAAATTATACAAATGTCCAAAACTTTAAAGTTTTGAAAGATAATGCTATCAAATTTTGTATATAAAAGTTTTTAATGAATACCTATCAAACTACCAAATTTCATAACAATCGGTTCAAATTTAGACATAGCTCCCATATAGATCTCAGTGACGGATTTTCCGAAATGTAAATAAATATCAAATAAAAACAGATACAACAGTCAAATTTAGTATAAAGAAGTTTTATATCAAGGGAAAGCTTTGTACTAAGTTTCATGAGAATCAGTCCACATTTAAGCACAGGTCCCATATAAACCTAACTACCGGATATCTCATAAATGTTAATAACTCTCAATCTGAAAGCGTAAGGATGATAAAATTTGGTATATAGAAGTTTTTAATTTAAATCTTTCCAACTACCAAATTTCATAACTAACGGTCTATATTTGGACATAGCACCCATATAGGTCTCTGTAAAGAATTTTAAAAAAAGTTAAATAAATATCAAATAAAAAAAGATACAACCCTCAAATTAGGTACAGAGTAGCTCTATATCAAGTTTAAGCAGTTTAATCAGTTTCATAAGAATCGGCCCAAATTCGAGCATAGGTCCCATATAAACCCAACTCCCGGAAATCTCATAAACGTTAATAACTCTCAAACTAAAAGAGTAAGGATGGTAAAAATTGGTATAAGGAAGTTCCTAATGAAAATCTTTACAACTACCAAATTTCATTATAATCGGTCTATATTTGGACATATCTTCCATATAGGACCCAATGCCGGTGTCAAAAGGACTTATTTTTTGACACTATTTCTATAGAAAACTTGTTCTTTTGACATTTTTTCTATAGAAAACTTGTCCTTTTGACATTTTTTTCTATAGACAACTTGTCCTTTTGACATTTTTTCTATAGAAAACTTGTTCTTTTGACATTTTTTCTATAGAAAACTTGTCCTTTTGACATTTTTTCTATAGAAGACTTGTCCTTTTGACACTATTTCTATAGAAAACTTGTCTATTTGACATTTTTTCTATAGAAAACTTGTTCTTTTGACATTTTTTCTATAGAAAACTTGTCCTTTTGACATTTTTTCTATAGAAAACTTGTCCTTTTGACATTTTTTCTAAAGAAAACTTGCCCCTTAGTCATTTTTTCTATATAAAACTTGTCCTTTTGACATTTTTTTCTATAGAAAACTTATCCTTTTGACACTATTTCTATAGAAAACTTGTCCTTTTGACATTTTTTCTATGGAAAACTTGTCCTTTTTTCATTTTTTCATTTTTTCATTTTTTCTATAGAAAACTTGTCCTTTTGACATTTCTTCTATAGAAAATTTGTCCTTTTTTCATTTTTTCTATAGAAAACTTGTCCTTTTATAATTTTTTCTATAGAAAACTTGTCCTTTTGACACTATTTCTATAGAAAACTTGTCCTTTTGACATTTTTTCTATAGAAAACTTGTCCTTTTGACATTTTTTTCTATAGAAAACTTGTTCTTTTGACATTTTTTCTATAGAAAACTTGTCCTTTTGACATTTTTTCTATAGAAAACTTGTCCTTTTGACATTTTTTCTATAGAAAACTTGTCCTTTTGACATTTTTTCTATAGAAAACTTGTCCTTTTGACATTTTTTCTATAGAAAACTTGTCCTTTTGACATTTTTTCTATAGAAAACTTGTCTTTTTGACATTTTTTCTATAGAAAACTTGTCCTTTTGACATTTTTTCTATAGAAAACTTATTCTTTTGACATTTTTTCTATAGAAAACTTGTCCTTTTGACATTTTTTCTATAGAAAACTTATCCTTTTGACATTTTTTTTATAGAAAACTTATCCTTTTGACACTTTTTCTATAGAAAACTTATCCTTATGACATTTTTCTATAGAAAACTTGTCCTTTTGACATTTTTTTTCTATAGAAAACTTGTCCTTTTGACATTTTTTCTATAGAAAACTTGTCCTTTTGACATTTTTTCTATAGAAAACTTGTCCTTTTGACATTTTTTCTATAGAAAACTTGTCCTTTTGACATTTTTTCTATAGAAAACTTGTCCTTTTGACATTTTTTCTATAGAAAATTTGTCCTTTTGACATTTTTTCTATAGAAAACTTGTCCTTTTGACATTTTTTCTATAGAAAACTTGTCCTTTTGACATTTTTTCTATAGAAAACTTATTCTTTTGACATTTTTTCTATAGAAAACTTCTCCTTTTGACATTTTTTCTTTAGAAAACTTGTCCTTTTGACATTTTTTCTATAGAAAACTTGTCCTTTTGACATTTCTCTATAGAAAACTTGTCCTTTTAACATTTTTTCTATAGAAAACTTGTCCTTTGGTCGTTTATTTTCTATAAGAAATTTATCCTTTGGTCATTTTTCTATAGAAAACAAGTCCTTTTGACATTTTTTCTATTGAAAACTTATTCTTTGGTCATTTTTTCTATAGAAAACTAGTTTTTTGTCAGTTTTTCTATAGAAAACTTGTCTTTTATTCATTTTTTCTATAGAAAAACTTGGTGTAGGGTATTAGTCCTAACCGCTTTAGTCTCTCTGTCAATTTTGAAAATATTATTTTCATCCTTAGTACAGGTATCCTTTGGCTCTGTTTGGCTAAATATTTGCTTTTAGCTATAACTTTATTTGTTTTAGTCCTTGTCCATAATTTTTTGTTATCTGTTTGCTTTTAAATATTTTTTTATTTTTTTCTTCATTTTATGGTTGGAGTCACTTCAACTTAATTTAATTAATTTAAATGTTACCAGAGAGGGTAGAAAAGGGGAGGACAACACCAACAGGTAACACGAAGGTAAAACAATTTAATAAATAAGATAAATAACTAAGAAATTTGTTTTAGACATTTACTTAAATATGGAAAATTTAATATAGATTTGAATATATATTTTCTTAAAAATATAAAAAATCGGTTTAAATCAATCAAAACTTAAAATTTTGAATGACAGCTTCAAAAAAATTGTGAACATTTAGTCTTTTATAGAAAAAACGTGACGGGAATGTTACCGAGTTTAAATGGTTTATCATAAATTTTACATGATTATGTTAATAATGTTCATGACATGTCTGAAAAAGGAATATTAAAAGAAGTCAAAATCAAAAAAGGGCTTTAATTTTGAATCTTTAAAAAACTTTTTACGATTTTTATGAAAAAACATAATTTTGACTCTCATGACCACTTTTTCTTACCTTAAATTTATTTAAAAACAAACCTTATTTGTTTTGTCTTGTTTTTGTACATAAGACAACGACACTTATTTAATAGGACTTTTTTTTGGTTTTTCCTAAAAAATATTATCACCGGGGAGGGGAGTTTAGCACAAAATATTATTGCTCCGAGCTTCTATGTAGTTTATTTAAGTATAACAATATTTTTATAAAACTTCGCAAAAAAAAACTATAAACCAAACTCAAATAAAAAGTTTTTTGTTATTCATATAAATAAAATAAAGTTATTACAATATTTGTTGGCACAAAGCAGTCAGGCATAATCATATAACAAAAGAAATAAAGTTAGTCAAAAAAACAAATACTACCACAAGTTTTGTAATACAACAGCAAAAAAATAGGCAGAGACTCAGAGACAAACAGAAATACAGGCAGACAAATAAATGTAAACAAACACATAGATAGACATGATAACACACATACATGGCAATCATCACTGTTATTAACATGCATTAAAACCAGAATCCTAGAAACTGTTTTTCTTTTGTATAGAATAATTTAACAGAGCGTATGATTGATGATCATTATTTACATAAATTAAATATCAAGTATACGTTTTTTTAACTACAAAAAATCATTAAATTTTAAGACTTTTCAATAGAAAGTTAACGAATGGAAGACTTTTCTATAGAAAAGTTAACCAAAGGAAGTCTTTTCTATAGAAAAGTTGACGAAAGGAAGACTTTTCTATAGAAAAGTTGACCAAAGAACGACTTTTCTATAGAAAAGTTGACCAAAGGAAGACTTTTCTATAGAAAAGTTGACCAAAGAACGACTTTTCTATAGAAAAGTTGACCAAAGGAAGACTTTTCTATAGAAAAGTTGACCAAAGAACGACTTTTCTATAGAAAAGTTGACCAAAGGAAGACTTTTCTATAGAAAAGTTGACGAAAGGAATACTTTTCTATAGAAAAGTTGACCAAAGGAAGACTTTTCTATAGAAAAGTTGACCAAAGGAAGACTTTTCTGTAGAAAAGTTGACCAAAGGAAGACTTTTCTATAGAAAAGTTGACCAAAGGAAGACTTTTCTATAGAAAAGTTGACCAAAGGAAGACTTTTCTATAGAAAAGTTGACCAAAGGAAGTCTTTTCTATAGAAAAGTTGGCCAAAGGAAGACTTTTCTATAGAAAAGTTGACCAAAGGAAGACTGTTCTATAGAAAAGTTGACCAAAGGAAGACTTTTCTATAGAAAAAATGACGAAAGGAAGACTTTTCTATAGAAAAATGACGAAAGGCAGACCTTTATAAAGAAAAGTTTACCAATGGAAGGCCTTTCTATAGAAGAAATGACAAAAGAACGACTTCTCTGTAGCAAAAATGACGAAAAGAACACTTTTCTAAAGAAAAAATTACGAAAGGAAGATTTTTCTATCGAAAAAATGACGAAAGAAAGATTTTTCTATAGAACAAATGACGAAAGAAAGATTTTCTATAGAAAAAAGAACACTTTTCTAAAGAAAAAATTACGAAAGGAAGATTTTTCTATCGAAAAAATGACGAAAGAAAGATTTTTCTATAGAACAAATGACGAAAGAAAGATTTTCTATAGAAAAAATGACGAAAGGAAGACTTTTCTATAGAAAACATGACGAAAGGAAGATTTTTCTATAGAAAAAATGAAGAAAGGAAAATTTTTCTATAGAAAAAATGACGAAAGGAAGATTTTTCTATAGCAAAAATAACGAAAGTAAGATTTTTCTATAGAAAACATGACGAAAATAAGACTTTTCCATACAAAAAATGACGAAAGGAATACTTTTCTATAAAACAAATGACGAAAGGAAGATTTTTCTATAGAAAAAATGGCGAAAAAAATATTTTTCAACAGAAAAAATGACAAAAGGAAGAACTTTCTATACAAAAACATGATAAAAGAAAGAGTTTTCTATAGAAAAAATAATGAAATTAAGACTTTTTCTATTAAAAAAATGAGGAAAGGAAGACCTTTGGTCTACTTTTCTATTGAAAAGTCTACCTTTGGTCAACTTTTCTATATAATAGTCTTCCCTTCGTCAACTTTTCTATAGAAAAGTCTACCTTTGGTCAACTTTTCTATAGAAAAGTCTTCCTTTGGTCAACTTTTCTATTGAAAAGTCTACCTTTGGTCAACTTTTCTATTGAAAAGTCTACCTTTGGTCAACTTTTCTACAGAAAAGTCTACCTTTACTCAACTTTTCTATAGAAAAGTTTAGCTTTGGTCAACTTTTCTATAGAAAAGTCTACCTTTGGTCAACTTTTCTATAGAAAAGTCTACCTTTCGTCAACTTTTTTATAGAAAGGTCTACCATTGGTCAACTTTTCTATAGAAAAGTCTACCTTTGGTCAACTTTTCTATAGAAAAGTCTACCTTTGGTCAACTTTTCTATGGAAAAGTCTACCTTTGGTCAACTTTTCTATAGAAAAGTTTACCTTTGGTCTACTTTTCTATAGTAAAGTCTACCTTTGGTCAACTTTTCTACAGAAAAGTCTACCTTTACCCAACTTTTCTATAGAAAAGTTTAGCTTTGGTCAACTTTTCGATAGAAAAGTCTACCTTTGGTCAACTTTTCTATAGAAAAGTCGACCTTTCGTCAACTTTTTTATAGAAAGGTCTACCTTTGGTCAACTTTTTTATAGAAAAGTCTACCTTTGGTCAACTTTTCTATAGAACAGTCTTCCCTTCGTCAACGTTTCTAGTCTTCCTTTATTCAACTTTTCTATAGAAAAGTCTACCATAGGTCAACTTTTCTATAGAAAGGTCTACCTTTGGTCAACTTTTCTATAGAAAAGTCTACCTTTGGTCAACTTTTGTACAGAAAAGTCTACCTCCTTCTCTCTTTGGCTTTTTGCATTTTTTTTTAGTTTTACCTTTTCGATATACCTCTGAGCCTCCTCCTCCGAAAAAAAAATCCATTAGATTTCCATATATTCATACTTATTTTTATTTGTTTATATTCAACGTCTCTGGAGTATTTTTTTGAGTTTAACTCACAAAAACTATGATAATAAAACAAACAAAAGTCATTAGAAGTTGGTTTTTCGCTGCTAAAATCCTCAGATAAAACTAATATGCATGTGTAGGAGAAAACCTCACACACATCCTCTTCACCCTTAAACTTATGCTACAAATTTTGACAGTTTTAGATTTAGTTGTTCGTTCTGAGTTTTTAAAAGCCTTTCTCTGGCAACAAATAAAACAAATAGAAATTGTTTAAAACTTGTGAAGGGAACAATAAACTACTGTCATGTAAAGAAATACCTTTTAACAAGACTCTAATAAAATTAAAAGTTTTTTTATAACTTTTTGAAACCCGATTGTCTCCATCAAAAATCGATGACTTTTAACACAATTTAAACGAATTCTTCTGTTTCAAAGTCGTAATTTTTAACTCTTTTTTAAGCCCAAGGGACTAAAGACCAACATAGATATATAGAGTTTTATTGGCAAATAAAAAAGTTCATTGTTGATAACTTAATAACAAATTAGATTAAAGGTTTTTTGTTGCTCCTAAAAACTCAAAATTTAGTTTCAAAATTCACCTTAAAAACAGAGACCGAAACAAATAAAAAAAGGTGACAATTTATTGAAATAAAGCAAAAGAAATATAACAAGGGTTAAAATGACTTTTCCAAAAAATGTTGGGAAAATTTCTAAAAAAAAAGGAATTTTATTTAACAACAATCTAAAAAGTTTATTTGTTTTATTTTATATATAATTCGCATGAGAATTTTCGGTAAAAAAAGTTTCATATTCCAGGATTTTTTAATTTTAGCTCTAAGATCCTTACAATCCTGTTGTTTTTAATTAAATATTCTTAACCCTTTTCCGGTTATCAAAAATTAACTCATTTACTAAATTGTAAATATTTTAATTACCACTATATGTGTCACACAACCAGGAAATTTAAAGGATTCTTTTAATCCTTGCAGGAAATAATTAACACAACAACAGAAACCTTTTGCCACACAATTAAAACAAACGATTATGACTACATTTAACTAAAATAACCTTAAACAAATAAAACCATTAAAAGAAAAACAATATCAACGTCAAAGGATCAAACTAGTGAAAGACAGTAGGAGCCAAAGGAAGACTTTTCTATAGAAAAATTAATCAAAGGAAGACTTTTCTAAAGAAAAGTTGACCAAAGGAAGACTTTTCTATAGAAAAGTTGACCAAAAGAAGAATTTTCTATAGAAAAGTTGACCAAAGGAAGACTTTTCTATAGAAAAGTTGACCAAAGCAAGACTTTTCTTTAAAAAAATGGACCAAAGGAAGACTTTCTTTAGAAAAGTTGACCAAAGGAAGACTTTTCTACAGAAAAGTATACCATAGGAAGACTTTTCTATAGAAAAGTTCACCAAAGGAAGACTTTTCTATAGACGAGTTAACCAAACTAAGACTTTTCTAAAGAAAAGTTGACCGAAGGAAGACTTTTCTATAGAAAAGTTGACGAAAGTAAGACTTTTCTATAGAAAAGTTAACCAAAAGACTTTTCTGTAGAAAAGTTGACCAAAGGTAGACTTTTCGATAGAAAATTTAACCAAAGGAAGACTTTTCTATAGAAAAGTTGACCAAAGGAAGACTTTTCTATAGAAACGTTGACGAAAGGAAGACTTTTCTATAGAAAAGTTAACCAAAGGAAGACTTTTCTATAGAAAAGTTGACCAAAGGAAAAATTTCTAAAGAAAAGTTGACCAACGGAAGATTTTTCTAAGGAAAAGTTGACCAAAGAAAGGCATTTCTATAGAAAAGTTGACCAAAGGAAAACAATTCTATAAAAAAATTGACCAAAGGAAGACTTTTTTATAGAAAAGTTGACCAAAGGAAGACTTTTCTATAGAAAAGTTGACCAAAGCAAGACTTTTCTTTAAAAAAAAATGGACCAAAGGAAGACTTTCTTTAGAAAAGTTAACCAAAGGAAGACTTTTCTACAGAAAAGTTCACCATAGGAAGACTTTTCTATAGAAAAGTTCACCAAAGGAAGACTTTTCTATAGACGAGTTAACTAAACTAAGACTTTTCTAAAGAAAAGTTGACCAAAGGAAGAATTTCTAAAGAAAAGTTGACCAAAGGAAGACTTATTTTAAGAAAAGTTGACCAAAAGAAGACTTTTTTAAAGAAAAGTTCACTAAAGGAAGACTTTTCTAAAGAGAAGTTGACCAAATGAATACTTTTCTAAAGAAAAGTTGACCAAAGGAAGACATTTTTAAAGAAAAGTTGACCAAAGGAAGACTTATTTTAAGAAAAGTTGACTAAAGGAAGACTTTTCTAAAAAGAAGTTGACCAAAGGAAGACTTTTCTATAGAAAAGTTGACCAAAGGAAGACTTTTCTATAGAAAAGTTAACCAAAGGAAGACTTTTCTATAGAAAAGTTGACCAAAGGAAAAATTTCTAAAAAAAAGTTGACCAACGGAAGATTTTTCTAAGGAAAAGTTGACCAAGGAAAGGCATTTCTATAGAAAAGTTGACCAAAGGAAAACAATTCTCTAAAAAAATTGACCAAAGGAAGACTTTTCTATAGAAAAATTGACCAAAGGAAGACTTTTCTATCGAAAAGTTGACCAAAGGAATACTTTTCTAAAGAAAAGTTGACCAAAGGAAGACATTTTTAAAGAAAAGTTGACCAAAGGAAGACTTATTTTAAGAAAAGTTGACCAAAAGAAAACTTTTTTAAAGAAAAGTTGACTAAAGGAAGACTTTTCTAAAGAGAAGTTGACCAAAGGAAGACTTTTCTATAGAAAAGTTGACCAAAGGAAGACTTTTCTATAGAAAAGTTAACCAAAGGAAGACTTTTCTATAAAAAAGTTGACCAAAGGAAAACAATTCTATAAAAAAATTGACCAAAGGAAGACTTTTCTATAGAAAAGTTGACCAAAGGAAGACTTTTCTATAGAAAAGTTGACCAAAGGAAGACTTTTCTATAGAAAAGTTGACCAAAGGAAGACTTTTCTATAGAAAAGTTGACCAAAGGAAGATTTTTCTATAGAAAAGTTGACCAAAGGAAGATTTTTCTATAGAAAAGTTGACCAAAGGAAGACTTTTCTATAGAAAAGTTGACCAAAGGAAGACTTTTCTAAAGAAAAGTTGACCAAAGGAAGATATTTCTATAGAAAAGTTGACGATAGGAAGATTTTTCTATAGAAAAGTTGACGATAGGAAGATTTTTCTGTAGAAAAGTTGACGATAGGAAGATTCTTCTGTAGAAAAGTTGACGATAGGAAGATTTTTCTATAGAAAAGTTGACGATAGGAAGATTCTTCTGTAGAAAAGTTGACGATAGGAAGATTTTTCTATAGAAAAGTTGACGATATGAAGATTTTTCTATAGAAAAGTTGACGATAGGAAGATTTTTCTGTAGAAAAGTTGACCAAAGGAAGACTTTTCTATAGAAAAGTTGACCAAAGGAAGACTTTTCTATAGAAAAGTTGACCAAAGGAAGATTTTTCTGTAGAAAAGTTAACAATAGGAAGATTTTTCCGTAGAAAAGTTGACGATAGGAAGATTTTTCTATAGAAAAGTTGACGATAGGAAGATTTTTCTATAGAAAAGTTGACGATAGGAAGACTTTTCTATAGAAAAGTTGACGATAGGAAGATTTTTCTATAGAAAAGTTGACGATAGGAAGATTTTTCTGTAGAAAAGTTGACGATAGGAAGATTTTTTTATAGAAAAGTTGACGATAGGAAGATTTTTCTATAGAAAAGTTGACGATAGGAAGACTTTTCTATAGAAAAGTTGACGATAGGAAGACTTTTCTATAGAAAAGTTGACGATAGGAAGACTTTTCTATAGAAAAGTTGACGATAGGAAGACTTTTCTATAGAAAAGTTGACGATAGGAAGATTTTTCTATAGAAAAATTGACGATAGGAAGATTTTTTTATAGAAAAGTTGACGATAGTAAGATTTTTCTATAGAAAAGTTGACGATAGGAAGATTTTTCTGTAGAAAAGTTGACGATAGGAAGATTTTTCTGTAGAAAAGTTGCCGATAGGAAGATTTTTTTATAGAAATGTTGACGATGGGAAGATTTTTCTATAGAAAAGTTAACGATAGGAAGATTTTCTTATAGAAAAGTTGACGATAGGAAGATTTTTCTATATGTATAGCAACAAAAAATTGAGTAATTTTTTTTTTGTTTTTGTACTTATTGTAAATTCATGTTGTAAAGTTGTAAAACTTAAGCCACAACAAAATGTAAAAATACTCTTATATTGTTTTCGTTTAATGTTAAAAACACATTTTGTAACATTTTCCCTTTTAGCCATAAACTGATCAAGTATCTAGGTTATGGCAATTACAGCCATAAAACCAATTCCAAGACTAAGAAAAGGATTAAGAATAAATACAACTCTCGTATATGTTTTAAGATTGTAAGAGAATTTTACAACATTTTTAAGGATTCCATCAACAAACTTTCACACACTCTAACAACAATTAGAAAAACATTTTAAAATTTAATAAAATGCCAAATGGTTTGAAATTTTGTATGGAATAAGGGTATGGGTTTGAGGTTCGAGAGTGGGCGGATAAAAAAGAATCTTAAGGTTTGAGGTTAAAAATGGGAAAATTTTAATAATGAAAACATGTAGTAGAAATTTTTATTTTTATTTGCTATTTTTAGTTACAGGTTTTATGACTACTATGTTTTTTTTTTGCTTCGTATGCATGTTCGAGCATGATGTTACATGTTTATAAATTTTTATTATGTTATAAACACATGTGTTCTGTTCAGTTTTTTTCAGCTCAGTTCAGTTATGCTTGAAGCAGTTGCAGTTTCAGTTTTTTTTTGATACTTTAGTCTTGTGACCTGTGTATTGGTCCGTAAAGTAAGTTAATGACTGTAAACAAAATTTGCAATAATCGTAAAAATTGTTGTACCTTTTACTGGCCACCAACACAAACAACACTAGCAACATTTGTTAAAACTTAAATATTTTTTTGCAAATTTTTGCAAATATTCAAAAAATAATAATAGTTTTGTGTAATTGAAATTAGTTTCATTTTTGTTGTTGTTATACAATTTTATTTCTGTTGTTCTATTCAATTGGAGATTAAAGGAATTAAATTTTAAAATTTTTATTATCGAATATTTTGTAATAAGTACAACGAAAAAAAGAAAAATTGTAGAAAAACAAATAGAATAGAAAGCACAGTCTAGTCAATAAAAGTCTAAAGATTTTTTATAATAAATCTTCCTATAGTCAACTTTTGTATCGAAAAGTCTTCCTATCCTCAACTTTTCTATAGAAAAGTCTTGCTATCCTTAACTTTTCTATAGAAAAGTCTTGCTATCCTCAACTTTCCATAGAAAAGTCTTGCTATCCACAATTTTTCAACAGAAAAGTCTTCCTCTCCTAAACTTTTCTATAGAAAATTCTTCTTATCATCAACATTTCTATAGAAAAGTCTTGCTATCCTCAACTTTTCTATAGAAATGTCTTCCAATCCTCAACTTTTCTATAGAAAAGACTTGCTATTCCCAACTTTTCTATAGAAAAGTCTTGCCATCCTCAACTTTTCTATAGAAAAATCTTGCTATCCTCAACTTTTCTTCCAATCCTCAACTTTTCTATAGAAAAGTCCTGCTATTCCCAACTTTTCTATAGAAAAGTCTTGCTATCCTCAACTTTTCTATAGAAAAGTCTTGCTATTCTCAACTTTTCTATAGAAAAGTCTTGCTATCCTCAACTTTTCTATAGAAAAGTCTTCCTATTCTCAACTTTTCTATAGAAAAATCTTCCAATCCTCAACTTTTCTATAGAAAAGTCTTGCTATTCTCAACTTTTCTATAGAAAAGTCTTGCTATTCTCAACTTTTCTATAGAAAAGTCTTGCTATCCTCAACTTTTCTATAGAAAAGTCTTGTTATCCTCAACTTTTCTATAGAAAAGTCTTGCTATTCCCAACTTTTCTATAGAAAAGTCTTGCTATTCTCAACTTTTCTATAGAAAAGTCTTGCTATTCTCAACTTTTCTATAGAAAAGTCTTGCTATCCTCAACCTTTTTATAGAAAAGTCTTGTTATCCTCAACTTTTCTATAGAAAAGTCTTGCTATCCTCAACTTTTCTATAGAAAAGTCTTGCTATTCTCAACTTTTCTATAGAAAAGTCTTGCTATCCTCAACTTTTTTATAGAAAAGTCTTGCTAATCTCAACTTTTCTATAGAAAAGTCTTGCTATCCTCAACTTTTCTATAGAAAAGTCTAGCTATTCTCAACTTTTCTATAGAAAAGTCTTGTTATCCTCAACTTTTCTATAGAATAGTCTTCCTCTTCTCAACTTTTCTATAGAAAAGTCTTCCTATCCTCAACTTTTTTATAGAAAAGTCTTCCTATTCTCAACTTTTCTATAGAAATGTTGTCCTATCGTTAACTTTTGTGTAGAAATGTTGTCCTATCGTCAATTTTTCTATAGAAATGTTATCCTATGTTCAACTCTTCTATAGAAATGTTATCCTATCGTCAACTTTTCTATAGAAATGTTGTCCTATAGTCAACTTTTTTATAGAAATGTTGCCCTATCGTCAACTTTTCAATAGAAAAGTCTTCCTTTGGTCAACTTTTCTATAGAAAAGTCTTCCTTTAGTCAACTATAGAAAATTCTACCTTTGGTCAACTTTTCTATAGAAAAGTCTTCCTTTGGTCAACTTTTCTATAGAAAAGTCTTCCTTTGGTCAACTTTTCTATAGAAAAGTCTTCCTTTGGTCAACTTTTCTATAGAAAAGTCTTCCTTTGGTTAACTTTTCTATATAAAAGACTTCCTTTGGTCAACTTTTCCATAGACAAATCTCGCTTTGGTCAACTTTTCTGTAGAAAAGTCTTCCTTTGGTCAACTTTTCTATAGAAAAGTCTTCCTTTGGTCAACTTTTCTATAGAAAAGTCTTCCTATGGTCATTTTTCCATAGAAAAGTCTTCCTTTGTTCAACTTTTCTATAGAAAAGTCTTCCTTTGGTCACCTTTCCAATAGAAAAGTCTTAGTTTGGTCAACTTTTCTATAGAAAAGTCTTCCTTTGGTCAACTTTTCTATAGAAAAGTCTTCCTTTGGTCAACTTTTCTATAGAAAAGACTTCCTTGGTCAACTTTTCTATAGAAAAGTCTTTCAATCCTTAACTTTTCTATAGAAAGGTCTTCCTATTCTCAACTTTTCTATAAAAAAGTCTTTCTATCTTCAACTTTTCTATAGAAAAGTCTTCCTATCCCTAACTTTTCTATAGAAAATAAAATTTTTAATCAATTTTGGAAAGTAAGTACCTACTTGAACTTTTTAGATTTGAAGTAATGAAATGAATTTTAACAAATTCATTATTTTGAGAGCAAATAAAACAACTTATAATAACCCTAACCTCAATTTGTATGAAATAACATAACCTCAATTTAATAACATCAAAAAGGTCGCTATAGCGATTTTAAAATTTAATAAAAACGAAACATTTTTTACAAGTTTTCAACAACTGTTTTGCTAAATAAATAAATAAATTTATGCAATTTCAAATAAATCCTTAAAATAATTCCATTTTCGTTCCAGCTGCATACGAATCTCGTGGCACGGAGTAACAACAATTAAAATTATGGCAACAATTATTGCATAAACTATTGGATTTTTTTATTTTGTTCAATTTCAAAATTGAATTGAATTCAATTGAAATAAATTGAAATTGTATATTTCAAAAGCAATCACACCTACAAACCGACCTAAAGCCTATTCGAAATTAAAACAATCATTGCTTTTGTTTTTGTTTTAATTTGTACTCAAATAATATTTTATTGGTATTATATTCCTGATGCCATTGTCCTTGCTCCTATTTTATGTTTCCTTTTTTTTGTTGCTCCTACTGCAACAATCATCACGTTTTTGGGAAAATGTTGAGCACGTAAAATATTTACTTAGTTTTCGTTTTTGCTCAGGTTCAGTACAAAATAACACAACAAAATAAATATAAATCATTACAGAAATACTGAAAAATCAGCGCAAATAAATTGAATTAAAATAGGCGAAATGATGATAAAGGGAGGTTTCAAAAGGCTACCACTCAAATTTCTCTTGAAAATTTGACGACAGGAAGACATTTGTATAAAATAATTGGCTATAGGATAAGTTGACGATAGGAAGATATTTCTATAGAAAAGTTGACGATAGGAAGACATTTTTATAGAAAAGTTGATGAAAGAAAGACATGTCTATAAAAAAGTCGACGATGGGAAGACATTTCTACAGAAAAGTTGATCAAAGGAAGACATTTTTATAGAAAAGTTAACGATAGGAAGACATTTCTATTGAAAAGTTGACGATAGAAAGACATTCCTATAGAAAAGTTGACTAAAGGAAAACTTTTCTATAGAAAAGTTGACAAATGGAAGACTCTTCTATAGAAAAGTTGGCCAAAGGAAGATTTTTCTATAGAAAAGTTGACCAAAGGAAGACTTTTCTGTAGAAAAGTTGACCAAAGGAAGACTTTTCTGTAGAAAAGTTGACCAAAGGAAGACATTTCTATAGAAAAGTTGATGATAGGAAAACTTTTCTATAGAAAAGTTGACCAAAGGAAGACTTTTCTATAGAAAAGTTGACCAAAGGAAGACTTTTCTATAGAAAAGTTGACAAAAGAAAGACTTTTCTATAGAAAAGTTGACAAAAGGAAGACTTTTCTTTAGAAAAGTTGACCAAAGGAAGACTTTTCTTTAGAAAAGTTGACCAAAGGAAGACTTTTCTATAGAAAAGTTGACCAAAGGAAGACTTTTCTTTAGAAAAGTTGACCAAAGGAAGACTTTTCTATAGAAAAGTTGACCAAAGGAAGACATTTCTATAGAAAAGTTGATGATAGGAAGACTTTTCTATAGAAAAGTTGACCAAAGGAAGACTTTTCTATAGAAAAGTTGACCAAAGGAAGACTTTTCTATAGAAAAGTTGACCAAAGGAAGTTGACCAAAGGAAGACTTTTCTATAGAAAAGTTGACCAAAGGAAGACTTTTCTATAGAAAAGTTAACCAAAGAAAGACTTTTCTATAGAAATTTTGAACAAATGAAGACTTTTTGATTGTAAAGTTGACCGAAGAGAGACTTTTTCTGTAGAAAAGTTGACAGAAATTTTTCTATAGAAAAGTCTTCTGTTCGTCAACTTTTCTATAGAAAAGTCTTTTTTTGCTCAACTTTTCTAAAGAAAAGTCCATCTTTAGAAAAATTTCGCTATCAAAATTTTTTCTTTAGAAAAATTTCGATATCAAAATTTTTGCTTTAGAAAAATTTCGATATCAAAATTTTTTCTTTAGAAAAATTTCGATATCAAAATTTTTCCTTTAGAAAAATTTCGATATCAAAATTTTTTCTTTAGAAAAATTTCGATATCAAAATTTTTTCTTTAGAAAAATTTCGATATCAAAATTTTTTCTTTAGAAAAATTTCGATATCAAAATTTTTTCTTTAGAAAAATTTCGATATCAAAATTTTTTCTTTACAAAAATTTCGATATCAAAATTTTTTTCTATAGAAAAATTTCGATATCAAAATTTTTTCTTTAGAAAAATTTCTATATCAAAATTTTTTCTTTAGAAAAATTTCGATATCAAAATTTTTGCTTTAGAAAAATTTCGATATCAAAATTTTTTTTTTAGAAAAATTTCGATATCAAAATTTTTTCTTTAGAAAAATTTCGTTATCAAAATTTTTTCTTTAGAAAAATTTTGATATCAAAATTTTTTCTTTAGAAAAATTTCGACATCAACATTTTTTCTTTAGAAAAATTTCGATATCAAAATTTTTTCTTTAGAAAAATTTCGATATCAAAATTTTTTTCTAAAGAAAAATTTCGATATCAAAATTTTTTCTTTAGAAAAATTTCGATATCAAAATTTTTTTCTATAGAAAAATTTCGATATCAAAATTTTTTCTAAAGAAAAATTTCGAAATTTCTCTATAGAGTCTTGATTTTTATTACTTTTAAGTCTCCAGCATGACTAAAAGCATTTTTATTGTTACCTTTACTTATACTTTAACTGACGCTTTAGAGGATTGTCGTCATTTTTAATTATCAAATAGGCGCCAGTCGATATCATTGTAATAATTAGTTTAACTCTGATTGAATTCAAATTTCCTTGAATGTTTTTGAGTGGTTACTTTTTGCATTTAATTTAATGGGTTTTTTAATTATCAAAAAATAAAAAGAAAAATGTTTTTAAAATCTGACAAACTCTTGATGAAATGGATGGAAATTTAGGGAAAATTTTGGTTTTGAATGTGGGAAATAATTAAGTTTGCTCAGAAATTTATTAATTTTGAACATTAATTTGGAAGTTATGATTATATTATTTCAAATTTTGACCTTTATTCTTATTAAAGTTTGCTTTTATTTGAAAGTTTTGAAAATATTTAAAAAATTTAAAGGCTTTAAGAAATTCCCACTTGCTATTAAATTAGTTAATTCATTTACTTCAATTCTTATCTGCCGCCAACAATAGCCGCCGTTAATGTATTAAATACAAAAATTCACTAGAGACTTGATAAAAATCCTTTTTTTTAAAACTTCCTTCGAACATGAACATTCATGCACAAAACTCTAACAACTCCCAAGTGGAAAAGGGAAAACATTTAAATAAATTTTAGCCAGAGTTTCATTACGATTTCGACGAACTCATGTCCAGGACAATGTCAACACATACAAAGAGCTTTTGTTTTCAATACAAAAGTGTGTGTGTGTGTACATATGTAAATGTGTAAGTGAGAGCTTGTTGCGAAAAATGATGACAGTTTAATATAGAAAACAAAAGAATGAAAAGAGAAAATAAAACAAACAGAAGGAAACAATTTTTAAAAGCCTTATCAGAGAAAGTGATAGTTGGGGGCATATTAATACCCAAACTCCTTTTTTGAATACATTTAGTCCCCCTCTATAACCTTCAAAGTTATAGCCACTTCAATGCCGCTTTGAATAAGTATATCCCAATATTTATTAACTAAAACATTTTTGTTTTAATATCCCCGAATACCAGCTTTTTGTTATCGCCATTTAAACCCATTACATTGACGCTATTTTTATCAGTTAACAGGGACAACAAAAACAACAGCGTTTGAAAAATAATAATAAAAATACCAACAATGACGACAATTAACGATAAAAGGCCAAATTGATGGGATGTTAAAATGGACGTTAAAAAAACCGCACACACACACACACACACACACACACTTTTAGTTACTTAATGTTTCCGCTTAAGTGGAAAAATGTCAAAGGGGATTTGATAAATGACAGCAGGAGTAATTACTTAGATATGGAAATTCTTTATATATCAATTTATGTAAAAAGTCTACAAAGGAACACTTTTCTATAGAAAAGTTGACCAAAGGAAGACTTTTCTGTAGAAAAGTTGAACAAAGGAAGACTTTTCTAAAGAAGAGTTGACGCAAGGAAAACTTTTCTGAAGAAAAGTTGAACAAAGGAAGAGTTTTCAAAAGAAAAGTTGACCAAAGGAAGAGTTTTCTAAAGAAAAAATTACCAAACGAAGACTTTTCTAAAGAAAAGTTGACCAAGGAAAGAATTTTCTATAGAAAAGTTGACCAAAGGAAGAGTTTTCTAAAAAAAAGTTAACCAGAGGAAGAGTTTTCCAAAGAAAAGTTGACCAAAGGTAGAGTTTTCTATAGAAAAGTTGACCAAAGGAAGCCATTTCTAAACAAAAGTTGACCAGAGGAGACTTTTCTAAAGAAAAGTTGACAAAATGAAGAATTTGTAAAGAAAAGTTGATAAAAGGAAAACTTTTCTAATGAAAAGTTGACCACAGGAGGCGTTTTCTAATAAAAAGTTGATCAAAGAAAGAGTTTTCTAGAGAAAAATTAACCAAAGCAAGAGTTTTCTAAAGAAAAATTGACCAAAGGAAGACTTTTTCTAAAGAAAAATTGATCAAAGGAAGACTTTTTCTAAAGAAAAGTTGACCAACGGAAGACTTTTTCTAAAGAAAAGTTGACCAAAGGAAGAGTTTTCTAAAAAAAAGTTGAACAAAGAAAGAGTTTTCTAAAGAAAAGTTGACCAAAGGAAGACTTTTCTAAATAAACGTTGACCTAAGGAATATTTTTCTAAAGAAAAGTTGACCAAAGGAAGACTTTTCTGTTGACCAAAGAAAGAGTTTTCTAAAGAAAAGTTGACCAAAGGAACACTTTTCTAAAGAAAAGTAGACTTTTCTAAAGAAAAGTAGACTTTTCTAAAGAAAAGTTGAGCAAAGAAAGTGTTTTCTAAAGAAAAGTTGACCAAAGAAAGACTTTTCTATAAAAAAGTTGACCAAAGGACGAGTTTTCTAAAAGTTAAAAAATGAAACAGTTTTCTAAAGAAAAGTTGACCAAAGGAAGACTTTTCTATTAAAATGTTGAACAAAGAAAGACTTTCCTAAAGAAAAGTATAACAAAGGAAGACTTTTCTAAAGAAAAAATGAAGAACGGAAGACTTTGCTAAAGAAAAGTTGACCAAAGGAAGACTTTTCTAAAGAAAAGTTGACAAAAGGAAAATTTTTTTTAAAGAAAAGTTGACCAAAGGAAGAGTTTTCTATAGAAAAGTTGAATAAAGGAAGAGTTTTCTATAGAAAACTTAACCAAAGGGAGACTTTTCTATAAAAAAGTTGACCAAAGAAAGACTTAAGAAAAAATTTTGATATCGAAATTTTTCTAAAAAAAAATTTTGATATCGAAATTTTTGTACAGAAAAATTTTTTCTATAGAAAAAAATTCCATATCAAAAAAAAAATATTTCAATTTAAAAATTTTTTCTATAGAAAAATTTCAAATTTTTTTTTATAAAAAAATTTCGATATTTTTCGATAATTTTTCTATAGAAAAAATTTTGATATCGAAATTTTTCTATAGAAAAAATTTTGATATCGAAATTTTTCTATAGAAAAAATTTTGATATCGAAATTTTTCTATAGAAAAAATTTTGATATCGAAATTTTTCTATAGAAAAAATTTTGATATCAAAATTTTTCTATAGAAAAAATTTTGATATCGAAATTTTTCTATAGAAAAAATTTTGATATCGAAATTTTTTTATAGAAAAAATGTTGATATCGAAATTTTTCTATAGGAAAAATTTTGATATCGAAATTTTTCTATAGAAAAAATTTTGATATTGAAATTTTTCTATAGAAAAAATTTTGATATCGAAATTTTTCTATAGAAAAAATTTTGATATCGAAATTTTTTGATAGGAAAAATTTTGATATCGAAATTTTTTGATAGAAAAAATTTTGATATCGAAATTTTTCTATAGAAAAAATTTTGATATCGAAATTTTTCTATAGAAAAAATTTTGATATCGAAATTTTTTGAATTCGACTTCTATAGAAAAAATTTTCAAAATTTTTTCTATAGAAAAATTTTGATATCAAAATTTTTTCTATAGAAAATTTTCCTTTGGTCAACTTTTCTTTAGAAAAATTTCCTTTGGTCAACTTTTCTACAGTAAAGTCTTCCTTTGGTCAACTTTTCTATAGAAAAGTCTTCCTTCTGTCCCATTTACTTGACAAATAATTTAATTTATTAGTAATTATTTTTGTTATTTATTAAAATCATCTAACAAGCCAATTATTATTGTATTAATTATAATTGTATTAATTTTTATTGTTCCATAAACATATTTTATATTTTATTAAATTCATTTTATTTGTTTTATATATTTTTTTGTGGCAAAATTTTATTAATTTATCGCCACTGACCCCATAAATTGAACTCCTCTGGGAGTGATAATAAATGTTTCCATACAATCAGTCGTAATAATTTAATATTTATTATATAGAAATTAATTTATATTATTTAGCGAAAAAGAAGAAAGAAAACAACAAAAGAATTTATAAACGATAAGGGGCATTTAGAAGTTGCAAGAACAAAATCATTTAAAGTGGATTTGAAATATTTAAGCAGATGTTGGCTTAAGACGACTTTTGGAAAGCGGTACAATTCACACATAATCTGAGTTAATATACAATATTTTTTTATAGAAAAATTTGCTATCGAAATTTTTCCAAAGAAAAAATTTTAAAATAGAAATTTTTTTAAGAAAAAATTTTGATATCAAAATTTTTCTAAACAAAAAATTTTGATAACAAAATTTTTCTAACGAAAAACTTTTGGTAGCGAATTTTTCTTAGGAAAAAATTTTGATAACGAAGTAAGCAAAAATTTGATATTGAAATTTTTCTAAAGAAAAAATTTTGATATCCAAATTTTTCTAAAGAAATTTTGATATCAATTTTGATATCAAAATTTTTTCTTTAGAAAAATTTTGATATCAAAATTTTTTCTTTAGAAAAGTTTTGATATCAAAATTTTTTCTTTAGAAAAATTTTGATATCAAAATTTTTTCTTTAGAAAAATTTCGATATCAAAATTTTTTCTTTAGAAAAATTTTGATATCAAAATTTTTTCTTTAAAAAAATTTCGAAATTAAAATTTTTTCTTTGGAAAAATTTCGAAATCAAAATTTTTTCTTTGGAAAAATTTCGAAATCAAAATTTTTCCTTTGAAAATATTTCGATATCAAAATTTTTTTTTAGAAAAATTTCAATACCAAAATTTTTTATATAGAAAAATTTCGATATCAAAGTTTTTTCTTTAGAAAAATTTCAAAATCAAAATTTTTTCTTTAGAAAAATTTTGATTTCAAATTTTTTTCTTTAGAAAAATTTCGCTATCAAAATTTTTTCTTTAGAAAAATTTAGATATCAAAATTTTTTCTTTAGAAAAATTTAGATATCAAAATTTTTTTTTTAGAAAAATTTCGACATCAAAATTTTGTCTTTAGAAAAATTTCGATATCAAAATCTTTTCTTTAGAAAAATTTTGATTTCAAATTTTTTTCTTTAGAAAAATTTCGCTATCAAAATTTTTTCTTTAGAAAAATTTCGATATCAAAATTTTTTCTTTAGAAAAATTTCGATATCAAAATTTTTTCTTTAGAAAAATTTCGACATCAAAATTTTGTCTTTAGAAAAATTTCGATATCAAAATTTTTCTTTTGAAAAATTTCGATATCAAAATTTTTTCTTTAGAAAAATTTTGATTTCAAATTTTTTCTTTAGAAAAATTTTGATTTCAAATTTATTCTTTAGAAAAATTTCGCTATAAAAATTTTTTATTAAGAAAAATTTTGATATCAAAATTTTTTCTTTAGAAAAATTTTGATATCAAAATTTTTTCTTTAGAAAAATTTCGATATCAAAATTTTTTCTTTAGAAAAATTTCGATATCAAAATTTTTTCTTTAGAAAAATTTCGATATTAAAATTTTTTCTTAAAAAAAATTTCGAAATCAAAATTTTTTCTTAAAAAAAATTTCGAAATCAAAATTTTTTCTTTAGAAAAATTTCGACATCAAAATTTTTTCTATAGAAAAATTTCGATACCAACATTTTTTTTTAGAAAAATTTCGATATCAAAATTTTTTCTTTGGAAAAATTTCGAAATCAAAATTTTGTCTTTAGAAAAATTTCGATATCAAAATTTTTTCTTTAGAAAAATTTTGATTTCACAGTTTTCCTTTAGAAAAATTTCGATATCAAAATTTTTTCTTTAGAAAAATTTCGATACCAACATTTTTTTTTAGAAAAATTTCGATATCAAAATTTTTTCTTTAGAAAAATTTCGATATCAAAATTTTTTCTTTAGAAAAATTTTGATTTCACAGTTTTCCTTTAGAAAAATTTCGATATCAAAATTTTTTCTTTAGAAAAATTTCGATACCAACATTTTTTTTTTTAGAAAAATTTCGATATCAAAATTTTTTCTTTAGAAAAATTTCGATATCAAAATTTTTTCTTTAGAAAAATTTCGATATTAAAATTTTTTCTTAAAAAGAATTTCGAAATCAAAATTTTTTCTTTAGAAAAATTTTGATATCAAAATTTTTTCTTTAGAAAAATTTAGATATCAAAATTTTTTCTTTAGAAAAATTTCGACATCAAAATTTTGTCTTTAGAAAAATTTCGATATCAAAATTTTTTCTTTAGAAAAATTTCGATATCAAGATTTTTTCTTTAGAAAAATTTCGACATCAAAATTTTGTCTTTAGAAAAATTTCGATATCAAAATTTTTTCTTTAGAAAAATTTCGATATCAAAATTTTTTCTTTAGAAAAATTTCGATACTAAAATTTTTTCTTTAGAAAAATTTTGATTTCAAATTTTTTCTTTAGAAAAATTTTGATTTCAAATTTTTTCTTTAGAAAAATTTTCATATCAAAATTTTTTCTTTAGAAAAATTTCGATATCAAAATTTTTTCTTTAGAAAAATTTTGATATCAAAATTTTTTCTTTAGAAAAATTTTGATATCAAAATTTTTTCTTTAGAAAAATTTTGATATCAAAATTTTTTCTTTAGAAAAATTTTGATATCAAAATTTTTTCTTTAGAAAAATTTGTCTTTAGAAAATTTTCGATATCAAAATTTTTTCTTTAGAAAAATTTTAATTTCACAGTTTTCCTTTAGAAAAATTTCGATATCAAAATTTTTTCTTTAGAAAAATTTCGAGACCAACATTTTTTTTAGAAAAATTTCGATATCAAAATTTTTTCTTTAGAAAAATTTCGACATCAAATTTTTTTCTTTAGAAAAATTTCGAAATCAAAATTTTTTCTTTAGAAAAATTTAGATATCAAAATTTTTTCTTTAGAAAAATTTCGACATCAAAATTTTGTCTTTAGAAAAATTTCGATATCAAAATTTTTTCTTTAGAAAAATTTCGACATCAAAATTTTTTCTTTAGAAAAATTTCGATACCAACATTTTTTTTAGAAAAATTTCGATATCAAAATTTTTCTTTAGAAAAATTTCGATATCAAAATTTTTTCTTTAGAAAAATTTCGATATCAAAATTTTTCTTTAGAAAAATTTCGATATCAAAATTTTTTCTTAAAAAAAAATTTCGAAATCAAAATTTTTTCTTTAGAAAAATTTCGATATCAAAATTTTTTCTTTAGAAAAATTTCGATATCAAAATTTTTTCTTTAGAAAAATTTCAAAATCAAAATTTTTTCTTTAGAAAAATTTCGTTATCGAATTTTTTCCATAGAAAAATTTTCTGAATTTAAATAAAAGTCGCATAAATAGATCCGCTCAAATGTTTATTTTTCTGCGCTACACAAAATTATTTTTTGATAATTTTAAGGGCAACTTTCAAGATTAAAACTCTTTAAATATTAAAATACTTTTAATGAATCATTTAAATTAAATCGATCATTAAGAAAACACATAAAATGAACAAAATGAAAACGGAAAAGATTGGCATTGTGGGAAGGTACCAACAAAATTTAATTTAAATCTAAAAATTTCAAAAACAAAAAATAACTTTAAAAATGTCTTTAAAAATCCAATCATGCATTTGCAGTGGCCTCATTGGACGTGCCTGGTCGATGTTATTTGCTTCCGTGGGTTATCAGGTCATGTTATACGATATCCAGCCCCAGCAAATAACAACTGCTTTGGATTACATCGAAAAAGAACTGAAACGTTTGGAAGAGGAAAACCTTTTGAGAGGCAACTTAAATTCAACAGAACAATTCAAGTGCATTACGGCCACCAACGACATTAAAGAGCTAGTGAAGAATTCGATATTCATACAGGAGTGCATACCCGAACGTATGGAATGGAAGAAGTCATTGTACCAACAATTGGATGATATAGTCGAAGCAAAAACAATTATTTCCAGTTCGACGAGTACTTTTATGCCATCGTTGTTTAGTCAAGATTTAAGGCACAAAGAAAATGTAAGGACACAAACACACAGACATTTACAAACACATACAAACATATGACATGCACATGCATGAAACTGCATGCATGACTTTGTTCAATATTCCAAATTCAATATGTTTTTTCCGTTTTTCGTTTCTTTCCTCCTTCCGGCTAATAGATTTTAGTGTCACATCCCCTAAATCCTCCCTATTACATACCTTTGGTAGAAATTGTTCCAGCTCCCTGGACCTGTCAGGCAGCCATTGAATTTACCAAGAATTTAATGTTGGAAATTAAACAAAAACCTGTTACTTTAAAGCGCGAAGTCTTGGGTTTTGCCACCAATCGCATACAATACGCAATTTTGAATGAGGTCTGGCATTTGGTGGATCAGGGTATACTAACAGTGGCCGATGTTGATGCTGTCATGACTCAGGGTTTGGGTTTACGTTATGCTTTTCTGGGTCCTCTAGAGACGGCGCATTTAAATGCTGAGGGCTTTAAGGATTATGTTCAGAGATTTGGTGAGGAGATTTTTAAGGTCAGTGAGACCTATGACAAGGCTCCGCAGATGAAAGAGGGTGAAACTTTGGAACGGTTATCGAGGGGTTGTGAAGAAATGGTACCCAAGCAGCTGCTAAAGGAAAGAAGAGATCAAAGGGATGCATTTTTGACAAAATTAAGTGAAATGAAGAAAGAATTTGAAAAGTGAATAAATATAACGTCTAACTAAGATTAAGACCCTAACCTAGACTTTGTTCTTGATTTAGACTTGACTTGACGGCGAAATTTTTCTAAAAACAAAATTTTTCAAAACAAAAAATTTTGATATCGAAATTTTTCTAAAGAAAAAATTTTGTTAACGAAATTTTTCTGAAGAAAAAATTTTGATATCGAAAGTTTTCTAAAGAAAAAAATTTGAATATCGAAATTTTTCTAAAGAAAAAATTTTGTTAACGAAATTTTTCTAAAAAAGAAAAAATTTTGATGTCAAATCAAAATTTTTCTAAAGAAAAAATTTTGATGTCAAGTCAAAATTTTTCTAAAGAAAAAATTTTGATATCAAAATTTTTCTAAAGAAAAAATTTTGATATCAAAATTTTTCTAAACAAAAAATTTTGATATCAAAATGTTTCTAAACAAAAAATTTTGATATCAAAATTTTTCTAAAGAGAAAATTTTGATATCAAAATTTTTCTAAAGAAAAAATTTTGATATCAAAGTTTTTTCTTTAGAAAAATTTTGATATCAAAATTTTTTCTTTAGAAAAATTTTGATATCAAAATTTTTTCTTTAGAAAAATTTTGATATCAAAATTTTTTTTTTCTAAAGAAAAAATTTTGATATCAAAATTTTTCTAAAGAAAAAATTTTGATATCAAAATTTTTCTAAAGAAAAAATTTTGATATCAAAATTTTTCTAAAGAAAAAACTTTGATATCAAAATTTTTTTCTTTAGAAATTTTTTTCTTTAGAAAAATTTTGATATCAAAATTTTTTCTTTAGAAAAATTTTGATATCAAAATTTTTTCTTTAGAAAAATTTTGATATCAAAATTTTTTTTTTCTAAAGAAAAAATTTTGATATCAAAATTTTTCTAAAGAAAAAATTTTGATATCAAAATTTTTCTAAAGAAAAAATTTTGATATCAAAATTTTTCTAAAGAAAAAATTTTGATATCAAAATTTTTCTAAAGAAAAAATTTTGATATCAAAATTTTTCTAAAGAAAAAATTTTGATATCAAAATTTTTCTAAAGAAAAAATTTTGATATCAAAATTTTTCTAAAGAAAAAATGTTGATATCAAAATTTTTCTAAAGAAAAAATTTTGATATCAAAATTTTTCTAAAGAAAAAATTTTGATATCGAAATTTTTCTAAAGAAAAAATTTTGATATGAAAATTTTTCTAAAGAAAAAATTTTGATATCAAAATTTTTCTAAAGAAAAAATTTTGATATCAAAATTTTTCTAAAGAAAAAATTTTGATATCAAAATTTTTCTAAAGAAAAAATTTTGATATCAAAATTTTTCTAAACAAAATATTTTGATATCGAAATTTTTCTGAAGAAAAAATTTTGATATCAAAATTTTTCTTTAGAAAAATTTTGATATCAAAATTTTTCGAAAGAAAAAATTTTGATATCAAAATTTTTCTAAAGAAAAAATTTTGATATCAAAATTTTTCTAAAGAAAAAATTTTGATATCAAAATTTTTCTAAAGAAATAATTTTGATATCAAAATTTTTTCTTTTGAAGAAAAAATTTTAATATCAAAATTTTTCTAAAGAAAAAATTTTGATATCGAAATTTTTCTAAAGAAAAAATTTTTTTGAAGAAAAAATTTTGATATCAAAATTTTTCTAAAGAAAAACTGTTGATATCAAAAATTTTGATATCGAAATTTTTCTAAAGAAAAAATTTTGATATCAAAATTTTTCTAAAACAAAAAATTTTCTATAGAAAAATTTTTCTATAGAAATTTTTTCGTAAACGAAAAATTTTTCGTTCAAGAGAAATTTTTCTATAGAAAATTTGTTCTTAATTTTTTTGTCCAAATTTCTCTTATTTTGCCCCATTGTGCTTTATAACATGGCTTATTTTATTTTAATAAATTGTATAGCAATTTTGTTGTTAAAATAAAATCTAAAATTCAAAAACCAATAAATTGGATTCTGATAAAAATATCGTTTTTTTACAAAAAAAAAAGAGGATTACATTTTAAAACTATCACCAAAAAAAAATCGAAAAAAGTTTTAACATGAAACCACCAGGAAAATAATAGAAATTTTTTTAACTCTAAAGTGGCGTGGGTGGGGAGGGGAAATTTCATTTATAAAAGTGTTTGTAAAACCTTAAAATAATGCTTTAATGAGCTTTAAATCAAACCTATAGGCCCGGAATAATTTTCTGACTCGGCTTATCCATACTAAAGAGTGTTCTAAAAAAAATATGCATTTACTATTTTAGACAAGATTTATCCATAGTGCAAGAAATAATTTATTTTTTGATCAAGTTAGTTTCTATAGATATGTCAGATACTATTATTTTAGAAATTATTAATTTTCAATAGTTATTTCAATCAAAATGGACTGCGAAAAAAAAGTTCGTGAAAATATAATTAAAACTTTTCAAAAAAATCCGTCATGGACTTTTAAAAAAATAGCTAAAAATTTGAAAGTTGACCCTCGAACGGTTTCTAATGCCATCAGACGGTATAAGGAAAACCTGAGCATTGAAAGAAAACCTGGATCAGGGAGGCAAAAAGGTCCTACAGATATTGGTAAGGCAAATGAAATCGAGCGACTCTTTCGAAGAGCGCCTAACACTTCTTTAAGAAAAGCAGCTCGTACGGTGAAATGTTCTACGAATTTTGCACATAGAGTCAAAGCTTATGCTAGACTGAAGACATACAAAGTCCAAAAGGTTCCAGATCGCAATGCTATAAAGAACTTAGAAGCAAAAAAACGAGCGAAAAAACTGAAGTCTGATTTTATAAAAAAATACACCTGTTGTGTGATGGATGATGAAACATACGTACTGGCAGACTTTTCTCAACTTCCTAGTCAAGATTTTTATGTTGCTGATAAACGGGGCAATGTTCGGCAAGAGTTTCGCACAAAAAAACAAACAAAATTCCCTAAGAAGTTTCTCGTGTGGCAAGCTATTTGCAGATGTGGCAAAAGAAGTAAAGTATTTGTGGCATCTGGCACAATAAACACAGAAATTTATATAAAGGAGTGCCTACAAAAACGGTTGTTACCCTTTTTAAGAGAGCACAAAGTGACTACATTTTTTTGGCCCGATTTGGCGTCATGCCATTATGGAAAAAAGGCACTTGAGTGGTACTCAAAGAATAATGTCATTTTTGTACCACGAGAGGCAAATCCACCTAACTGTCCAGAACTTCGGCCTGTGGAAAGATATTGGGCTCTGGTAAAAAAGGAATTGAAGAACACAGAAAAGATTTCCAAGAACATGTCCGATTTTAAGCGCAGGTGAAACACATGCTCCAAAAAGGTATCAGAAGCAACTGTAAAATCTTTAATGGGAGGGTTTCCGAAAAAAGTCGATAATTTTGCAAAACCCGAGTACTAAGTAAACATTTTAATGCTAAATGATTTTGTATAATATGTCATTATATTTGCGTATTTTGTAGAGTTTTTATATTAAAAGGTTTGATTTTTATTTAAGAAAATCCAACTACAAATTTTATTTATAGCACTCTTTATGACCTTTTAGTTAATATTTAAATGCTTATATCTTTAGAGTTAAAGCAGTTATAGGGTTCATATTTTGTATTAGTCGCTTTAACATGAAGTCCAACCGTTTTTTAGAATTTTGTAATAATTGATCTATATTTAGCCATAGCTCCCATATAACAAACCCTCCCGGAAATCACTTAAATTTAATAATTATTAAAAATTTACCCCCTAATTCATAAACGAAAAATATTCAAATTTTTCAGACAAAATTCGTTTTTTAAGACTTTGATAATTTTATAATTCGTTTATGAATTAAGTAGTTAATTTTTATATAAATTTTCTTTCAATTTTCTAACAAAATTTTTTTCTATTAAAATAATTTAAATTCTATTAAATTTAAAGAATTTTTTAACAAATAATGTTACCACTTTTTTTTAATTTAAAATCTATTTATTTTCACCCCTGGGCTAAAAAGAAGAACAAAATTTTGGTATCATTCTAAATGGTTTCAATTTAGAAAAATTGTGACATATTTGTGCTGTGGACAAGTTTTGTCCATCTAAACAATTTTTTCATAAATTTTTTTCTATATAATTTTCTTCATAAATAAATTTAATAACATATTTTCCCAAAATTTTTCCCTCACACAAACTCAAAAATTTCAAATCTAAAGCAAAAATAAAGGGTAGTTTATTAGTAAGGAATGGCACAATAAAGACCCCTGAGAGGCAAAAATGATTATGTGACAAAATTTGAATTTAAAATTTTCAAAGATTTAGCCTTTCTCTAAACAATAAAAAGCTGAATCTATTCAAATTTGAATATAGAAAATTTTAATACTTATACCCTTTTGCCTCTTAGGGGTCGCCTTGTAGTTTCCCCAAGCCTTGTTTTGGGTTGTTTGATTGTAATTGAATGTTAGCAGAAATATGATGACCATGTTTATCAAAAATAGCAATACTAAGGGACATATTTGGTCACAACTAAACAAAAAACTACATACCAGCCTTTATATCCTTTTTTTACTGGAAGGATATTTATCTATTATTTTTTAAGGATCTCTGCTTTTTTATTAGCTTCCGGCGTATTTAAATTAGAAATAAATTTAATTTACTTCCAAAGAAATGAGAAAAAAAATTAGAAAAAAAATGAAAAGAAAGAAGTTTTTATTGGACTATGATGAAACGAAATTTGTTATAAAGGGTCTTCCATCAAGGACAACCAAATTTTGTCAGTTGAACAGAATATTACCAATTAGTTTTGGTTTATTCAAAAAAAGTAGAGTAGGAGTAGAATAGGAGTCGAGTAGGAGTAGAGTAGGAGTAGAGTAGCAGTAGAGTAGCAGTAGAGTAGTAGTAGAGTAGGAGTAGAGTAGGAGTAGAGTAGGAGTAGAGTAGGATTAGAGTAGGAGTAAAGTAGGAGTAGAGTAGGAGTAGAGTGGGAGTAGAGTAGTAGTAGAGTAGCAGTAAAGTAGCAGTAAAGTAGCAGTAAAGTAGCAGTAGAGTAGTAGTAGAGTAGGAGTAGAGTAAGTATGAGTAGAGTGGGAGTAGAGTAGAAGTAGAGTAGGAGTAGAGTAGGAGTAGAGTAGGAGTAGAGTAGAAGTAGAGTAGGAGTAGAGTAGGAGTAGAGTAGGAGTAGAGTAGGAGTAGAGTAGGAGTAGAGTAGGAGTAGAGTAGGAGTAGAGTAGGAGTAGAGTAGGAGTAGAGTAGGAGTAGAGTAGGAGTAGAGTAGGAGTAGAGTAGGAGTAGAGTAGGAGTAGAGTAGGAGTAGAGTAGGAGTAGAGTAGGAGTAGAGTAGGAGTAGAGTAGGAGTAGAGTAGGAGTAGAGTAGGAGTAGAGTAGGAGTAGAGTAGGAGTAGAGTAGGAGTAGAGTAGGAGTAGAGTAGGAGTAGAGTAGGAGTAGAGTAGGAGTAGAGTAGGAGTAGAGTAGGAGTAGAGTAGGAGTAGAGTAGGAGTAGAGTAGGAGTAGAGTAGGAGTAGAGTAGGAGTAGAGTAGGAGTAGAGTAGGAGTAGAGTAGGAGTAGAGTAGGAGTAGAGTAGGAGTAGAGTAGGAGTAGAGTAGGAGTAGAGTAGGAGTAGAGTAGGAGTAGAGTAGGAGTAGAGTAGGAGTAGAGTAGGAGTAGAGTAGGAGTAGAGTAGGAGTAGAGTAGGAGTAGAGTAGGAGTAGAGTAGGAGTAGAGTAGGAGTAGAGAATGAGTAGAGTAGCAGTAGAGTAGTAGTAGAATAGGAGTAGAGTAGGAGTAGAGTAGGAGTAGAGTAGGAGTAGAGTAGGAGTAGAGTAGGAGTAGAGTAGGAGTAGAGTAGGAGTAGAGTAGGAGTAGAGTAGGAGTGGAGTAGGAGTAGAGTAGGAGTAGAGTAAGAGTAGAGTAGGAGTAGAGTAGGAGTAGAGTAGCAGTAGAGTAGCAGTAGAGTAGTAGTAGAGTAGGAGTAGAGTAGGAGTAGAGTAGGAGTAGAGTAGGATTAGAGTAGGAGTAAAGTAGGAGTAGAGTAGGAGTAGAGTGGGAGTAGAGTAGTAGTAGAGTAGCAGTAAAGTAGCAGTAAAGTAGCAGTAAAGTAGCAGTAGAGTAGTAGTAGAGTAGGAGTAGAGTAAGTATGAGTAGAGTGGGAGTAGAGTAGAAGTAGAGTAGGAGTAGAGTAGGAGTAGAGTAGGAGTAGAGTAGAAGTAGAGTAGGAGTAGAGTAGGAGTAGAGTAGGAGTAGAGTAGGAGTAGAGTAGGAGTAGAGTAGGAGTAGAGTAGGAGTAGAGTAGGAGTAGAGTAGGAGTAGAGTAGGAGTAGAGTAGGAGTAGAGTAGGAGTAGAGTAGGAGTAGAGTAGGAGTAGAGTAGGAGTAGAGTAGGAGTAGAGTAGGAGTAGAGTAGGAGTAGAGTAGGAGTAGAGTAGGAGTAGAGTAGGAGTAGAGTAGGAGTAGAGTAGGACTAGAGTAGGAGTAGAGTAGGAGTAGAGAATGAGTAGAGTAGCAGTAGAGTAGTAGTAGAGTAGGAGTAGAGTAGGAGTAGAGTAGGAGTAGAGTAGGAGTAGAGTAGGAGTAGAGTAGGAGTAGAGTAGGAGTGGAGTAGGAGTAGAGTAGGAGTAGAGTAGGAGTAGAGTAGGAGTAGAGTAGGAGTAGAGTAGGAGTAGAGTAGGAGTAGAGTAGGAGTAGAGTAGGAGTAGAGTAGGAGTAGAGTAGGAGTAGAGTAGGAGTAGAGTAGGATTAGAGTAGGAGTAGAGTAGGAGTAGAGTAGGAGTAGAGTAAAGTAGCAGTAGAGTAGTAGTAGAGTAGGAGTAGAGTAAGTATGAGTAGAGTGGGAGTAGAGTAGGAGTAGAGTAGCAGTAAAGTAGCAGTAGAGTAGTAGTAGAGTAGGAGTAGAGTAGGAGTAGAGTAGTAGTAGAGTAGGAGTAGAATAGGAGTAGAGTAGTAGTAGAGTAGGAGTAGAGTAGTAGTAGAGTAGGAGTAGAGTAAAGTAGAGAAGAGTTTTATAAACTCATTTGTCAATCGTATGTTTCTTTTTTTATTTAAAACTCCAACTTTTGTTATTTTTCCTTTTGGAGCCTCTAGTTTTGGAAAATTCAATCTTAGTTTATCACATGGAAAAAATCGATTTTTGGCAAGAACTCACCCACATAACAACAGTTTACAGACACATATTTCAATCTCTTAAGAAGATTTGTTCATACAATTTTTTTGGCCACTTGCCCGTCATCATCTTAAATGCAATTTTTTTGGGAAAAGGTAAAAAATCGAGCAACAAAAAAATCTTCATTATTTTAAAGTTTTTCTTTTAAACCAACCTTTAAGCAAAAGGACTTTGATTATAAATTGCAATTTCGATAAATACATGGATATAGTGCTCGTAAGTAAAGTACCACCCACCCATTGCCATAGATTTCAGGTTTACCAAAGATTTAGTATATGAAAGAGGTTTCAAAAGAAGTGGTTGTACTTGAGGTTGAGGCTTTGGCGTGTGGGGGCCAATGAATAAGACTCTCAAGTGAATGACATCTACAAATGTTGTTCTACCGCAAAACTTATCACATAAACTTTAGATTTTCTTCTTTTCTTTTTCCCAAAATTTTTTACTTCTCCTATTTTTGGTGTTTCAACACAAGTTTTCCTAAGTTTTAGGCAGAATCTTTATTACCTTTTGCCTTCAAATACAACCACATTTAGAGAACACAGAAGCAGTTGATGGTTTTTCCTTCTCGGATGGTCAAAAAGAACAAAGAGTTAAAGCCACAACCGAAGAAAAAATTTAGAAATATCTTCACATCTCCCAATATTGAAAGATATATTGGGCAAAATGTTCATTTTGGTCAAGCAAATATTGAACGAAATGTGGGAGCAGGAGAAGAAGTTGGAACATCATCTAATAAATTAAGTAAAACTCAAATGATTTCAATTGAAAAAGTTTTAGATATTCAGTGCCAAAATGTCGGAAAAGTCTTGAAAAGGCAAGAAACAGAGAAAATTGAAATTGAATTTAGGATAAAATACGCATTATATCGATAGATGTGTTTAAAATCGATTAATTTAATACAAAGATAAAATATTTTTGTTAAAAAAAAATTCTAAAAAAAATTTTTGCTGAAAAAATTGTTCTATAGAAAATTTTTTGTTAAAAATAATTTTCTATAGAAAATTTTTTGTTTTAAATAATTTTCTATAGAAATTTTTTTGTCAAAAAATATTTTCTATAGAAATTTTTTTGTTAAAAAATATTTTCTATAGAAAATTTTTTGTTTAAAATAATTTTCTATAGAAAATTTTTTGTTAAAAATAATTTTCTATAGAAAATTTTTTGTTACAAATAATTTTCTATAGAAAACTTTTCGTTAAAAAAATTTTTCTATAGAAAATTTTTCGTTAAAAAAATAATTCTATAGAAAATTTTTCGTTAAAAAAATAATTCTATAGAAAATTTTTCGTTAAAAAAATAATTCTATAGAAAATTTTTCGTTAAAAAAATTTTTCTATAGAAAATTTTTCGTTAAACAAATTTTTCTATAGAAAATTTTTCGTTAAACAAATTTTTCTATAGAAAATTTTTCGTTAAACAAATTTTTCTATAGAAAATTTTTCGTTAAACAAATTTTTCTATAGAAAATTTTTCGTTAAAAATATTTTTCTATAGAAAATTTTTCGTTAAAAAAATTTTTCTATAGAAAATTTTTCGTTATAAAAATTTTTCTCTAGAAAATTTTTCGTTAAAAAAAATTTTTCTATAGAAAATGTTTCGTTAAACAAAATTTTCTATAGAAAATTTTTCGTTAAAAACAATTTTCTATAGAAAATTTTTCGTTAAAAAATTTTTCTATAGAAAATTTTTCGTTAAAAAAACTTTTCTATAGAAAATTTTTCGTTAAAAAATTTTTCTATAGAAAATTTTTCGTTAAAAAATTTTTCTATAGAAAATTTTTCGTTAAAAAATTTTTCTATAGAAAATTTTTCGTTAAAAAAAATTTCTATGGAAAATTTTTCGTTAAAAAAATGTTTCTATAGAAAATTGTTTTAGTTATACAAATTTTTCTCTTCAATATATTGATAACAAAATTTGAATTTAACGGTTTTCTGCCTCTCACTCTGGCTACTCTGGAAAACTTATTGCATCTGGCCATTCTTTTTTAAGCTGGCAACTCTCAACGGGTACTCATTACTCTAGAACAAAACAAATGCAACAGAACTAACAGCTGTTGGAAGAAAAACAACAGAATTGTGAAAAAGAAACAAAAATTATAATGAAAATTAAAATTTTTACCATATTTCTAATAATCTGTGAGTAAAATAAGTTTTAAATCTTCTTAAATATATAAAAGAAACTATTTTTCTACCCAGCAATATGTTCCACGGTAACCTATGCCTCCACCATGAACTCGCTGTTTGTGAACAGCGTCTACAAATTGTTCGACTTTTTGCAAAAGGACAATCCCAATAATGCCAGCAATACAACCAAGACTGTGGAAGAAATGACTGTAGACGAACTGGGTGTCTCCCGGGGTCAATGTTTATATAATTTTTTGCATTACATCAGCTACAGTGATGCTAAACTATGTCACATGGACGATGAATATATTTTGCATTTGCTACCCTCTAATACCGCTTCGGAGACTCCACGAAAGCCACCAATAATGGTTAAATGCCTGCCGGAACACCCCTCTATAGTGAATGGCACTAATAAGTTTCGAGTTATGGAAAGTGTACAAGATATTGTGGACTTGCTAAAGCCTATAGGCAACAATACCAAGAGATACCAGCCTGGCAGTTGTGTTTTGGTATTTTTCTATACACCCACATGCTATACTTGCTCCCTGGTGGCTATACCTATCAATGATTTGCCTTATGCCTTTAAGACAATACCTGTAGCTGCCATAGATGCCTATAAGTTTCCCAGTTTCAATACAGAATTCGGTATAGTGGCCTTGCCCACCCTCATGTTATTCCATCAAGGTCGTCCTGTGGTTAAATACCGTGCCCAGGGTAATCTTAATACATTTGTAACACGTCACACCGGCCTAAAGCCAGCTGAAGTGCCCAAACATGGTAATCCCTCTCCTTTGCCTTTGAAGGTGGAGCGTCACACAGATTATGTTTTGATATTGGCTTGGTTGTTTATTCTGTCGTGTGCTGGATTTTATTTCTCCAAGTCCCAGTTGTTTAAACAAATTGTGGAAATGATTAAACGTAATTGGCGAGAGTCAGAGGCTCAGCTGGAGCACTAAGGATAAGTTATTGTAGGTTTATTTTTAAAATTATTCAAAGGACTGTATTAATTAGTTAATTAGTGAAATATGTATGAGAATCAGCCTAAGCGGATTAAATGCTGGAACTGTCGAATACATTAATATTCTCTGCACGTGCACTTTCTAAAATAAAAATTTTAAATGACTAAATAATTGCCATATTCTTTTAGTATAAAAACTTTTCTATAAAAAATTGTTTGATATAAAAAATTTTCTATAGAAAATTTTTCTTCAAGAAAAAATTGTATAAATTTTTCGTTAAAAAAATTTTCTATAGAAAATTTTTCGTTAAAAAAAATTTTCTATAGAAAATTTTTCGTTAAAAAAAATTTTCTATAGAAAATTTTTCGTAAAAAAAAATTCTATAGAAAATTTTTCGTTAAAAAAAATTTTCTATAGAAAATTTTTTCGTTAAAAAAAATTTTCTATAGAAAATTTTTCGTTAAAAAAAATTTTCTAAAGAAAATTTTTCGTTAAAAAAAAATTTCTAAAGAAAATTTTTCGTTTAAAAAAATTTTCTAATTTTATATAGAGAATTTTTCGTTAAAAAAATATAGAAAATTTTTCGTTTAAAAATTTTTCGTTAAAAAATTTTTATGTAGAACATTTTTCGTTAAAAAATTTTTTATATAGAAAATTTTTCGTTAAAAAATTGTTCATATAGAAAATTTTTCGTTAAAAAATTTTTTATATAGAAAATGTTTCATTAAAAATTTTTTGTATAGAAAATTTTTCGTTAAAAAAATTTCTCTATAGAAAATTTTTCGTTAACAAAATTTCTCTATAGAAAATTTTTCGTTAAAAAAATTTCTCTATAGAAAATTTTTCGTTAAAAAAATTTCTCTATAGAAAATTTTTCGTTAAAAACCTTTTTCTTAAGAAAATTTTTTGTATAGAATATTTTTCGTTAAAAATTTTTTTATATAGAAAATTTTTCGTTAAAAAAAATTTCTATAGAAAATTTTTCGTTTTTTTATATAGAAAATTTTTTATATAGAAAATTTTTTATATAGAAAATTTTTTATATATAAAACTTTTTATATAGAAAATTTTTTATATAGAAAATTTTTTATATAGAAAATTTTTTATATAGAAAATTTTTCGTTATAAAATTTTTTATATTTTTCGTTAAAAAATATTTTCTATAGAAAATTTTTAGTTAAACAAATTTTTAGTTAAAAAAAATTTTATATAGACAATTTTTCGTTAAAAAAATTTTTTATATAGAAAATTTTTCCTTAAAGAAAAATTAAGAAAAAACACTTTTTTTATCCATTTCATCTTGTTTTTGTTTTTATTCAAGAAACATTTTTAGATATAATTTTATCATTTTGTTTAAGAGATTTTTCAATTTATTTTAAAGATTACTTTGTCATTTTATTATTATTTTTACTACTAATTTACGGAGATATTCTTTCTTTTAATTAGAATGAATTCAAACTAAATAACTAGAAAAAAAAGATGAGAAGGAAGAATTTTATTTAAAAAAAAAACAAAAACTTGAGTTAAAGGAAAATATTAAAAAATAAGAAATTTAAATTTAAGATTTTTAATACAAGAAACTGAAATAAAATAAAGAAAATGTTGGAAAAAGGCTACAAACTAAAGAATAAAGTAACTAAAATTATAAAGAGATATAAAAAATATTATTGAAAATTTGGAGGTAAAAAAAATAAGTGAATTCGAAAACCGATAGAAATATAGGCAAGCCCTAAAACGATTTTATTTTAAGTTCTCTCATTGGTTGAAACTCAGGTGTTAAGGAGACATTTTTCAGGTGATCGAGTAAATTTAAATTCAAAATAAATTTTAAAATTAAATAAGGCAAAATAATAATAAAATTAATATTAATTTTGACCGTCATATATAGAGTAAGTAGTAATTAATACAATACGTAATTCTAAGATTATTTTTTCTGGGGGTTTTCAGTTACAAACTACTATTTTTTAAAGGGGCTTCTTCTGTTCTTCAATTGATCCCAAACAAATTTTCTTCTTGTCTTTGAAGTCACCCAAGTTGTCAGTTGTATTTATTTGGAATTGTTGTCTTCCTCTCGGATTTGTGACGAGGGAGATTTGGTTGCAGTTCGATTATTGCTGTTAGCTGAAGTAGTTGCTGCTGTATGTTGTTTATTGCCACCAGCATGTTGTTTAGAACGATGCTGATGATGGTTGTTATGATGATGATGATGGTGGGAGCGTCTGCCTGCCGATGAATTATAGGGATGAGGATGAACGCTGTAAAGTTTAGAAAAAGATTTCAAGTAAATTTTGTTTAATTTATATTGAAATATTAAAATTAATTTTAGAAACTATTTAGGATTTCGAAAAGTCAAGGAAATAAATAATTTACACAAATATAAAACGAGGACATTAAAAGGATTTAATTTGAAATAAAACGAATATAATGACATGATAAAACAATTGAGAAATAACAATTTTAACAACAAGAAACGCAACTTAAAAAGTACATGCATTTTCTCCTTAAACTATTAACAAGTACTTCCTCCATAAACCAATTAGTAAAAGCAGCTTAAAGTTAGTTATAGATTAAAATATTTCTGGGATAATTCCCAAGATGATTTCCTATAAAAATAAGAAATTTTTGAACAATTTCCTACACAAATAAGAAATTTTTGAAAAATTTCCTACACAAGAAATTTTTGAAAAATTTCCTACACAAGAAATTTTTGAAAAATTTATTATAAAAATAAGAAATTTTTGAAAAATTTCCTATAAAAATAAGAAATTTTTGAAAAATTTCCTATAAAAAAAGAAATTTTTGAAAAATTTCCTATAAAAATAAGAAATTTTTGAAATATTTCTTTTAAAAATAAGAAATTTTTTAAAAATTTCCTATAAAAGTAAGGAATTTTTGAAAAAAATTCTATAAAAATAAGAAATTTTTGAAATATTTCTTTTAAAAATAAGAAATTTTTTAAAAATTTCCTATAAAAGTAAGGAATTTTTGAAAAAAATTCTATAAAAATAAGAAATATTTGAAAAATTTCTTATAAAAATAAGAAATTTTTCAAAAAATTTCCTATAAAAATATGAAATTTTTGAAAAATTTTCCTATCAAAATAAGGAATTTTTAAAAAATTTCCTATCAAAATAAGAATTTTTTGAAAAATTTACTATTTTTATAGGAAATTTTTAAAAAATTTCCTATTTTTATATGAATTTTTTTCAAAAATTTCCTATTTTTATAGAAAATTTTTCAAAAATTTCCTATTTTTATAGAAAAATTTTCAAAAATATCTTATTTTTATAGGAAATTTTTCAAAAATATCCTATTTTTATAGGAAATTTTTCAAAGATTTCATATTTTTATAGGAAATTTTTCAAAAATTTAAATTGGTAGAAAAGTTACAAATGTCGGAATAAGTTTAAAACGCCAGGAATCGAATTTGCGAAAAACAACAGAGAAAAATCCTATTGTAGCTCATAGTGTACCAAATGTTTATACTTTTCCCGTCGTTCTTTGGAAAATTACGATGAGTATTTTATGAGTATAGTCTGAGTTCTAAGATGTTGACAACTGTTTGAAACATTCGCGAAACGTTACAAGTTTGCGATGCTAGGAATCGAACTCGCCAACCTCACTACAAAACAACTAAGGAAATTCCTGTTGAGGTTTAGACAAAAGCACTTGTATACATATAATTTTGTGGTCGTCCTTTGAAAAGTGATGATGATTATTGGTTCTGTTCGAAGTATAAGGATGTTGATATGGACGAATTTCGAGAACAATCGAAAATCTCATTTTATGAAAATTAATAAATGTATTTTTAGTTTTTATAATACAACTAAACCAAAAACCTGATCCAGATTAACCTAACCAAACATCGAAAACTGTTTATAACAATAATAACTAATTTTAATAAAATGGGATCCTAGTGCAATACATGATGTAAATTTTCTTCACAAAAAATTTTAAATTCATGTAAAAATCTAAATTGTAAAATGATTAATAGTACATTTACAAATTTCTTAAGTTATAAAGTGTTATGCAAAATGATTAGTTTTAGATTTTATAATGCAAAGCTACCACCCGCTGTCGACGACGCCGTCATCATTTAGGTTCTATTTTTGTATTAAAATATTTCATATTTCATAATAAAAAAGCACAAACCACATAAATTTAATTAACAAGAAAATTGAAACAACAAACGCAGGGAATTTTATTAATAAAGTCAAAGCATTATGGAAAGATAATAATAATTAATTGGACAACGCGTACAAGTTAACCCTTTAAAAAACGAATATGCTGTATTTGGACAAGATTAAAGCTTTAAAATATATATTTTTAAAGGGTCTTCACACAAAACTGAAGGCAAAGAAACGTATATACAGGATTTTGATTTAAAGTGGAAAATTTTACTGTAGAGTCGAGTGTATTATAATGCATTATAATGAGATTATAATGTATAATAACAAATTATAACGCGATTAAAATTTGTTATATCGCATTATATTGTATTAAAATGCATTATAATACGTTTTAAATGTATAACACAATATAATGAAATAACAATGTATTATAAGACATAATAAAGTTATTATAATGTATTATAAGACATTATAATGCGATTATAATGTATTATAACACATTACAATGCGATTTTAATGTATTATAACACATTACAATGCAATTATATTGTATTAAGAAGCATTATAATGTGATAATAATGCATTATAACGCGTTATAATACGATTATAATATATTATAACGCATTATAACGCCATTATAATATATTATAATCTATTATAATGTAGTTATAAAGCACTATAATGCGATTATGTGTTATGACGCATTATAATGCGATAATAATTTATTATAAGACATGATTAAGCGATTATAATGTATTATAACGCATTATAATGTGATTATAATGTACTAAAACGCATTTAAATTGGATTATAATGTATTATAACGCATTTAACTGCGATTATAATGTATTATAACACATTATAATGCAATTATAATGTACTAAAACGCATTAAACTGAGATTATAATGTATTATAACGCATTATAACGCATTATAATGCGATTATAATGTATTATAACTCATTATAATGCGATTATAATGTATTACAACGCATTATAATGCGGTTATAATGTATTATAACGCATTATAAAGCTATTATAAAGTATTATAACGCATTATAAAGCTATTATAAAGTATTATAACGCATTATAATGCGATTATAATGTACTAAAACGCATTAAAATGAGATTATAATGTATTATAACGCATTATAATGCGATTATAATGTATTATAACTTATTTTAATGCGATTATAATGTATTGTAACTCAGTATAATGCGATTATAATGTATTACAACGCATTATAATGCGGTTATAATGTATTATAACGCATTATAATGCGATTATAATGTGTTATAACGCATTATAATGTGGTTATAATGTATTATAACGCATTATAATGCGATTCTAATGTATTATAACGTATTATAATGCGATTATAATGTATTAAAACGCATTATAATGCGATTATAATGTATTATAACGCATTATAATGCGGTTATAATGCATTATAGCGTATTATAATGCGGTTATAATGTAGTATAACGCATTATAATGCGATTATAATGTATTATAATCGCATTATAATGCGATTATAATATATTATAACACATTATAATGCGATTATAAAGCATTAAAACGCATTATAATACGATTATAATGTATTATAACTCATTATAATGTAATTATAACGCATTATAATGCGATTATAATGTACTATAACACATTATAATGCAATTATAATGTATTACAACGCATTATAATGCGGTTATAATGTATTATAACGCATTATAGTGTCATTATAATGTATTATAACCTATTATAATGTTTTAATCAAATACTATAATGCGATTTAAATGTATTATAACGCATTATGAAGCGATTATAATGTTTTATAACGCATTATAATGCGATTATAAGATACTTTATCGTATTATAACGCCTTTTATTTATGTAATGACTTCAAAACCGATGTGTAGAATATTGTTATGAATTATAAAGATGATTTTAAAGAAAACTTTGTAACAAAAATTATCTTACACGTAGACCCAGGTACGTTGTAGCTTAAGAATTTACGCAGTATGCAGTTACAGTTGTTGGATGGAGGGATATAGGGGTTGTGGGTAGGGAAGTAACGAATCATTTAAAGCGTTGGATCTGTTGTTGTGGGACCAAAGATAAAAACAGTTTAAAGTTGTTCTGTTAGTATTATCAAATGATGGTTGTGATTTAGACGTTGATTTCTATAAAACTAGTATTTTGAAAATAAAACATATGTCAAATAGATAGTAGAAGGTATATTTGTAGTTTGTTCATAATTTCTTGTGGTTTTCTGCAATTCTAGATCAGATTTCATTCTTAGCGTTGATCGGATTGTTCGTTGCTTGGTTTGGTTTGGATTTGATAGGGATTTCTTGTTTACAATAATTGTGTTTTACTTGCGATAAAAACGTGGATTATATAAACGCCAATCTCTAAATAGAGAAAAATTTTGTATTTAAGTTTTTGTTTGTTGTAAAATGATGTTAAAATGAATGAAAATTTCTTACATTTTAATTATAAATTTTGATAAATTATGTTTTAAAATAACTTTGTTTTAGTAAAGCACACGCTTAAAGCTTGAAAGGTTATTAAGATTATTTACGTTTTAAATTGCGAAAATTAGGAACCATCATAATTTGGTTTATTGGCTTTAAAAAAAAAATCGAAATATTCCGTAGTTTCATTCGTTCATAAAAGCATTTAAAAACTTTCAGCGTAAACTTTTTTTTGCTTATTATGCGCAAAGATCAAAATTTCATATCTTGTTATGTTAATGGTAAACACACACAAACCTTGGCGTAGATGTTGTACTGTGACTGTGAAGTGTTGGTGTTGTAGCCAACGGCGACGATGGTGGAGTTCTGAGGGGTCTACGTGCAGAGGCTCCTGTCAAATGATGATGATGACTGCTGCCACGATAAGTCGAACGTCTGGGTGTAGTCGATAAATAGGGATTGTTGTTAGTAGTCTCATTGTATGTAGACTTTGCTGTTGTCGGCGATGATGTCGCAGCTGAAGATCTGGCCGTTGCTGAAGTATACAACGCAGAAGATCCAGTACTTCTGGATGGAGAAGAAGTCGACGAGGACGACGGCGTCGATATTTTGGTAGCCGAAGGAGTAGTCGTGGATGTGGTTTTAGGAGAAGAGCTGAATGATGAAGTTTAGAAAAAATATTCATACGTTTCATTTTCATTGTTTATAGTTTTAGAATTAAAGATATAAAAGCCGTAAACTAATGATTCAGATTCGATAAAGCAATTGTAATGCATTATAAAGCAATTATAATGCATTACAAAGCAATTATAATGAAATATAAAGCAATTGTAATGCATAATAAAAAAATTATAATGCATTATAAAGCAATTATAATGTATTAATCAATTATAAAGCATTATAATGCAATTATAATGCAAAATAGTCCAATTATATTGCATTATAATGCGATAATAATGTATTGTAATGCGATTGTAATGTTTTACAGGGTATAAAATTGTATTATATGTTATAACTTTAATATAATGTATTATAACGCTATTATAATGCGTTTTTAATATATTACAACACTCAAAATGCTATTATAATGTTATATGAAGCATTTTAATGCGTTATAGCGCATTATAATGCTACTAAAATGTATTATAATGTATTATACTGCTATTATTACACTTTGTAATGCGAATATAATATTTTATAACGCATTATAACGCGTTATAATGTTATTATAAAACATTGTTATGCGATTATAAGGGATTATAATGTATTGCAATGCATTATAATGCAATTATAATGTATTAAAACATATTATAATGCGGGTATAATTTATTATAACACATTATAATAGAATTATAACGCATTATAACACATTATACTGCGTTTATAGCACATTGTAATGGGATTATAATGTATTATAAAGCATTATAATGCCATTATAAAGCGATTATAATGTATTATAACGAGTTATAATTTGATTATAATGTACTACAATGCATTATAATGCGATTATAATGTAATATAACACATTATAATGCTATTATAATGTATTCTAACACATTATACTGCGATTATAAAACTTTGTAATACGATTATAATATTTTATAACACATTTCACTCGTTATAATGCGATTATAATGTATTACAATGCATTATAAAGAAGTTATAATGTATTATAACAAGTTATAATGACATTGTAACTCATTATAACACATTATACTGCTTTTATAACATATTGTAATGTATGTGTTATAAGGCATTATAATGATATTATAATGTATTATAGTGTATTATAATGCGATTATAACGTATTATAACGCGTTATAATGTGATTACAATATACTACAAAGCATTATTATGCGATTATAACGTAATATAACACATTATAATGCTATTATAATATATTCCAACACATTATACTGCGATTATAACACATTGTAATGCGATTATAATGTATCGTAATGCTATTTTAATGCATTATAATACGATTATAACGTATTATAAAACATTATTATAGGATTATTATGTATTACAATGCATTATAATACGATTATAATATATTATATTATATAATATAATATAATATATATTATATTATATAATATAATATAATATATATTATATTATAACATATTTAGATGCGATTATAATGTAATTTTAATGCAATTATAATGTATTAAAACACATTATAATGGAATTATAATATGTTAAAACAAATTATAATGGGATTAGACTATACTACAATGTTTTATAATACGATTATAATGTATTATAACGCATTATAATGCAATTACAATGTATTAAAACGCATTATTATGTAATTATAATGTTTTAAAACGCATAAAAATACTATTAATATAGATTATATCACATTATAACTCTATTATTATGTATTATAACTCATTACAAGACATATTGTCCGATTTGTACCAAAAAGAATCATTCAATTACAGCCTAAGCTAAAGATTTTTCAATGGAATGATTCGGTTTAAGAGTCGAAAAACGAGAAATTTACAAATTTAAATTTAAATGAATAAATGAATGATAATTACAAGAAAATCTAAAAAGGGGGTTAATTTTTTCGAAATTATAAACTAAACTAAAGAATAAAAGAAATCTATGACAAAAGAATTTTTAAAATAAAATTTTTTAATTTTAAAAATATTTATATTCCGCCTACCTCTTAGATTTTTTTTCTATTAACTTTTTAATTTTATGTGATTTTTAGATTGAATTAGTATTTTATGTTGATGATAAGCTTTAACGTAAGTTATTCATTAGTATTTACTTAATTTTAAGCTTATTTCGTAAGAGATTTTTGTTTGATTTTTGTTTTTAGAAGAGGAGGAGAAGGAGATCGCTAGTAGCTGGGAGTGTCTTTGTTATTTTTTGGTAATTATTTTAAACGCTTTTCATTAGCTTTTCTAAGCATTTTTAGAGATTTTTTTTGTTTTTTATTTATATTAATTTAATAATGATTATATCTGTAAAAAGATCAAATATTTGAAAAATTTATTTTTGGTTTTAATAAAAAAATTAAGAGAAAAATTAATTTGTTTTATCGAAATGAAGAAAATTTAATTGAATGAAAATTTTGTAAGAGTAGGTCATTTTAAAGGGAGACTAAAGACATTATTTTCAAAGAATTTTTAACAAATTTAAGTTATTTTTAAAGTATATTCAAAAGCATAAAGCCTTTAGTTTCCTTTTAATATTTAGCTCAATCTGGTTTTTGGAAAATTTAATTTTCTTTACAAATCCTAGAAAACTTTAAAATTTTTGCTAATAAAAAAGCATTAGGCAGTTTTGAAATTAAGTATTTAAAAGCTTTTTTAGCAAAGCTTAAAAGCTATTAATTATTTACTAATTAAGGTCATTTGTGTTACAGAAACAATTTTGACAAATAAACAAAATAAAAAAAAAATAATGGAAATGAAAAATATTTACAATTATAAAATTTATACAAAGTCTTATTAAAAACTTACCTATTTTGATGTATATAACCGGATGATTGAGGCTGGTTTGGCATAGCTGGCAAGTGTCTACGATGTTGTGAAGCTGCTGATGAAGATGATGTTGGTCGATGTACATGTTGTACTGTTTCAACAACGTCATCGTCATCATCATCTTCAATTTCTTCGATGGTCAGAGATTGTTGCTGTTGTGGTACGGGAGCAGCACATATAGCAGCTCTGCCTCCAACAGCACCACGTACCCCACGACCGCCTGCTTTAGTTGTAAATTCACGATCGAAATCTTCGGCTTCATCTTCATCTAAATTGATAAATTCTTGATGTTCCTCCAGCTGTCCCGAACGTAAATCCTGTTCCTTTTCAATAATGTGAGCGCGTTCGCCGATATGATGACCAATGGCCATTTTCTTAACACCATTTACAGAGTCCTGTACAGTGCGACGTGTTTCGCGTATACCATTTGGTCCGGTTTTTGTACTGCTGGTGGCTTGATAGATTTGTGGACGTCCATCAGGGCCAGAGGACATTGTTATGACAGAACTGGAGCAGAAGGAGGCGCCGGGATTGGTGCCAATATCTAAATTTTTTGAAAAAGGAAAACTTTTTTATATAAAGAACTTAAGGATTTTTAGGATTTTCTTGACCTACCAGCACTTAGGAGACGATTCATGTTGGGCATAGCTGGAAAACCAAATAATCCTCCCATGGGATGGGGTTGTTGACGTTCCATAAGAGCGTTTTGTTGAAAACCACCATCAAAATTGGTCAACATATTGAAGGGATCGGGCATAAAGGTGTTCATCAAACGATTCATTGAACGCATTTGCATATTCATGGCGTTCATGTGATTTCTATTGAGGGAAAAAAGGAAATAATAGGGAGAAGGAAGTTTATGAATTTTATAATTTGTTGATAAATATTTTAAATTGTGGTAAAACTCTAAAATATACTAAAAAAATGCATTTTATTGAAGTAAAAATGTATTATAAAGCGATTATAAAGTATTATAAATCGATTATAAGGTTTTATAACGCATTATAATTCGGTTAGAATATATTATTACACATAACAATGCATTTATTATGTGTTATATCGCATTATTATATGATTATAATGTATTACAACGCATTATAATGCGTCTATAAGCGATTTTAATGTAATATAACGCATTAAATTGCAGCTACAATGTATTATAAAATATTATAATGCGATTATTATTTATTATAACTCATTATAATGTATAACAACGCGATTATAATGTTTAAGAACGCGTTATAGTGCGATTATAATGTATAATAATGCGATAATCATTAGCTCTTACAACAACAAAAGTTCTCTAAAAAGTGCGTAAGAAGACTCCACTGCATCGATGTAAGCTAACAGAACACATTTGTTCAGGAATTATAATGGTCGTTCTAAATAAGGGCAGTTAATTCTTATGTGGGTGTCGATCCTAATGACATATTCCTATCTGACATAAGTACAAGTCTTATATATATTTAGTCCTTTAATTCTTTGTGGAACATAGGGCCTCAACAAATGTCTTCGATGTGTGTTTATTGGTAGTCAAGACTTCCATCTCCTTACACGATACTCCGAACTCTCGTAACTCGTTCTCAGTTTGCCGCCTCCACGTGTTTGTAGGTCTACCAGACCTCCTGGAACCTTGAGGATTATATTCGATGGCTTGACGATTTATATCAGTAGCTGGCTTTCTAAGTGTATGTCCTAGCCAACCATATTTCCGAGTACGAATAGTAGTTTGTAATCGTTCTTGATGGGTGCGCGGGTTTGACATTAGTGTTAAAAACTTTGAGTTTGGTGATAGTCGAGATATTTTGAGATCTCCAGAACTTATTGAGAATACCAAAAGCTTGCTTTGCTTTGCATAATCTATTTTGGATATCTTTTCTGCTGCCACCGCTTTTAGAGATAATACTTCCTAAGTAGCAGAAAGTTTCAACCTCGTCAATATATTTCCCATCAATTATTATTTCATTAGTTAGTTTTCTTAATGTTAATTTTAAGGCCAGCTAAGGCAGCACGGAATGCAAAGGTTTGGATTTTCAACTGCATGCTAGAGAAACGGCGAGAAAAGAGACATAAGTCATCAGCGTAGTCGATGTCATCTAATCTATCATGAAGGCCCACGATATACCATGTTGGCCAGACATCGAATGACACAAAACAACATCGAACATTATATTGAATAGCAGTGTAGACAGCGCAGGGTTCTAATGTGTCAAATGCGCGTTTGAAGTCTATAAATAGTAGATAGAGGGGAGATCTCCACTTAACCGACTGCTCCACAATGACTCTTAAGCTGTTGATGTGATCAATACATGATTTGCTTGGTCTAAAGCCAGCTTGTTCGCGTCTTAGCTGTTGTTCGACAATGGTCGCTATACGGCTATGTAAAAGTACAAGTCTAAAACCTTTGAAATCTTACAGTAATGGAGGTTAAAGCAGCGCAAAAGGAAGTGATCAAAGGATAACCTCTTTCTAAGACAAAACATAATAGAAAAGTTTCTTGAATTTTCCAAACAATTTAAACATTGTTGTTGTTTTTTTGCAAAATCAACAATAGACAAATTCAACCAATTATTGATTATTTTCATAAGAGCAAAAATGTAGAGTGGAAAAGACAGGAATGGGGGAGGGAGGGTGAAAACCCAATAGGCCTTTATATAAAACAAGAAGAAAAATTAACCCCTTACATATTAACAACTAAAGCTGACTTAATAGCTAATCTCCTAACCCTCCCCTCTTCCATTACCTAGAAATAAAAGTTAACAAAATTTTCACTGAAATTTCAGAGTAAAATACTAATTAAATTTTTTAGATTTTCCACAATAATTAACAACAAAAAAAAAGAAAATAAATTTCCACGCCCCATATACGATTTAGTGAAAAAAAATCTCAAAAATACATAATATATACACATTTACATACAACTTTTTTTTTCATTTCTTCTTGCCAATGGATTCAAGAAAATCTCAGGCAGCCATTCCGCACTGGAAAACTTCCTTCCAAACTTACCCAAAAATGTCATCATCGAAGTCACCCATTAATGAACCAAACAGCGACATTTTTATGGCTTTTTCTCTGGCGGCAACAACTTAAATTTTTGTTAAATTAAATGTTTTAAAAACAATTTTTTGTTTTGTTAAAGGAAAAACTGATTTGCACAATTTTAGATTAAATTTTATTCAATATACAAGTGTATGGTGTGTTTTTTTTTTCTTCTTTTCTTTTCACTGGTCTGGCTTTTCTGCGCTTAATTGAAGTAATGATGAAAATTCTACAAAATTCCCTTTGGTAGTAAATGGTGGGCATAGGAAAAGGCGTAGGTTAGAAAGAGATAACTATAGTTTCTTACTTTACTAAGAGTGCGTGTGAATATATAGTAGATATTACGAGACTCGATTACAGTTGCATGTTTAGATGAAATAACAGCACTAGAACTACACTTAGCAAAAATAAGTAGATAGGTATGTTTTTAAAATTGTTAAAAATTTTTTATTTTCTTTTTGTTTTTAAAGGGTAAAGAGAATTGAATATATTTAGGTTGTTGTTGTAACTGCGATATTATTCTTAATATCGCAGAAGTAGCAGTGTTTTATAAATAAATATATTATACATAAAATTTGGGTAAATTTGAGGTTTGGAACAAAATTGGCTTAAAAGCTCACACCTTTTTTTGATAAATTCAGTTTTATTGAAAGTAGTAAAGTAGCTATGACACACCAATATTCTGAATTTAACAAGACGTTCCCACGGCAATCGGTTCTTGGACAAGTTTTAACTCTAAAGCATGAAAAAATTCTGGGGACCTACATTCAAAAGCCTACTCTTCTAATATTCTTAGTTTCTTTGTTTATATTTACCCTTTTGGGGTCTTCACTTCTATTTATTTTTGACCATTTAAAATTTATGAACCTTAACGATTTCAAAGTCATCGCAAGCTAATCAAAACATTTAGATGATAAGAATGTTTTTCTAGTTTTCCTTCGAGCAAAACCTTAACCAAATCATTATCTAAACTTATTTGAATAAGATTTATGATATGGTATTGAACTTGGTAAATATTTTTGCTATAAAATGTTTGAAATTTTCGAAATTCTTATAGACTTTTGTTAAATTTCGCAAAGTAAAAATGTATCGCAAGGTTTTTGTACTACTGGCCATTGTAGTCACATTGGCTGAGGGCAGTGTAATCATGACACGTGTTCCTCAGATGGATGGTCGCATTGTGGGTGGCGAAGATGCCAGAATAAGTCAGCTTCCATATCAAATATCCTTGCGTCTTTTCGGATCTCATGTGTGTGGCGGAAGCATAGTGACTAACCGCTGTATTGTCACTGCTGGTCATTGTATCTACACTTTCTTGGCAGCTAGTTCCTACAGTGTACAATATGGTGAGACAATTATTGGCGGTAGCAAGAATGTTATTGGGGTAGAGAGTATTGTTAGAAACCCTAACTATGACTCTTCAACCATTAACAATGATGTGGCTGTAGTATGTTTAACCTCGGACATTCCCTTTGGACCAAATGCCCAGCCTGTGAAATTAGCTACAAAAGCTCCTGCCGCTGGCACAAATTGCATTACTTCCGGTTGGGGTGCTTTGAATGAAGGTGGTGCTAGTGCCAGCACTTTGCAAAAGGTTGGGGTTAATATTGTCGAGCAAAAAGTTTGTGCTGCCAAATATAAGGATGTCAACGATATTACCAAAAATATGCTGTGTGCTGGTGTTAATGGCGGCGGTAAAGATGCCTGTCAAGGCGACTCTGGTGGCCCCTTGGTATGCGATGGTAAATTAGCTGGTATTGTTTCTTGGGGCGTCGGTTGTGCTCAAGCCGAGTACCCTGGCGTTTATTGCAATGTAGCTGAAATGAACAAATGGATTGAGGATAACTTGCCTAAATAATCGAGATAAGAAAAAAATTGCTTCATTGGAAAAAAATGATTTTGTTTAAATAATATAATAAAGACTGCTTGATAAATTGTATTATCAGATTAAAAATATATTGGGTAAAATAGGCGATACACGTGCTTATAAAAGAAACGATTAAAGGTTTTTGATCTTTCTTTATTTTTGAGTTTAACACTAACCTACATTTTTGATATCTTAGCTGCTTTAATCATTACCTTAACTATGGACATTGCTACAATGTAGAACTTGTGCTATATGTCAAATATCTTGGGCTCATTCTGCACTCTAGACTGTCATGAAGCCTTTACAGACAATCTAGTGTGTAACAAGTGATTTGTCAAATCGTATCCCTTCTCTATAATACTTCTTTGGGGATTGCATTAGGTTAGATTAGGTCACTTTTTGGTACCTGCAAGGGATAGACTGGAAGAAAAGAACAAATGTAGTTATTCCATGCTATCAGTGAGAGGCTTATTAAGCCATCCTGAAGCCCTGATAAATGAGTCTATTTTACGAATGTTAATACTCGCTAGATCCCATAAATCATGCAGAAAAGGTGCCTCTAGATTGAGAGCCTTTGAAGTTGAGAGGGCGGGGCACTGACAAAGAAGATGAGTTGCTGCCTCCTCCTCTTCTGTGTTATGACAACTGCGACAGTAGTCAAGATTAAGTCTTCTGTCATGCAGCCCAAAAGCGCAACGACCTGTTAGGGTTGAGATAAGGTTGCGGAGTCTGTGTCGAGGTAAAATTACCAAGCAATTTGAACGTTTGATGTTGAAAGTGGGCCATGTTTGCCTATATATGGAACAAGTGATTTCCGATGACCACTTGCTCTGCGCTGACGCGAAACGAAAGTGCCTAATTATTGATTTGCAGGCAGATATCGTCTCTATTCCCTTTAGATCTATTCGTAAAGGGAACAGCAACTAGATGTCTACTAAGGCTGCATAAGTCGGGCATACTCAGGCACAGGCAGGCAGGACATACTAGCATACTGAACCGAACGAACGTCCCTTGCTTCGAGTCAGGTTCTACTGTATCTGACTACTTAGTCAAGGAACTGTTCTTCAGTTCCGTACCAGAGGTCGTTATTCCTAATAGAACTAGCTGGAATAATCGTCAATCGCTCTTTGAGGGTAACTCGATCTTTACAAATGGATCTAAAATGGAAATCGGCACTGGTGCTGGTGTCTTCTTAAAGAATCAGAACATAAGGAAATCTTACAGTCTTAGAGATGAGTGCAGTGTATTTCAGGCAGAAATCTTTGCCATTCTAAAAGCCACTAAACTTATTTCATACAACATTCCTGTAGACAGCGCGGTGACAATCTATGTTGACAGCCAGGCTGCTCTAAAAGCTCTGGAAGAATGTAGTATCACCTCAAAACTAGTCAAGTCATGTAGATTAGCTATCATCAGCTAGATTCCTTGTCTGGATTCCTGGTCATTGCGACATCAAAGGCAATGAAACTGCTGACGAAATCGCAAGACTTGGCTCGAGTCACATACTGATGCTCGCGGTGACAGAGATGTCACCTTTTTATGGGCATTAAGTCTAGGAGAAACAACATTACAGAATATACTACTCCAAGGGGTAATCATGCGAGAAATCCCCCTGCCACGGCAGCCGGCACAAGGATTTTGGAGGTGCCTAATCTATGAAAGAACATCCTGATGAATGAAACCAATTCTATCCGAATGAGGCCCTATGCTTCACTGGGAGTCAAGGATAACAGAAGAAGAAGTCTGTGATCGGTTAGGAAACTGCTAAGAACTGGCATAACTTGGACACTTGCACAATATCTAGGACCTTATGGCCCGACTTAAATATACGCAAGACCAAGCTCTTGCTAGGTTTTAGCAGAACCAGTCTTAGGAAGTGCATAGGTTTTCTAACTGGCCACTGCGCCCTGAATTCCAGGCTAAACAGATAGGATGGAGCAATTCAGGACATTTGCAGACTATGCTCGGACCCGGATTCGTCCGAAACGGTCGAGCACATCCTCTGCCATTGTCCTTTGCTCCAAAATCAGAGACTTAAATTTTTAGGTAATAGATTCCACAAGGAACTGGGCGACATGCAGCAGTGCGAACTGACTAACGTTGTAGGTTTTATACTGGGACTCAGATGGCTTAGTTAGTCTCTTTTCCTAGGGTAGCGTTTTGGAAAACACTTCTCTTCTCTACGACTCCCTTTCTCTATCTCTAACACTATCTAGAAACTTCTCCCATCACTCTCTTTCTCTTTCCGCTATCGTTATTTACTTTCAGAAAGAATCACAATAGACCCGAATGTCTCCGAGTGAATATGCCACTTCTCTGGTATTACCTTTTCAACCTAACCTAACCTACTGAACGCAATCTTTAGACTACCAGAGTACCTTTTAATCCGACAGTATTCTGTCATGGAGAACACAAGAAAGGATATACTCCTACTGCATTTACTGAAATGCAGTAGGAGTTTGGAATAAATGCCAATAGATTCTAGTTAATATGGAATTTGTAAGGTTCCAAGTCTTGTAAACTCTGTTCTGGTCTTGGTATGTCCCTGTAGCATGGCATCCACATAAAATGTATGATGAAATCAGTGGGTTTATATTGAATCTTCTGAGCATATTCTTCAATTGATTGAAAAAATGTTCTTCTACTCTCCTTCCCTCTAATTTTCGGGCTTCCACTTCTTCAGGTCACCTACAAGAAAACACTGACGCTATCACTGTCACTGGGGACTATAATTGAAAGTCAACTCGTCTAGTATTTTAAGTTTCTTTGTTTATATTAAGCCTTTTGGGGACTTGACTTTTGTTTATTTTTAACCATTTACAATTTTTGAACCTTACCAATTTCACCTTCACCCCAAGCTAATCAGAACATTCAGGTGTTATCACCTGTTTCAGTTTTCTTTTTAACAAAACCTATACCAAAACATTATCTTAACTAATTTGAATAAAAATATATAATCTGGTATTAAACTTGGTCAAAATTTTTTGCTATAAAATGTTTAAATTTTTCGAAATTATTATAGAATTTTGTTAAATTTCGCAAAGTAAAAATGTTTCGCAGTGTTTTTGTACTACTGGCCATTGTAGCCACTTTGGCTCAGGCCAGTGAAATCATGACTCGTGTTCCTCAGTTGGATGGTCGCATTGTGGGCGGTGTAGATGCCAGTATTAGTATCCATATCAAATATCTTTACGTTTTGGGGGATCTCATGTGTGTGGCGGTAGCATAGTGACTAGCCGCCATATTGTAACTGCTGCTCACTGCATAGTCCCCTTGGCTCCAGTCATTTCCTACAGTGTACAATTTGGTAAGACAGATATTGGCGGCATCAACAATATTATTCTGGCAATGAGTATTGTTGTTCACCCGAACTATAACTCTTCAACCAACGATAATGATGTGGCTATAGTACGCTTATTGAGTGCCATTCCTTTTGGACCAAATGCCCAGCCTATAGAGTTGGCTGCGGAAACTCCTGTCGCTGGCACAGAATGTGTTACTACCGGTTGGGGTTCTTTGAGTGAGGGAGGTGGTCTTTCCAAAACTTTGCAAAAGGTTGAGGTTAATATAGTCGATCAACAAGTTTGTGCTGCCCAATATAGTCAAGTCAGCACGATTACCGATAATATGGTGTGTGCTGGCAAAGATGGCGGTGGTAAAGATTCCTGTCAAGGCGACTCTGGTGGCCCTTTAGCATGCGATCGTAAATTAGTTGGTATTGTTTCTCATGGCGTTGGTTGTGGCCGACCCGATTTTGCAGGCGTTTATAGCCGTGTATCTTCACTGAAGAAATGGATTGATGATACTTGTAACTAATCATTGATAACAAGATAGGAATAAAATTGCTTCAATTTAAAAAGTTTTTTGTTTTAATAATTTAATAAAGATTGCTTGATAAAAATGGTTTCTATAATAAAATATGTGATAAATTAAAAGATTATAGGTTTTGATCTTTTTTTCTATGGTTTAAACTAACATACATTTCTGATGTCTTAGCTACTTTAAAAAGTTACATAATCAAGTCCTCTGCCAAGGAGATACTGGAGCTCCTTCAGATAAGCAATCCTAACCTACCTGTCCATGAATGGAAGGTAGCTAAGATCTCTGAACCTGAAGGAGCTCTCAAAAGGATAACTATTATCCTTACGCAGGAAAGCCTAGCTCCGCTCCTTAAGATGCGCGGGAAGATTTTCTACGGCTTCGAGGAAATCTCCCTGCACGTTTACCGGGGTGATGGTAAGGTTTCCAATGGGAAGATTAACAGTTCATCGGATCCCCCTGCCAGGAATGACGCTTCCGGCCCATCGCATCTTATGCAATCCCTGGAGAGTATTGACTCTCTCGGTGTTGCCGAAGAGGTGACGGACATGGATGCTGACGAGGAAGCCCTCCTGAACCCCGACCCTGAGGACAAGGATCAGGATGACTTCAACGTCACGATCATTCCACTAACCTTTTCAGAGGATGATGATGATGAAGTTAACTAAAGTTAATCTTCATCACTCCAAGGCTGCATCTGCTACCCTGATTCTCCTCATGGCCGAACGTGGGGAAGAACTAGCGCTAATCCAAGAGCCCTAGATCAACCATGACAGAATCTGTGGATTAACGCTTAAAGGCTATAAGCTAATACACACCAATGGAACATGTAGGCCAAGGGCTTGTATTTTAGCAAAGAGCTCACTTAATATCTTCATTCTTTCTGACTACAGTGATGAAGATACTACCGTAGCGGTAGTATCCGGCTCAGAACCCACTTTTGTTGTTGCTAACAGACAGGAGGTCTGTTATATTGAATTTGAAATCACAGGAAAAAGCCACTAATCCTTATCGAAATAGGAGGAAGACAAACTGGGTTATCCACAGGGGCACCCTGGACCGTCTCCTTCCCTCCTTACCGAGTATCAACACTCGCAATGACATTGATCATGCGGTCAACGTACTAACCAAGCCACAAATCTCTCCACCAGGAGAGGTAAAATGAAACCCCCCCTGGTAGTCCGCCGTTTGAGTGTCTCCAACGGCCTTGGAATCAATCCAACTAAAACGGAACTTGCTTTACTCTTCCAAAATTAAATAAGGTAGAACTTATGCTCACTGACCATGCCAAATATCTGTGGGTCATTGTGGACTCAAAACTATCCTGGAGCCTGTCCAAAGTGTCTATTGCACTCTACTCATGCAGAGGGGCCATTGGCAAAACCTGGGGTCTAAATCCCATCAACACTGCCTGGTTTGGTGGCCTGCACTCACCAAGGCAAACCAGAGGGACTATTTTAACAAAATCTTAAGATCTTCCGCTCTAATGATTACCGGTGCCTTAAGGACTTCTGGACAAAATTACAAATATCCCTGACCACATAGATTACTGAATATCCACCCCTATCTTTGATAAATCTTTTACAGTGACTATCTCTGGAGACCCCCCATGTCTAGATGACGGCTGTCTGGAGATATACACTGATGGATCGAAGTCAAAGATAGGCGTAGGGGGAGGCTTCTTCATCCCACTTCTAGTGTAGGAAATTTTCTTTAGGCTCCCTGATCAATGTAGTGTTCTCCAATCCGAGATATCGGCTATATAAAAAGCAGTCAAATGGTTGAGATACCACAGAATATATGACGGGGACATTCGTTTCTGTATCGACAGTCAGGCTGACATAAAATCCCTATCTAATGTCCACACGGCATCTGTTCTTACCCGCGAATGCTGGGCATCTCTTAACGAGGAATACCTAAATATCGTAAAGGTATTATTCTACCAACAAATGTCTCCTCTACCAACAGCTGAGTCTATTTTTTCTTTTTCTTACTTACTTTAATCAGTTCTGAAGCCATATTGTTAGGTCCCTGGACAAAGAACGTTGAGACTCCTATTATCGGACACATGTTCTTTCTTTTATAGGGCTTTTTTAAGTTAAAACATGCTCCTTATTAACACATCTCACCACGGGCATTGATGGCAAACCAGCGGCTCCCGAAACTTTGTTATTTTTCTGTCAGTTTTTTGCTATTCTCGTTTTAGTTGGATGGTGAGCATATGACGCCATCATCATAAATTGGTTAACCATCATCATGATATAGGGGGATGAAAGTTGAGGTTTTACGTACAGGCCTATTCCACGGTGCTCTCAACAGCGGGTGGTAAAAATACGTTCACCAGCGCCCGAATATACATCTGTACCAAATTGAAACCATGCTTTTTGGGCAAGGTTTTCCCTTTGGTGGGGGCGGAGCTATCTAACCTCCTTCCGGTCTATGGGTACGGCACCCGGTTGCAATGCAACTCCACATCTAACTTAAATTCTACCCGCGCTTTTGGGTATAACCACAGCCACCACGATGCTTCCAACAGGGGGCACATCAATAGTCAGTCTGGAACCGAAATTCCAGGGGCTTCTGACTACCGTGGTACCAGACAAAGTGTCTGGTCGGACTTCGTGGATAAGCCACTACCAGTTCTGATTGGACTCAACTTGGTAGGCCCAAACTTATCTTGATTATCCTTCATCTCAACTGTAGACGCCGACCGAGTTCACCCATAAGAATCATAAAAATATGGCTTAGGATATCGGGTAAGCAACATAATCCTGGAAAAAGCAATTACTATAAAAACGCTCAAATTAGAATCAAAACGGTTTCCCTTATATTAGAAGAAGACGTCCGAAACTTCGATAAAAAGACCAAGTAGAGGAAAGTCTTTTAAAGCTTGGTCTACGAAATCGCATGGAATTCTAAAATATGCTCGGCCTTTGATCTTAACAGGCTGTTAATATAGGCCATTTAAGTAAGTCTTCATGATTGATGTATTATCTTGATCATTTGATGCCAGAAATTTGCAAAAGACCAAATTTCAAAGGAAAGTCTTTCAAAGCTTGGCTATGAAATCGCACGTAATTCTGAAGTATTCTCGGCCTTTGACCTTAACAGTTTGCAAATATAGGCCATTTACGTAAGTCATCATGATTGATATATCATCTTGATAATTTTATGTCAGCAATTTCCAAAAGAGCAGATTTCAATGGACTTTTTTTGATCTGCCACCAGGGTCTCTTGATCGTAATTAGAGAAAGAGATACAATTTTTGAAATTGAATTTCATAACAAACTATATTGCGACTACACTTCTTTAAGATTATTAAAGAAATAAGTTCAAATAGACCTCATCAAAGATATTTATATAAAAGTAAACTAATCTTTAGACTTCTTTTGATCATAAGAAAAGATTAGCCTTCATAAGAATTGATAATTAACTAAATTGAATTATAAAAACATTAAAAAAAAAGTACAAGTTTTGTCTAGCCACTTGAAAGGCAAATCAAAATCCAAAACGTCGAAAGATAAACCGCTTTAATGGAAAGCTTTTTTTTTCTCAAACATTCGTCTGAGTCATTTAGGGAATTCGTTTGAAATCACTAATAAAAATAATAATCAATTAAATTCTAAAAAAAGTGCGGACACAAATCAGTGGTTTTTGTGATAAGAATTTTTAAAAAAATCTTTGGCAACATAACAATTCCAATTAGAAGATTATAAAAATTTACTAAATGCCAATTCATACTAATGTATTTATTTTTATTTACCCTTAATTTAATTGTTATTCATTTCTTATCATTTTCTCCATAATTATATTGTAAATATTATTGTTTTTTGTTCGTTTTTGGGTATAAAACCAAAAAAAAAGTAAAAAGACTACCGAAATGTTTATAATGGATATAAAACTCATTATGTTCCATAAAAATTTGTGATAAATTAATAAGTTTAAATGGTTTATTACAAATAATAAATATGTGTATATATTAGTTTTGTGAGTAAAAAATTAAGGTTTCTACGAATTTTCTGGAAGTATGTCTTTTTTCTCCTATGTAAAGATATTAATAGCTAATTAATACTCTAATTTTGTTCAGTGTACTCTATAACACAGGGCATTAACATGTATATGATGCTGCTATTCTTCACTAACGAATGACTCATATAATCATAAAATCCTCTAGTGTAACACAGGGCATTACATATATATAAACATGATGCTGCTTGTGTGCCTATGCGAGTAACACAGGGTATTACAGATACACTTAACTCTGATTGTTTATTATAAGTAGCGGAAGCTTCATATAAAATTAAATGTAATTCGGATGCAATAAAACACATCCTCAATTAAGGCAAATGTCTAACGGATTTGCAAGAAAATTAGTATTCATTTAAAATTTGCTGATTCAAAAACTTTGATAGCAAACATTTATAGCTAATTCAGTAGATAAGCAGGTACTAATAGTTTTAAGTTCATTTAAACTATTGGTAAACTCTATATAATAACAATTCATGTGCAAATTCTTGCGTATGTTTTTTGTTTTAGTATTTGATAATACAAATACGATTAAATATTAGACATAAATATTCTTGCATGACTTTTGGACCCTACATTTTTTAAACCACTTAAACGGTGCAACCTATGATATTGTAACACAAAGTGATCTCTAAACCGATTTCACCCTTCAAAACGTTTTTAAAACAGGAACATGATGTTTTAATGGATGTTTCTACTTTAATCAGAAGGACCCTTATATAGCAAAAGTTGGAAATGTTTCACTCTTCCTTCCTGTGCAGAATAGAGATTGCCAAATGATATGATCCGAGGTTGCCTATGGTTCAGGGGTTAAATAAGGTAAGAACTTTATCCAATTTCTACTCTAATCTCCTCGTGGTAAATCCTGATAACTTGAGCAACCTAGTAGAAGATGCACTAAACAACACGTGTGGGATTCTAGGTTAGGGCTAATATGAGAGGGAGTTATCTCAGGTGTCATTTTTACAACATTTCTTTGGCTAATGTTGAAAGTTATAACTTGGTCTCTTCTCATGTCAGACGGCTTCTTCCTCTTTGTCTTGTTCCTTAACATCTTACATCCAACAGTTGTCGAGGAACTTGTTTAGATGGCATTCTTATATTGCGTTTCTTGAAAGTGACTCTAGTTACATTTCCTGAAAGTCAAAACTGGTAACTCTTCCCACGTCTCCTTCCTTTTAATCTTGTTCCTTCATATCATACTTCCGGAAGTTATCGAGAAAGTCGTTTAACTCTATAGTTCAATAGCTGTAGTTCCCGAATTTCTTGAGCTTATGTTTTTACAACATCTCATCATCAAATTTCTTTGGCCTATGTTGGGTTTCTTGAAAGTTATAACGTCGGTCTTTGTCCTCTTTGTCTTGTTTCTTAACATCTTACATCCAGCAGTTATCGAGGAATTTGTTCAGAGTTTTTCTCATGTCATCTGCCTCCTTCCTTTACATCTAACATCCACCAGTTGCCGAGAAAGATGTTCAGGTGACATCCTTATAAACATCTCCTTTTTTTTCTTCTATGTTTTGGAAGAAGTAACTTCCAGGCAGTTTTATTCAGTTATATTTGCCTTCTATCTTAGATAAGGCACAAAAAGAAAAAGTGTTTTAGGAAGAATATATATCGAAGGGTATCAAAAATTCGGCATTGCCGCAATTAACACACCTTTTAAGCTTTCAAACAATGATTAATCATTTAAACACTTTAAATGATTTCGCTGATATTTGGTCGATATTCTGCTGGTCAGTATATAAAAACTCGCTATCAAAATTTCCTAAACATCACTTCTATTCAAAATGTTCAAGAGTAACAATCAATTACTATTGATTCTAATCGTGTTCGTTGCGCTTTTCGCAAAACTACAAGGTTACGTTGTACCTCCAAAAAGCGAGTCTAACCATAAAGGACGTATAGTTGGCGGAGCAGAGACCTCAATCGATCATTTTCCCTATCAAGTTTCGGTGCGTCTGCAAAGTTCACAATTATTGCACATTTGTGGTGGGGCAATTTATGCTCCTCGCGTCATCATTACAGCGGCTCATTGCATTAAGGGACGCTATGCCTCAAATATCTTGATAGTAGCGGGTAAATCATCAATAGTGGATCAGGAACCAGCCTTAAAGGTATCCAAATTAATCTGCAATCCTGGTTACAACAAAAAAACCCATCTCAATGATGTGGGCTTGATTATCTTAGCTAAGAATCTGGAGTATACGGCAAACATACAACCCTTGGTCTTAGCCAAGCAAAAGCCTGATGTGGGTTCTCTAGCCATTATAACGGGCTGGGGAAAAAATGATGAAACGTCTGCTTTCCTACAAAATAGTTTACAAATGGCCGAACTGCAGATAGTGGATGGTGACTTTTGTAATCGACAATATGCCGCCAACAAATTAACCATTACCGAAGAAATGGTTTGTGCGGGTGTGGAAGATTTTTCCAAAGATTCTTGTAAGGGTGACTCTGGTGGTCCATTGGTGGTGGATGGTGAATTGGCGGGTATTGTTTCATGGGGTAATGGTTGTGCCCGTGAGGGTTTCCCGGGTGTCTATGCCAGTATTGCCTATCATACTCAGTGGATTGTGGATAATGCCGAGCCTTATATGTAAATATTAGGGTCCATCCCCTTTAACTTGAAATTGAAACCAACGAACAAATTTTTTTAGAATAGTTTTTAAGTATTTTCAAATTATGAACAAATTTTTATAATTTTTTACTGTTGACCATAATTTTAGGTGATGGTATAAATAATTACCCAATAAAATTATCTACTTTATTATACCTATAAATATGTATTTGTATATATTGGACCCATTAAGTTTTTTGTCTTTTATAACTCTTAAATTTCACATTTTAACGATATCCACAAATTTATGGGGTCGGCTCGTTTCTTGACAATAAAATTACTTCAGAAACCAAAAAGTTTGTGCGACTTTTAAATTAGAAGAATAATTGTAAGAGTTTCTGGAAACATGAGATTTCGAACTTATCCAAGTATGTATTTCCGTACGTCATTCCAGAAGTGCCGTGGTGTAGCAGGTTAGTCATCCGCCTAGCATACCAGAGGTCCCAAGTTCAATCCCTGTCAGACCCACTTGAAAAAAATTAATTTTCAAAAAAAGCGGCAGTTCACCTCATAACTCAGCTAGCCACTGGTTATTGAGTATTAGGCTATGAAAAACTTCTCTAACTAATGCATTTGCCGTTCGGAGCCGGCGTTAAAACGTAGGTCCCTTTCAATGAGTCTAAAAATAGAATCGGATGCAGCTCATTGTCTGAGAGAAGTACCCCTTGTTCCAATTGGAATGTTGTCGGGGAATTATATATATATATATATATATATATATATATATATATATATATATATATATATATATATATATATATATATATATATATATATATATATATATATATATTTCCAGAACAAATAGGAAGAGCTTCTTAAAAATGCAACCACTTTCGAAAGCCGAAACACTTTGTGAGACTTTAAAGTATGAAGAATACATAATTGTAGGAGTTTCTGGAAATCTAGGAGTTCGAACTTAACCATCATATTTGCAGAAGAAATGGGAAGAGCTTCTTGATATTGCAATCACTTTTGAAAGCCAAAATGCTTTGTGGTAGCATGAGAGTTGGATCTTATTAAAGTATCTTCATATGTCATGTTTCCAGAAGAAATGGGAAATTCACTCAAATTTAAATATCCAGAATTGAGTTCCTGGAATCATAGGAGTTCGAACTTAGCCAAGTATTTCCGTATGTCATATGTTCAGAAGAAATGGGAAGAGCTGTTCTTTAATTAGAAGAATAATTGTAAGAGTTTCGGGAAGCATGAGAGTTGGATCTTATTAAAGTATATCCATGTGATGTTTTCGGAAGAAATGAAAATTCACTCGAATTCGAATATCTAGAATTGGGTTCCTCGAAACATAGGAGTTCGAACTTAACCAAGTATCTCCGTATGTCATATTTCCAGAAGAAATTGGAAGAGCTTCATGACAATACAATCACTACATTGTAGGACTTTCAAATTAGAAGAAGAATTATAAGAGCTTCTAGAAACATTAAAGTTAGTGAAACCTTTCCAAGTATGTCTGCTAGCTCGAATTTAGATATCTTGAAGAGGGTTCTTCTTATATTTATATAGAAATCCGAACGGCTTTGTTATTCTTGAACCCCTTAAGCTATCTCCAAATTTTATAGCACCTTTAACTTTCCGAATGAACGGAAAGATTCTCAAAGCAGCCAAGAGAAAACAAGCAAAACTTCCACACTGTTTTATCGTTAATACTTTGGAATCTTCTCTAACAAAATCAATTAACTCGTTCCGAAAACTAGAACTTTCCTAAGAGATATATAGCTCATTCCTTCGTGGTCGTTTGACTTCTAGCTATTAGAGCTCATTCCTTCTTGGTGTATTGGCCAGTAGACCGCACAACACACTAAAGGGGAAGTTCATCATAGAGTTCGTATATGGAATACGCTTCCTTTCCAAATAATTAGTTTTGAAGCTTCAAGCCCTTACTTCTTCTCGGTATGATTAAGGTTTGAGATAGCTTAATACTGATAACCTATTTCAGACCAAATTGAACCTACTAAAGGTATCAAGAGGATCATTTTATTAGTTTCCTTGGAAGTGCCTCAAAAGTCTCTCAGCTAAGCAGTTAGAGCTTTCGGATCTTACTAACTTATGAGACCTAATGGGACCTGCTAAAGTTATTAAGAGCTTCAATAAGCAATCGCTACATTTTTTTTCTTTCCTTAGAAGAAGACTAGGCATTCTTCTGCTCGAAAATGTCTCTCTCCAATCCAGAACTGACTACAATCAGAGTTTTTGGAACGGCTTTATCAAACCTTATTTTCGAAGACCTAGAATTCTTACTTTTAAAGCACCATGTCCTAGCAAAGTTATCAGTTTTGGAGGAGGCGATCAAAATACCTCTGCCCCATTTCAGAACTCATTCTCTGCTTGCCTTTCAAATCGAATCGAATCGGCTTTATCAAATCTCCCAAATAATTCTGAGACAAAGTCGACGTAGCACATCTTCGAAGATCTAGAACCTCATCTTTAAAGACTTAGAATTGTTACTTTTTTAAAGAACCATGAGTTTTCCCAAATAATTCTGAGATAAAGTCATAAAAGCTCTTCTTCGAAGATCTGGAACCTCATTTTCGAAAATCTAGAAACTCATCTTTGAAGACCTAGAATTCTTACTTTTAAAGAACCATATCAGTTTTGGAGGAAACGAACAAATCACAAAGTCTGATTAGGTGATGGCAAGATAAGAAGCATATGGGATATTCTGTTGTTCAAAAATACCTCAGGCTCTTTTCAGAACTCATTATCTGCTTACCTTTCAGAGTTTTCGAATCGACTTTATCAAATCTCCTAGTAATTCTAAGATGATGTCATAAAATTTATTCTTTGAAGATCTAGAACCTCATCTTTGAAGACCTAGAATTCTTACTTCTAAGGATAGCACAGATATCACTTTTGGAGGGAGGGATCAAATGACAAAGCCTGATTAAACGATCTCAACCTTTTATTAGAAGCAGATGGAGTATTCTGTTGTTCAAAAATGCCTATCGCCCGTTTCAAAACTCTGTGTCAGCTTGCTTTCAGAGTTTTCGAATCGGCTTTATTAAATCTCCTAATAATTCTTAGATAAAGTCATGGTTCTTCTTCGAAGAACAAGCTTAAATGTTTCATTACTTGGAACCTTGACAGAGTCAAACGGGGTACCGGATTATACATTTTAATAAGGAATTATAACATTTTGAGGTCGTCTTCGAAGAACAAGCCTATATATTTCATTACTTGAAGCCTTGACAAATTCAAACGGGGTACCGGATTATACCTTTTAATATTTTGAGCTACAAGAATCAATATTTTCCTCGGTCCAAGTCTAACATAAATGAGTCTTAATTACCTCGGATTTGAATGTAGTCTATATCGAACGGTCTTATTAACAAATTTTCTTCTTTTATATAAGTTTCCTTTTTTTTCTAATATGTACCTGATTTCTCCTTAAATCCGATCCGAATCTTCCTGAAACAAAGAGACCACAATTTATTGACCGATCTTATTTAAAATGTTCTTTTTTTTGGGCAGTTTTTTCTTTCTTCTGATAGTGTAATAGGAAGAAATTGGGATTTTTCTTTCATAAGGGCCTTTTAGGAAATATCTCCGTTCCTAATTTATGAAACCAGAAAATGAGGAAGACCAAAACGCTCATGGAAACGAATAATAGAAAACGATACGCAACAATTATGATCGGTTCGAAATAAGTGGCTAGATTTTGCTGGTAATCTCTGCCAAAGAACATAAGAAAAAACGAAGAATATCAGGTATGTGATGTCGAAACGTTTTCAAATCGATCGATTTCAGATATATTTTTGAGGTAATTTTCGGTTATTTCCCCAATAAGAGTGAACATTTGCCCATTGACTGATATTTTATCTTTTATTTGGATTGAATTTTTTTGGAAAAATAAGCGAAAATTATCTCAAAAATACATGTGAAATCGATCGATTGGAAAACGATCGTTTTCCATCACATAACTGTATATTCTGGAAAAATCGGCCAACTGAAGACCCTATCCAATCCACATGAAAACATCAAATGATAGATACTTTCTATTATTGGTTAAAAAATCGAATATAAAATATCTCCGACTTTTCCGACTTGCACGACCTTAACATATGCAATAAAGAGTTCCGCAGTAAGTAAATAAACTAACAAATAATATAACAATGGCAACACGTTCCTAAAGAGTGTTAAAAATTAAACGGCTTCTAATGAATTTTTTGAAATTTCGTTAAATTAAATACCCCCTAAAATAGGCTAAACTTTCGGCAAAAAGATTACTTTCGTTAATTTCATTATAACATTTCAAGATAACAAAAATCAATTTCCGAGGCAACTTTTGATTTCTGGAGAATTCAATCAACTCGAATCCCCCAAGAATATAAATATAAAGAATTGATATCAGGCACAAGGCGATTTTTGCCATAACCAGTTATCAATTTTCAAGATTAAACAATGATTTACCATTACTTTTGTTCTAATCTATATAAAAAATTTAATTTAAATACACAATTTTGAACCTATAAATACCTCTAGCTGGATTAATTAACGTTTAGTATTTTTCTTTTAACTTGTCTTAACAAAAATGCTGAAATACTTGGCTGTTGTAGCGGTGCTCCTAGTGCCCGGCCTAATGGCTGATATTCAGTCCGTGGTCCCTCCACTTGATGGTCGTATTGTAGGCGGTTTTCCCACCGATATTCGCCTATATCCCCATCAAATTTCCATGCGCTACAATGGCAGACATCGTTGCGGTGGCAGTATTTTATCCAGCAATGTCATCCTCAGTGCCTCTCATTGCTTGGCCGGTAATGTGGATGTCAATAAATTGACTATTGTAGCTGGTTCCACCTATTTGAGTCAGGTTACCTGGGAATTGCCTGTCAGCAAGTTTGTACTCCATGAGCAGTACAAAGCTTCCAATAACGATTACGATGTTGCTATTTTGATCTTGAAGGGCCACTTCCCCTTCAATGAGTTTATACAACCTATTAAATTGGCCACCTCCAGACCAGAATCGGGTGCTGAAATCACTGTCACCGGTTGGGGTACTTTAGTCGAGGGTGGCAGTATTCCCGATCAATTGCAGGCCGTCCATATGTTTGTGGTGGACAATAAGGTTTGCAAGAGATCTTATCCTACCTTGATCACGGATCAAATGCTGTGCGCCAAAGTTGATGGAGGTGGCAAAGATGCTTGTCAGGGTGATTCCGGTGGTCCCTTGATCTATAACAACGAACAAGTGGGTGTAGTTTCTTGGGGTATCGGTTGTGCTCGCAAGAACTTCCCCGGTGTTTATGCTTCCGTGCCCAATCTTTATGGATGGATTGAAGAAACCGCTGCCAAGAATACTCGTGAACAATATGCCTTTTTGTAAAGTTTGGAGGGTTTTAAGCCTATTGCGGGCGCAAAGTGAATTTTAAAGTTTAAGTTTAAAAATGTTTGTTTATTTTCTTTAATAAAAACAGACAAAGAGATAAATTTGAACCTTAAAAGTGGTTAAAATTCATTCTAATATCAATTCTGGGTAAAACTTTTAATCATAGCTCTTTATAGAGTCCTATTTTTAATCTTAGGTCTTTATGGATTGCAATTTTAATGATATAAGTCCCATATAGAGTCCATTGTTACTTTAAGGTCAACATTAAATATTAATTTTTATTAACTCCCAAAGATTCTTCGACAAATGAGAATGAGTACTTACGAGAATGAGTACCTACGAGAATGAGTACTTACGAACTTATCAGACCTAATGGAACCTACTAAAGGTATCAAGAAGATTATTTTATTAGTATCTCTGAAATCCCTCACTCAGCTTGGCAGCCAGAGTTTTCGAATCTTACAAAGGTCATGAGACCTAATGGAACCAAGCAATTGTAGACCGTTTCAAAACTCTTTCTGTTTACCAGTCAGAGTTTTCAAATTGGCTTTATCAAATCTCCCAATAATCCTGAGATAAAGTCTTCTCATAAGTCTCTTCTTTGAATATCTTGAACCTCATCTTCGAAGATCTAAAACCTCATCTCCAAAGACCTGGAATTCTTACTTTTAAGTAACCATGTCTTAGATTAGATATCAGTTTTGGAAGAAGGGGTCAAATCACAAAGCTTGATAAGGTGATCGCAACCCTAAATAGAAGATGGAGTATTCTGTTGTTGCCTCTCGCCCATTTCAAAACGCTTCCTGTTTACCAGTCAGAGTTTTCGAATCGGCTTTATCAAATCTCCCAATAATCCTGAGATAAAATCTTCTGATAAGTCTCTTCTTCGTTCAATATCTTAAACCTCACCTTCGGAGACCTGGAATTCTTACTTTTAAGTAACCTCGATTAGATATGAGTTTTGTAGGAAGGGATCAAACCACAAAATTTGATTAGGTTATCCGTTGCTCAAACATGCGTCTCTCCAGTTTCAGAACTATCTCTGCTTAACTTTTAGAGTTTTCAAATCGGCTTTACCAAATCTTCCAATTATTCTGAGAAAAAGTCTTCTTTGAAGACCTAGAACCTCATCTTCGAAAATCTAGAATGCTTACTTTTTACTAGCTACGTCCTAGCCTGATAAGGTGACCCCAACCTCTTATTAGAAGATATAGGGCATTCTGTCCACCCGTTTCAGAACTCATTATGTTTGCCTGTCAGAGTTTTCGAATCGCCTTTATTCAAACTCCCAATAATTCTGAGATAAAGTCATCATTCATCTTCTTCGAATATCTAGAACCTCACATTCGAAGATCTAGAACCTCATCTTTAAAGATCGTTAACCTCACTTTCAAAGACCTAGAATTCTTAGTTTAAAAGAACCTTCGAAGATCTAGAACCTCATCTTTAAAGATCGTAAACCTCATCTTCGAAGACCTAGAATTCTTACTTTTAAAGAATCTCACCTTCGAAGATCTAGAACCTCATCCACGAAGACCTAGCCAAGATATCAGTTTTGGAGAAAGGGGTCAAATCACAATGCTTAATGAGGTGATCGCAACCTTTTATTAGAAGCATATGGGGCATACTTTTGTTCAAAAATGCCCCTCGCCCGTTTCAGAGCTCTCTCTCTCTCTCTCTGTGCTTGCCTTTCAGAGTTTTCGAATCGGCTTTATCCAAATTCTGAGATAAAGTCAACCTAGCACTTCTTTGAAGATCTAGAAGTCTTCACTTTAAAGAACCTTAAACCTTCTTGACCTATCCTTAGATTTGAGTAAAACAAGACTTTTCATTTAAATCAAAATTCTTTAAATAATTTTAAACATTTTTAGCAATAATATCATCAATCCACTGCTTCAAAGCACTTACAAAAGTATAAACCGTGGGATAGCCGGGCCTAGCACAGCCACGTCCCCAAGACACCAAACCCACCAGCTGACCATCTACGACCAAAGGTCCACCAGTATCACCTTGACAAGCATCTTTACCGCCCGCATACAAATAACCAGCACAAATCATACGTTCTGTAATCTCACCAGCGCCATAAGATTTGGAACAAGCTTCAGTATTAACAATGGGTACCTCAACTTCTTCTAGATTAGACGAAGAAGGACCAAACTCTTCGCGATAACCCCAACCGGCCACAGTTCCAACTTTACCGTCTACAGGACGAGACTCTTTAATGGTAATGGGTTTAATTTGCACTTGATGGAAATCAAATTTATCTTCGAGAACTATTAGACCTATATCATAATCCACCGTCCAGGAAGAATAGTTGGCATGTGAGAACCATTTAAGAGCAGGATAGGCCATACCATCTATACCGGTACGCGAGTTGGCCCCGGCTACTATAAGTACCTTTTCATTATCCCTAATGTCGACCACACACTGGGCACCGGTCAAGACAACTTTCTCAGAATAAACAGCTCCCGCACACTTATGGATATAGGGGGTATTTGGCTCCGATCTATAGCGTATGGATACCAAATAGGGATGTTTTGTTATATCAATTTCTCGGCCTCCAATAATACGTGCCTGGGGTCGTGGGTTAGCGTTAGCTAGACAGCATAAGGTCCACAATATGAAAACTATTAAAGATTTGCCCATTTTTCCTGCCGATTTGTAGAATCTTCAACCTTAACAATTTAAGTTCAATTAAATACTAAAGGTAAATTGGTAAATTTAATAATTCCCTTGAGCACTTTTCGGGTCCTGATAACAACTAAAAAATTTTGTTATTTAATTCGATTTTGCATTAGTTTTATTTTTATTAATGTCAAGATTATCTAGAGAAAATCGCTAGTACCTACTATAAGTCATAAAGATTAAAATTTAGTCAGAAAAAATATCAGTGGAACTGTAGTATAAGTTTATGGTTCTGAACTTTTTTTTAAGTGGAGAATGAACGGAAATTTTACTGATAACTGGTTAATATATTTCAGCACCTAAAAGTATGATTGAAATTTGGTAAAAAATCATGATTAAGAGTAAAGAACGCCATTGGGTGATTGGTTTTAAGATACTTATCAACCATTCAGGATCGTTAACACGATCAATCCCTCTAACTATTCTAAGAAGTAGACGGGGTATTCTGTTATTTAGAACTCTCATCTTCATACCTCTTCTTTTTTTGAACATCTAGAGTTACTACCTTTAAAGAACCTTGTCACAGCAATGGCAGCTGTTTCGAAGGAATTGCTCGAACTATTAAGACTGTAGTCAGGCTTAGTCAACAACATTATCCACTTACCTCTTCTTAGAAGAAAGTACTTCTTCCTAGAAGAAAGTACCTCTTCTTAGAAGAAAGTACCTCTTCTTAGAAGAAAGTACCTCTTCTTTGAAGAAAGTACCTCTTCTTAGAAGAAAGTACCTCTTCTTAGAAGAAAGTACCTCTTCTTAGAAGAAAGTACTGCTTCTTAGAAGAAAGAGCCTCTTCTTAGAAGAAAGTACCTCTTCTTAGAAGAAAGTACCTCTTCTTAGAAAAAAGTGCCTCTTCTTAGAAGAAAGTACCTCTTCTTAGAAGAAAGTACCTCTTCTTAGAAGAAAGTGCCTCTTCTTAGAAGAAAGTACCTCCTCTTAGAATAAAGTACCTCTTCTTAAAAGAAAGTACCTCTTCTTAGAAGAAAGTACCTCTTCTTCCAAGGTCTTATATTTATCAAAATACTAAATAGTTTCTTCCAAGAACCTACTAAAGGTACTAAGAGGATCATCACGCGATCCTAAACCTTCAATAAGTATTCTTCGAAGTAAACGGAACATTTCGGTACACTTTTTCTCTCTGCTTGAGTTTTCAAAACTACTTCATCAAATATATAAGAAATAATCGCTGACTGCAAACCTTTAAGTTTTTAAGCACGAATCGCATAAAATTCGACGATCTTAAGGTGAATAAGAAGTTGCACAGGTTAGGTAAATTTGAGTTTCGGAAGTAAATCGGTTGTCAAATGATGAAATGTCAAGAATTGAACTGTTATCCTTTAACAATTATATAAAAAAAAGTTAACAAATGTCCACTAGGGAACACGAGCCGACTCTTAATTGAGACAGACGTTTGTAAACTAAAGGAAATCCACTCATTTTTTAACAAAATTTAAGCGTGTGGGACTCGCAAACTTAACGCACAGTACCCGTTTCAGCAAGACGTCACCACACGCCAAATAGCCTTCCATGTAATTTATTTCTCAATTTGGTGATCCACCTCGTTCCTCTGATTTAATGCTGGTGTGATTAAACCTAAAAGATGAAATTCGGTGCTGAATTGACGAGATAAGTGAAGCTTTGTAACAAAGTGTGGTTCAAAATTTTGTGTAAGAAGCGGTCTTCTATCGACATGCTAGAGATGGACATTTGTATTACCCAACTGTCCAAACATTTTAATTATTCATAAAAATTTCCCGGTCGCATAATTTCTTGATTTGTCGACGTCAATTGTCCGCCTCGTTCTTGAGATTTAACGCCGCTGTATTATTTTCTTTAGAGCTATTTGAAAGACTAGATTTTTGTGAACAAACCACAAACAAATGACGGTCTCAATGATGAAATTCTTTGCTGAATTGACGAGATAAGCGAAGCTTTGTTCTGGTTCCAAATTTTGTGGAAGAAGCCGTGCTATAGGTGGACTTCTGTCCTATTATAAATTTTTCTACTCTAGAATCATTAGAATCATTAAAACTGATTTTGTAAAAAATAGTTGATTTGTATGCCAATTTACTTCCTAAACTTCAATTCACCCACCCTTTAGTCAATAACCAACTTGAGAGATTTTTAGAGCATTCAGAATATTTTAAAGGAGGGGGCGGTTTTTGCTAACTCCCCTGGTATTACAATACCCTACAAGAAATGAATGACCGAAACTAATACACACACAAAATATTTACTAACACACTTAAACCTGACAAAACATATGACAGTCACTCGTGAAGAAGTTTCCATCATCGTTGACTAAGTTATTTGCAGGGTTGAATTTTTCGTTTTGGTCACATTTTTCATATTGGTTTAATAAAATGATAGAAACTTTGTTCTACGCGATTATGGAAACTTTGTCACTTATGACAGTCATATGACCGTCATTGTTCTTGTAGGTAAGAAGACATCCTAAAAGTATCGAACACCAGAAAGTTTTGAAATGATCCCTCTCAAAAAGCATTAACATCAGAAAGCTCTGGAAAGTCGATATGAGTATTTAAATAAAAATATAGTAAATTTTTTTTATTGACCACTCCTTTTATTTAAATATTTACAAGTTTTTAGAATTTCTGAACTTCATTTGCAATCCATTCCCTGAAGTACACCAAATTCGTATAGACCCCAGGAAACTCCGAATTACCACAGCCATTTCCCCAGGATATAAGACCTAAAGCTTTATCTTCATACACCAAAGCACCGCCAGCATCACCTAAACAGGCGTCAACTCCAGGAGCCGAAGCACATAACATGGCTGAAGATATACGTTCATCGCCATACGAACGCCGACACAACTCGTTAGCTTTCAATTGAACGAAAGCAATTTGTACAATTTCCGCATAAAATTTAAAGTTAAGCTTAGAATTTGTTTGACCCCAACCAGCTATGGCACACATGGTATTATTGGGAGGAAGTTGATAGGAAAGTTGAATGATTTTAATCTTTTTGGGTTCCTTAAGAGTTAGCTCAATATCTAAAATGATTAAGGCCAAATCATTGTCGTAAAACCATATATTGTAATCGGGATGTATTATATATTTTTCGATTAGATACAAGTAACCATCAGTTTCTGAACGATAGCTGGAACCAGCCTTGATCTGTAGTTGTCGGGGATTCAAGCCCACCAAACATGTGGCGGTTGTGAGTATAACTTTGGAGGAGTATATCGTACCGGCACAGCGATGTTCAAAGTTGGTGGTATGGTTTTTCTTGTATCTTATGGACACCAGATAGGGAACTGCTGTTATCTCGGTAGCTGTGCCTCCGATAATTCGGGTTTCTTTAAATATAGACTCAGCAGAAGGTAGGAAATATATCATTAAAGTTGAAATTATAATAAAATTTAAAAAATTTGTAAACATTTTTGAAAATTTTTTGGTGTTTTTAGTAAAACGCTTTAAATCAGACTAAATTGATTGTGGAAGTTTTAAAATTTATGATTTTTAAATAATAACGATTGCGATCTTAGATCAAAATTTAAAGGCCAACCTTATAAGGTTTTATAAGCAAAAGCAGCTAACTTAAAAAATAGTACTTTCGAATATTTGAATATCTTGGAAGTCCAAATTATTTTATATGTATTTCACCAAAATTTTTCTCTAAAGTTTAAATATTTTTCTCAATAGCTTAAATACTTATCAAAATATTAGAGATAAAAACTTTTGATTATAAACGAAACATAAACAAAAAGTATTATCTTAAGTAGCATAAACCACTAATACCCTACATTAGGAATTTTAGACTTGTAATTTTACGAATTTCTGTGTCAAAATTATCAGTCTTAAGCATTAGTTAGGTGTGAAATTTATTCGCTTATGTCTCATAGATTTGCAGGTTTTATCAATTTATAGATAATGGCCAGTGCTGGTCAATAAACTACCACAGATAAAGGTTAAATCGTGATCTAGATATTTTTTTTCATTTTTCGAAAATGAGCAAGAAAAGGCCTAACCATGAATTATCTACGCACCAAACAATAAAAACCACAATTGGCCAATGCTCATATCAACGGCGACGCCAGAAGCCACACAGACGGCCAACAATTCAGTTTGCCGTTCGTATTTAATGACTTTGGTTTCATGACTCTGGATCATTTTCTCCCGTTTCAAAACTATTCACATCCCGAAACTGTCTTGACAAGGAGGAAAGAAGGAAAATAGCTATGAAGCTACTATTTCCGATAGTTTAAATCTAGTTAATGACTAAAGACTGGTTATAATATGAGACTTGGTATGATACTACTATTCCCGATAGTTTAAACCTAGTAAATAGAAAAATATAATAATATGCGACTAGCTTTTGGACTACGATTCCCGATAGTTTAAACCTAATAAATGTTCAAAGTTTCCTTATAATAAGAGGTAGCTATGGAGCTACCTTTCCAAATAATACTTCAAAAGTTTTATCATAAAATATTTATTATTGAAACCATTCGAACTCATTTCACCTGCTCTTCATCTATAGTAGTTCTAATCCATTCCAAAACCGAGGTGACCCGTGAATAGACACCAGGATAACTGGGCTGAGCACAGCCATAACCCCACGAAACCACGCCCCAAATAACATTATTCCTGAACAATGGTCCACCCGAATCACCTTGACAAGCATCCTTACCACCTTCAGGGCGACCAGCACAAAGCATTTGTTGGGTTATCACACCAAAATTTTTATAAGCCTCCCAGCATACGGTCTCATTAACCTTAGGCACCTTAACAGCTCTCAAGACATCTCGTAATTCCGTAGAGTTTTGTGTATTACCCCAACCCGAAACGGTGAGGACTGTACCATCCCGTAGCAAATCCTTAGAGGGCAATTTGGCATAATGGATTTGAAAAGGCAAAACGCTATCATCATAATCCTCCAGTTTTAGAATAGAGAAATCATGATCTATAGTCCGAGGATTGTAAAGTTTATGCTGAAAGATTTGAAGAGGTTTAACAATCAAGCCCTCTTTGTCGGTATATTTGGAGCCAAGACGAACTTTGAAGTCTGGTTTTGTGGGAGATTGGCCATCAGTACAGTGGGCAGCTGTTAGAACATAACGTTTGGCTATTAGGCTACCGCCACAGAAATGAAAGTAGGTCTGTAGCGAGACTTGGAATTGTATATCCTTAATATCGGCCTCATAGCCTCCTACAATACGTCCGCCCAATCTGGGGGCAGGTGCGGGAGCAGCTCGAGCACATAGTGTAAGATATGCCAAAGAAACTAATAATAAACAAAGTCTTCTTGCCATTTTTTAGCAATGGCTAAATGTAACTGTTGATTTGAGCCTCATAGATGTTAGCTTTTATAGTTTTTCCCATCAAGTGTCAGTTTAGAGGACTTGCGATATCTTTTGTTGAATAGAAGGTTAATGGTTTTAAATTTGTAGAGTAGGTTACTTCAATATATAAATCAATGAACATTCTAAATCATCAAAAGAAGTTTTGAGATAACAATTTCAACATTTGCGCGATTAATTTTATGATATTAATATATTTTCTGAAATAATTTGTCGGTCAAATTACTTGAAAATTAAATGTAAGTGTCATAAAAGTTGAGAACATTAAAAGACTTTGGCAATAAATCTTGGAAATATGATATTCGGGTTTTTTTTTCAAAACTGGGTATCATATTCTTTATAATGTAAAACATGTGACACTATTACCCCAAAACCTTTCAGTCAACAAAGAATCGAAATACTATACCAAGATATAATGGGGTGCAGCTGTTGCCTAGCGTCTCCAATAAATCTTGGAAATATGATACTCATGTTTTTTTTTTTTTTCAAAACATGGGTATCATATTCTTCATAATGTAAAACATGTGACACCATTACCCCAGAACCCCATTAGTCAACATAAATAACATAAAACCGAAATACTATACCAAGATGTAATGGGGTGCAGCTGTTGCCTGGCGTCTCCAGCTATCAGCTAAGAACTACATCCAATTCCTACTCTAACCTCCTCGTAGTACATCCAGGTAACCTGAGCAATCTAGTTGAAGATGCGGTAAACAACCCGTGTGGGATTCTAGGTCAGGGCTAATATGGAAGGGAGTTATCTTAGTACCATTCTAACGTATATAATCTAAGGGTCCAAGATAATTGTACTTGTCAAATAATGAAATGCAGCGTCTGTTCAATATGTTAGTTGCGGCGGCGAGCGGGCGTCTGTCTCGGGTCGAGCGACTCGCTATACAAACGTGGCTCATGTCTTTAGACTCATCACCCATCGACTTAGCACTTACGAAGTTGTAAACATGGAAAGAAACAACAAGAACTTAGATTGGAATTTACCGAATACCTCTTCAATGATGATGACATGAACGAGGCAGGGAGGTAGAATTGATCAAATGTGGTCAACGGTTGGATCTCTGTATAACCCATGAAAAAAGAATGACAATGTCGTGTTAAAGTTTGCCAATAACTCCGCAATAAAACAGACCCTCAATGAGGGAAAGATTTGCGCATGTTATGAGGAAAGCGTGCGGAGTTATATGCGTAATACTTGATAATCGATTCTCGTAAATTCCAGCATTGTGCAAAATTTATAGGGACGCCTTAGGACGGCTTTAGATAATTCATCTACTGCCTCTAACATGCACGAAGCATAAAGGTAGAATTAGTAAGTTGTGGTCTACAGTTGGATCTTTCTCGAACCCATGACGTTATGTGGAAGTCCTATGCGTTAGAAATTCAGCCTCAACCTCATCACATTATCTTCATGAGGGAGCAATCAAAAAGACCCTCCACGAAGAAGTAGAATTAGTAAGTTGTGGTCTACAGTTAAGGAACTGTGATCCCCGATTCTTAGTTAAGGACCAGAGATTTCTTATAACTTGAGATTAGTTATGAAGCCTTAAATTCCGATAGCTTAAACCTAGATAAACCTTCAGAATTTCTTATATTTTGAATCTGAATAAATACTAACGAGATCTCAGTTGGGAGAACTAGTTATAGCTTATAGTTTAAGACCAGCTTAGCAGCTACGATTCCCGATTGTTTGAACCTAGTTAAGGACCAGAGATTCCTGATAATTTGAGACTAGCTATGAAGCTTTAAATACCAATAGCTTAAACCTATCTAAAGAACAAATTTTTCTTAAATTTCGAGATTAGATAAACTCCTAATATTTCTTATAGTTGGAGGCTAGTTCACGAGCTACTATTTTTAATAGTTTGAACCTTATTAAAGACCGTAGATCCCTTCTGGTTTTAAACTAATAAAAACTAAATTCTCCTTACAGTTGGAGACTAAGCAGCCACGATACCCGATAGTTTAAACAAAAGTTCGGGACTATAGATTCCTTATAAGCATCTACGGCTTGAACATAGCTAAGGACTGAATATTCCTAATAATTTAAGACTAACAATGAAACTATGAATCTCGATAGCTTAAACCTTTTTAAATAACAAATTATTCATAAATTTCGAAACCAGATAAGCCCCTATTCTTTTAGTTGGAGGCTAGCTAAGAAGCTACTATTTCCAATAGTTTGAACCTAAGTAGACCTAATAATAAAAACTCCAATTTTTTTATTTTTTTGTTTAAATTACAAAACTTTTCAAGGTTTCAATAAGATTCTACTCAAATAGCTTAACTTTCTCCCTTATCCACGATCTCAAAGTCCAAAGATTTGCATAAACTCCCGGAAAATTGGGTCTAGCACAACCATAGCCCCATGAAACAATACCCGCCAACCTCTGACGTATAGTTAAGGGGCCACCCGAATCTCCTTGACATGCATCTTTACCACCTTCCGATCTGAGACCAGCACACAGCATATTTTCGGTAATCAGGCCACCATAATCCTCATTGCAGTCTTCGCGACTAATTATGGGAACTTTAACTTCCTGCAGGGTTGAAGAAGAAGCTCCGCTCTCGACCAAAGAACCCCAACCGGTTATTGTTGCCTCAGAACCAGCTCGAGGATTATCATCTATTAGTTCTATGGGACGTAAATTGAAGTTATTCAAAGGCAAGGGTAGAGCCAACAACAAAATGGCCACATCATTGTTGTAAGTATCAGGATTGTAATCTTCATGCATGATTATTTCGCGAACAGGAACCATAACACCTTCAGAACCATTTTTAGTATTAGCACCAGCTACAACTTTTAGTTGACTCGGTACGGTAGCTATAATGCAGTGGGCTGCAGTTAACACGATATCGGCAGAAAATATAACACCACCACAAATATGGCTAAAGGCAGCTAGAGGATTGAAAAGACTCTTCTTATGCAAACTTATTTGATAGCCATGTTTTCCGATGTCTATCTCATGACCGCCAACAATCCTTTTATGCGATTCTTCAAGAGGTCTTAGTAAAAATCCTTGACTTAAGGTTATTAAACAAAGAAGATAAATAAATTTCATTGTACGGCTATTAAAATCGTTCTAAATGGTCAAGAATTTGTAGAAAAACTGAACATTAATAATTTGAAATGGTTCTATAAACCGAAATTTTTTGTTAGGTTATTATATCTTTTTATAGCCAAATATCTTTGTGTTTTGACTGCATCGATAAAAATTTATTGATAGACATTTTATTAGGGTAAAGTTAAGTTAACAATTGTTGGCAAAATTGTGTTTTTTTAAGCAGCCCCTTAAATAGGCTACGGTTTTCCGAAATTTCTGTAAATGTTTAACCCAGTAAACATTCATTCAAAGGTCAGAGAAATAAGTTTTGATTTAAAATTTAAAATGATTAAATTGAAGCTGGATTAGGTCTATACTAATTCTTATAGCTGTCGACTAAACTTTCGATTTCTCAAAGTTTGTGTCTAAAAAAGAAGCTGGGATTCCTTAATATTAAAGACCGGATAAAGTTCTACGATGACTGGGATTAAAGTTATCTTGTCGTGATGCCAAGGCTTATGTATAGCTATATTGGGGCAGATGTTATTACTTCTATCTCCGGAAGGATGGCCCATACCTGTAAGGCTTAGGGGAAGTGCTCTACCAAAAACTAAAAACCTCTCCTTCTTAATGTGCGTCACTTTCCTCTAAAGCTTACAAGATTGATGGGATTTGTCAGTTCAGATCTTTGATTCTTGATTTAGGTTCGTCTCCTCCTTAATTTGCATCTGTTTCCTCTTTAAAGCTGACAGGATTGATGGGATTTGTCAGTTTAGATCTTTGATTCTTGATTTAGGTTCATCCGGCATCTATAAGCCCACAGGGAAAGCCAGTTGAGTCCTTGTTTTTCCCATCTTACTGAACATTTTACAACAACTCCCATCTTATTCAACTGATGATGTTTCCCTTATTGGAAAACAGTTAAACCCCTTTAATGCTGACATTCATTCAGGTATGTCCGGCATCTACAAATCCATAGAGATGGGATTTGTCTGCAGGCAGCTCCCATCTTCTTGAACAATGCTGACAACATTGAACTGCAGATGGGATTTGCCAGTTTAGAACTTGGATTCTTCATTTATCCGATATCTACAAATCTATAGGGAACTAACCATCCCCTCTTTCTCAACTTATACTGTTTCCCACATTGAAAAGCCAGTTGAACCCCTTTTTTTCCATCTTGTAGAAAACTTCAATGCTGACAACATTGAACGGAAAATGGGATTTGTTCGATTGTATCTTTGATTATACATTTAGGTCCGTCCGACAATTTCAAACCCACAGGGAACTACCCATCTCCTCTTCCTTAACTAATACTATTTCCCATATCAGAAAGTTGAACCCCTGTTTTACCCATCTTGCTGAACACTTCAATGCTGACAACATCAATGTGCAGTTGGGATTTGTCTGCAGGCAACTACTCATCCTCCTAAAATGATGGGAAGCCCGTTACACTCTTTTAATGTAGACAACATTGAACTGCAGATTTTTCAGTTTAGATCTTGGATTCTTTATTTAGGTTAGTTCAACATCTATAAAAACACAGGGAACTACCCATCCCCACCTCCTCAACTAATACCGTTTCTTATATTAGGAATCCAGTTGAATCCCTGTTTTTCCCCCTTGCTGGATACTTTAATGCTGGCAACATTGAACTGCAGATGGGATTTGTCTGCAGGCAGCTCCCATCCTCTTGAACAGAAGCTGTTTCCCTTATTGGGCACCCAGTAAAACCTTTTTAATGTTTAGTTTAGAACTTGGATTATTTACTTAGGTTCGTCCGACATCTACAAATCTACAGGGAAACCATCCATCCTCTCTTCCTCAACTTATACTGTTTCCCATATTGGAAAGCCAGTTGAACTCCTGTGTTTTCCGTCTTGTAGAACACTTCAATGCTGACAACATTGAACTGAAAATATGATTTGTTTGATGGGATCTTTGATTCTTCATTTTGGTCCTTCCGACAACTACAAACCCACAGGGAACTACCCAACTCCTCTTCCTTAACTAATACTATTTCCCATATTAGAAAGTTGAACCCCTGTTTTCCCCATCTTATCGAATACTTCAATGCTGACAACATCAATCTGCAGTTGGGATTTGTCTGCAGGCAACTACTCATCCTCCTCAAATGATGGGAAGCCCGTTAAAATATTTTATTTATTGCAGATTTGTCAGTTTAGATCTTGGATTCTTTATTTAGGTTCGTTCAACATCTATATACCAAATTAGTTTCGTTCTTCATATAGGTCCGTCCGACGGACCTAAATGAAGAACCAAACCCACAGGGAACTACTTATCCCCTCCTCCTTAGCTTGAGTCCGTTTCTCATATAATGCGGTCAGCAGATCCCATGTTTTTCTCATTTTACGCAACACTTTAATGCTGCAGATGGGATTTGTACGTCTGGATCTTTGATCCATTGGCCAAATCCACTAGTTTCGGTTAGAAATCCTGTGTTATCTGAGTAACAGGGAACTTCGAATGTTTGTTCGGGTTTCTTTCCGGCACCTACCTCCAAAAGTTCAAAAGTTCTTCCTCTCTGAAGACTGCGAAGTAGTTTTCGGATGCTTACAACGTTACTCCGACCAGAAGGGCAGCCGAAAGTAAATTGATGTAGCTTAGCAACAAGCAGCTTAAGAGAGACCTGCTACAACTCCGGCTGAACTCCGAGTAAGGCTTGCACAGAGTTGATTCCTAAAAGTTTGAGACTTGACGAAGACTAACGATTCTTTATAGTTTAAAAGCTTTAAAGAGCAAAGGTTTCACAAAGTTTAGCATTAAATAAAAGGCACATATTCCTCAATGTTTGTAACAAGAAAAAGAGATATGAGGTTTCAAATGTTTAAGCTAGATACAAATTTACGATTTCTCCTACTCTTGAAGATAGTTTGGAACTAGATACGGTCCTACAATTAATGCATTACTTAATTAGAATCAACAATCAATCAACTAAATCCCTTTGAAGCATAATGGTTTGGGATTATATAATTTACTTTTCATTTACCTTGAGACCCCGGTTCATTCTATCTGTAACTATTGTGATTGTCCTACTAGGTATTTCAAAAAACCTCAGTATTTCTTTATTAGGATTATAAATTATGATGTATTCCACTTAAAATTACATGTAGAAATTCATTAATCCCTTAATACACTATTATCAATTGACGTCATAAAGATAACCGATTTTTTACCAGAATGAATAGTTTTAGGTTAACAGCTTTTCGCATTTTACCGTCAGAAGACACAGTTTCATTCTTAAACTCCAGTAAACATGTTGAAATATTTCGCAATTTTTGCTTTAGTTGGCTTAAGATTAGCTGCCTCCTTGCCAGCATTTGCCTTCAATCAGTCTGAACTTTTCGAGGAGGACCAAAGAATCGTGGGTGGCCATGAAGTTAATATAGCCAAACATCCACATCAAATATCGTTGAGACGCAAGAGTTATACTGCCTCTTCCTATTCCCATACCTGTGGCGGTAGTATTTACAAGGCAAATATTATCATTACCGCTGCCCACTGCATTAATAATCGTAAGCCGGAAACTTTTATAGTTGTAGCTGGAACTAGTACCCGTAATGGGGCCGATGGTGTGGTTTCACGTGTTAGCGAAATTATAGGGCATGAAGATTTCCACAATCCTCAAACGTATGACAACGATATAGCTTTACTAATACTTGCCACACCTTTACCTTTAAATGGTCTTACTATTTCCCCGATTTCTTTGGCTACCGATATACCAAAACATGGCTCTAAATCTATAATAACTGGCTGGGGTACTACATCATCAGGTGGTGATTTATCGAACAGGCTTTTGGAAGTTGAGGTACCTATTGTCGATAACGAACACTGTGATTTTTCATATGCTGCCTATTATGGACCCGGTCATATAACCCAAAGTATGTTGTGTGCCGGTATTGATGGGGTGGGCGGCAAAGATGCCTGTCAAGGTGATTCGGGTGGTCCGCTTTTGGTGAATCACCGTCTTGCTGGTGTAGTTTCCTGGGGTCTGGGTTGTGCTTTACCCAATTATCCGGGGGTTTATGCGAATGTAGCTGTTCTCAGGAATTGGATTGAAACTAATGCTGCAAAGTATTCTTAATTGTTGATGGAGAACATATAAATGTTTAATAAAAATTTGAGGACGGGGAGCATTTTTTTTAAGTGCTCAGTTATCAAATGTTTTACAAGTATTTTTTTTTTTCTTCTATATTTGGCATTGATATACTTACGAGTATATTTAGATCATAAATTGTTAGTGCTTTAGATAAGCTACCGTGATAGGATAACTGCTGATATAGATTCAATGGGCGCTATTTATAACAAGGTTATAAATTTTTAAAGGCGTATACACTTTAAGAAGTTTTGTGATCAAAAGTAGCGCAGAAGTGGTTTATGTGAAATTTCAGTCATTTGGGACATTCAATCGGTTTTCTTGTAACTTTAAGAGAAAATTTTCCTCCTAAACGAGCATTCTAGAGATTTGTTGATCAATAGCGATTCTATTTATTGGAACTCTTTTAATATAATCGATAATATTTCATCTAGTTTCGGAAGAACAATTGTAATCAAGCTTTAAACTCGACATTCAACAGGAAGAGAGATATATAGGTTCATAGATAGATCAGCAGAAATCCAAAGATAATTATTAGCCAAGTCCATTACGAGGTCTCTCTGAGAGCATCAAACTCTATGTTCTAGAAGAAGAGAGATCTGAAGATTAATAGCAAATCTAGATATAGGAACTCTTTTGATATATTCGATCCTATTTCATCTAAATTTGTTCAAGATCAATTTCAATCGAGTGCCAAACTCGACATTCAACAGGAAGAGAAATCTATAGGTTCTTAGAAAGATCAGCAGAAATCCAAAGATCCGTATTATTAATTCTATTCTGAGGTCTTTCTGAGAGCACCAAACTGTATGTTCTACAAGAGGAGAGATCTGAAGTTTCTTACAGAAAGTCTAAGATCTTTATTATCCAAGTCTATTCAAAGGTCTCTCTGATGTTCTATAGGTACGAGAAATCTAAAGGTTCTTAGTAAGATCAGCAGAAAGTCTTTATTATCCAAGTCTTTTATAAGCTCTCTCTCTAGTGTACTATAGAAAGTGATATATAAGGGTTCTTATAGATCAGCAGAAAGTCTAAGATCTTTATTATTCAAGTTCATTCTGAGGTATCTCTAATTTGCTATAGGTAAGAGAAATCTAAAGGTTCTCGGGTTGTTTCTATATACAGGAACTCTTGTGATATATTCGATCTTATTTCATCTAATTTTGGAAGAACAATTCCAAACAGGAAGGGAGATCTAAAGGTTCTTAGATAGATTAGTAGAAATCTTAAGATCGTTATTATCCAAGTCAATTCTGAGGTATCTCTGGGAGCACCAAACTTTATGCTATAGAGGAAGTGAAATCTGAAGGTTCATAGATAGATCGGCAGACAGTCTAGGAGCATAATTATCCAGGTCCATTCTGAGGTCTCTCTGATGATCTTTAGATAGATAAGCAGAAATCCTTAGATCGTTATTATTCAAGTCTATTCTGAGGTATCTCTAAGAGCACCAAACTTTATGCTATACAGAAAGTGAAATCTGAAGGTTCATAGATAGATCGGCAGACAGTCTAGGAGCATAATTATCCAAGTCCATTCTGAGGTCTCTCTGATGATCTATAGATAGATAAGCAGAAATCCTTAGATCGTTATTATCCAAGTCTATTCTGAGGTATCTCTGAAAGCACCAAACTTTTAGCTAAACAGAAAGTAAAATCTGAAGTTTTATAGATAGATCGGCAGACAGTCTAGGATTATAATTACCCAAGTCTATTCTGAGGTCTCTCTGATGTTCTATAGGATAAGAGATCTAAAAGTTTTTATGTATATAGATCAGCGGAAATCTCTAGATCTCTATAATCGAAGTCTGCATTCTTTTTATATCAATTCAATTTAAGTTCCAAACTCGTTGAGCAAGGAGTGAGATCTAAAAGTTTTCAGATAGATCGACAGAAATCGGAAGGTCTTAAAGGAAGGTCTCCTCTTGGAAGATTCGAGAGAGAGAGATCTCTAACGAGGATTAATTATCGACAAATTTCTTTATTTAGTCATTCCTATATAAAGTTATATTTGTCGGAAAGATCCTGGAGGAAATCCATTATATATTAATACAAATTTGCTTCCCTCCGAAAGGAGGATGCTGGCCATTATACAGGCCTTACGTTGGCGGTCTGTAAATGGCAAATAATTTAATTTCTCTCATCTGAACCAAAGAAACCACATTTTAGGAGCAAAAGAAGATCGGCCACCAATTTTGTCAATGCTCTGCCCTAGCTCTTTATATAAACCAATTTCAAATATTTTAAATAGTTCCATTTTCAAGCGCAGGGTTAAATTTTTAACCAAAGCTCTTTAATATAGTCCAATTTTAAATCATAGGACCAATTTTTATTCAATTTCTTTCTGTGTCCCCATTCCGAAAGACCTTATTGACTGCAATCTACCGTTCAATAAAATAAATGCGCTTTATCTAAATTCCCCTGAAAAAAAAATACAACTAAATTTTTGATAAAGAAAATTATAGCTAAATCGGCGTCAACAGAATTACATTCTAAAGTCTAGAGAGTCTAAAGATATCAGTTAAACCATTTCATCGAATATGTTAAGAATAATTATTTCGACGGCTCTTCTAACGGCCTTTTGCTTACAAAACTCCACAGCGATCGTAGGAGGACGCGAAGTCAGCATAACCAAACATCCTTATCAAGTCTCATTACGTCGTAAAACCTGTGAAGATTGTTCTTTCATACATGCCTGCGGTGGAGTTATCTATAGTGATCGCCTTATATTAACAGCTGCTCATTGTGTTTATAAACGTGAGCCGAACTCATTTGTTGTTGTGGCTGGCAGTGATCTTCGTACGGGTTCGGATGGTTTGATCAGTCGGGTTAAGAAAATTGTTATCTATGAAGATTTCAATCCAGCTTTGAGTGTAAACAATATTGCTTTGGTTTTGTTAGATACGAAGCTGTCTTTAAATGGCCTTACCATAAAGGCGGCAGCTTTGGCAGATCAAGAACCTGATACTAATATTTCAGCGGTAGTTAGCGGTTGGGGTGCCACCTCTGAGGGCGGTGCAAATTCTTATAAACTACAAGAAGTTGAGGTAAATATCATTAATCGCCTAAAGTGTGATGCTAACTATGGCCCTGAACGCATTGGCCTGGATATGATATGCGCGGGCAGCGTTAAAGGAGGAAAAGATGCTTGTCAATATGATTCTGGGGGACCCTTGATGATTAACGGTGAATTGGTGGGTATTGTTTCGTGGGCCATTGGCTGTGCTAGACCAGAATATCCGGGAGTTTATGCAAATGTGGCCTATTTTAAGAAATGGATTGAAAGTAATGAAGATGTTGTATAATTTGTAGGGAAATGTTAATAAATTTTAAGCATGAGTAATCAAAATAATGGTTTTATTTGCTGGGAAGATCAGGAAGATAATAACTAGTTCCATAATTCCAGTTGACGAGCCGCTTCAATAGGTCGAGTAAATAAGAAATCTGGAGTGGGGGTCTGTTTTGCTGCGTATTGGAAGAGTTATTGGATATCATGTGGACTTTCTCCACATGCTGAGCAGGTGTTGGGTATTGTAGGATAAGACCTAGTTCCATATTTTCAGTTGACGCGCCGCTTCCTTAAGTACATAAGAAAGTCTATTATAAGGTCTCTCTAATGTTCTATAGGAAGTAATATATAAAGGTTCTTATAGATCAGCAGAAAGTCTAAGATCTTTATTATCCAAGTTCATTCTGAGGTCTCTCTAATGTTCTATAGGTAAGAGAGATCTAAAGGTTCTCGGGTTGTTTCTATGTACAGGAACTCTTGTGATATATTCGATCTTTTTTCATCTAATTTTGGAAGAACTGAATGAATGGGTAGATAAGGAAGATAATAACTAGTTCCGTAGTTCCAGTTGACGCGCCGCTTCCAGAAGTACATAAGAAATCTGGAGTGGGGTCTGTTTTGCTGCGCATTGGAAGAGTTTTTGGATATCATGTGGACTTTCTCCATATGCTGAGTACGTGTTGGGTATTATAGGATAATAACTAGTTTCTTCTGCAGTAAGTGGAAGTTGACCTCCAAGTTCAACATTATCCGGTGATCTTAGGTAACCTTCGAGGTTACCATGTTCTTATGAATATCTTTCAGAGCTGCTTTGAACGAGGTGATATTGGGCGGTTGGATAATGTGCTTTCATAGCCACTAATGCCCTAGTAGTTCTTGTCAGACTTCTGCAACAGGTGGGAAAAGGCCAATAAGTACAACATCAATCTCGCCAAGAAGTACAAGGGTTACCATATTCTTATGAATGTCTTCCAGAGCTGCTTTGTATGAGGTGATATTGAGCGGCTGGATGGTGTGCTTTCATAGCAACGAAGGCCTTTTCTAACAAGCCTCGTTGGAATCTAATTGCCTTATAACTGGCTTGTAAGCATTTAGCTATGTTTCTTAAGTGGTAGGACCTTAGTCTCCTCATGCTTTGTAGGGACATTTTTAAGCAGCAACGGGCACTATTGTAAAAGATCTGGAGTTTTGTACACTGCGTTTCGCTCACACTTGGAGACTGCACAATTGCAGAAGACATAGATAACTATTGGTTTTGTCGCTATAAGTGGGAGTTGCCATGTTCTTATGAATGTCTTCTAGAGCTGCTTTGTACGAAGTGATATTGAGCGGCTGGATGGTGTGTTTTCATAGCATCGACAGTCATTTCTAACAAGCAAAATTTGTCACTAACCGACCAGTCGCTTTATAAGTCGCAAGTAGGGTTTCTTTGTCATTTTCCCCAAGTGCTGCCATCTAGCGACTTGACAATCTCATTCCTACTGCGTAATTTCTTGCAGGTTGCAGTGACATGTTCTGAGGACGAGTGTAAGGTGACACGTCCAATATTTTGAGTCAGGTTTTCGTCGGTTGGATGGTGTGCATCATAGCATCGAAAATCTTTTCTAACAAGCATAATTTGTCGCTGGCCGACTGAAAAGTTGCTTTATAAGTCGCAAGTAGGGTTTCTTTGTCGATTTCCCCAAGTGCCGCAGTCTAGCGACTTGAGAATCTCATTCCTACTGCGTAATTTATTGCAGGTTGCAGTGACATGTTCTGAGGACGAGTATAAGCTGACACATCCAATATTTTGGGTCAGGTTTTTGTCGGTATTTTAACCTTATCGAATAAGACATTTTGGTTCAGCGATACTTCTCACGTCAATGTTGAGAAGAGCGTTGCCGACGATTTGGCTGGATATAGCTTTAGATTCCTAATAGTGAACAAGAAAGGGGGAGCACTCTACTCCGTAAACAGCTTTATGGGGTTTTATTTCTTGTCTCTAAACAAAACAAAAGACTTGCGACTTCACATATAGTTTCTTCTTCTTCTTTTATTCTTGCCTCCCAGTGGATCATAGGGCCTCAATAATCCTTTTATATCGAACTCTATTGCGAGATGTTAGGCATTCCATGAATAGTTTGCTGTTTGCAACTCCGCATCAATTGATCGGTCGCTTCCCTGTGGATTCCAAGGAAGCACTTGTCGAGCATTGTTGGTATTTGGCCTTCGAAGTATATGTCCTATCCACCGCTATTTCCGTTGGGATACCTCTATAGAAGCAGGGATTTAGTTTGCAGAGTTTAGTAGATCTTCATTTCGCATATTAAGGATTTACCGCTAATGTTTGTAAGCGCTTATCGATGGCATTTGCGCATTTTCAAGTTTCGCAACCGTAATACAAGTTGAGAACCACTAATAAATTATTAAAATTTTTATATATAACAAAAATTTGGTGTCGCCTAATCTCTTAAATCATATCGCTTTAGATTAAAATAACCCTCTTGAAGATAATCAATAGTTAAGATATGAATGTTTTACGAAATGAGTTCAATATGTTTAGTTTCACTTTAAACCTCTTCGAAAGATGTTGAAATATTTCACTTTAGCTGTTTCACTGTTGGCCGTGTTAACACTAGCCGCCTGCTTGCCCGCCAGCTTTGAAGGCAAGGATAATAGAATCGTGGGTGGACATGAAGTAAATATTGCCAAGCATCCTCATCAAATATCGATGAGACGTAAGAGTGCGACAGCAAATGCCTATTCACATACCTGCGGCGGCAGTATTTACAAGCCCAATATAATTGTTACCGCAGCCCATTGCGTTAACAATCGTGTAGCGGAAACTTTCATAATTGTGGCCGGTACCAGTACACGCAATGGAGCTGATGGCGCTGTTTCACGTGTTAGTAAAATTATCATGCATGAAGATTATGTTCCAGCTCTATACGACAATGATGTGGCCTTGATGATTCTTACCACGCCTTTGCCTGTGAATAATATTACCATTGCTGCCATTGAATTGTCCTCGGAAGTTCCGCAACATGGTGCCGAGGCGACTATAACTGGTTGGGGTACTACAGCCTCGGGAGGTTTTTCCTCTAATAAACTTTTGGAAGTTAAAGTGCCAGTGGTCAGTAATGATCGCTGTGATGCGGCCTATGGTGGCGGTCGTATTTTTGATAGCATGATTTGTGCTGGCATTGAAGGAGTTGGCGGCAAAGATGCTTGTCAAGGCGATTCCGGTGGTCCTTTCTTGGTCAAAAATCGTTTGGCTGGTATTGTGTCATGGGGTAGAGGTTGTGCCTTACCCACACATCCGGGTGTTTATGCTAGTGTACCCTTTTTAAAGAATTGGATTGAAACTAATGCTGCTAAGTATCTCTAAAAAAAATATCCTGTAAGAGCTTTAACAGATTTGTTAACTAAAGTTTAGATTTTTTAATAAAATGTATGTGCAGTTGCTGTTAAAATAATAGCACCACTAAATTTATTTAGTTTCATTATGCAACTCTGTTTTATGTTAACACACAAACCTGCGACGGATTATGTTGCTTCATCTCTAATTATGGGTGGTACTAATATTAAGAAATTAGAAACTCTTGAGGTTCTGGGCATGAAAGTCCCGTCCTATGTCTCTTGAACTAAACACATTTTCCAACTGGAAGGATCACGATCTCCGAGTGAAGGTGTCACTCATTTTGACCCCACCTTTCAAACCTAACCTAAAAATCAAGAATTTTCTAAAAATTGTGTGAGGAAAATAAATTTATAATTCTATAACATAATAAAATAACATTTATTTAAAAAAAAAGATTGCTTTTATATTATAACAAAGGTAATTGGGTTTTATCTTTTACAAATGCGATATTTGCAAATTTTTTTAAAATAAAATTCTATTATTATTCGGTTGATTTTGCTTAAAATAAGCCGTTTTTCAATATAAAATACAATAGCAACAAAAAGAATAAAATAAATTAAAGTCCTTGTTTTTGTTGTTGTTTTAAATAATGCATTGAGTTATAAACCTGAGCTATAGACACATTAAGAAAATTAGGAATCTTCCGAAATTATTTTCTACAGAAAACAAAAACCAAAAAAGCATTTAGAAACTACATAATAAAATTTCACCATTTTTTTCATGTTTTGATTAGGCCTGTAAAAAAGGTATGATTGTTAATTCTCTAAAAGGTGACTAATTCCATGTTTAGTGTTAGTTAAGATCTATTACTCTTAAATATTATCCATTCCAACAGAAGGCATTGCGAGTACTTATCTCAAATGGATCGGTTTTCATTTTCAATTGATTATCATCGACACAACGTCCGACGGGATCGACAAAATTCGACTTATCCTCATTTCCTAAAGGAGTCCATAACTTGATATCATGATCTATGCCCGAGGTAGCCATGTAGCATATTTCCGGATGCGGTAGCACACAATTCACTATGGCACTATCAGCCTTATAGATGCTGTGTACATTACCAGATTTACGCTCCCATATAAAGAAATTGCCATCATCTGAACCGGCCACTATGAATTGGCCGTCACTGCCAAAATAGTTGGCTTCTTTGATGTCCGTGGTGGTATTGCAATGGCCCACAAAACGCTGTGTATAATCTTTGGCCTTGCAACGCCAATAGAATTCATCATTAGACATTTCCACACTCGCCAAAGTATCCGAACCCGGCGAATGTTGTGGTGTGGACTGTCGATTTTCTTTGATATCTTTGTTCAGCATTAGAACGCCATGATTGTTGGCATAGCTGGGAAAACGTCTTATCAATTCCTTTAAGCATTCGTCCGCCTCCTGAGTGCGTCCCAGTTCTAAAAGAGAGCGCGCCAAACGAAAATGAGCCTTAACATAAGTAGGATCCAGTTTTAAAGCGGTATGGCAATCTTTTAAGGCAGCATAAACATCACCAAACCACAAACGTCTCATATAGGCCGTGGCACGATTCAAATACAAGACAGGCCATTGAGGAGCCAGGCTAATGGCTTCTGAATAGGTACGTATGGCAAGATAATACTTTTCATTTTCCAAAAATTCATTACCCTGCTTTTTACACTCCTCTATGTGTTCGGGTAGCCTGCGACGAGTTGGGGCTTGAGGTGGGGTATCACTATCGCTACCCGCCAAAGCTCCACTATCGTTCGCACTATTGTTGTTAGTAGAAAACTCTGGTAGATTTAAGAACACCGGCTGCTCATTATTGAATAAATCATAGAGATATATATGTTCGGCATCCATATTTACTAACAATTCCGTGCCAGTGGCATTAAAGGTGAGATGAGTTATAGCTCGCGACTCATGTTCAATGCTTTTTGTATTGTTTTTACTTATATGGCCGGGACAAAAGTAGTTAACACATTCAGATTTTTCGGTAGTGTCTGGAATTTTTAAAAACATAACAGGATTTTTATGGTTAAACAAAATCTTTACAACCTACCACGCCTCTGTTCTATATCACTATTACCAGACGACACCAACTTAAGCATACGACGATCATAAACCCGAGCATAAGGATCATTTGCTCCCACAGCTATATACTCTGTCCTAACGGGATTGACTGCTAAACACTTAGCTTCAGCATTTTCATCAATTTCGGATCTCAGAGAAATAAGGCACGCCTGTAGATCTAAAGGACGACAGATATGTTGTTCACGATGATCCAATTGCAATACCATGCCATCTTCACCCGCAGACCTTAAATAAAAACAAAATCAACTCAATATTTTTTCTAAGGGTTACAAAAAGAAAAGGAATCTATTGTAATTACCAAAAGATAAAAGGAGAATCTGGTGCTGTGGCCAAACGCTTAACTCTTGAAATATGACAATGACATGAATATATCGCTTCTAAAGGATGATTAATGTCAAATAATTTTATGCTTTTATCAGCAGCCGCTGTTGCTATTAGTTTGTCATTGTGTTTGGGCATAAATTTCACCGAAAATATATTGCCATAGTGTTTGGTGTTAATGCTCTGTATGCGTTTCTTGCGAAATGGATCCCATAAGCATAATTGAAAATCATCAGATCCTGAAGCCAAAATACGACCACTGTGACTCCAGTCGAGACAATTTACACAGCCTTCGTGACCCCTTAAGACACCATCCTGTTCGAGGCGTTGTATGAAGGGTGGTGAAGCTTGCAAATGTCTGCGAACGTTAGAACCAAAATTGATATATAACGAACGATCATTGAGCAGTTGTGTGATGTTGGTACGTTTCGAATTGTAATGCTTGGGATTTATCATCTTTTCAATTTTTTTTTAGAAAGGTACTACAGTAAAAGAAATATGAAATAGAATGTTTAGAATTATAGGATTGAAAATTAAGAAGATATTAAGAACTTAAGTTAAAAATTAGGTCTTTATGTTGGAAAATTTAACTATATAATAATTAAGAATTAACAATTTAGTCTCCATAAGGATCTTATTTTAAAAATTGGATTCTAAAAAATATCTACGATTAAAAACATAATGAATATAAAGACTGAATAGTTTGTTGCTTACTACTCCAAATCAATTAACCTTCTCCAAGTTCTAGCTGTTGCAGCAACAAGAAGACTTCTTGGCTGTGGATTATATTAAAGCTATTGTCGTGCAATGTTGGCAGTTGGCCTACGAAGCGCTCTACTACTATGTTAGGAGGAATAACCAGTTGATACTTGAATTTTCGATGGAAAGAATTTTTATAGCAAAATTTTTGCTGTAAAAGTTTTTTATAAAAAAAAAAAATTATAGAAAAATTTTTGATGTAAAAACTTTTAATAGAAAAATTTTCGATTTTGAAAAATTTTTATAGATAAATTTTCGGTGTAAAAATTTTCGATGTCAAAATTTTTTCTAGAAAAATTTTCAATGTAAAAATGTTCTATATAAAAAATTTTAATTTTAAAATTGTAAAAAATTTTTCGATCTAAATTTTTTTTATAAAAAAGCGATCTACTGCTATGTTAGAAGAGAATAACCAGTTGATACTTGAATTTTTGATGGAAAAAAATTTTATAGAAAAATTTTTGCTGTAAAAGTTTTTTATCAAAAAAAAAATGTATAGACAAATTTTTAATGTAAAAAATTTTAAAAGAAAAATTTTCGATTTTGAAAAATTTTTTAAATAAATTTTCGGTGTAAAAATTTGTTATAGAAAAATTTTTGATTTTTTATAGAAAATTTTTTTATAGAAAATTTTTCGATGTAAAAAATGTTTGCAGAAAAATTTTGTATGTAAAAAATTTATATAGAAAAATTGTAAAAAAATTTTCGATCTAAAAATTTTTTATAGTAAATTTTCGATATAAAAAATTAAAAAAAATTCTATGTCAAAATTTTTTATAGAAAAATGTTTAATGTAAAAATTTTTCTACAAAGTTTTCGATGTAAAAAATTTTTGTAGAAAAATTTTCTATGTAAAAAATTTTAATAGTAAAAATTTCGATAAAAAAATTAAAAAATAAAAAATTCGACGCAAGAAATTTGTATTGAAAAATTTTCGGTGTAAAAATGTTTATTAGAAAAATTTTCGATGTAAAAAATATTTATAGAAACATTTTCGATTTTAAAAGCTTTTATAGAAATATTTTCGATGTAAAACTTTTAATTGAAAAAAGTTCAAAGTAAAAAATTGTATCGCAGATGTGGAGGTACTTGGTCGAAGGAGGTACTAGTCTAAGACGTAGTGATTGGTCAGCTTCTGTGACTCAGATTATTTTGGTGCAAGCCATTGGTACACAAAGTGCGGAGAGAGAGTTTGCTAAATTCAGACTCTTTACCTAACTTCTGGAGTCCCATTCTCCAAACACCCGGCTTCTGATTATAAACCAGCGCTTTATGCACATAAGGGAACTGCTAACGCCTAGTTCGCCTTATCCTCATCAAAGCTTCCTCAGGTTAGTAGTCTTAATCTACCTGTCTAGAAAAAGAAGATAGTAAGGATCCCAATCCCAGACGGTAGTTGTAGTAACTGAGATAATAGTGGTAATATCGTAGAAGTAACCGAAATCCTAAGAATGCCGAGTCGTTCTAGCACGACTATCATGGAAACGGCGGTAGTCTTAGAATAGTGTTAGATGAGCTACTGTGACTCAGATTGTTATGGTGCAAGACACTGGTACACAAAGTACGGGGGGGAAATTTGCTAAGTCCCCTTTACAAACCTCCTGCTTCGTAATATAAATCAGTGCTTTCTGTACATAAGTGATCTGCTAACGCCTTGGTCGCTTTATCCTCACCAAAGGACACTGGAGCTTCCTACCATGGTGTTCGAAAGGGGGTAAACACGAGGATACTTGTGTGTCGGAAGTATGATGAGACTTCTGGTCCATCCCCTATTTAGAAGTTCCAACAGAGTTTATACTCTATTATATTGACATAGGTAGGTATATAGCGGGATTCTGCACACTTTAGCTGCATCTATGGCAGTTAAACTAAGGAAGCTGTGGTTACAGTTTACTCGACTATATAAATTCCTAAGAATGTAAATTAATCTAAATACCCACAATAGAAACTAAGACTGTCTCAGCCAACAGCCTATGATAAAGAATCAGTCCACATTAATTAAATCACAAATTTCAGTTAAAAGTTTCTTGACCCTAAAGGTTTCATCATTCTTGTACTTCTTAAACATTAAATTCCTTATAATATACAAACTTTTTGTTAAAATTCCATCATTGGTCGTCTGCAAATTCTATTTACCTCGTATTCCTGCTTATCAATCAATAGATCCCAGTGTTGTTTGCTTTATGTTATTGCAAAATTTAATTTTATAATTGTTTCTTTTATACTTCAACAAATTTTTGTACTTATTGTATTCTTCCTTCACTTTTTCTCCTCGATTATTTTTAGGCATTGGAAAAACTTTTTGGTTTTTCTATGTTCGCCAATGCAGCAAAACATTATATGAATGCAATTTGCAAAAAATGTGTGAAGAGTTAAAAGTGTTACAAATTAAATTAATTGTCGTATAAATTAACCACTTGTTTTTGTTCTGGCAATTGCAGAAATGGTTTCGTTTTGTTAACGATAAATGAAAGTGCAATAAGAAAATTGAATTGAAAACAGAAATAATAGGAGTTCAGTGTCGAAAATTTAAACGCCGTTACCGAGGATTTGATTGACGGATATTTTGAAGTCGCTGAACTCTATTGCTCTTGCAAAAAGTTATATTATTTAAAATATTATTCAAAAACACAGTTTATAAAAAGATTCTTTATTAAATTTTTATAATTCTTGAAAATTTACTAGACCAATCAAAAATTTGTTTATAAATTTTGACAATAATACCCTCGATTTGTATGAGACGTCGCCGTTAGCAATTTTTACTTAGGCTTTGTGATTTAAAATAGAGAAAAAGATTTGTTATTTTTTGTCAAAAGGGAAAAAACAAAAACAAAAGGCAACTAAAACAGAAGTTGCCAGATCTTTTGAATGATTGCAATTAATGCAAAAATGGTAAAGTTTAAAATTTTACATAAATTTCTTGCAAAATTAATAAAAAGGCAACAACATTTAAATTAAATATAAAAAAATACGATACAAATATTTTTATAGAATATATTTTCACATTTAAATAAATGAAAATTTTAAATATTTATGGAATTTTCTGTTTGAATATTTTTTTGATATGATATTTTTTATAAAAATATTTAGAATTAATAGCTCATTTAGAAAAATTTTCGATGTAAAAATTTTTTATACAAAAATTTTCGATACAAGAAATTTTTATAAAAAAAATCCATGTAAAAAAAAATTATAAAAATTTTCTATGTTAAAAATTTTTATAGAGAAATTTTCGATGTTAAAAATTTTTATAGAAAATTTTCGATGTAAAAATTTTTTTGGAGAAATTTTCGATGTAAATTTTTTTTTTTGGAAAAATTTTCGATGTAAATAATTTTTATAGAAAAATTATCGACGTAAAAAATTTAATAGAAAAATTTTCTATGTAAAACTTTATTATAGAAAAATTTTCGATACAAGAAATTTTTATAAAAAAATTTCCGATGTATATTTTTTTTTATAAAAATTTTCGATGTAAAAGTTTTTATAGAAAAATTTTCGATGTAAAAAATTTTTATAGAAAAATTTTCGATGTAAAATATTTTTAAAGAAAAATTATCGATGTAAAAAATGTTAATGAAAAATTTACGATGTAAAACCTTTTTATAGAAAAATTTTCGATATAACACTTTTTTATAGAAAAATTTTCGATACAAAAAATTTTCGGTGTAAAAATATTTATAGAAAAATTTTCGATGCAAACAAATTTTTATAGAAAAATATACGAAGTTAAAAATTGTTATAGAAAAATTTTTTATGTTAATTTTTTTTCGGTGTAAAAATTTTTATAAAAAAATTTTCGATAAAATTTTTTTTTATAAAAAAATTTTAATGAAAAAACTTTCTATGTAAAAAAATTTTATAGAAAAATTTTCGATTCAAAAAATTTTATATTTATTATTTGCAAAAATTTTTATAGAAAAAAGTATAAAGTGAAAAAATAGCATTAAAAATATGTAAAATGTCTTTTTCCTTCTATGAATATCTAGAAGAGATACATAGAATTATAGATAAATTTTCAAAGTAAAAATATTTATGCAACAATTTTCAAAGTGAAAAATATTTCGGTGTAAGCAATTTTTTTAAGAAGAATATTCAAAGATTTTATAGAAATATTTCTGATGGAAAAAATTTTTAGGGGAAAAAAGTAAAATATTTTAAAGAAAAATTTTCTATTTGAACAGTTTTTTTAGAAAAATGTTCTTTGTGAGAAATTTTCGATATAAAAAATTTTTATAGAAAAATTTCAAAGTGAAAAAAATTTTATTGCATAAAAAACATTCTTTATTTTAAAAATTGTATAGAAAAATTTTTTATTTTTAAAATATTATAGACAAATTTTTTATATGAAAAATTTTATAAAAAAAAAATATATTATAGCAAAATTTTTTATTTAAAAAATTTTAAAGAAATATTTTTGATTTAGTTTTTATAGTAAAATAGAAAAAAAGTGAGAAGCTTTTTATGAAAATTTGGTTTTGAAAAAATTTTTAAAGAAAATGATGCAAAATTTTAGAAAAAAAAAATTAAGAAAAATGTACGATGTCAAAAACTTTTATAGAAAAATTTTTGAAGTGAAAAAATTTTATGAAAAAAATTTTTAATCTGAAATCTAAAATATTTGATTCAGAAATTCCAGAATTTTATGAATGACGCTAAGATTTTATATATTTTGTTAATAATTTTTTTATAAAATTGTGTAGAAAAAATTTTATATAATTTTTTTTTTGAAAATTTTTAGTTAAATGTCTGTCCGGAAAAAAATTTGTATAATTTTCATAGAAAATTTTTGATATAATTTTTTTTTTAGAAAAATTTCTTTATAATTTTTTAGTTTTTGTTTCAATATAAAAGTAATAAAAAATCCCAACACTTTTGGTGCATAAACAGTGGCAACGATAATTTTATTTTGTTTTTATTCTTAACTGTTGCCATATCAAAATATTTCGTTTTATCTATCTCTCTTTTAAATTTTGCGCTCTCTCTTTCATTTGTCATTTCGTGTTCAATGTTTTGTGTGAAAATTCAATAATTTTTTTACTTTTCTATTCAATAAAAGTGCAAATGATTATATTTTTTTTAATTCATATATTAAAATAATTGTGAAATAATTTATGATCTATATATTTATTAAAAACACAATAAAACATAATGAAAATGTCTAAAGTGAAAGACAGTAAAAAGGCAAAAACCACAAATGGTACAATAGTGAAAAAAACTGGGGGCGGAATTAAGGAAAACTCTAGTGTAGTGGCAGACAACCAAAAGGCCACAACAGAAAATTATATTGAAAAATTGAATGCAACAACTTATATACAGGAGCAGGACATAGATGATGATGATGATGACGATGATGAAGCAGAGGATCAATTTCATTCTGCTCCCACAACTCCGACTAGATCAAATTATGGTTCATTGACAAAGAAAGACTTAAATGGTGGTCAAGAATTGCCATTGCACAAGTGTATATTTCTCAATGACCGAGATGCTTTGAAGACCTTGCTGGAAAAGAAAACAGAGAATTTGTCACAAAAGGATAAGCATGGGAATACACCTTTGCATTTGGCAGTAATGCTGGGGCGCAAAGAGTGTATAGACTTACTGTTGATCCATAATGCTCCGGTAAAGATTAAGAATAACGAAGGCTGGACCGTCTTAGCTGAAGCAATTTCCTATGGCGATCGCGACACCATATCAAGTTTGCTCAAAAAATTACGCTATCAGTCAAGGGCCCATTTGGAGTCCAGAAGATCAGCCATGATTAAGGGCTTAAAACAGATACAGGATTTCTATATGGAATTGAAGTGGGACTTTACTTCATGGGTACCTTTGGTCTCACGCATGTTGCCCTCCGATGTTTGTCGCATACATAAATGTGGTTCTTCTCTACGTTTGGATACAACTTTGGTAGATTTTAATGATATGCGTTGGGAAAGGGGAGATACCTCCTTTATTTTTCGTGGCGATCAGCCCATGAATCATTCCATTACAGTGTTAGATAATGAGTATCAGTGTTACAAACATATACACTATGAAGACTCGGACATAGATGATGAGGTGGATATCCTTATGTCTAGTGATATTCTAGCAGCTCATATGTCCACCAAAAGTATACAGTTTGCACGAGCTCAATCCGGCTGGATATTCCGCGAAGACCGCAAGGAGATGGTTGGTGGACAATATCAATCAGAACTTTATGCCATACATGGCTTAGTTTTAAAGCAGCGCAAACGTCGAGAACATTTAACGCAGGATGATATACAAAAAAATAAAGCCATGCTGGCCACCATGTCCCAGGGACGCCGCTCGAGTCTCACCAACAGCAATAGCAATTCCACAGATGCTGGCTCTACCAACAACATGTCTGTAGAGATAACAAGACGCTCCTCACTACCGCCACCACCAAAACCCTCCATTACTTGGGAACAATATATAAATGCGGAGACTGGTAAATGTCCTCCCCTAGGACGTATCCCCGTCCATAAACAATCGAATAAGTCATTAAAAGCCACCGTTGCCATGAGTAAAGAATTCCCCCTAAGTGTTGACATGCTGCTCAACATATTGGAGGTGATAGGCCCGTTTAAACACATTAGCAAGTTACGTGACTTTGTCGCTCTCAAACTGCCTCCCGGTTTTCCGGTGAAAGTTGAAATTCCTGTTCTCCATACAGTAACCGCTAAGATAACATTTCAGAAATTTGAATTTCGCGACAATATCTCACCGTCGCTTTTTGAAATACCCAAAAACTATGTTGAAGACTCTAGTCGTTTTCCAGACTTATGACCTGGTGATCAGGAACAACAGCAGCAACAGGCGGATGTTAATCGCAATTCAAATAAAACTGGAAAATTCTAAAGACAATCTTCAGGAAAATTTTAGAATATATTAAAAAAACAAGAAATTGTATACCACAGGAAAACTTCTACAAAGATAAGAAATTTAATAATGTATTCATGGATGAAAAAGTAAGTTTTGTCAATTTTTAATCGTATGTCTTTAAGAGTTTAATTTTAAGTTGACGATATTAAGACTTTTCTATAGAAGACTTTTCTATAGAAGACTTTTCTTTATAAGACTTTTCTATAGAAAAGTTAACTATATGGAGACTTTGATATAGAAAAGTTGACGATAGGAAGACTCTGCTATAGAAAAGTTGACGATAGGTAGACTTTGCTATAGAAAAGTTGTCTTTAGGAAGACTTTGCTAAAGAAAAGTTGATTATAAGACTTGATAGGAAGACTATTCTATAGAAAGTTGTGGAGACTTTTCTATGGAGAAAGTAAGTGTAGGAAGACTTTCCTATAGAAAAGTTGACGATAGAAAGACTTTGCTATAGAAAAGTTGTGGATAGGAAGACTTTGCTATAGAAAAGTTGACGTAAGGAGACTTTGCTATAGAAAAGTTGACATTAGGAAGACTTTGCTATGGAAAAGTTGACATTAGGAAGACTTTGCTATAGAAAAGTTTACGATAGGAAGACTTTGTTATAGAAAAAATGACGATAGGAAGACTTTGCTACAGAAAAGTTGACGATAGGAAGACTTTGCTATAGAAAAGTTGAAGAAAGGAAGACTTTGCTATAGAAAAAATGACGATAGGAAGACTTTGCTATAGAAAAGTTGACGATAGGAAGACTTTGCTATAGAAAAGTTGAAGAAAGGAAGACAGTTTTAGAAAAGTTGATAAAAGGAAGACTTTGCTATAGAAAAGTTGACGTTAGGAAGACTTTTGGAGCTTTATAAAGCCAAGTTTTTAGACTTTTCTCTTTATCTAAGTACTTTTTATCTTTATATAGTCAAGTTCCAATGACATCAACATGATTTACAACACCTTTTAAATGTTTATTTTACTTTATCTGGCTATTGAATTATTTTGAGTCATTTCTTTATTTTTCCTTATCTAGTACATGGAAGCGATTAAAGAATATTGTTTGTTTTTACCTTTATACATAGTTAATTTGTTTATTTAATGCTTCATACTTAAGATATGTAAATTTGAGTCTATAACATTTAATAATAGTAAATATTAGACTTCTTTAAAGAATTTAAAAATACCAATAATTTTATATCTTATTTGTTTACAGCAATAATATATTTTCAACAACCATTGAAGCATTTCTTTTTGGAAACTAAAAAACAAAAACTAATTTATTTTTAAAAACTATTATACTATTTAATGTTACTTAGCATATCTATCTTTTTACTATTTATATTGTAAATCATAACTATTTTAATTTTTAAATTAAAATCTACTTTTTATCACAAAACCATTAATATCATTAAACTCTACTTCACCTTAAATGCTAATTTGATTAAGTCACAAAAGGAAAACTTCCTGCATATACAAAAGTTGCATTAACTTATCTACTTCAAACTTATCATAATTTTCCAATTAAATTAATGTATTTTTTAAGAATACGTTTAAGTTTTTTAGGAAAGCTTTTGTTAGAACAAAAAAAATGGCTTATTAATGCTTTTTCAATATAGTTTATAATTGTTATAACTTTAAACTGAGTAGAGATGAAATTTCCTCGATAAAACTTGGTAGGGCCATATTTTTATTGGCTCCAAATACATATATCTTTATTTTATAGCAAATCATTTTATTCCCGAATCAATCTTAATATGAGTAAATTAAACTAATATTTTAAAAGTTATACGATTTGAAAAATGTTAAACATTTCATATTTCCTTATATTTTTTTTTTGGTCAGATTAAGTTAAAAACCGCCTACTCTTAGCCACTTGGATGGCACTATTAGGATTGCCCATTGAACTAATATCTCAAAAGTTTTAAGACTTTAACAAACACTTCAACTTTCCTTATAACATTTTTTTCGGCAGAGTATTAAGAACATATAAGTAATAAAGCCCATTCTTAGCCACAATTTTCAAATTAAAAATTTCTTTTTAGATGTGCCTATTTTTTTTCCTAAAATGTAAGTTTTATTATAAATTAAACTACTTTACAAAATTCAACCTCTTCTAATTAAAAAACGGTTGATTTTAAATTTCTTTATCCCGTTGCGACTGACGTGAAGTCCAGAAGACACCAATAAAGTCAAGTTTTTAGGGAGTAAATACGAATTTTCGCTTTAAAGGAAAAAAATGTATACATAACCTCATAAACAAAAAGGGTTTTATTAGTTTTCCAATACGGATCTAGGAAAATATGAGCCATGGAAATTGTGTCTGATAGTCTACCTTGTCATTGTAATTGTTAAAACTATATCAGTTCTAGTTCAGTTCTAGTACATTTATAGTTCAGTTCTAGTTCAGTTCTAGTTCAGTTCTAGTTCAGTTCTAGTTCAGTTCTAGTTCAGTTCTAGTTCAGTTCTAGTTCAGTTCTAGTTCAGTTCTAGTTCAGTTCTAGTTCAGTTCTAGTTCAGTTCTAGTTCAGTTCTAGTTCAGTTCTAGTTCAGTTCTAGTTCAGTTCTAGTTCAGTTCTAGTTCAGTTCTAGTTCAGTTCTAGTTCAGTTCTAGTTCAGTTCTAGTTCAGTTCTAGTTCAGTTCTAGTTCAGTTCTAGTTCAGTTCTAGTTCAGTTCTAGTTCAGTTCTAGTTCAGTTCTAGTTCAGTTCTAGTTCAGTTCTAGTTCAGTTCTAGTTCAGTTCTAGTTCAGTTCTAGTTCAGTTCTAGTTCAGTTCTAGTTCAGTTCTAGTTCAGTTCTAGTTCAGTTCTAGTTCAGTTCTAGTTCAGTTCTAGTTCAGTTCTAGTTCAGTTCTAGTTCAGTTCTAGTTCAGTTCTAGTTCAGTTCTAGTTCAGTTCTAGTTCAGTTCTAGTTCAGTTCTAGTTCAGTTCTAGTTCAGTTCTAGTTCAGTTCTAGTTCAGTTCTAGTTCTAGTTCAGTTCTAGTTCAGTTCTAGTTCAGTTCTAGTTCAGTTCTAGTTCAGTTCTAGTTCAGTTCTAGTTCAGTTCTAGTTCAGTTCTAGTTCAGTTCTAGTTCAGTTCTAGTTCAGTTCTAGTTCAGTTCTAGTTCAGTTCTAGTTCAGTTCTAGTTCAGTTCAAGTTCAGTTCTAGTTCAGTTCTAGTTCAGTTCTAGTTCAGTTCTAGTTCAGTTCTAGTTCAGTTCTAGTTCAGTTCTAGTTCAGTTCTAGTTCAGTTCTAGTTCAGTTCTAGTTCAGTTCTAGTTCAGTTCTAGTTCAGTTCTAGTTCAGTTCTAGTTCAGTTCTAGTTCATATCTAGTTCAGTTCTAGTTCAGTTCTAGTTCAGTACTAGTTCAGTTCTAGTTTAGATTTTATTTACAGAAGGGAAATAGGGAAAAGTGTGAAAATTAACCAGGAATTGTCTTGGTCTTCTGGTTATAAAATTTGTAATTTTTAAAAAGGCTGATCCATTGATTTTATCATATCTTAGGAATGGGTTGTTTGATTTTGTTGAAAGTCACAGAATATATTAACTTTGTGATCAAGATAAAAAAATATTTCGTATCGCATGAAAAAAGTAGAGTGATCAATCGCAACGCAAAAAGTTGAATTTTGTAAAGCAGTTTTATTAACCCTACATGCATTAAATACAATTAAATTATGGTCAATTAGAAAATTTGAATAATATTTTTTCCATAATCCTTATCATCAAAACATATTTTAACTTAATTTTATATTAATTAAAAAATTTATTTGTAAAATAAGTTTTAACTTATTAAGTATTCCACACCCAAATATATCCAAGAGTAAAACGTCCATGACATGGATGGAAATAAACAAATCAATACAAACCAAAACAAGGCGGCATACCTTTAAGTATGTTTTGTAAATTGTTAAAAAAAAATATAAAAAATATTTAAAAAAATTGCAAAAATTAAAAATTAAATAAATCATTGTAGTACATTTTTGAATGTTAATTTCTCTTTGTGTTTAATATCATTAAATAAAATATTGAGTGTATAAATGTGTACTTAAATTAAATAAAATTATATTAAATGTCTTGTTATTTATTATTTTAAATATTTTTAAAAATAATTCCTATAAAATGTTATTTTATTCACATGTTTTTTTGTTTCTTATTAAATTATATTTATTTTTTGCTGTGATTTTTAAATTGTTTAAAGCAAACCACTTACATAATTCATTATTAAAACATATTTATAAACAAATTATAAATTTTATCCACAAATTTATAATAATCCTAAAATTAATAAATTAACTTGCTGCCATAATCATTTTTTTAATTTATTTAAATTTTCACTTTTTCATTTTATTTTTACAACTTTTTTATTTTATTTTTGTTTTAAGTTTTAAACATTTGTTTAGCTTAATTAAACAATAAAAGAAATCATTAATAATTTAATGGAAAATAAATATATATTAAATATTTTTAATGTTTAGTATAAATTATATTTAAAAGCAAAAACCAACACGATACACCTAAAATATTTAAAGCTTCTATTAAGAAAAAAACTTTATAATAATTGTATGTTTTCACCAAAAAAAATAAAGAAGAATAAAACAACTATTTAAGAAAATCAATTGTTATTCATTTATTTACACATTTCTACAAAAAAAAAGTTCACCAAAGGAAGACATTTCTAAAGAAAAGTGAAGCAAAGGAATAAATTTCTGAAGAAAAGTTGTCTAAAGGAAGACTTTTCTATAGAAAAGATGACCAAAGAAGTCTTTTCTATAGAAAAGTTGACCAAAGGAGGACTATTGTATAGAAAAGTTGACCAAAGGAAGACTTTTCTATAGAAAAGTTGACCAAAGGAAGACTTTTCTATAGAAAAGTTGACCAAAGGAAGACTTTTCTATAGAAAAGTTGACCAAAGGAAGACTTTTCTATAGAAAAGTTGACCAAAGGAAGACTTTTCTATAGAAAAGTTGACCAAAGGAAGACTTTTCCATAGAAAAGTTGAACAAAGGAAGACTTTTCCATAGAAAAGTTGATTTAAGAAAGACTTTTCGGTTTTGCGTATATTTAGATCGAGCCATAAAGTTCTTTGCTGTTTCCTCACCGATCCAAGACTTGATGCTCATGAAAAAGCGACATATAGGTGGTGTTATTTCTGTCACCACGAGCATCAGTTTCTGGCTCGAGCCTTGCCTTTCGACTTTGTCTATAAATTGATTAGATTCGATGTCGCAATAAAAGGGAACCCAGCAAAATCTTACTCTATACTTCGCTGACAAACTAACAATAGCTAATCTACACGACTTAATTAACTTTGAGGTGATAATGCATCCTTCAGGGTTTTTAGTGCAGCCTGACTGTCGACGTAGATGGTCACCTCACTATCTTCAGGAATATTGTATAGTATCAGGTCAGTGGTTTTCAGGATGTTAAAAATTTCATCCTGAAAGACAGTGCACTCATCCCTAAGCCTAAAAAATGTCCTAATATTTTGCTTCTTTATGCTAGTGCATCTATACCGATACCCATTTTAGAGCCTCTGAAGATCGAGTTTCCTTTAAAATGCGATTGACGATTCTCCTAGTTGGCTCTATCTGAAATAACAACCTCTAATACGGAACTGAACAAAAGTTCCTTGACCAAGTTGTCAGATATAGATTACTCTGACCTGATGTCAGGGACATTCGTTCCGTTCAGTATGCTGGTATGTCCTACCTGCCTGTGCCTAAGTATACCTGACTCATGCAGCCTTAATAGACATCTAGTTGCTGATTCCTTTATGAATAGATACAAAGGGAAATAGAGACAGCATCACATCTAAGGCCGCGTGAGGAGTGCTCCTTATGGCACCAGTGATGACAGTGCTAGCACATCTTTGCAATTTGCTCAGAAGACTTAGAAAAGAGACCTTGTTTACCGCTTCCCACCTTACTGCACAAGCGTACTTTAGAACTGGTCTTAAAATAGTTATGAAGATCCAGTACACTACCATTGGTTTTAGGCCCGAGCTCTTATCTACCGAGTTCCTGTAAAAATAGTAAGTCTTTAGTAAATTTTTCATTCTTTCTAGCGTATTCTTTTTCCAAGATAGCTTCCTTTCTAAGATGATGCCTAGGAATTTAGCTTTTGGTGATAGTTATGGAAGGTGTTTGTTAGGACAGATTTTACTGTAGTTCAATTTTCACAAGTAGGTTATAAAGATTAAAATATTCTTTGAAGCGCCCATATATGCTCTACAAGACTTTCATCTCTTTATCATTTCCCTTTTTAGCAATTGCGATATTTGACATTTTGTTTTTTGCACAATTTTCTAAACAATCTTAAACTTGTGTATTGGCAACACTTTTCTCCAAAAACAAAAATGACAAACAGCTGCCAAAGAGCAACAACAACAATATTAAACAAATACAAAATTGAAGAAAACAAACGCAAAAAAACGCGCACAGCCAAGAACAAGCATCAGAAGTAGTTCTCTTCAATATTTACGCAATCGGTGTTGAAAAAAAGAATCAATGAAAACAGAAATTTTCGTAAAACATTAATTTAAAAAGACTTGAAAACCTTTAGAGAAAAATCATTAAATATTGACAGAGATAACTGGAAAAAATGCTGGGGTCTCAAATGTCTAATTATGGGAACTTTGGGCCCTTAATCGGTGTCATCTATATTAGCAATACCCACTGTAAATTTATGGTAAGTTTGGTGTCAAGTGCTTGAAATTGAACCTTCTTCCGGGTGGTCGAGGTGGGGGAAGAGTTGATTATTGTTTAATAAATTTATTCGCCTTTAGATCTATTCCACAACAAATGCCGAGGTACTGACATCACATGAGTTGAGATTAAAACAAATTGTTCACAATGCCGGCTGGTGTGAATATGATCCCAATGAGATCTTGAAACATACCATGGAATGTATTGAGGTAAGTACTATTTTTAAATAATCATTATTTATAACTAATAATGATTTATTGCTTTTACACTTTATCTCATTGTTTTTTCTTTGTCTTTAAAAATAGGTGGCTTATAAAAATCTTGTAATATTAGAAATAAGCCCTCATGACATCATCGCTGTGGGCATTTGTAATATGAGAGGCACCACTGTCTTGTGGGACAGAGAAACGGGCTCAGCCTTACACAATGCTATTGGTTTGTTTATTATTATTCTTAACACAGACAGACCATAAACAAATTTCTTATCAATTATTTTTGTTTTGTTTTTTTTTTCTAGGTTGGACAGACTGTCGTTGTATGCCATTGCTGAAGACATTGCTCAATAATGTTAAGCGTAATGTGAATTATTTGAGATCTGTAACGGGTTTGCCCATGAGCACCTGCTTTAGTGCTTTGAAGATCAAATGGTTAATGGAGAATAATGCTTCCGTTAGAGAATCTTTGGAAAGGGATACCTTGTGTTTTGGAACTGTTGATTCATGGCTATTATGGGTATGTAGAGTATTCAAGCAGATTTCTAACGTCTATAGAAAAGTCATCCTGAAGTCAACTTTTCTATAGAAAAGTCTTCCTAAAGTCACATTTTCTGTAGAAAAGTCTTCCTAACGTCAAATTTTCTATAGAAAAGTCTTCCTAACGTAAAATTTTCTATATAAAAGTCTTCCTAACGTCAAATTTTCTATAGAAAAGCCTTCCTAACGTAAAATTTTCTATACAAAAGTTTTCCTAACGTCAAATTTTCTATAGAAAAGTATGTCTAGCGTCAAATTTCTATAGAAAAGTCTGCCTTACGTCAAATTTTCTATAGAAAAGTTTTCCTAACGTCAAATTTTCTATAGATAAGTCTTCCTAACGTCAAATTTTCTATAGAAAAGTCTTTCTAAAGTCAAATATTCTAGAGAAAAGTCTTCCTAACGTCAAATTTTCTATAGAAAAGTCTTCCTAAAGTCAAATTTTCTATAGAAAGTCATCCTAACTTAAAATTTTTCATAGAAGTCTTCCTAACTTCAATGTTTTTATAGAAAAGACTTTCTAATGCTAATATTCTTGTTTATTCCAGAATCTAACCGGCTCAGAAACCTGCGGCATTCATGCCACCGACATAACAAATGCTCAGTATACCGGCCTTATGAATGTCAACACAATGCAATGGGATAAAAATGTTTGCAAATTTTACAAAATTCCCATGAATATACTTCCCAGAATTCGTTCCAATTCAGAATTATATGGTTACATTATTGAAGGACCGCTAAACAATATACCCATAGCCGGTATAATTGGCGATCAGCCGGCAGCATTGCTGGGACAACTTTCCTTAAAGGCAGGACAAAATGTGTGTTCAATAGATGACAACTGTTTTGTTCTATTGAATACAGGACAGGAATTTGTAGAATCTGATAATGGTTTACTTTCAATTGTTTCCTATAAACTGGGACCCAAAGCAAAAAATAATTACGCACTCGAGGGAGCCATTAGTAATGCTGGTTCCACAGTGAATTGGTTGCAGGAAAAATTGCGTATAAATACTGAAATAAATTCCAATGATAATGTCGTTGAGGTCTTGAATACATTTTTGGGAGAAACTTCAATGATATCATCATCCTGCTCATCGAGTATGTTGAATGCGGAATGTGGTGTGGCGGCCAAAAGATCAGAAATAACATTTGTACCTGCTTTTCATGGTTTATATGCTCCATATTGGCGTTATGATGCCAGGGGGTATGTTAAGAGTTTTAATTAACTGAAAATTTAAATAATTTGAATATTTTTCCTTGTATGTGTATAGCATACTTTTAGGTTTAACTAGCCAAACCACTGCCGAAAATATTGCTCAAGCTGCCTATGAAGCCACTGGCTTTCAAATACACGAAGTCTTGGAGGCTTTCAAACGTGATACCAAAACTTGGGATTGGTCTAATATAAAGGAAACACTAACATTTGGTGGTGACTATGCAGAGAATACAAATTTCGTACAATTCATAGCAGATATTGTGGGTATTATAATGGAAAGACCACAAACCACATCGCCTAGTGGTTTGGGTGCTATGATGGCAGCAGGGATAACCATGGAGGTGCTTAATGAAACCTATGCGCGTATAGCATATATGCCACCATCAGATGCTTTCAGTCCTACCACAACACCAAGTCGTAAGTTTGCTTTAGAATCAAATCGATATTTTCTTTAATCTATTGCCAAAATCACCCTCGAATGATATTTCTTCTTTCTAGGACGTTCCCTGCTATACAAACGCTGGGAGTATGCTGTACGAAAATGCCTAAACTGGGATAACTATGAAAGTTTTGAAACCGATTTAGCTATATTCTCTCAACGTGAACGTGATGCCAATCTTCCTTTGCGACGCTCCCTACCGGGTAGTATATTTCTAACCAGTGCATTTGTATTCCTAATTGTAGCCAAGTATTTACAAACTCAAAACCTAACATAATCTAATCGAAATTTCCGAACAAAAAGCATAAATACTAAGGCGTTTTGTTATAAAAATTAGTTTAAGCTTTTAACGTACAAAAGAAGTGTTAAAGTTAATGCAAAAAATTTAAAGCATAATTTAAATTAAAACATTTAACTCACACATTTTTAACTCATTATAATTAGGATTTATTATACAATTCTAGGTTTTATTTTGTTTTCTTTGTTGTAAATTACCTCATTTGTTTTTAAGACTTTTTTTTCTTAACATTCTCTTGTTTTTTTTTAATTATAATTAAATTATTCTCTAGTCAAGTGCTTAATTTAGTTTATTTTATTTATTAATGAAATTTTAACAAATACAGGGTGTGACTTTTCTATAGAAAAGTTGACTATAGAAAGACTTTTCTATAGAAAAGTTGATTAAAGAAAGACTTTTCTATAGAAAAGTTGACCAAAGGAAGATTTTTCTATAGAAAAGTAGAACAAAGGAAGACTTTTCTAACGAAAAGTTGTCTAAAGTAAGACTTTTCTATAGAAAAGTTGTCTAAAGTAAGACTTTTCTATAGAAAAGTTGTCTAAAGTAAGACTTTTCTATAGAAAAGTTGTCTAAAGTAAGACTTTTCTATAGAAAGTTTGTCCAAAGGAAGGCTTTTCTATAGAAGACTTTACTATAGACAAGTTGTCCAAAGGAAGACTTTTGTATCACGGTTCGTTCGCCACCCTGTATAAACAATTAATAATTCAAGTTTTCGTGAGTTCGACAGTTTCGTAAGAGATTAAAGAAATCTTAGTAAGGATGTCTTTAGGCTAATAAGAAACTGTCGACGCAACTTTTGATGTAAGTCTGAATTTTGTTGGAAATTGAAATTTTTCAATTATTTTAAAGAAAAGTTCCTTTCATTTTTACTATTAAAACATACAATAAGAGAAATCTATTATGTTCGTTAATAACTTTTTTGTATTTATTGTAATATTTAAGTTTTATTTGACACACATTTATTTTGGTGTAAGGAAAGCATGATAAGTTTTTCTTTAATCTATTACAAAACTGGCGTATTTGAAAAATGCATCATGATTTGATTAATTAGAATGAATGTCATTTCGTAATATCCAACTTAAAAATCGAACTTGGCATTTTGGTAATAGATTAAATGTAGGCTTTTCGTATTTCTTTTAATCTATTACCAAACTTTTTAATCCGTTTACATAAGACTTATTTTTAATTCCTTTTAACTGTTAGCAAAAAGTTGTGGTCAAAAGTTAAATACGACTGCAAAAATTTGATAAACTATTAACGAAGACATTTTGTTATTTCTTTAATCTATTACCATTAAGTCTTAAAGTCGAAATTTAAACCAGACAACTAAAATATACATATTCTCATATATATAACTTAGTCTTAACGCAACAACATTTAAATCGAGAACAAAATTAACAACTTCTTCGTTTTAACAAATGACACATTTACGTACTAGATTAAATAAATTATGTTCTATTTATCATTAATCTAGGACAAAAGTCTCGTCGTGACACCTCATAATGAATAAAGGTAATTCTACAAGAAAAATAAAGACATTAATAACATTTTAAAAGCTATAGGAGTTATTTAAATTTATTCAAATTAATATGAAATTGTACTAGTGTTATAAAATATGAAAATCCAGTGGCTGCTGTTAGAAATGTTAGATGGCGGTCCAATGAAAATAGACCACAAATCCGAAAACGACCTTTATATAAACTTAGTAGCAAAGAAAACTTTTCGCTCTGTTAAAGAAATACAAAAAAAAACAAAAATAAAGAAACTTATGAACAATAATTTTAAAAATATAGTTTATTTATGTATTTTAATACAAAAGGGAACCTTTAAGGCTTCATATCGCCAACTTTTCTAAAGAAATATCTTCCTTCCTTAAACTTTTCTATAAAAATATCTTCCTATTTTGAACTTTTCTATAGAAATGTATTCCTGTTATGAACTCTTCCATAGCAATGTTTTCTTTTAATCAACTTTTCTATAGAAATGTCATTCTATCATGAAGTTTTCTATAGAAATTTCTTTCTATCGTCAACTTTTCTAAAGAAATGACATCCTTTGGTCAACTTTTCTATAGAAATGTCTTCCTTTGTTCAACTTTTCTATAGAAATGTCTACATTTGGTCAACTTTTCCATAGAAAGGCCTTCCTTTGGTCAACTTTTCTATAGAAAAGTCTTCCTTTGGTCAACTTTTCTATAGAAAAGTCTTCCTTTGGTCAACTTTTCTATAGAAAAGTCTTTCTTTGGTCAACTTTTCTACAGAAAAGTCTTCCTTTGGTCAACTTTTCTATAGAAAAGTCTTCCTTTGGTCAACTTTTCTATAGAAAAGTCTTCCTTTGGTCAACTTTTCTATAGAAAAGTCTTCCTTTGGTCAACTTTTCTATAGAAAAGTCTTCCTTTGGTCAACTTTTCTATAGAAAAGTCTTCCTTTGGCGAACTTTTCTATAGAAAAGTCTTCCTTTGGTCAACTTTTCTATAGAAAAGTCTTCCTTTGGTCAACTTTTCTATAGAAAAGTCTTCCTTTGGTCAACTTTTCTATAGAAAAGTCTTCCTTTGGTCAACTTTTCTATAGAAAAGTCTTCCTTTGGTCAACTTTTCTATAGAAAAGTCTTCCTTTGGTCAACTTTTCTATAGAAAAGTCTTCCTTTGGTCAACTTTTCTATAGAAAAGTCTTCCTTTGGTCAACTTTTCTATAGAAAAGTCTTCCTTTGGTCAACTTTTCTATAGAAAAGTCTTCCTTTGGTCAACTTTTCTATAGAAAAGTCTTCCTTTGGTCAACTTTTCTATAGAAAAGTCTTCCTTTGGTCAACTTTTCTATAGAAAAGTTTTCCTTTGGTCAACTTTTCTATAGAAAAGTCTTCCTTTGGTCAACTTTTCTATAGAAAAGTCTTCCTTTGGTCAACTTTTCTATGGAAAAGTCTTCCTTTGGTCAACTTTTCTATAGAATTGGCTTCCTTTGGTCAACTTTTCTATAGAATGTCTTCCATTGGTCAAGTTTTTTTTTTTTTTGGAAATGTCCTCCTTCGGTCACTTTTCTACATTAATTTATGGTCATGTTACGATTACATGGCTTTAAGTATTCCTGCAAACAAATTATAATATATATTTTGTTGCAGGAAATGCCATAAAACCATATAATTATACAACCCGACAATTACGTAGCAATAATAAATAATTGATTATTAAAGTTCATTATTAAATTTTAAATCAGATAAAAAACAATTTGATTTTTGTTCCTATACATTACATTTCCAATACTCCCTTTAATACCCAAATATACCCGAAAATATACTCACCGTTTCATCCAAACGCTTATCCAACATGGGCAACTGAGAAAATTGTTTTAATAACCAGCCCAAACGTTCTATTTCCACAATGATCTCATCACTTATCATCGTTATAATATACGTATCCATATAAAATATCATGGCGATTAATAAATTCATTATAATCTCGGGAGTTCGATTTGCGTTGGTCGATTTATTTATCAACAAATTGAACAGAGTAAAGAAATTGGTCAAATTGCTGATCAAAGTATTTAAAATTAGGCCCAACATTTGAAATTGCTGCATGTTAAGACCATCCTCATACATTCGATATATATCGCAAAATCTGAGCGCCAGACATTCCAGACGATCACTTAGCAGACAACACAAATGATTGAGAGTACCCCGACGTCTTTGGCACATTTTAAAATAATATAATAATTTATTTTCCCGGACAATAGCATGAACTTGCAGCTGCAGTTGCCGGACAAATTTCAAAGTAGTAACATTTATGAAATAGAAATAATCGGCCATATTTTCGGTATAACTCCAAAGTATAAAGGTATAGATTTTAAAATAAATACGCACAGGATGCGAGTCCACATAATACTGATAGATTATTTGGGCTATCTGTACGATCAGCATTAAATTGATGAGTATAAATTTAAAGAGACACATAAATTCGAATTTCTTACGCGGTACTTCTGAAAACTCCTCGTAGTGTCTATTGAAATCATCCTCCAGATTTTGTCTTCTTTGTGTTATGGAACGTATAGCCTGATAATAAACTATATTAGCAATATAAGTTATTATAATAGAGCAATATTTGATGAAAGTATTAGAAAAAATCACCAGCAACTGCAGTTGCCAACGTCGATCTGAGGTCTCCACCAGACGATTGATATTCCAGAAAAAATATATGGGTAATAGGAAAATGATAACAATATTGAAAAAATGGCTGTAGATAACGGTTATATAGTGCTGAACCGATTTGGTAGAGATGGTGGGTATATAGTTAATCACCAGCAGACCATGAAGAGAGGCATAAATATGACCAAATATAAAAAATTTATCACGATATTTTTCCCAAAAACTTGGAGTTCTTAACATGTTATACGGAAAAGGGTTGAAACTAGACTAAAAATAGTTAAATTATTTTCAATTTCTTATTAAATTGTACAAAAATTGCGTGTGTATTAATTAATTTATTAGACTTTGCATGTCCTTTTGTAGGATGTGATTGAAAATCGTATTAATCTAATTAAATAAGATAAAACAAAATGGTTTTTTATAACAAAAAGGTTTCTTCTATGGACAAGATGACCGAAGGAAGGCTTTTCTATAGAAAATTTGACCAAAGGAAGACTTTTCTATAGAAAAGTTGACCAAAGGAAGACATTTCTAAGAAAAAGTTGACCTAAAAAGACATTTCTATAGAAAAGTTGACCAAACAAAGACTTTTCTATAGAAAAGTTGACCAAAGGTAAACTTTTTTATAGAAAAGTTGACCAAAGAAAACTTTTCTATAGAAAAGTTGACCAACGAAAACTTTTCTATAGAAAAGTTGACCAAAGAAAACTTTTCTATAGAAAAGTTGACCAAAGGAAAACTTTTCTATAGAAAAGTTGACCAAAGGAAGACTTTTCTATAGAAAAGTTGACCAAAGGAAGACTTTTCTATAGAAAAGTTGACCAAAGGAAGACTTTTCTATAGAAAAGTTGACCAAAGGAAGACTTTTCTATAGAAAAGTTGACCAAAGGAAGACTTTTCTATAGAAAAGTTGACCAAAGGAAGACTTTTCTATAGAAAAGTTGACCAAAGGAAGACTTTTCTATAGAAAAGTTGACCAAAGGAAGACTTTTCTATAGAAAAGTTGACCAAAGGAAGACTTTTCTATAGAAAAGTTGACCAAAGGAAGACTTTTCTATAGAAAAGTTGACCAAAGGAAGACTTTTCTATAGAAAAGTTGACCAAAGGAAGACTTTTCTATAGAAAAGTTGACCAAAGGAAGACTTTTCTATAGAAAAGTTGACCAAAGGAAGACTTTTCTATAGAAAAGTTGACCAAAGGAAGACTTTTCTATAGAAAAGCTGACCAAAGGAAGACTTTTCTATAGAAAAGTTGACCAAAGGAAGACTTTTCTATAGAAAAGTTGACCAAAGGAAGACTTTTCTATAGAAACGTTGACCAAAGGAAGACTTTTCTATAGAAAAGTTGACCAAAGGAAGACTTTTCTATAGAATAATTGACGTTAGGAAGACTTTTCTATAGAAAAGTTGACCAAAGGAAGACTTTTCTATAGAAAAGTTGACCAAAGGAAGACTTCTATAGAAAAGTTGGCCAAAGAAAGAAAATTTGACCAAAGAAGGATATTTCTATAGAAAAGTTGACCAAAGGAAGTCAATTCTTTACAAAAGTAGGCCAAATAAAGAACTTTCTATAGAAAAGTTGAACAAAGGAAGACATTTCTAAGGAAATGAAGGCATTTCCATAGAAAAGTTGAGGTTAGTATGTCTTTTCTATAGAAAAGTTGACGTTAGGAAGTTATTTCTATAGATAGTTGACGTTAGGATGTCATTTCTATAGAAAAGTTGACCAAAGGAAGACACTTTTATAGAGAAGTTGAACAAAGGAATACATTACTATAGAAAAGTTGTCTAATGAAAGACATTTCTATACAAAATTTAACTAAAGGAAAACTTTTCTATAGAAGAAAGTTGTTAGCTACAGTACTACACAAAATATACTAAATATTTGCAATATAATTTCAACTATTTAGGAATTTCTTTATTAATTCATTGTATCTGTTTGATAAAAATACAATCTTTAATTTAATTTTTATGCAATTATAATCAATAAACTATTTATTTCGTTGATTCAATTAATAGAAATTTAAAAGTAAATATTATTGAATTTCGTAAAGAGAACATTAAGCTTAAGAGAGAGTTAAGAGGACAATGACTTTTAAGAGAGACTTAATTATTTAGGAAAAACATTACTCTTTTTTATAAATGCAAAAAGAGAAAGATTAAATACATAAACAAATAAAATATAAGATTTGTTATAATTTTGTGATTTGAAAAAGGGGTCTACAGATAATAATTTAAACAAAATCTGGTCAAGAATTAAATATATATGTATGTATGTAGTAAAGTTGATTATAAAAATAAATAAAATAAAAATATAAATATTTTAACATAAACATAACCTTGAATAGTTACAATTTTTGTATAGACAATTTTCGATTTTCTGCTTAAGATTCACTATCAGGTATGTGATGGACATTTTCGTTTTGAAATCGATCGATTTCAGACATATTTTTTTAGCTAATTTTCGGTTATTTCCCCCAAAAATAATGAAAATTTTGGCTTTAATTCTTTTGAATAATATTTTATCTTTCATTTGGCTTGAGTTTTTTGGGGAAATAACCGAAAATCTCAAAAATATATCTCAAAAATATATCTGAAATCGATCGATTTGAAAACGATCGTTTTCCATCACATACCTGTATATAACAATATATGACTAGTTTGTCTGTGCTCCTTGTTCCAAAAAAAATGTGCTATTGTCTCTTGGCTATGTGCGTTCTTCTTCTGTATCCCCCCAGACAGGCTTACCAAGTCATTTAATCTTCATCATCGTCATCATCTTCGGGCACAAACAAATCATTCTCCTCCAGAAAATTGGCAACACTTTTACTTATGGCCGCCCCTATAAAGAGACCAGGTACAACAGCACATACTACGCCCATCATGCCAAAAGGCATTTCCTCGGGTTTAGGCTTTAAGGCACCACTGCGAAAATGTGTCGCATTACGTTTTTGTATTTCGCTTAAGGTGCGTCCTGCTACTTGTCTCATCATTGGTCCACCATTTGTTACAGATGCTGTGACTGCTTTTAGCTGGGCCATACGGGAGATGATCATTTTGATTTCTTTTCACGTGAGTCTGGAAGATATTGAAATTATATATTTAGTATTGAAATTGTCTTTTCAAATGCTGTAGAATCGTGTAGTATATAATTTTACCCAAATTTGTAGGAAATTTCTTGAAAAACGTAATAAATATAGAAAATGACAGATGATTACAATTAGGTCGTTGTGTTGTCAATATTGTACATAGAAAGCGTTAATTTTAATTAGTGGAAAAGCACGTATTTACATGAAAACAGCTGAGTTAACAACAGTGCAGCAGAAGCATGAAATAAATATTAATATTAATATTTATTTCATGAGCAGAAGCAAAACAGGGCGACTCTGCTAAGAAATAAGTATATAAATGTTAGTTTTTAACATTTATATACATTATCCTGTTAATGACAAAAATAACAGGATGTTATTGAATAATAACAGGAAGTTAGTAACAGGAAGTAATAACAGAATGTTACGAGGCTGAATCCATAAGTTTTTTTTACTTTTTGTACCCTTCACCACCATAGGTTGAAAGTTTATTATAAGTTTGTGATGATGTAACGCATAGAAATATTTGTATTAGACCTTTTAGTATACCAATAGACTTAGAATAACTTTCTGAGTGGATTTAGCGAAGTCAGTCCGTCCGTCTGGCCGGCTGGCTGGACCCCCATGTAAACCTTGTAATCAAACTACAGGTCGCAATTCTAAAGATAATTTGATGAAATTTGGCACAGATCATTTTTTTGATAGTGGGACCATGGCTATTGAAAAAAAATCGGTCCATTATTTATGGTACCTCCCATAGGTCCCACTTCCCGGAATTGATATATTGGCCACAAATATCAATATTTTTTCATGAAATTTGAAACAAATACTGCTTATGTAAACGTTAATCACTGTAATTTCGTTGAAATCGATCCACATTGCGCCATAGCTCCCATACAAACTCTTCTGTCAAAACGTACTAAATGAGACAAAAATCAGTAAAACGCTCGTAAATCTGAAGATAATTTTTTGCATACATAATTTTAGTAACAACTTTAATCAATTTGCCAAATTTCGAGATAATCGATCCACATTTGACCTTAGCTCTCATATAAGTCCAAATGACGGAAACAGCTTAAATATATAAGCTTTGAGAAAATGTTTGTATGATGGCAAAATTTAGCAAATATTTGTCTTTAAACAGGAAAAAGAACACCTTTCCCTTTAGTGGTGAAGGGTATAGTATGGTCGGGCTTGGCGGACTATAGCACTTTCTTAATTGTTTAGTATGTTGTTGTTGTAACAGCTCTAACATTTACAATTTTCAAATTTTGTTTTTCTATGTTAGGAGATCAAGGCCAAGAAATTGTGCTACTTCTACTGGATAAGTCCACAAATCCTCAGTGAAGGTTGGCGGTACAGTTAAAAATGTGGGGGTATCATGAGGTCCCTGACCACAAACTGGCCATACGTCGGGGACGAAACGGTCTATGCGGTACGGTACAGTTGAAAATATGGGGGTATCATGAGGACCCTGATCACAAACTGGCCATACGTTGTGGACGAAACGGTCTATGCAGGACCAAAAAAGATTCATCATGTTGCTTCATCCCAATCTCAGTTGAGTCAGAACGGCTTTTGTTTTCCGCAACGAGTTCTTTTCTTCTTCTGCTATGGGCGGTTGGCGATCTCCTTATACAACATTCATGCTATAGATAACCGGAAATCGCGGATTTGATGGCGTCACTATTAATGTTGTTTAATGCTGGAATGTACGAGATATGTGAACCGCCGTGGTATAGGAGCTTAGTCATCCGCCTAGCAGAGGTCCCAAGTTCGATCCCCAGCCAGACCCACTTAATAAAATAAAATTTAAAAACAAAAAAAGGGGTTCACCTCACAACTCAGCTAGCCACTGGTTATTGAGTATTAGGCTATGTAAAACTTCTCTAACTAATGCATTTGCAGTTCGGAGCCGGAGTTAAAACGTAGGTCCCTTTCAATGAGTCTAAAAATAGAATCGGACGCAGCTCATTGTCTGCCTCTATCGTACAGTCGTCCGCATATGATATCACTTTAACGCCTTGCGGTAGAGAGTTTAGAAAGTTAGAAATTGAACAGAATTGCCGACAGAAGTTAAACAGAAGAGCAACTACCTGTTTTACTCTACGGCGTTTTAAGCGCTGGTCTCTAAACTCTACAAACGACTAATGACCACTCAGATAATTATCCATCTGTTCAAATTTTTTGGTATTGTGGACAGCAGGAAGTCCTGGAAGAGGATGGCATGGCTTACCGTGTCAAAGGCTTTTGGTAAGTCAAGCACCACAAAATCCGTTCTTTCATAAGGCCTCTGCAGTAATGGGGGAGGAGTTGAGTCTCGAGTGTCTTCGCGACTGGTGACATGAGGAATATCAGACAGGAGAGATGATCCCTCATTCGCGGACTTCCCAGGTTTTAGGATTGGGATAACTCTAACCTACTTTCCAGATATCGGGTATAATGAGGCTAGTCACAGACAGATTTCGGACACCTGTCAAGAACTCGACTCCCCACTCGCCTAGGTGTTTTATCATCAGCATGGAAATTCCGTTAGGGTCAATTGCCTTAGAAGGCTTAGCTGTACGAATGGCCTTTGCAACTTCAGCGGGCGTAGTTTCCCGCCTCTTATTTGTAAAATTCTAATTGAATCTGTCAATATAGAGCTGTCAGTTGAAAACTGTCTATATTTGAACAATCTGCGCCATTGAGTTTGAAAAGTAAAGCCTAGGAAGTAAACACACAACATTTTTAAACACATTTGCAACAAAGCTTCAGCTAAGCATTGCATTTCGAAAATATTTCTTTCTCATCGAGATATTGCGAATTCAAAAAGTAAGAGACTTATTGAAACACCCACATATTTATAAAAATCATTTTATTGTTAAAATATTGAAAGAAAAATAATAGTAAAAAAAATGTAAACCAAATTGTTAATCCCACAAAAGAAAACTAATTTCAATCTTCGTCGTCCTCACGCAAGAACAACTCATACTCATCCAGAAAGTTGGCTATATTTTTACTTATGATCGCCCCTATAAAGAGGCCCGTTGCTAAAGCCAACAATACACCGAAGATGCCCATGGGATTTTCTATGGGTTTAGGCCTAACGGCGCCACTGCCAAAATGTGTCTTACGATATCTTGGATCTCCAGGAAAGGAACTAATTGTCATTTGTCTTTTGGACGCAACATTTATTATAGATACTGTGGCTGTTTTTAGTCGACAAAAACGTGAAATAATCATCTGAGTTTGTTATTCAACAAGTCTGGAATTTATTGAAATTGTACATCTAATATTAAAACTTATTCATTAAAATTTAAAGTTTGAAACAATTTTAGCTAATTTTTAAAATTCTTAAATGAAAAAAAATTAAACTTCCGACTGGCCTTTAAAAAACAGGGCGTGTCTTTCAAAATATAAGTTTAATGTTATTAACATGGAAGATCATCCCACGAACGGTTTTTTCTAGAACAGTGGTGTCAATTACGAATGTGTTGGTGAGATTACTCATATCTCTTCCTTTCCCAGCGGGACAACTGTGCGGTTGCGAGGCCTGAAGACTTGTGCTTCAAAAAATTTCAGAAAAATTTAAAGACTAGTATATTTTATTTGTCAATGCGGGTTTTTTGATAAATAAAAAACAGATCAGATTAATCTGATTTTTTTAATTAATGAAATATTTAAAATACCTATGTATGATCGGAACTCAAATCTAATAGTTGTACTACGTTGTTTTACGACTGGATATAGATCCACAATATCATTTGATGAATTGGGTAAATACGCATTTCAAGTGATTTACGAACTGTTCACCTTTTCCAGAATCGCTTCTTGCCCATACACCACTCGCGTTTCCAAAGTTGGCTTACGTATGGCAGGAGTTTAAAGCAGCTAATTCGATTTCGGGGTCGCATCTGGTAGTTCTAGATAAGTTTTCAGGGATTCAGCTCTTTTTTGTTAACTGTGTCGCCATTTTAAGTCCGATCATAACATTTTATATATCGGTGTTCTCGGCAATCGGCAGAGTTGCAGTTTTTTTTATACTTTTAACTCTAAAATGGGTATTTTTTTTCAATGTGTTTTTAAAGAAAAAGTTTTCTACTCCATTTTTTTTAATATTTTTATCAAAAATTTTTCTAAAGAAATTTTTTTTATCAAAAATTTTTCTATAGAAATTTTTTTATCAAATAGAAAATTTTTATATCAAAAATTTTTCTATAGAAAATTTTTTGATCAACAATTTTTCTATAGAAAATTTTTTTATCAACAATTTTTCTATAGAATTTTTTTTTTAATTTTTCTATAGAAAATTTTTTTATCAAAAATTTTTCTAAGAAAATATTTTTATCAAAAATTTTTTTATCCAAAATTTTTCTACAGAAAATTTTCTTACAAAAATTTTTTATAAAAAAAATTTTTTATAAAAAAAATTTTTTTTCAAAAATTTTTCTGTAGATAATTTCTTTATCAAAAATTTTTCTATATTTTTTTTTATAGAAAATTTTATCAAAAATTTTTTTATAGAAAATTTTATCAAAAATTTTTCTGTAGAAAATTTTCTTACCAAAAATTTTTCTATAGAAAGTTTTTTTTTTCAAAAATTTATCAAAAATTTTTCCATAGAAAATTTTTTTATTTCAAATTTTTCTAAGAAAATTTTTTTATCAAAAATTTTTCTATAGAAAATTTTTTGCCAAAAATTTTTGTATAGAAAATTTATTTATCAAAAATTTTTCTATAGAAAATTTTTTTATCAAAAATTTTTCTATAGAAAATTTTTTTATCAAAAATTTTTCTATAGAAAATTTTTTTATCAACAATTTTTCTATAGAAAATTTTTTATCAACAATTTTTCTGTAGATTTTTTTTTTTTAATTTTTCTATAGAATTTTTTTTTTTAATTTTTCTATAGAAAATTTTTTAATCAAAAATTAATCTAAGAAAATTTTTTTATCAAAAATTTTTTATAGAAATTTTTTTATCCAAAATTTTTCTATAGAAAATTTTCTTACAAAAATTGTTCTATACAAAAATTTTTTTATTAAAATTTTTTTTTCAAAAATTTTTCTGTAGATAATTTCTTTATCAAAAATTTTTCTATATTTTTTTTATAGAAAATTTTATCAAAAAATTTTTTATAGAAAATTTTATCAAAAATTTTTCTGTAGAAAATTTTCTTACCAAAAATATTTTTATAGAAAGTTTTTTTTTTCAAAAATTTATCAAAAATTTTTCCATAGAAAATTTTCATACCAAAAATTTTTCTATAGAAAATTTTTTTTTTATCAAAAATTTTTCGATAGAAAATTTTTTAACAAAAATTTTTCTACAGAAAAGAACATAAGAACATTTTTTTATCAAAAATGTTTGTATAGTGCCCCTATTATGGTTCACAACACTTAAATGTTGTGTTCTCTCGGCTACAACACAACATTCATTTTTTTCTGATTATGATTTACAACATCTAGATGTTGTGTATGTTACATGGTTGTGTTTCATTTTCATGCAAATCATACGGAAAAATACACACCTAAGTAAGAAAAAGAGTCAAAATAATAAAAACTTTAGAAACAAAAAAACAAAAAGAAAATCGAAAAAGCTCATATTTTGAGAAACTAACTCTACCCAAACAATTGATGAAGATTTTCAACATCCAATGTTGGAGGATAAGATGATTACATTGTTTGCAGGAAATAGTCAAATCAAGTTTCCACCATGGCACAATACACAGTTTTTATTGTACTATGGTTTCCACTTGATTTGTAGGTCCAATGGTAATTACAGAAAGACACATCAATCTTTAATGGGAATAAAATCTTGATTGAAATTTCTGTGTTTTAAATATTCATAAAACTGCGTCCTGAAATGGTTATAAATATTCTGGCTTAAGAAGCCCCTAGATATTGATTTGAATATAAGCATACCTTTAGCAAAAATAGATAAGTTATGCGTATATTGGGTTTGTCCTGATGTTAATTTGGCATTAAATCGGTTTATTATTTCATAGGACTGCACTCTTGGAATAGTGATCTTTTAGCCACAAACTCCTTCATATTGTTCATATTGTGGTTTTGCAATGGAGCAAATTGGCGAACTACGTCAAAAAGTGTTGACTAGATCGATTGAGAACAACATGGAAATGGAGAACAACATGTAGAAAGCAGTTGTTAGATTTTGAAAGTACTGACAACACCTAAAAACACATGTTGTAAATCATAATCACTATAAATGAACATAGACAACACTACTTACAACATTATACACAACTGTTTTAAATCATAATCGCAATTTATGAAATACAACACTTAAAGTATAAGTGTTGTGAACGATAATCGGGGCATAGAATTCTCTTTTCAAAAATGTTTCTATAGAATATTTTTTTTTATCAAAAATGTTTCTATAGAAATTTTTTTTTTATCAATAATTTTTATATAGACAATTTATTTATCAAACATTTTTCTATAGAAAATTTTCTTATCAAAAATTTTTCTATAGAAAATTTTTTTATCAAAAATTTTTCTATGGAAAATTTTTTAACAAAAATTTTTTTATAGAAAATTTGTTTATCAAACATTTAGCTATAGAAAATTTTCTCACAAAATTTTTTTTATCAAAAATTTTTAAACAAACATTTTTCTTTAAAAAATTTTTTTATCAAAAATTTTTCTTTAAAAAATTTTTTTATCAAAAATTTTTCTATAGAAAAATTTTTTATGAAAAATATTTCTATATAAGATTTGAAAACTTTTTGATATATACATATACCAATAATTTTAACAGAAAAATATTTTTATCGAAAAATTTTCTATAAAATATAATTTTTATGGAACAATATTCCAAATAAAAATAAGTATTTTTATTAAAAATTTTGCCCAAAATTGTTTTAAAACAACGCTGGCCATTATTTCCGTGGTAGGCGAAGAAGTTACGGATGTTTTGATAGGGAATTCCAGTAATATAATTTTTGCTGACTTCCTGGTAGCACAAGGGACTTTATAGTCTAACTAAGCCGCCAGATTACCAGACTTTCTTTCTCTTATAAATAAAAACATGAATTTATTTTTTTTTTCTGCCGAAGTGGAATTTTATATATATTTTTTATTAATTTGTTTGGTTTTTTTTTATTAAAAAATGTGTGTGTTGTGTATTTTTGTTGTATGTGTCTTCAAATGGGATTTCAATGCTTTTTTTATAATAATATATAGAATCTATAAATATTTCAGAGATAATTCATTTCTTAGAGCTTTAAGTGTTAATGTAATATTTTGTAAAATGTTTTGTTTAAATAAAATTATAATTAAAAAAAATTTAATTCATATCAAAAGTTTTCAAATTTAATTAAATTTATATAAGAAAAGTAAAAACATAAAATTCCAAATCGTTTGTGGTTAAAAATTTTATGAAAAATAAATTTTTAAGTGAAACAAAAAAAGAATTTTGAAGAATTTATGGGGTTTTTAAGAAAATGCCAGTTTGTTAGGCATTTTCAAAATTTTTGTTTTGAAATCAAAAGAATGTTTTGGATGTTGTTTAGATGTGTTGTTTTTTAAAAAAAGCAGCTACATTTTTTGTTTTGTTTAAATTTCTTTCTTTTTTTTTCAAAAAGGTGTTCGTTTTTTTTTGTTTCAACTTTTTTTTTTGAAATTTTGCAAGTTTTTTGCTGATTTTTATTTGGATTTTTCAAAATTGTATTTTTATTTATTTTTTTTGTGATTTTTTTTTAAATATATTTTTAACCTTCTGAGGTTGTTACTTTTTATTTACGATTTTTATGAAAATTTTACGATTTTTTTGTAAGATTTTTTTAAAGTTTTTTTTTTCTTTTTGTATTTTTAATAAATTTTTTAAATTTTGTTTCAAGTAGCAAACAATCGTGTTGTTTTTTTATAATTTTCTTCATTATTTTCCTTTTTTGTGGTTGTTGTGGTTTTATATTTTTTATGCATTTTCATAGATTATTTTCAATTTTTTAAAGTTTTTATTTTTTCGATTTTTTTTGTTGATTTTTTTCATTTATTTATAGTTTTTTTTTTATCTTTTAATTAAAAAAAATAAGATGTTTTTTGAACAAAAAAAAAGTTTAAACTCAGCAAGTGTGTGTGTTTGTTTAAAGGTCAACAACTAAAGAATAAATTATTTAATATGAAGAATTTAAATTAATTCAAATAAAAAATTTATTCAATATGAAGAAAATTATTTAATTCTAGAAAGTTAAAATTTTGTGGGGGAAGGAGAAAATAAGAAAAATTATTAGAAAAATTGCAGCTAGAGAACTTGATTTCTTTTTAAAGCCGCAGGGTTATTTAAATGACCAATTTCTTGAGAGCTTGAGAAACTTGCTTTTATTATTTAGATTAAGGACTTTTGAATATCTCTTGATCATTCTCGATCATTTAAGACAGAAACTGCAAAAAAATAAAAACAGTAAAGAAATTATGTTTGAAAAAAAAAGAAAAAGAAAATGAAAATACAAAAATTAAAGCAAAAATTGTTTTGAAATTTGCTGAGCTTTTAGCTTTTGTGGCTGATTTTTTGATGTTAGTTTTTATATAAGAGTTTTGCTACTAAACTTTTTCATTTTGTAGATGGTTTTTTGTTATAATTTTAAATTTTTTTTTTGGTTTCTTTCAAGTTTTTCCTTTGTTTTTAATTGGTAGGCACAGTTTCACGAACATTGTGAACTTGCAAGACAGCAACGGCTTCCTCAACCTTGGCCTTAAGGGCTTCATGATCTTCAATCATGTGCAAGAGTTCAGAGTTCTCGATTTCCAACAACATGCCGGTGATTTTACCAGCCAATGAGGGATGCATGCGTTCGATCATGGGATACAAACGTTCGCCCAAAATTTGTTTTTGCTCTTGGGGAGTAGCGTTTGCCAACAAAGAAGCCAAAAGCTTCTCAGGTCCTGTAAATACAAAATATATTTAATAACTTTTTCCTTTTCTTGTATAAAAGAAAAAAACTTACCCTTTTGTTGCATTTGTGGTACAGGCTGGGGAGCTGGAACTTGTTGTACGGTGTTGCGTACATTGGTGTTGTATTTGTAGTTAGCGGCACGCTGTTGAGCAGCACCAGCTGGCAATGGTGGTCCAGCCAAAGCAATATTAGGAGCTGGTATCGATTGTTGACCAGTAATAGCACGAGCACCACTGTTGCGCATGCTATTAGCAGCAGCAGGATGGGCATGAGCGCCTTGTACGGCCTGGGGTTGACCACGAGCACCACCGGCCGCTTGTGGACGATACTGAGCAGTTCCAGCAGGAGCCATGGCAGCATTTTGGAAGCCACCGGCAGCAGGAGCGGCACCAGCCTGGGCACCGGCAACTGGACGAGGCACATGGGCAGCCCAGCGTGGTGTGTTACGCATTTGGGTAGGCACTTGAGGGCCCAAGAAACGTTGTCCAGGTCCCATGGTGGGTACGAAGAAACCACTAGCAGCATTATGTTGGAAGATTTGTCCCAGCTGTTGCATGCGCATACCACCCATGTGACGCATGTATTGAGAGGCCAAATGAGCCTTGCGCACGTCCTTGCGTTGGGCCAAGGCCACATATAAAGGCTTTGAGCCCATAACACGGCCATTCAATTCAGTAACAGCGCAAGTAGCCTCATTGGGAGCCACAAAACACACGAAACCAAAGCCTTTAGAACGTCCTTCTTCGTCGGTCATAACCTTGGCAGAGGTAATGGTACCGTACAAAGAGAATTCCTTGCGCAAACGTTCATCATCTATAGTGTCATCCAAATTCTTGACATACAAGTTAACACCATAAACGGAATCTTGACGTTTCTTTTTCAATTCTTCAAATTTGCGTTTAAGCTCCTGTTGACGCTCGGCCTTCTTTTGGGCACGGGCCACATACAAGGTCTTACCATCACCCATATCTTTAGCGTTAAGGGCTTCCACAGCGGCCTCAGCAGCCTCTGTGGTCTCAAAGGCCACAAAACCAAAGCATTTGCTTTTGCCATCATCTTTAGTCATAACCTTGTAGCTGGTGATTTTTCCATAGGGTTCAAACATTTCCTTCAATTTCTCATCATTGATATCATCCGGGAAGTTCTTGACATAGACGTTAGTGAACAATTTAGCCTTTTCGCCGAGTTCCTTCTCGCGTTCCTTGCGTGGAATGAATTTGCCAACGTAGACCTTCTTGCCATTCAACAACATGCCATTTACTTTATCGATGGCATTGTTGGCGGCCTCTTCAGTTTCGAAATGGACAAAACCGTAACCCTTAGACTGGCTCTTGTCATCGGTGGCAACCTTACAGCTCAAAATATTACCAAAGGCCGAGAAGGTGTCATAGATGGCTTTGTTATCGATGGTCTTGTCTAAGTTTTTGATGAAAACATTACCAATTCCAGAACGACGCAATGAGGGATCACGTTGAGACCACATAATGCGAATGGGTTTTTCGCCGATCAAATCGAAGTTCATGGTGTCTAAAGCACGTTCAGCTGAAGAAGATTATAATAAAATAGGAAGATTATTATTTGTTTAAGGAGCGGGCGGGTGTGTTAGTGTAAGTTAAAAGAAATTTAAATCTTGTGTCTGGAAAACAACCTTATTTTAAACAGCTCCAGAGATATTTACAAAAAAAAAAAAATTCTAAAAAAAACTTTTACAAACCAAACAAACTTTGGAATTTGTGTAAATAACGGAAAGAAAATTTAACCGATCAATTAATCCACAGCAATCGGTTTTTTTTTGTACCAGAACGACTCTGAAATCTTAGAATTCCGACCAAGGACTGCCACTTCTGCGTTATTACCAATAATATCGCAGTTACAACAACAACCCACATCTTGAACACTAAATTCCATATTAAAACCTTTGTAACTTTTCTACTTCTGTCATTTTTCTGGAGGGATTTTAAAACGACATAACCTTTAAAGCACAAAATCCTGGAGCAATTTTTGAAATATTTGTAACTTTTCTACTTCTGTCATTTTCTGGAGGTCTTGAATAATGACATGGTAAGTCAAGCTAATGATTTTTATAGCAACATTGAATCTTAATCGGTTAAAAAAGGGAAAGAAAATCTAACCAATCAATGGGTAGAAGTTGCAAAAAATATTAAGACCAAACGGATTTCAAAACGACATAACCTTTAAAACACAAACTCGTAATGATTTTGAAATATATATAGCTTTTCTACTTCTGTCATTTTCTGGAAGAATTAAAGAATGACATGGTAAGTCAAGCTGATGATTTTTATAGCAACTTTGAATCTTAATCGGTTAAAAAAGGGGAAAAATCTAACCAATCAATGGGTAGAAGTTGCAAATATTATAAAAACCAAAGGAATTTCAAAACGACATAACCTTTGAAACACAAACTCCTAGAGAAATTATGAAATCTTTGTGTCTTTTCTACTTCTGTCATTTTCTGGAGGTCTTGAATAATGGCATGGTAAGTCAAGCTAATGATTTTTATAGCAACTTTGAATCTTAATCGGTTAAAAAAGGGGAAAAAATCTAACCAATCAATGGGTAGAAGTTGCAGACATAACTAATACCAAAGGGACTTCAAAACGGTATAACCCTTAAAACACAAACTCTTAGAGAAATTTTTAAATCTTTGTAACTTTTCTACTTCTGTCATTTTCTGGAGGTCTTGAATAATGACATGGTAAGTCAAGCTAATGATTTTTATAGCAACTTTGAATCTTAATCGGTTAAAAAAGGGAAAAAATCTAACCAATCAATGGGTAGAAGTTGCAAATATTATAGACCAAAGGGATTTCAAAGCGACATAACCTTTAAAACACAAAATCCTGGAACAGTTTTAGAAATCTTTGTAACTTTTCTACTTCTGTCATTTTCTGGAGGTCTTGAATAATGGCATGGTAAGTCAAGCTAATGATTTTTATAGCAACTTTGAATCTTAATCGGTTAAAAAAGGGAAAAAAATCTAACCAATCAATGGGTAGAAGTTGCAGACATAACTAATACCAAAGGGACTTCAAAACGGTATAACCCTTAAAACACAAACTCTTAGAGAAATTTTTAAATCTTTGTAACTTTTCTACTTCTGTCATTTTCTGGAGGTCTTGAATAATGACATGGTAAGTCAAGCTAATGATTTTTATAGCAACTTTGAATCTTAATCGGTTAAAAAAGGGAAAAAATCTAACCAATCAATGGGTAGAAGTTGCAAATATTATAGACCAAAGGGATTTCAAAGCGACATAACCTTTAAAACACAAAATCCTGGAACAGTTTTAGAAATCTTTGTAACTTTTCTACTTCTGTCATCTTCTGGAGTTTTTGAATAATGACATGGTAAGTCAAGCTAATGATTTTTCTGGCAACTTTGAATCTTAATCGGTTAAAAAAGGGAAAAAATCTAACCAATCAATGGGTAGAAGTTGCAAAAATTATAAAGACCAAAGTAATTTCAAAACTGCATAAGCTTTAAAACACAAGATTTTGAAATAATTGTAACTTTTCTACTTCTGTCATTTTCTGGAGGTATTGAATAATAACATGGTAAGTCAAGCTGATTACTCTAGCAACGTTAAATCTTAATCGGTTAAAAAGAAAGAAAATCTAACCAATCAATGGGTAGAAGTTGCGGACGTTACGATCTAGTGAAATTTTAAAATTTTTGTAACTTTTCTACTTCTGACATTTTCTGGAACAACTGAATAATGACATGGTAAGTCAAGCTAATGATTACTCTAGCAACTTTGAATCTTAATCGGTTAAAAAAGGGATAAAATCTAACTAATCAATGGGTAGAAGTTGCATGACACATTTCATCGAAAATGTCTCTCATTTTCAAATGTTTATAACTTTATATCTAAAAAATGCATAGAAAAACTGTCAATATACGAAGTGTAGCGTCACATGTAAGCTTTTAAACGCTCTTAATTTTGTTACTAACTGATAAATGGTTACCTATATAGGGCCACTTATACCATTAAAAGGCAAAAATGGGCAAATACTGTTCAGTTTATATGAAATGTACATAATAGACAAAACTAATGCACGTGTCATTTTGAGAAGATAATGAACTTCTTATCATTCATACTCATATAAAAACTTTCTCACATTAAGTTCAATAAAAATAAAAAAAAAATAAATTTACTTTCATACTTTTAATGTACAAGATACAAATAATAAAAAAAAACAAGCCAATGACCTCCCAAAAATATTAAATAAGCAAAAAAGAAAACAAAAAAGGTGAAAGTTTTAACATGGGGCCACAATAGCAGCAGTCAGAGACGACGCATGAAATCAAAAGCGTCAAAAAAAAAAAAAATAAACAAAACTAAAAAAAAAAAAAAAAATGCGCAGTTATTTTTACAATTTTTAAAATAACGAAGAAGAAAAATTAATAATATGGAAACACTATATTTAAAGTATAGAAAAACATTCAAATGGCCTTGGTATAATGTAATAAATTCAAATCTCTATGATACGAATAAACTATATCAAATTATTTGCTGCAATATCGTCATAACCTGAAAATAAGTCAATTTTGGAACACTATACAATTTTCTATAGACAACTTTTCTATAGAAATGTCTTCCTTTGGTCAACTTTTCTAAAGAAATGTCTTCATTTGGTCCACTTTTCTTTAGAAATGATAACTTTGGTAAAATTTTCTATAGGAAAGTCTTCCTTTGGTCAACTTTTCAATAGAAGTCTTCCTTTCTTCAAATTTTTTATAGAAATGTCTTTCTTTGTTCAACTTTTCTATAGAAATGTCTTCATTCGGTCAACTTTTCTATAGAAATGTCTTCCTTTGGTCAACTTTTCTATAGAAATGTCTTCCTTTGATCAACTTTTCTATAGAAATATCTTCCTTTAGTCAACTTTTCTATAGAAATGTCTTCCTTTGGTCAACTTTTCTATAGAAATGTCTTGCTTTGGTCAACTTTTCTATAGAAATGTCTTCCATTGATCAACTTTTCTATAGAAATATTTTCCTTTAGTCAACTTTTCTATAGAAATATCTTCCTTTAGTCAACTTTTCTATAGAAATGTCTTCCTTTGGTCAACTTTTCTATAGAAATGTCTTACTTTGGTCAACCTTTCCTTAGAAAAAGCCTTTTGATATTCATGAAACGTTCAAAAAAATATTATCTTAAACGAAGTTTCTGAATTAAGTCAATGTTTTATCAAATGAGCGATGGTATCTTTTCATATTAGTTACAAATGATTTGAAAATTAATTCTATAAGCATGAAAATAAATTAGTTTAATAATTCACGACGAACAAATATACATATACTCGTGCATCGTATAATTATAAGAAAAAGAAACTGGTCTAAGAAAGATTAAATAATACTTTTGGATTGAAATGGAAACACATTTATATGAATGAAGGGAATGCATAGAAAACATGCCACGTTTGTCTCTAAAACCCAAAACAAAATGTATGTTAATGCAAATAAATAGTGAAACCAGTTTAAAAAAAATTAAAAATACAAATTGTTTTGTATTTTAATAATAAAAATGCTCAACATGTAGGTATAAATAATCAAATATGGTCGAGTTTTCAAAAGCGAGATATTGGCCTTAAAAAAACGTGTGCAAAAATTTATAAAATAAACACACATTCTTTTATATTGAATTCAAAATTAACAATATCATTCACATAATTTTAATATAAAAATCGGTGATTATTCAGATCCCCTTCCCAATTAAGAATTTGGCATGCAATGTGTGGAAAATTAAATAAAATCTTCAACTTGTCATCATTTGTCGAAAAAAATTTGAAGATGTTTGACACTAAGGTTGCCATCATACGATTGAAGATAAATTGGAATTATTGAAAATTCCATTTGAAAACATTGTTATAGACTATCTCTTGCCTGAAATGTCTTCCTAATGTCAACTTTTCAATAAAAATGTCTTCCTATCGTCAACTTTTCTACAAAAATGTCTTTCTATCGTCAACTTTTCTATAGAAATGTCTTCCTTTGGTGAACTTTTCTACATAAATGTCTTCCTTAGGTCAACTTTTCTATAAAAATGTCTTTCTTTGGTCAACTTTTCTATAGAAAAGTTTTCCTTTGGTCAACTTTTGGAAAGAAATGTCTTCCTATCGTCAACTTTTCTAAAGAAATCTCTTCCTATTGTCAACTTTTTTATAGGAATGTCTTCCTTTGGTCAACTTTTCTATAGTAATGTCTTCCTTTGGTGAACTTTTCTGTAGAAATGTCTTCCTTTGGTCAACTTTTCTATAGAAATGTCTTCCTATCGCCAACTTTTCTATAGAAATGTCTTCATTTGGTCAACTTTTCTATAGAAATGTCTTCCTTTTGGTCAGTTTTTATGTAGATGTCTTCCTTTGTTCAACTTTTCTATAGAAATGTCTTTCTTTGGTCAACTTTTCTATAGAAATGTCTTTCTTTGGTTTGTATTCCTTTGGTCACTTTTCTATAGAAATGTATTTTTTTTATCAAATTGTCTATAGAATCTCTTCCTATCGTTAACTTTTCTATAGAATAACACATTTCAACATTTAAATTATTTTTATAGTTTCCAACTCAGCGATTTTAAAGGCTATTTTTGTCTCCATCATTAAGGAAACCGCAAAACATAACCCTTAGAAATTTCTGTGCAGATCTTATTTTAAAATTTTTTAGTATGATGAGGATTTAATCATGTAATGACTTGAATATGACTAAATACTGACAATTAAGTTACATTTAGAAACATTATGTCTTTCCCTTATTTTCCCCTCCTCTTTTTTTATGTATAATAAACCAGGGACAATTTTCTCTGAAATCTGGCATCTTCATTTTCTAATTGTCAGTTCTTTAAAGGCAACTACAACAATAACAATCAAAACAAAAACATGTGCTTGTCTTTCCCTCTGTTTTCCACTCGTCAAAAAAAACTAATAATCTTTTCAGTACTAAAAGGCAAAAGAAAAAATAAGGTTTTGAAATGTAAAAAGCTTAAAAATGAACGGAAATAATGAATAGATACAAAATATTGTGTTGTCACATAAGAAAAGCGTAAAAAATTCCAGTTTTGTTTTGAATAGCAACTGAAAAATTACAAAAATGTTATCAGGTTTTAGTTCATCAAAAACCAGAAAAAAAATCTGGAATTTTCCATATTGATGGTGGTTCCTCCCTTTGCTATACGTAATTTATATGCAATAATAGACGGCCAAGTTCTGCCATCAATAGATTAGAACTATGAAGCCCCTATTCTAAGAAATAAATTACTGATTAGTCTGTTATATTGAAAAGAATTGGAGACAATGGCCGAACTTTTCTATAGAAATGTCTTCCTATCGTCAACTTTTTTATAGAAATGTCTTCCTAACGTCAACTTTTCTATAGAAATGTCTACCTATCGTCAAATATTCGATACAATTGTCTTCCTATCATCAACTTTTCTATAGAAATGTCTTCCTATCGTCAACTTTTCTATAGAAAAGTCTTCCTATCGTCAAATTTTCTATAGAAGTCTTGCTATCGTCAACTTTTCTATAGAAATTTCTTCATATCGTCAACTTTTCTATAAAAATGTCTTCTACAGATCACGTTGTTACAACAACAAGGTATATAAAGTGTTTAACAGTACTTTCTGGAACCATATATTCCAAAAACTAAATATTTAATAAAAAATTTCTTAATTTCTATTAGACGTTTTTCAGAAAAATTTCCATGGTAATTATTTCTGAATATGTTTGTAGGTATTATAATCTTACAAATAAATTAGTCATACATAACTAAAAGAGGGGTTTCCCCCTCTTTTGGTTATTAAATATGTAGAATAAAGATATACTTAAATATAATACAAACACACATTCATAACCAGGCATACATCCATATGCAATATTTCAATTGAATTCATTTATGGCGAAAAAAAAAATGCAACGTTTACAAAAATTAACAAAGACTATATAAATTAAAGGAGAAAGAAATGCAAAACAAAAGAAAACAAAAAAAGGGGAGTTTTTGAAAACAAAACGAAAAAATTCATAATTTATATTTTAGGAAAAGTTTTTGTTTGTGAAAATTGGACTAAACATATAAAAGATTTTAAAATAGAAACTAAATGGAAGCATTTCTGAAGCAGAATGGAATGGACATAGTCACAAAATTATGACACAAAGAGATTTTAAAATGATAGGTTGGATTGGAAGGGAATTGGTCATTATTATTAATAACCAAATAACCAAAATTAACCAAATTAACCAAAATTATAATAACCAAATTGATGATATTTCAATCAATTCTAAGTGGCGATCATCTTTACATAATGTACGCTCGAGACGATCATCTTTACTTTATGTACGCTCGAGGCACGGAGCACATATAAACACATACAAACACATATAAACACATACATACAAACAGTTCGATTAAAAGAAAATTAGAACCAGAAAGACATCGAAATGCATTTTTTACTTCCATAAGGAATCGGCGTCCAGATGTCATTAACAACGAAACCAACTATGACAGTATATTCAATGGAATTTCAGACAATCCAGCAACAATAGAAATGCCTCAAGCGCAACAAGGACCCGAGAAATGACAATTACTCAGCAGAGACGCTTTTATGTGATGTTGAAGGATCTTCAAGACCCATTTGTGCGTAAAATATGGAAAGGTGGAGCTCTGCCAACCTCCTGGAATAAAGGTATACTAGTCAAAATACCAAAAAAGGGTAACTTCAAAGACTGCAATAACAACAGTGGTATAACACTTTTTCCAATACCAAGCAAAATACCAAGTCGAGTAAGTTTAAACAGAATATCCGATGCAGTTTCCGCTCCACTGCGCGAAAATCAGTTTGGGTTCAGAGGGAATCGATATTGTGTTGACCTAATCAACAAGAGCAATGTAATGTATTCCGCACCCCCATTTACCTAGGGTTTATCGACTTTTTGAAGGCCTTCGACAGTGCCAATAGGAGCTATCTATGGAGAATTTTAGAAAATCGTAACATGCCAACGAAAATTCTTAACTTAATTTGGGCAATGTACGTGGATTCTAAATGTCGGGTTCTACATTTATTGTCTAATCCGTTCGGAGTTACTACTGGAGTAAGACAAGGATGTATCTTGTCACCTATACTTTTTATTCTTGTCATCGACAACATAATGAGCAATACACTGAATTGTAGACGCGGTATCCCCTTTAACAACTCGAGGACTTGGAATACGACACACATGTGGATAACTAGGTAATTGGATGTGTAGGCGGCACATTTAATTATCTTGATAGTTGGTATCGCGTATTAATAAAGCAAAATCTACATTCAGCATTTTCCGAGCTATTTGGAAATCTCGGAAAATATCTACAGCTAATTTATATATAATAACTCGAATGTCAAGTCCATCTTGTATTACGCTTGCGAAACTTGGAAACGCACAAATACCATCGATAAGCGTATCGAATCGCATAAGAAATGTAGATCTACTAAACGTGTCAAAACAAATCCCTGCTTCTATAGAGGTATGTCAACGAAAATGTTGGTGGGTAGGCCACAAACTTTAGAGGCCAAATACCAACATTGCTCGACAAGCGCTACGTTAGAATACACAGGGAAACGGGCGTTGTTTTGGTTGATGAAGAGTTGCAAGCAGCAAACTACTCATGGAATGACATGTACAAAGCGTTGCCAAGTGTGCAAATTTATCTATAATTTGATTTTGCATATAAAAATATGTTTTTTTTACATTATCTTGAATTTAACTTTAAAGATGCAGATTTTATCTACGAAAAACATAGTTCTTTTTCGAAATTGTCAGTTTAAAAACATGGCAGCATTAGGTATGCCTAACATCTCGCAATAGATGCTCCACTGGGAGTCAAAGATAAATGAAGGAGAAATGATTCTATTCTACACTTGACTGTCAACAGTTCAATTGAAAAATCAGTATTGGATTCCATATTCATTATGTAGATAGCCCATCAGTTTTTTATATAAGTGACCTTCTTTGAGAAAAATAAAAAAATAAAATAACATTTTAATATTTTTCTTTTATCGATTTCCAAGTTTGTTTTGCACGTTTTTATGGGGTAAATATATTTTTATTATAAATCTAACTCGTTTGATTTTATTGTACAACATTTTAGATACCAGAATCCACTCTTCCAAACTCGTTTTTTGACACACTAGGTCCCTTTCCTCGGTGAAGGTCACATATTACCCTAATGCATATAAATGACTAAGATGTTTCAGTTTCTTATTTGGTAGCATTAAAGCTCTATATCTCCCAAACAAAAATTCGCTTTATCTTAAATTCAAAAGTTTTTTTTTTATATGCATTAAAAATTTTAAAAATCGATCGTATGGACTAGACTTAAACCGTTATCTAAGGAGGAGCATAGAACATGGAATGTAGATTTCAATAGACACTTTGTTAATCATTAACATTTTTATTAGAAAAATTTAAAACTTACCATCAGCTGGTTGTTGGAAATTAACGTAGGCATAGCCTAACGAGCGACGGGTTATGATGTCGCGACATACGCGAATGGATAGAACTGGACCAGCATCGGAGAATTTCTCAAAAAGTCCAGCTTCGTTGATATCCTGATGTAAATCACCTACGTAAAGAGAAGCCATTTGATAGTTTGGACCAGCCGTGTTGTTCTGCATACAAGAAAGGTGGATAAAATTGTTTTTTTTTTTGTTAGCGCAGCAAACAAAAAGGAATTATTCAAGTCTAAAGAGGTTCCTTTTAATTTGATGAAGAATTATTTTTGTTTAACGAGATAGAAGTATAAAAAATCTACACAAAGGAAAAACTCAAAAGAAACTGTAAAGAAAAGATAAAAAATAAATATTAGTAAGCCTTTTTTTTTTTAATTGTAAAAAAATATTTAAAAAGGTAATCCCTTAATTAAAACACTGGCAACACTTAGGCAAAAAAAAGGAGTGAGTTTTTTCCTCTCGTTCTTTTCGTTGGAATGTGAGAATGAGTAAAAAAAAAGAAAATTGTACCAGACTAATGAGCAAAAAAAAAGCAAAGAAATTCTACCATTACAAACACAAATTTTTTAGGCGTGTTTTTTTTTTTTGTTTAATATTTAAAAATTAGTTGTTTCAAACTTGTTAATTCTTAATAATTCTTTTAATTTTATGGAATTTCTTTTAAAATTACTGTAAATAAAATTTCATCATTTTTTCAATGGAATTTTTCATTGCACACACAAACTCGTAAAATTCTTTCTCTTTTCTTCTTTTTGTATACTCTATGCATCCATTGCATTCACTCTCATTTTCTTTGCAAAGTTAAAGCCACACCACGTTTTTTTCTTTATGCCATCGTTGTAGGAAAATTTTGCAATTTATCTTGAATATTTTTAAGTTTTTTTTGCAATTTCTTTTCAACTTACGTTTTACACTTTTTCGATTTTTGCTACTTTTTACAATTTTTTTTGTTAATTTTTTATTTTTATATTTTTTTTGGGTTTTTTATTTTTTTTTTTAATTTCACAAAAAATGTGATAAGCCGTGTTCTTCAACTCACGACCGCTCACAAAAACGGACTCGACTCGTTTAACGGTCGGTTAGAAATGAAAGAGAAAATTCGTTGAAAATTTCCAACAAAAAAAAATATGTCCATGATTTCATTAAGAGTTGCCAGATTTAGTTGGTTTGTTCTAGCTTTTTGTCTTAAAACTTGAAAAAATTAAAGTTTACTCAAAATTTCTCTTCATTTTTGCATTTAAATCATTAGATAAAGAATTATTAAATATAATTAATTGTTTTTTTTTTTACAAAACAATTTAATCAAGTTGTTCATTTTTTACAAGATATGGCATTACCACTATTTTTCATCTTTTGAATATATAGTTGTCTCTTTTGTTCTAGTGCCTAATAGCTTTAATGGAAGTATGCATGTCATCAAAAGACTTTGGTAATGCCAGACCGTCATTAAATTGCAACTAAAAAAAGTGAAATAACAAAGTTGGCAACAGTTTCAAAATTACGATCAAATAAGTAAATTAAATAATATGCAAAATTAGCAAAACTTTGGTCTTAAAGCCACCTTTAATTATACCAATATACATCAATCTCTAAGTCTTTTTGACTTAGTCTCTCCGTCCATCCGTCTGAACGGCTGGCTGGATCCACAAGCAAATCTTGTAATCAAAGTACATGTCGCAATTCCAAAGAAATTTTATGAAATTTGAGACAATTCTTTTGGTAGTAGGACCATGGCTATAGGAATTCAGTCCATTATTTAGTGTAACTCACATGGGTCTTACTTCCAGGAATTGGCATTTTGGCCACAAATATTACAATATTTTCATAAAACTTAAAACATATCGATGGCTTAATATACAAATGGCCTAATTTTGAGTTTATTTTTTGCATACGTTAAATTTCGAGATAATTGGTCTAGATGAAAAGTCGAAGCTGTTATATGTATTAGTCCCAATGACAAAAATAGCTTAAATGTACAAGTCTTGAGAAAATTTTTGTATGATGACAAAACTTAGCAAATTTGTCTTAACAGATATTTGGCCTCAGTGGTGAAGGGTCCCTACGATACCATTTACCACTGAGGCTTGATTGACTATAGCACTTTCTTACTTGTTTTTTTGGTCGTTGATGTTTAGTAGGGAAGGTATCAAATAGTCTATAGCATTTATTTTATTTATTTTTAATAATTACCTTAAAATTCGCTAAAATCCTTCAATATTCTTAAATCTGCATTCAAAATCCTTCGAAATGGTTTGAATACAACAAACAATGATTTAAAATGCACTTAAAAACTTGGCACACAAACTCCTTTTTTAAGTTTTTAAATTTATAAAAAGTTTTCAAGTCTATTTAAAAAAGAAAAGATATTTCACTCAAAACATTTACAGACTATTCGCGTTTTCGATTAGTTTTTCATTAGCACAACATCAAAATAAATTCAATTCAAACCGTGATTTTAAAATTTTTTTGGTTTTATTAGCGAGATAAAATATTTTATTGTTTTTTTACAAACATATAGAACAAAAATACTGAAGACGTTTTTAGAAAGACAAATTTTTATGTTCAATAAAAAACTTTTTGAAATTTTCCTCAATGAAATATAAATTCAATTAAAAGGAGTATTTTTTTGTTTGATGTTGAGTTTACAAATAAAAATTTATTTCTTCTTTCCTTTACCCTTTTTTGAAGCCTTTTTGGCTGCTTTCTTTTGGGCCTTAACAAATTTCCGCCAAAATTTTTGTATAATTCTTGCCGAACGATTCATCATAAAGAGTAGAATTCTTTCTTCTTGCTGACGTCTTTCCTGGTCTTCTTTTGAGCGAACTATACGAATATATTCGTTCTCTTCGCGTTGATATTCAACTAGAAATTCCTCCATTGATTCTTCTTGTTTCTTCAATTCCTCTTGTAGTAACATGCTCTCTTTGACTTTGTCGCTAATGGTTTGATCAAACTTTTTGAGGAGAGCCTGTAGCTGAAGAAGTAATTTATTTCTGAAAATGAGATTTTACTTTTTTTTTGCCATAGGTCTATTTTATTAACACATAGTACATACCTTTCATCTCGGGCCGCTCTTTCTTGCTTAAGATTAGCGGCCAATAAATGTTCGTAGCTTATTTTGACCTTTTCTAGTTCCTCTTCCAATTCTTTTTGCTTGATAACGCTGGTGGCATTGATCTGCCGTATATTCTGACTGGAATGAACTCTTTTTTTTAAGTAATAAAAAATTTAGTTAGACATTTTTTTAAAAGCGTTTTGGAGAGGGGGTCTTACATGGCCTGTTTAATTTTGATGTTATTTTCGTATTTCAGAGCTGCCAGATCCTTTTCATATTTTTGAATGACTGTCTCCTTGGCGGCAGCTTGCCATCTTAAGTTGATCCGTTGCTTTTTTAAGGTGCGCTCAAAGTCTATGAAAATATTGGGAATATAGTATGGAACTATAGTTGGGAATGTGGATTAATTAAACCGCCCGCGTTTGGGGATATGGATTAAATAAAGACCCTCGATTGGGAATACGGACTTAGTAGAGACCCACGATTGGGGATATGGATTAAATAAAGACTTACGTTTGGGAATATGGACTCAATAAAGACTCACGATTGGGGATATGGACTCAATAGAGACCCACGATTATGGATATATATACAATAAAGACCCACAATTTTGAATATGGACTAAATAAAGACCCACGATTGGGAATATGGACTAAATAAAAACCCACGAATGCGAATATGGATTAAATAATGACCTATGGTTGCGAGTATGGATCCTTACCTAAAATCCTTTTCTTACATCTTTCATTTTCATGAAAGACTTCATGTATGATTTTCTCTTTCTTTATCTCCGATAAAGCCGATTTCTTTAAACGTTGACCCGTGATTTTGACCAGCAATTGAAAATAATCAATGAACGATTTGTCGTCTTCACTTAAATCATTTTCCCAATCTAAAAAATACGACAAAATCTGATGATTCTCTTGAAATAAATCAATAATTTTAATTAAACGATAGTCCAAATGGGGTGGTGTTGAACAAGGATCCGTTTTCTGAAAAAATATTTTCTTTAGTTATTTTGTTAAACTATTTGGGAAAATGTTATTTTACCTTTTCTCTGATATAATTCTCGATCATATCAACATAATGTTCAAAATCTGTACCCTTTAAACGTTGTCGCACTGTGATAAGATTTTCAAAAATATGCGGTAATAAGAGAGCTATCTGGAGTTTTTCCAAAGAATCTCGAACGACACGTATAATGCTTTTTACTTGCAATTGACGTTCCAGGGACATGTCTAGGAAAATGTTAGGGGAAAGCTTGTAAGTGGAAGGCAAAAAATTATGTATGTAGGAACTAGATGAATTCCTGTTTATATGTCTCTTCTGTATTTTGAAATAATGCGTAGAAGGTTTCCAGAATCTCTGTGTATCTATATACTCATGGCTAGAATTTGTTAGCCCACCTTCCACTGGATTTTAAAAAATCTTTAAATTTCCCTTTCACATTTGTATTTACCTTCACATTCTATGGATGGATGTCCTTTGCCTACATGTGGTCCCATTTTTACCGAAATTTGATTTATAAATTTTGCAAAATTATTTCTTCAAAATGTTATAATAAATATTTGTAAATAAAACCTATTTAATTGGTTGCTATGGTTGTCGTAGCTGGTTACAAAAATAAAATTCCGAAGGGTTGATTTGCCGAAATATGTAAAAATTTCCTATAAAAATAAATTTAAAAAAAATTTCCTACAAAACTAGGGAATTTTTGAAAAATTTCCTATAAAAAATGGAAATTTTTGAAAAATTTCCTATAAAAATAGGAAAATTTTAAAAATTGCCTATAAAAATAGGAAATTTTTGAAAAATTTTTTCTTTAAAAAATAGGAAATTTCTTAAAAATTTCCTTTAAAAAATCGGAAATTTTTGAAAACTTTCCTATTTTTTGAAAAATATCCTATAAAAATAAGAATTTTTGAAAAAATTCCTATAAAAATAAGAAATTTTTTAAAAATTTCCTATCAAAATAAGAAATTTTTGAAAAATTTCCTATAAAAATAGGAAATTTTTGAAAAATTTCCTATAAAAATGGGTAATTTTTGAAAAATTTTCTTTTAAAAAATAGGAAGTTTTTAAAAAATTTCCATTAAAAATAATCAAATTTTTGAAAAATTTCCTTTAAAAAATAGGAAATTTTTGAAAAATTTCCTTTAAAAAATAAGAAATTTTTGAAAAATTTCCTTTAAAAAATAGGAAATTTTCCTTTAAAAAATAGGAAATTTTTGAAAAATGTCCTTTAAAAAATAGGAAATTTTTGAAAAATTTACTTTAAAAAATATAAAATTTTTGATTTTTTTTTTTTAAATAGGAAATTTTTGAAAATTTTCCTTTAAAAAACAGGAAATTTTTGAAAAATTTCCTTTAAATAACAGGAAAATTTTGAAAAATTTCCTTTAAATAATAGGAAAATTTTGAACATTTTCCTTTAAATAACAGGAAAATTTTGAAAATTTTCCTTTAAAAAATAGAACTTTTTGAAAAATTTCCTTTAAAAAAATAGGAAATTTTAAAAAAATTTCCTTTAAAAAATAGGACATTTTTTAAAAATCTCCTTTAAAAAATAGGAAATTTTTTGAAAAATTCCTTTAAAAAATAGGAGATTTTTGAAAAATTGTCTATAAAAATAGAAAATTTTTGATTCAAATTATTTTGCTTAATTACGAGATTTTAAATATTTTTTAACTCTTAAAAAATAAAAGCCATTAAAAATGTTTCTATACAAATGTTGACGATCGGCTTGGTTTTCTATAGAAAAGTTGACGATCATCTTAGTTTTCTATAGAAAAGTTTACGATAGTCTTAGTTTTCTATAGAAAAGTTGACGATCGTCTTAGTTTTCTATAGAAACGTTGACGATCGTCTTAGTTTTCTATAGAAAATTAACGATCGTCTTAGTTTTCTATAGAAAAGTTGACGATCGTCTTAGTTTTCTATAGAAAAGTTGACGATCGTCTTAGTTTTCTATAGAAAAGTTGACGAAACTTCCTTTAAGTTGAAAAACTTCCTTTAAAAAATAGGAAATTTTTAAAAAATTTCCTTTAAAAAATAGGAAATTTTTGAAAATTTTCCTTTAAAAAACAGGAAATTTTTGAAAAATTTCCTTTAAATAACAGGAAAATTTTGAAAATTTTCCTTTAAATAACAGGAAAATTTTGAAAAATTTCCTTTAAATAATAGGAAAATTTTGAACATTTTCCTTTAAATAACAGGAAAATTTTGAAAATTTTCCTTTAAATAACAGGAAAATTTTGAAAATTTTCCTTTAAAAAATAGAACTTTTTGAAAAAATTCCTTTAAAAAAATAGGAAATTAAAAAAAAAATCCTTTAAAAAATAGGACATTTTTTAAAAATCTCCTTTAAAAAATAGGAAATTTTTGAAAAATTCCTTTAAAAAATAGGAAATTTTTGAAAAATTGTCTATAAAAATAGAAAATTTTTGATTCAAATTCTTTTGCTTAATTACGAGATTTTAAATATATTTTAACTCTTAAAAAATAAAAGCCATTAAAAATGTTTCTATACAAATGTTGACGATCGGCTTGGTTTTCTATAGAAAAGTTGACGATCATCTTAGTTTTCTATAGAAAAGTTTAGGATAGTCTTAGTTTTCTATAGAAAAGTTGACGATCGTCTTAGTTTTCTATAGAAACGTTGACGATCGTCTTAGTTTTCTATAGAAAATTAACGATCGTCTTAGTTTTCTATAGAAAAGTTGACGAAACTTCCTTAAAGTTGAAAAACTTTCTTTAAAAAATAGGAAATTTTTAAAAAATTTCCTTTAAAAAATAGGAAATTTTTGAAAAATTTCCTTTAAAAAATAGGACATTTTTGAAAAAATTCCTTTAAAAAATAGGAAATTTTTGAAAATTTTCCTTTAAATAACAGGAAATTTTTGAAAAATTTCCTTTAAATAACAGGAAAATTTTGAAAATTTTCCTTTAAATAACAGGAAAATTTTGAAAATTTTCCTTTAAAAAATAGAACTTTTTGAAAAATTTCCTTTAAAAAAATAGGAAATTTAAAAAAAATTTCCTTTAAAAAATAGGACATTTTTTAAAAATCTCCTTTAAAAAATAGGAAATTTTTGAAAAATTCCTTTAAAAAATAGGAAATTTTTGAAAAATTGTCTATAAAAATAGAAAATTTTTGATTCAAATTCTTTTGCTTAATTACGAGATTTTAAATATTTTTTAACTCTTAAAAAATAAAAGCCATTAAAAATTTTTCTATACAAATGTTGACGATCGGCTTGGTTTTCTATAGAAAAGTTGACGATCATCTTAGTTTTCTATAGAAAAGTTTACGATAGTCTTAGTTTTCTATAGAAAAGTTGACGATCGTCTTAGTTTTCTATAGAAACGTTGACGATCGTCTTAGTTTTCTATAGAAAATTAACGATCGTCTTAGTTTTCTATAGAAAAGTTGACGATCGTCTTAGTTTTCTATAGAAAAGTTGACGATCGTCTTAGTTTTCTATAGAAAAGTTGACGATCGTCTTAGTTTTCTATAGAAAAGTTGACGAAACTTCCTTTAAGTTGAAAAACTTCCTTTAAAAAATAGGAAATTTTTAAAAAATTTCCTTTAAAAAATAGGAAATTTTTGAAAAATTTCCTTTAAAAAATAGGAAATTTTTGAAAAAATTCCTTTAAAAAATAGGAAATTTTTGAAAAAATTTCTATAAAAATATCGAATTTTTTAATCAAATTCTTTTGCTAAATTACGAGATTTTAAATATTTTTTTAACTCTTAAAAAAATAAAAGCCTTTAAAATTTTTAGTTTACAGTACATTTCGGTACACAAAAAAATTATTTCAATATTTATTCCAATTATATATAATATGTATTATCATTTAGGGTTCAAATTTTCCTCATTTGTAAGATATATTTTTGTATAATACTTAAAACAACTAGAGTTTAAACATCGAGATAAGAATTTTGTTTAAAATTTATTAAAGAAACTAAAAAATATGAAACTCAAAAGAAAACTAGAGCAATACTCTAGGTATAAACTTTATTTTTTCAAATCAAAAAAGGAAGTTTAAAAAATTAACTAAAAAACTGAAAATTAATAAAGAAAAATATAATATTTTAAAACTAAACTTAAATATCAAAAAAATATTATTTTACACATTTACTTTTTTTTCTTAAATTTTTATAAAAAACATTTTGAACTTTTCAAACAACATAGAGATTTTTTTTTGTATTTTCTTTTAAATTTTTATTGTTAAATTTTAATGTAATTTTTATAACAAAATATACATTTTCTTTTTGCAAAGAAAAAAACTATAAAATTAATAAAAAAAGAGGGGGAATACTATAATAAAACATATTTTTATTACTTGCCTAAAATTAATGGTAATAATCTTATAGATTTTTTTTTAATTTTAATGTTTTTAAAGAAATTTTTCTAAAAATTAAGATTTTCTTTTATTCTTTTTTTTTAATTCTAGATAATAAAAATTAAAAAATTATAGGTTTAATCAAATAATTATACATACATTTAAAGTTATAATAAGGGGATTCACAAGATGTGTTAACATGTTATCAAATCTTATTCAGACCTAATTATGAAAAATAATTCCCGGGGAATTATTTTCCCTTTCCCTTATTTTAAAAAAATCTCCCAGAAATTTTTGCTTTCCATTTGAAAATAGTTAAAGCGATATAGCCAAATTTTCTATAGAAAACTAAGATGATCATCAACTTTTCTATAGAAAACTAAGAAGATCGTCAAATTTTCTATAGAAAACTAAGATGATCATCAACTTTTCTGTAGAAAACTAAGACGATCGTCAACTTTTCTTTAGAATACTAAGACGAGTGTCAACTTTTCTATTGAAAACTAAGACGATCGTCAACTTTTCTATAGGAAACTAAGACTTTTCTGTAGAAAACTAAGACGATCGTCAACTTTTCTCCGGAAAACTAAGACGAACGTCAACTTTTCTCTGGAAAACTAAGATGATCGTCCACTTTTCTATAGGAAACTAAGATGATCGTCAACTTTTCTGTAGAAAAATAAGAGGATCGTCAACTTTTTTCTAAAAAACTAAGACGATCATCAACTTTTTTCTAGAAAACTAAGACGTTCGTCAACTTTTCTATAGAAAACTAAGACGATCGTCAAATTATCTCTAGAAAACTAAGACGATTAACAATTTTTCTTTAGAAAACTAAGACGAGTGTCAACTCTTTTATTGAAAACTAAGACGATCGTCAACTTTTCTATAGAAAACTAAGACGATCGTCAGACACGTTTAATTTTTTAGAGGTTATAGCTAAAAAATGAGGTCTATTTTCAGACAAAAGAAAAAAACCGTTTAACAAAAGTGTTATTGAAATGATATCACATTTTGTGAAACCCCTTAATATTTTGTTATTTAAATACGTTATTAATATTCCCCAAATTTAAAATATTTTTTTAAGGGACAATACATAAATATTAAAAAATATCTTTATAGTTTTTTTTTTCATAAGTTTAAGCTAAATGTATTGCTCTAGATTGCCAATTTATTAAAAAAATATATAACTGAAACCAAGAAGTCTCACGGAACGAAATAGTAGTTGATCCTCCGTAAGACTAGTTTCTTTCAATAAATTTCTCAAATAAAGTGAAAATCTAGTGCAATACAAAAAGTTTAAACTCATTTAATACCTTTTTTTAATATTGATAAATATTAAAAAAATACATACATACAAATTTTTTAAAGTATACGATTAATAGTTATAATAATTCTGCCATTGCACGCTATAATCCTGTAATACGTTTATTTTTATATATTAATTATATTCTTATAAATTTTAATTTATATTTTAATTACTAAAATCCTTTGAGATGAGGCGTTGCTTTAGCGATAACTCAAAATGTCTTGTTAGTTTGACAGTGAGATTTGTTGTTTGTTTTGATTCCTTTAATGTTCTGAAATAAAACTTAAAAATCTGCATGTGGGACCTAAGATATACCTTTTTTTGCCAGGATAAAATTGTTAAACTCCTTCCAAAATCTTGAGTTCTAGTTGTAATCATAAGCCATATTTCGAAATTTTGAAGAGAGATTATTACAAACCCAGAAAATCGGTCTAAACCTGGTCCAGATATTGAAAGTCATCATATAGGCCCCAAAACACAAACATTTCTAATCATAAACTGGCTATAAATTGTAGTAAACTAAATTTATATATATATTCAACAGTAAAAAATACAAATTCCCTGCTAGAATTATGGACCTAGTTGATAGGCCAAGAACAAAAAGAAAAATCGGTTCTGTAGTTGCCGAGATATAGGCCATATAACAGAACCATATTTAGAATAAACTGGCATATAAATCGTTTTTAAAATGCTTTTAAAAGCCATGGATCTTGTTCAATATCCAAGAACAAAAAAATAAATCGGTCTAGAAATTTTCGGGATATAAACATCTTCAATTTGTGAGGTCCCTAAAAATGTCCCATGTTTGGAAAAGGGCAGAGCGATACTTAAAAAGGGTAAAGAAATCCGGTAAAAAATAAAATCCTTTAGGCCGATATCTCTTCTTTAACTTGTCAAAATTCTCAATAAAAAACACATATGAACCCTTTCCGGAACTAGCTATTACAATTATGGACCCAAATTTTCTTGATAAAAATAATAAAAAGAAATTGCCTAAATGGAAGTCATTAAAGTCGGTACAGTAGTTTTCAAGATATAAGCCCTTTAAATATAACAAAATTTCCAACAAACCAGTTCAATTTGTCATTAAAAATTTAATAATACCCGATACCAGAAAAAGGCAAAGAAACCCGGTATTTAAATATAATCCTTTAGGCCGATATCATTCCTGTAACTAGTCGAAATTCTGTTAGGATTATGGACCCAATTCCATGTTCTTGGTAAACTTAATAAAATGAAATTGCCTAAATATAAGTTATGAAGTCGGTACAGTAGTTTTCAAGATATAAAATCTTTAAATACAACAGAGTTTCCAACAAGCAAGTTCAATTTGTCATTTAGAACCTTAATAATACCCGATGTCAAAAAAGGTCAGAGTGCTACCGATTTTAAGCGATAATTTCAAATAAAAGACGCATAAATCTATTTCAGAATAATATGAATCCTGTAACAATCAAGGAACGCATAAGTCCATTATCCTGTGGCAATTATGAACCTGGTTTTCTGTTATAGGGGAAAGATAACAAGAATAATACCGCCAGATTCGAATCTGTTCAATTTGTCAGTGAAAACCAAAGAAACCAGTGAATTAAAAATGATCGTAGAGGTTGAAATTGTCCTGTCATTAAGTAATTGCTTAGTGCAGTTGTGAAATGATCTATAGACCGTTCTAGAAAGTGTTAGGTTAGCCTAGGAAGATTCTATTTTGTTCCTAAGCCTACAGCCCTAAGACTATGGCCCTAAATCAATCGCTAAGGGTTTCACTTATGGAAATCGTTCAAAAGCTTGAAAATTGGATGAACTATTAGGAAATATTTAATCGCTAAGGATTACACTTATGGAAATCGTTCAAAATCTCGAAAATTGGGAGAACTATTAGGAAATATTCTCCAAAAGCGAAATATCATACAATCAAAATACAATATACAAAAAATAGGTCGATGATTTAAGTTTATCTGGTATAAAATGTTTAAATGGCAAAAACTAAATTTGTTAGGCCACACTTATGATCGTCATTCCCCTGTTTTGTCTAACTATTAACTTTTTATGTATTTTTGTTTTAATTTTGCAACAGTTTTGGCTTGTTTTTAATTTAAACTTCCGATTTAGGACATTTTTTAAAGTAACACCTATAATTTTATTTTTTGCGAGTTTTACAATTATTCATCATTCCCCTGATGTCATTAAAATGTAAAAAATACGTTTTATAAGAATGAACTGGCAAAAACCTTCTCTTGGATTTTAGGCCATCTCTTTTAAGTTAAATCTAAGGTTGTCACTAACTACACTTCTAGTCATTCCCCTGATATCATCAAAACGGCAAAAATGTAAAAAACTCCTCTTAGAAGTTTTTTAATCCCGTAATTTGAATATCGGTTTATTAGAAGAAAATAATGGCTTTATGAATACACTTGATAAGAAACTAAGGTTCAATTTTTATCCCGACATATAACTAAATTCTTTAATTGAAGGACTAACATTTCTTGTTTAATTTTCAAAATTAGTTTCTTTCCAAAATTTAATTTCATTCTTTTTATTATTAATTTTACACTATTTATCACTTGGTTAGCAACAAATTTTTAAAAAGGGTTTTGTATAAAGCTAAAAATTGTAGATTCAACAAAGGGTAAATTAAAAAAAAAAAGATGCAAGTCAATTTGTTGTATAAAAATAATTAAAATATAAAATAACATTTTCAATAAAGAAATAATATTAACCAAAAAGCACACAAATTTAAGTAAAACAAATATCCCGCCCTAAAAACCAACAAGATACAAATTTATGAAAAAATGCACAACCATTTTACCATTTTTCCACTTTTGTTTTACCGGTTTTCCACTTAATTTGTTGTGACGACTTCCACTGAATGGTTATTGGTGTTAGTTTCTGTGGCCACTTCTATTATAGTTGAGTTATTGCTATCCCCAGTTATTTGGGAAGTTGTAGCCGTTTCCATGATTGTTATGGAGTTTAAAGGTGTTGAGGCTTGTGCTACTGGTGCTGCTGCTTGTTCACCCCATTCGATTAAATACTGCATTTGTCCATTGGCTAGTTGACGTTTGGCACGTATAGAGAATTGTTCGCCGGACTCGATACGATTAACAATACCAAAATATTTATTAACAGTTTGTTTTAAATCCTCCTGAGTTTGTTGAGAATGGGAATTATTAGCACCATTTGCTGCTAAAGCCGCCGCCGCCGCTGCTGCTGCAGCAGCTGAGGCCGATGATGTGGATGACTGATTAGAGGATACAGAACTGCGTCTACTGGTATTGGGTGAGTTTTTTTGTGGCCTTTGTCTTAAACGACGACCATGGGAAGGTAAAACTGCAGCAGGTGTATTATCCATATGGACTGCTGTTTCTGTATTTGGACATATTGGAACCACAGTACTCACGATATTATTACCGTTGCTGCTGGAGTTTAATGCAGTGGATGTAAAGGCTGGCGTTGTCTTTGTTTGTGTTGTGGTAAATAGCGAGGCGGCAGTTGTTGTTGAAGCGGCAGCAGCTGCTAATAAATCTTTGGCTTGTATGGGAAAATAGTTGGTCGGTATGGGATTAATGGTAGTTGTACTAATGACCTGAAAGAGGATAAGAGAAAATATGATACAACTAGAAAAAGTTGACGATAGGAAGACATTTCTATAGAAAAGTTGACCAAAGGAAGACATTTCTAAAGAAAAGTTGACCAAAGGAAGACATTTCTATGGAAAAGTTTCCCAAAAGAAGGCATTTCTATAGAAAAGTTGACCAAATAAAGACATTTCTATAGAAAAGTTGACAGAAGAAAGACATTTCTATAGAAAAGTTAACCAAAGAAAGACACTATAGAAAATTTGACAAAAGGAAGATTTTTCTGTAGAAAAGTTGACCAAAGGAAGACATTTAAATAGAAAAGTTGACTAAAGGAAGACATTTCTATAGAAAAGTTGACGGTAGGAAGACTTTTCTATAGAAAAGTTGACGATAGGAAGACATTTCTATAGAAAAGTTGACGATAGGAAGACATTTCTATAGAAAAGTTGATGATAGGAAGACATTTCTATAGAAAAGTTGACGATAGGAAGACATTTCTATAGAAAAGTTGACGATAGGAAGACATTTCTATAGAAAAGTTGACGATAGGAAGACATTTCTATAGAAAAGTTGACGATAGGAAGACATTTCTATAGAAAAGTTGACGATAGGAAGACATTTCTATAGAAAAGTTGACGATAGGAAGACATTTCTATAGAAAAGTTGACGATAGGAAGACATTTCTATAGAAAAGTTGACGATAGGAAGACATACCTATAGAAAAGTTGACGATAGGAAGACATTTCTATAGAAAAGTTGACGATAGGAAGACATTTCTATAGAAAAGTTGACGATAGGAAGACATTTCTATAGAAAAGTTGACGATAGGAAGACATTTCTATAGAAAAGTTGACGATAGGAAGACATTTCTATAGAAAAGTTGACGATAGGAAGACATTTCTATAGAAAAGTTGACGATAGGAAGACATTTCTATAGAAAAGTTGACGATAGGAAGACATTTCTATAGAAAAGTTGACGATAGGAAGACATTTCTATAGAAAAGTTGACGATAGGAAGACATTTCTATAGAAAAGTTGACGATAGGAAGACATACCTATAGAAAAGTTGACGATAGGAAGACATTTCTATAGAAAAGTTGACGATAGGAAGACATTTCTATAGAAAAGTTGACGATAGGAAGACATTTCTATAGAAAAGTTGACGATAGGAAGACATTTCTATAGAAAAGTTGACGATAGGAAGACATTTCTATAGAAAAGTTGACGATAGGAAGACATTTCTATAGAAAAGTTGACGATAGGAAGACATACCTATAGAAAAGTTGACGATAGGAAGACATTTCTATAGAAAAGTTGACGATAGGAAGACATTTCTATAGAAAAGTTGACGATAGGAAGACATTTCTATAGAAAAGTTGACGATAGGAAGACATTTCTATAGAAAAGTTGACGATAGGAAGACATTTCTATAGAAAAGTTGACCAAAAGAATTATCTATAATATATTAATTATCTATAATATAATTATATTATCTATAATATAATTATATTATATTATATAATTATATTATTATTAATTATATTATATAATTATATTATATTATATATATTATATAATTATCTATAATATAAGTATTTGGCCTTATTGGCTTTGTATATTATTGAAGAAATAAATAAATAAAAATAAAAGAAGATAAATACATTAAAATTTTCTACTCACTTCTATATTCGCTGACAGTCTACGGTTACGTCTTCGTCGCACCTCCTTATTTGGCCCGATTGTTATATCTTTGGCACTCAGTCTTCGCTTTATTGTGCGCACTGTCCTTGGCTGACCGGCAGCCTTGGCCAGATTACTTGTACTTAGTTTCGGAAATAAACCAGCGCTCTTGAGAGCCGCCAGTTTTGAACTAAAATTCAATGCCGTCGTATTGAAAATACCAAAGCTAACTGACTTCTTACCGCTCGATGTTGTGGCATTCGCGTCGGGTGAATTCTTTTTTGGCGATATTATGCGAAAAGGATTATTTTGTCCGTGGAAATTTTTCGGTGGCGGTATAATTAGATCTAATGAAGTGCCACGAGAGCTACTGCTAGAGTTTTCATCTGATGAAGTATCGATTAGGCGGGAAGGCGTTGGCGTATAGCTTTTGGATAAAGTAAAGGCTTTGCGTTTGCGTGAACTTTTTTCGGTTTTTAACTTTTCGCCTTTAGACTGCAAAGGCTGGATTATTTCTTCGCTTATTATTTTATTATTATTACTAGAAGAAGGAGATTTGAGTGGACTCAATGGTTTTAACTCTTTTTTGGGTGTAGTTTCCTTTTTAGTTATTAAACATAAAGTGCTAGATTCTTTATTTTCACTTTCGGGGGATAATAAAGCATCATTGGCATTATCATCTTCCACATCTAGTTTTTCTGTTAAAATGTTCTTTATCGTACTTGGAGCTTTGCTTTCAATTTTTTCCACCGAGGGCGATAATTTTATTTTCTTGGCTTTATCCAACATATGTTTAATGGGCATTTCATCTTCTGATGTATCATCGAACTCATAGATATCATGAGAACTGGAATCTTCATGAAGTTTTCGTTTAGATGTGGGCGTACTATCGATATCTAAGCAATTTGCGTTTAAATATTTAAAATCTACATTTTCGGGTGCTCCTTTTAGAAGCTTTAACTTTAAGTTATGAAAAACAAAATCATCATTTAATATATCATGTGATTTTAAAGAGATCCTTTTAATGATTGGTGGTTCCACCGAACGCAAAGCAAAACTAGACGAGTCTCGTTTTATTTCTTTGCCGCACATGAAAAGCTGTGTATTTTCATTGAGGGTCGTTTTGATGTTATCCAAAAATTCCTTTTCAGGCATAGAAATCCACTGAAAATGAGAATGTTTTATCATGGGCTAAAATTATAATAAAAAATTCAAAATTTGTTAACTCACCTCTTTTGGTATGGGTAGGAGTTTCCGTTTTTCCATTACGTAGGGATTTATGTCTTTGAGTAGATGGTAGCATTTGTGGTGTTTCTTTAATATTGAGAGATTGTATAAAATTAAATGGACCAATTCCACCCAGGTGGATTGTAAACGTCTTAGATACTCTTCGCCCTCATTGCAAACAGAACAGCAGAATACGAAAAAGCTATGGAAAGATTAGAAATGATTAGAATTATCTTATATGTCTCAGTTTATTCCTTAGTGTATATCTTAGATAATATCTCTTAGTCTATCTCTAAGTCTATGCCTTAGAATGTTTTACTCTATGTATTAGTTGTAACTATAAAAAAGTTGATGACAGGAAGGCATTTCTATAGAAAAGTTGACCAAAGGAAGACATTTCTATACAAAAGTTGGTCAAAGGAAAACATTTTTATAGAAAAGTTGAACAAAGTAAGAAATTTCTATAGAAAAGTTGACCAAAGGAAGACATTTCCATAGAAAATTTGACCAAAGGAAGTAATTTCTACAAAAAAGTTGACTAATGAAGTCATTTCCATAGAGAAGTTAACCGTAAGATAACATTTCTAAGAAAAGTTCACCAAAGGACGATAATTCTATAGAAAAATTGACGATATTAAGATATTTCTATAGAAATGTTGACGATAGGAAGACATTTCTATAGAAAAGTTGCCGATAGAAAAACATTTCTATAGAAAAGTTGCAATAGGAACACATTTCTATAGAAAATAGTCAGTCTTTTCTCAAGATTGAGTGGGTTAAGGTCCCTCCAGAATTAGAAGAGTTTCTGTCTTTGCCTAGGTCTTAGTCCATGTATTGGACTATGTCTTGGTTTTTAGTTTATTTTCTATCTTAGTCAATATCTGATTCCCTCTTTCTTGCAGTTCCAAAAACTTACCAATCTCCTCTTAGCAGATTATTCCGAAACTTTTGTGTACAATGATTATGGTACCAATTCAAACAACGCCAGCACTGCAACATATTATTATCAAATTTACCAGATTTACCACAATAACAATAGATTTGCTCTTCATTCGAACGATGCTTATCATCCCAGTTAAGGGATTTCACCTGAAAACGAACAAAACATAATGGTTTTAACTCCATTTGATTTCAGCAGAAATAAATAACTTACATTATAATGCAATTGCAGACATGTCTCCACTTCCGTTTCTTCTTCGGTGGAACTAAATTTTGAGTAATCATCCAATTTCATTGGCTTTGCACAGCGTTTACACAACCATATCTCACTACCCGGTGAAGTTTCTGTGGTACATTTATTATGATAACCCCTACCACAACGTTCGCAAATCTCTACTTTGGAATCCGAACGTATGCGTTTGCAGGCTACACACATGGGCTGATCATCTGCTGTTTCTTCGGATGATTTATTGTTGTTAGAAGAGGAACCACCCAGTTTACGCATTTCATCTGGCTCACACCAAACCTCTGTTTTATCATCAAAACGCACCAGAAATTGATTGCGGGCGGTATCAATAACAGTGCCCAAATAGAAGCGATCATCGTGACGTTTTATAAAAACATCTTCACCGTTAGCAAACAAAGGCGGAGCTGTCAAGGCTATAGTGGGGCTTTGTTTGGATTCGTTTATCAAATCCTTGTTAGCATTTGACATTTCAGGTGAAGGAGGTGTGGGTGGAGTTAGAGGCGTGCTTGAGGAATTGGTGGTAGTAGTAGTAATATTACCTGATATTTGAGTCTGAGAATTAAAATCAATTTCTTGTGACGTTAAGGTTATCTCTCTCAAGGTATTTGAGGAGTTTTCTAGTGCAGCTTTTTCAATATTTTGTGCGACATTGGCAAAAGTTTGTTTAGTTGTAGTTATGGCATTTGTTTTATCCAATTTTTGATAATTACAAGAGGTACTAGGACTATTAATAGAACTAGTTGTTGAGATTATATTATTACTATTGTTATTGTTTCCAATATTTGGCATAGATGGAGGTGTATTTTCGGGAGTTGTGGGCGGTGTGTGTGGAGTAGTGGCAGTTGTGGTAGAATCTGGTTCATCTATAACCAAAACATTTGATTCATACATATCATTGGCTAAAGAAGACAGAGTAGGACCTGTCTCAATTATAGGCTTATGTTGTATGGCTGGTATGATGGGGGAAGGCTGCTGAGCAGGCGTTGAGGCTAATGAATTTGAGGCCGATGAAGAGGAGGAAGTATCGGTGTATAAATTATTAATACAAATGTTTATACGATCCAAAACCACAGTAGAAGGATTTGGATTAGAGCCTGCGGACACCAAGGAATTAGCTGGATTATTGCCACCAGCAGCTGAAGTACTATTCGAGGTTATATTTGTTATTATTTTGGGATTAGTATTAAGTCCTCCTGCTATTGAGTTTTCCGGTGTTACATAGAATTGTGGCATTTGTGCTTGAGGCTGTTGTGCTGCCGCTGAATATTGATGAGTGGCGAAATGTTGTTGCAACAATTCTGCCGTTGGTTGATAGCCGGATTGATGTAATAAATGTTGCGGAAACAAATGTTGTAATTGTTTGTTATTGTTCAGATTAAAAACATGTTGCGCATGTTGAAAACCCCCAGCCGTTGTTGCCAGATTTCCCGAATTTGTGCTATTCAAAGGATTTGCTGTAGAGGTAACAATACGTATATTTCTTTGTTGTTCAGGACTCAATGTTTGAGCGGCAGCTGCCTGTTGATTGGCAAAGTTGTTTGTTATTAATATGGTATTTGGATGATGTGTTGCTGTATTTGCAGTGATCATAGGGTTTGTGGCTGATGCTGCTGCTCCAGCAGCCGTCGTATAATAACGCTGTGGTGTTCCCAAATCTCCCAGTGTTGCTGCTGTTGTTGTATAATAGTTTTTCTCGAGAGTATTTGCATTCAATTGCAGTTGCCTAGGATCTCCGTATATAGCTCCAGCAGCAACTGCTGCAGCCAATTGTTGCTGCTGTTGGGCATTGAGGAATGTATTAAGAACGGCTGCTGATGCCTGAGGCGGTGATGTGGCTACATGCTGAGCCATTTGTATGCTATGTTGTGTTGTTAGGTTTGTGGTATTGAATTGATTATTCATTGTGCAGTGTTTTTCAATTGATTAATGGGGGATGAAATGAAGTCTGCGAAATCTGGAGGGAAAAATGTAAAAAAATCTATTTTAAAGAGGAAATACAAATATTTAAAAAAATGTATTACACACTTAAAAAATCAAAAACTAAGCGATTTTTTAATAAACCTGCTATTAATTACATTAAATTTTGCCACTATAAAGACATTGCTTTTACGATTTATTTAATTATTCCCTTATATCTCATAATCAGAGTTTGGAAATGGAGAAATTGCATCTACTTCAATACAGATATATTTTGTCTGAAATTTAATGGCGTTTTGAATTCTACTACTGATCAGACAGTATTAGGTGCGCTTATATTATTAGTCTTTTATGTTTAAGGCGCCATATTCCGTTTAGTATGATAAAGGACTCTTTAAAAAAAAAACTATATCTACTAACTACTTTTTGCTTGTTACAATTGCTAATTAAAGTTGTTGTCTCGATGCAGCGATGAAGATTACTTTGAGTCAATTTAAGCATCATTATATACGAGAGGCTTTCCCAGCAGTACCTTTTGGGATGTCATCGGAGAAATCATCCAAACTTTAACATCACACAGTTGGCATCTTCCACGAGGTATGTCAGGAAAGTTCTTTGTGTGTATAAGGATAGCATACGAAAATATTTACTTTATCCTTTATATGATACCTCGAACATGGCAACATTAAACAACATTCATGGAAAAATCGCATGAATGTTGTATTAGGAGGTCGCCCACCGCCTATTGCAGAAGAAGAAAAGATCCTGCCGAGGAAACCAAGATTCGTTTTGGCTCAACTGAGATCACGATAGAGCAACAGATTAAATATCGCAAAGACCGTGCCGTCCCCAACATATGCCCAGCTTGTGGTCAGGGTGATACCCCACATTTTCAACTGTACCGATAACCCTACTTCACTTAGTCCTGAAGATTTGTGGAATCATATAGTAGAACAAAATTGTAAAATTGTAAATATTTTAGCTGTTACAACAACAAGATTTGCTTCCTCATCTCTATCATTCCACTTTTTTATCTGCCTTCTTTTAGAATCACAATCCGTATATTTGCCTTGATGTAAGTGTGGATTGTTAGAAATTATGGCTTTATTCATCAGCTGGCTTAGTTTAAAGGTAATGAAGGGGATCTTGGATACCAAGCAACGGTTCTGAATGATCTTAACTTCGATGGAAAATCTCTCAAAGCTTGGCCAATGAATTTTGAGAATAGGCTTTTGACCTTAATAGGTTGTGAATACAGGTCATATAAGTTAGTTTAATTTTTAAATTAATTATTTTGCATTGTTATTTAGTTATTTTCCATAGATTTGCCTATTCAATTTGTAGAAGTTATTTTATTCTCAATCTTCTTCAAAATTTTGTATTGACAAATACCACAAATTTCTTGACATCTTGAAATTGAATCTTCTAATGATATTGAAGCTACGTTTACATGTCATAAAATTGCTTAATAAATCTGAACTAAAGTATACCGATGAATTTATGTGAAGTTAGCGCATCCATTGTACTTGTAACCTTGAGGTAAAAATAACAACTACCTGTTGATAAATTGTTGACATTTCTTGTCTGAGTAAAGCTGGGTTTATATGTAGATCTGCTGGTAGTTATAATGTGTCTGTATGTGTGTATATTTTATGCTAAAATTGGTAAATCAGTAAATTATTTGTTATTTAAACAAGCGTTTTACAATAGACCAATGTTCAGTTCAGAAAATCTTAAAGCCAGAAAGAACGCTATTGAGTCCTGAAAAAGTATGATTTTTTATAGCATAAAGATTTAAGCTTAAGATTTCAGAAACCTATTACATTGATCCAACCCATTAATGATTAATCCCATGGGCTATTGCATATTGTGCTACTGACGAAAGTCAAATAATGCCAAAAACTTCCTTAAACACCTGAAATTGAAAATTCCCATTTTGGGGTATAAATACCCAACATCTGGCTACGCTAATAGCAAACATTAAAGAACATGTTGACAACTCTTAAAAGTGTTGCAGCAACATTACAACAGCATCAAATGTTTTAAGAGATAGATTTATAATTACCGGCTGTATACTACAATTCCTTACACAAAAACAAATGCGAAAAATACTTCAACAAACCAAATTATATATCAAATGAAATTATTTTTTTAATAAAAAAAACACATTTTTATAACATTTAATTCCACTTTTGTTTAATTTTTCATCTCTCAAGCAATAAATTTTCTTAATTTTTATTTCTCGACCTAGAATGTCTACTACAAATTTTTTCAATTACACTTTTTTTGCCCGTTTTCACTGTCTGCTAGACACTCGCTTTTCCATTACCTCTTTCAATGAGAAATTCTTGATTATTTCGATTGTTTTTTGTCTTAAATCACTAATTGTTACATTTGCTGTTCTTTTGTGTGACGATTTTAATTAATTTTTATTTAAAATAAGTTATTAATTAAACACTTGATACGAAAGAAAAAAGTTTCAACACCCGTCAGCCATTTTTCCAACAACTGATTTTTTCCTTTTTCAATTTTTCTTTTGTTTTTCTCTTTCGTGTTTTTACATGGCTGTAAACGCGCGCGTTAACCTGACAGGGTTGCATTTTAAGTACTTTTAAAGAAAATGAACAGAGTTGTATTTTTTAGAACGTTTGGCTACTTCCTCGCGTGAGGGATGTATTTTCAAGCGCTTAAATAGATCAAGCATGAGAAAACGAATAAAAAATATATATTTTTTAAATAATCTATAGATATTTTTAGCTGGAAAAATATTTTCTTTACAAATTTTTTTTTGGTAAAATGTTAATAAAAATTTTTGGTAAAAAATTTATAAAGAAAATTTTTTTGGTAAAAAATTACTATAGAAAATTTTTTAGTAAAAAATTTCAATACAAAATTTTTTGGTAAAAAAATTCTATAGAAAATTTTTTGGTAAAAAATTTCTATAGAAAAGTTTTTGTCTAAAAATTTACATAAAAAATTTTTTGGTAAAAAATTTCAAAAGAAAATTGTTTGGTATAAAATATTTAAATTTCTATAGAAAATTTTTTAGTAAAAAATTATCACAGAAATTTTTTTTTGGAAAAAAAAAAATTCTATAGAATATTTTTTGGTAAAAAATTTCTATACAAAATTTTTTGTTAACAAATTTCTATACAAAATTTTTTGGGAAAAAATTTGTATAGAAAATTTTTGATGTTTTTATAAAAAAATTTTGGTAAAAAATTTCTATAGATAATTTGCGTTGTAAAAAATTTCTATAGATAATTTTTTTTTCTAAAAATTTTTTGATAACAAAATTGTATAGAAATTTTTTGATAAAAAATTTTTATATAAAATTTTTGATAAAAAGTTTTATAGAAAATTTTGTGAAAAAAAAATTTATAGAAAATTTTTTGATAAAAATTGTTTGATAACAAATTTTTATATACAATTTTTTGATAAAAAATTTTATAGAAAATTTTTATAAAAATTTTTTTGATAAAAATTTTTTTGATAAAAATTTTTTATAGAAAATTTTTTGATAACAAATTTTTACAGAAAATTTTTTGATAAAAAATTTTTATATAAAATTTTTGATACCGAAGAAAATTATTGGGTAAAAATTTTTTTTCTGAAAAAAATCTTTGGCAAAAAATTTTTTGATAAAAAATTTCTGAAAAAAATCTTTGGCAAAAAATTTTTTGATAAAAAATGTTATAGAAAATTTTGTGATAAAAAATTTTATAGAAAATTTTGTGATAAAAATTTTTATAGAAAATTTTGTGATAAAAATTTTTATAGAAAATTTTTTGATAAACAATTTTTATAGAAAATTTTTTGATAAACAATTTTTTGACAAAAAATTTTTATAGAAAATTTTTTGATAAAAAATTTTTATAGAAAATTTTTGATACCGAAGAAAATTTTTGGGTAAACATTTTTTTAGTAATAAATTTCTAAAAAAATCTTTGGCAAAAATTTTTTTAGTAAGAAATTTGTTTGTGAAAATTTTTTAAAGAAAGTGTATATAAAACTTTTTCTTTAAAAAAAGTTTATCTATAGTAATATTTTCGTTAAAAAAAATTTTCTATAGAAAATTTTTCTATACAATTTTTTCCAAAAGTTTTATAGAAAATTTTGTGATAAAAATTTTTATAGAAAATTTTTTGATAAAAATTGTTTGATAACAAATTTTTATATACAATTTTTTGATAAAAAATTTTATAGAAAATTTTTATAAAAAATTTTTTGATAAAAATTTTTTATAGAAAATTTTTTGATACAAAATTTTTATAGAAAATTTTTTGATAAAAAATTTTTATATAAAATTTTTGATACCGAAGAAAATTTTTGGGTAAAAATTTTTTAGTAATAAATTTCTGAAAAAAATCTTTGGCAAAAAATTTTTTGATAAAAAATTTTGTAGAAAATTTTGTGATAAAAAATTTTTATATAAAATTTTTTGATAAAAAGTTTTATAGAAAATTTTGTGATAAAAATTTTGATAGAAAATTTTTTGATAAAAATTGTCTGATAACAAATTTTTATATACAATTTTTTGATAAAAAATTTTATAGAAATTTTTTTGATAAAAAAAAAATTTTTACCCAAAAATTTTCTTCGTTATCAAAAATTTTCTATAAAAATTTATTACCAAAAAATTTTCTATAAAAAATTTTTATCAAAAAATTTTCTATAAAAGTTTTTTATCAAAAAATTTTCTATAAAAATATTTTTATAGAAAATTTTTTGATAAAAATTTTTTATAGAAAATTTTTTGATAATAAATTTTTATAGAAAATTTTTCATAACGAAGAAAATTTTTCGGTAAAAATTTTTTTAGTAATAAATTTCTAAAAAAATCTTTGGCAAAAAATTTTTTAGTAAGAAATTTTTTTGTGAAAATTTTTTAAAGAAAGTGTATATAAAACTTTTTCTTTAAAAAAAGTTTATTTATAGTAATATTTTCGTTAAAAAAATTTTCTATAGAAAATTTTCGTTAAAAAATGTTTCTATAGAAAATTTTTCGTTAAAAATTTTTTTTATAGAAAATTTCTCGTTAAAAAATTTTTCTATACAATTTTTTACCAAAAAATTTTCTATAGAAATTTTTTTACCAAAAAAATTTTTACAGAAATTTTTCTACCAAAAAATTTTTTATAGAAATTTTTTACCAAAAAATTTTCTATAGGAATTTTTTTTTTTTCTATAGAAATTTTTTAAGAAATTTTTTACCAATAAATTTTCTATAGAAATTTTTTACAAAAAAAAAAAAAAATTCTATTCAATTTTTACCAAAAAATTTTCTATAGAAAATTTTTACAAGAAAATAAACTTTTTCTATAGAAACATTTTTTTTGTAAAAAATTTCTCTGGTTTGGAAGTTGTAAAACGACAATTCGAATTCGTTATAAAAAAACTTAACAAATAATTTTATTTTTGAATATTAGTAAAAGTTTAAGATATAAAAGTATGAATTTTTTTACTTAGTTCTAAAGTTTCTTTAAGAATCCGTTTCCTCAGAAAACATTCTATCGATTTGCAGTTGTTTACGAATTGCTCCAACCTGGGTAACAACTTTGGGAGATACTGAGGATACCGAGTATTTTTGCACGGCCGGAATCTGTGAATAAATCAATGCTTAAAATTAACCCAGTTTCAAAATTTGAATTCAAAATAATACTAACATCCCATCTCCTTTGCAAGTCTTCCAATTCTCTAGAGTTCTCTTTGAACTTCACAGCTTCCATGCGGGTCATTTTGGGCATTTCACGCATCAGAGGTATAGACAAACTATGTTCACCTTGCAGAACTACATCACGTCGCCCTGTTGAAGTGGGCGTGGTTTGAGTACCTCTTGTCTGATAGGCCAAATCGCCGTAATTCTTAAGGTAACGCAAAAGTCTCTTATCAGTATCACGTCTTAGTCTTTCGATATTCTTGTCGTCAACAATATTGGAGGAAGTATTTAGGAAGTGATCGTGGTCATAAAAACTTAAATTATTTTCACCACTAGGGGGAGATTTTGGTAGGGTGTCTTCTTGTTTCGAAAACATAGAAAACCGATTATTATCCGGATGGAAGAGTGAGTTTTGTTCGATATTCATGGAATAGGGAGGATGATTGACTTCATCCAAATTATTTAGGGAAGTGTATTCAGGGGATAACGAGGAAATATTGGAGCTTTTATTATCATTCCGTACAGAATCTCTGATATCATTGCGCACTTGAAAAGAGAATTCCTTTGAAGGTTCAGAATTTTGTTTAAGAGCCTAGAAATTTATAAAAGTTTATAATTAACATAAAGTAAGAAAGTAATTTCTTTGAAAATACCCACATTTTCACTGTCATTGATGTGCAAACTTTCCGCATCCTTGCCGCAGGCCACCTCCTCCAAACAAAAGGAACATAATGTCTTGCGACAGCTCATGCAAAGATTTCTTTTATTTTGACAGGCCTTACAGACATCGGTTTTGGTGGTGCAGCTCTTACACCAAGAATACAAACGTTCACATCTTGTGCATATAAGAAAGAAACTACGTTCCTGTTCTTGTTCCATATGCTCCGAATTTCTATCACTTTCGCTAGCTTCCTTAGTCTCTGACTTTTTGTTTGTATAAGATATCCCATTGCTATCCTGTCCCTTTGAGGGTGAACGTATACGAAATGATATTTTATTTTGGCAACGCAAACAAAAGTTATCCAATTCCTTAAGGGGTTCATCGCACATGGGACAGATTTTCTCACTTAAATGAAAACATTCTCGTTCGATTTTCGCCATTTCCGTAGGTTCCAATTCGAAATCTATTTCTGTGGCCAGTGAGGAGGATTTGTTGCGATAGTTGTATTCATGTTTCTCGGAGTTACTGAAATATTTGTAGACCTTATTATCCTGTCGATTGGCTATGTTTTCCTTATTGGTTTCATTGTTTAGTGGGGGTTTTTGGTTGGAGGTGATTGTGTTAAGTTCGGTGTTTAGGAGTAGCTGGGAATCGTTTTCTAGTTTAGCTAGAAGATGCTCGCGATTAAGGCGATTTTGTTCGGCATCGAAGCGGACCTAGAATACGGATGAAATTTGTGTTCTATAAGAAATGGGCTATATGTGAAATATGATTAAAAACAAAGTCTAAATAAGATCCTGTTATAGATAATTGGATTGTACAAATCCTCCTTTTGAAAGCAAAGACTTTTAAATTTAAAGATATTAGACTCCATATATTTTTTTCTGCCAAAAGTAAAATTAAAGTGGTTAAAGAACAATGAAAGACACATAAACGCACAAACATACATTTCATGAGCACGTGTGTGTGCCTTAACTTTCTCTCATTGGATAATCGCCTCCATGAGTTGTTTCCGAATTAGAGTTAGAAAGCGGTCTTTTTATGAGACTTTTCAAATGGACCGTACGACAAATCAATATATGAAAGTGCAACATCTTAATATTATAGTCTTTGGTTATAGGAAGACCCATGATAGAAAGTTGTATTTTATAATGAACCGATTCATCTCAATTGTGGACACTGACCTCCTCGTGGTATCGCCCGGGAAAGTACGTTAACACTAGTTAATCTAGTGATCTTACATGTGTCGCGAGTTTTCCCATAAGAACGACAAAAATATGGATTAGGACGTCGGAATAGTAACGCACTCCTGGAAAAATCAATTACTATTACGGCCCCCCCTAATGTTAGAAGAGGACGTCTGAAACTTTCACGGAATGGCCATGTAGAGGAAAATTTTTTAAAGCTTGGCCTACGAAATTGGGGAATATGCGCACAAGATCGAAGCGCATGTAATTCTAAAATATACTCGTCCTTTGATCTTAACAGGTTGTAAATATAGGCCTTTTAAGTAAGTAAGATTACGGTTTGAAACAACTTGGCAAACTCTTCTTCGCTCTGCAACTCGCTTATTTTCGAACTTCTGATTACATTAGAAACCTTTTTACTCATGACACTGATATAATTGCCGAGGAGACATAGGCCCCTATTGCCGTTCTCAACTCAACTCAGTTTGGTTGTCTGTCAATTGACGATAACATGATTAAGCAAGCCGTCCCATTCCAGCTCCTGCTGGAATATGTCCTTGTTAGTTTTTGGTTTTTCATTTAATTTATTCATACAGTTAGTCCCACGAGGTAGCTTTCAGTGACGTGGAATAATAGTATACTGCCGGAGGTCTCAAGATACCCAACCAGTGCACCGTTAAGAAAAGTCTAACGTTTACGCCCGACTGCAGACCTAAGGCCCAATACTACCTGTTTAATCAGAGGAGATATTAGATTTTTCTTTTACCAGCCCTGCATGGGAGAAGTACGTTACCAGCTATTTATGTGGTTGTTTCCCATTAAGAAAAGTCTAACGTTTACACCCGACTGCAGATCGAAAGCCCACTACTACGTATTTGATCGGAGGAAAATATTTGATTTTTTTTAACCACCAATACATAGGAGGAGTTCGTTGTCACCCATTTATGTGGCTGGTTCCCATTAAGAAAAGTCTTGCGCTTACGCACGACTGCAGACTAAAAGCCCACTACTACTACCTGTTTGATCCGAGGAAAATATTTGATTTTTCTTTTACCACCCCTGCATCTGAGGAGTTTGTTGCCAACTATTTATATGGCTGGTTCCCATTAAGAAAAGTCTTGCGTTTGCGCTTGACTGCAGACCGAAAGCCCACTACTACTACCTGTTTGATCCGAGAAAGATATTTGATTTTTCTTTTAAAACCCCTGCATGGGAATAGATCGTTGCCACCTATTTATGTGGCCCGACTGCAGACCAAAGTCCACTACTACCACCCCTGCATGGGAGGAGTTCGTGTCACCTATTTATGTGGTTGGTACCGCATACATTCATGGGAAACATTCCCCTATACGCCAGCCTAAGGATACTTTTTCCAGATAAATATTAGGTTCTTCTGAGAATTAACTATTATATGTATATACGGTTTGTGTAACCTTCTTTGAAAAGGGTATAATGTTGAGACTTAGCAGTCGAAGATTTCATTTTGCACTTTATAAAGACCCACATTTACCTTAACAGCTTTGAGACGTTCCTTTTCCAATTGTTCTTCCAGTTTCATGGTTTTAAGTTGTTCCTGTAAACGTCTTAAAAAAAAAAATACAAAAATTAGTCTAAAGAAAAACTTCAAAAGAAAACCATTACACACAAACCTAGTTAAAACCTCTTCCTGCTGATGTTCCTTATCCCTTAATAACTTAATGGTACGACGTTTTTCCTCAATCTGTTGCATAAGTTCACGTTGATATTCCTTTTTGCGGGCAGATTCAAGCTGCATAAAGGAAATTTTAGAATAAAATATGTTTTTATTAAATCAAATTCAAAAAGTTTTATATTTCCCACTACCTCAGCTTGTCTTTTATTCAATTCCATAGCATCATCTCCATTGCCATTGATCAAATTGGTTAAATTTGTATGACGTAGATCCTGTAAAAGTCTATAGCGTGCCGAATCGGGACGCACATTATGGGCGGAATGCTTTGAAGGCACATAGTTGGGATTATTAACATTGATAATTTCCAAATCAGTCTTAGGGTTAGCATGTTGAGGATGATTTAAAGAACTAACATTTGCATTTGATGTTAAGGAAGAAGTATTAGAACGAGCACTATTTAGCTGGGCTAAATCCATGTTAAGAGGTTTCTTTTTTCTGGAGCGATCCGAGTGGAGCATCTGAAAAAAAGGAAAAAGAAATGAAGATTAAATACTTTATACTTTAATTTGTAATAAATACCTGATGTTTTATTAAATTTTCTTGATTTTCTTTTTGCCGTTTTTGCAAATCATTTTGGCGTTTTTGATACTCATTGCTAAAGCCAGGAAAATATGAATAAAATGTATCCGAAACCCATTGCTCCATATCATCCTAATGGAAATATAGAAAAGAGAACAAAAAAAAAGAACGGAAGAAATTATGTTAAAATAATTACTGTTGGAGAATCTAAGAAAATTAACACAACAACTTAACAACAATCACAAAACTTTGATACATATTTTATTTTATGGGACAATTATTACAACATTCTTCCCCAGCCAGAAAAATACTAACATTCATAAATTATAATTTGCAAAATTTGTCTACATTTAGTCCCTTTAGCACAGCAGGTTTTTACCAAGAATTTTTCAGCATTGCAACAAATTTCATAATGTTTTACACAAAAAACAAGATACAAAACTAGGCCAAGGGGGACGTTATATGCAGACCTATTTCTTTTCATATTTGTTTTTAGGGTGGCTAGCAAGTGGTTAAGGTGTTGGAGGCTTTTTTATTGGTGGTTTGCCATACAAGAGCTCACAGCACGTGCATGATTTTTACTATTTCGTTACTATGTTTTAGGAAGTAAATTGAATGGAAGGAAAACAAATAAAGCATGAAAGTGTTTCGGCTTTTGGGTAAGGAGAATTAAATATACCCTTCGTCTCGTGGTATTACAGTTAAGGAACTTCATTGGCTTCTTATTTGATTTGACAGCAAGTTGAAAATGCACCCCCTTTGATTCTAATGTGCAAACATAATTTACGCCCTAGGTCTCCGGTTGGGACTCCAAAATCTTCCGGAATCCCATGAGCAAGATAAAAGCAAGGCTTAGGCCGGGTTGAGTAACATGCTACTGGGGCTCACGTTATTTTTATACCAGCACCTGGGCAAACTGCAGGCTGGCTACTGCTGCTCAGTTTCGATGGTGGAAGCTTTTGGCCAAACCAGCCAGGAAGATACTGATTCTCAAACTGCAGGTAGAAAGTCTGCTATGTACAGATCCGTCAAATAACTTAAGGAAGTGAATTTGAGCTTAGCTTTAAGCACTCCCAAAGGCCAAACAGCCTATTTCGTGTAAAACCCAATGTTTCCTGTGCAAAAAGAAATTCCGAACTCATGTTCGGGCTCGCTTCCTGAACCTTCCTCTAGAAATTCAAGAGGTGCGAATAATTCTTGCTTTCTGAAGACTCCTATACCAAGTAGTAAGCGAACTGCGAACTAGTTCTCGAGTTCTTTTTCTGCTTCTGAAAGCCTGTGTTTCCTGTGCAAAAGGGAATTGCTAACGCTTGTTTGGTTACGATTTCTGCATCTTCCTCTAGAAGTTCAAGAGCTGAAGACTCCTATACCGAGTAGTAAGCGGACTGCGTACTAGTTCTCGAGATCTTTTTCTGCTTCCGTTTCCTGTGCAAAAGGGAATTGCTAACGCTTGTTTGGCTACGCTTTCTGCATCCCACTCTAGAAGTTCAAGAGCTGAAGACCTCCTGTAACAAGTAGTAAGCGAACTGCGAACTAGTTCTCGAGTTCTTTTTCTGCTTCTGAAAGGCTGTGTTTCCTGTGCAAAGGGAATTGCTAACGCTTGTTTGGCTACGCTTTCTGCATCCCACTCTAGAAGTTCAAGAGCTGAAGACTCCTGTAACAAGTAGTAAGCGGACTGTGAACTAGTTCTCGAGTTCTTTTTCTGCTTCTGAAAGCCTGTGTTTCCTGTGCAAAAGGGAATTGCTAACGCTTGTTTGGTTACGCTTTCTGCATCTTCCTCTAGAAGTTCAAGAGCTGAAGACTCCTGTACCAAGTAGTAAGCGGACTGGGAACAAGTTCTCGAGTTCTTTTTCTGCTTCTGAAAGTCTGTATTTCGTGTGCAAAAGGGAATTGCTAACGCTTGTTGGGTGCGCCTTCTTCATCTTCCTCTAGAAGTTCAAGAGCTGCGTCTAATTTGTCCTTTCTAAAAACTACTTTAACAAGTAGTTAGCGGACTGCGAACCAGTCTTCTAGATCTCTTTTGCCTTTGAAAGTCCTATCAAGCACATCGCTCCGGCCAGAATGAAATTTCTAAAGTCAGTTTTCGTGACATCTTTCTGTTTCCGAATGTCCCAGCAGCACATAACTCCGACCAGAAGGAATTTGAATCTCTTGTGAAGATAATGCTAAATTTAGTCAGCGTCAAAAGGAGCGCATGACGGCAACGCATTGAGGAAGACCGCTCCTTAAGACAGCAAGCGAGGGCATAACGCCGGAAGCCGCCTTTCATACTGAATATATCCTTTAGTAAGATTGCAAAGTCATCATTGTGAAGGATGCCATTGACAGACATAGTCCCAAAGGTTATATTTCCACTGAAAGGTGAAATATTATTGGAAGATAGTGTAAGTTTGTAAGCCCAAGGATTATTTAAGAAGAAACTAGACGCGATTTGATTTCTATGGAAGAGATTCCACATAAGCCTAGATTCTCAACACTTGCGCCTAAAAGTATATTATCAAAGAAGGAGATTTTAGAGCTTTTTATTTCTACGGAAGAGATTCCGCATAGGCCTAGATTCTTTACACTTGCGCCTGATAGTATATCATCAAAGGAGGAGATTCCAGAGCTTAATAAGCTCTCTTGTTCGAGATTAGAAGGTAGTGAATGTCTCTAATCCTAACTTTTCTCTAAGAACGAGATTCCACAAAGGCCTAGATGCTCTTCCCTTGTGCCTGATGGTGTCTCATCAAAAAAGTAGATTCTAGAGCTCATTAAGCTTTCTTGTTCGAGATGTATTGAATATTTCTAAGTCTAAGAATTTTCTCAGAAGGGGTTTCACGTATGCCTAGATCCTCTTCCCTTGTGCCTGATGGTATGTCATAAAAAAAAAGTGATTCTAGAGCTTATTAAACTCTCTTTTTCGAGATTAGAAGGAAGTGAAGGTTTCTAATCCTAAGGATTCTCTAAGATTAAGATTCGACGTAGGCCTGAATTCTCTTCCCTTGTGTCCTATGTTGTCATCAAAAAAGTGATTCCAGAGCTCAAAAAGCTCTCTTGTTTGAGATTAAAAGGTAGTGAAAGTTTCTAAGCCCAAAAATTCTCTAAAAAGTAGGATAATTTTCGAGATATTCCAAAATAATAATTTTTTGCTTTTTTGAAAAGGAGATGATGTTACCTAAATGTAGATATCTTCCAAAATATTTTTCGGATTATATGTTAGTTTTTTCCTAGTGGTATATAATTATATTACTTAAACAACAATGGGCCATAAGTAAAGGTAAGTCAGAAAATACCAAAGTTGGAAGGGACAAAAGTTCAAATTTCATTAAAAAATTTGATGAATTTTTGAAATTTTACGAAAGAAAACTTGGGCTTTAGAACAACATTCGATAAAAATTCCAATTTTATTTAGATCTGCTTTTAAAATATGGATTAACGAATCTTGTACTCAAAAATTGGACTACTACGATTCAAAATTTGTTCAAAATGAAGAGTTGCAATGGAAAATTTTGAATATATTAAGACATACGTCTCCTAGCATGTGATTCTATAATGCGATATCCTGTGAGGATTGATTTTAGAATGCGTAGTCTGTAGCGAGGTAGAGTTACCAAGACTGTAGAACGCTTACTGTTGTAAGTTGGCAAGGTTAGACTTGAGTTCTTTGGTACAGTTGGCCTGCGTGGATCTATATAGAAAGCGGTTTACAGACTGGTATATTCCTGTGATTTCCTACCCAAAAGAGTTTTATATTCATAAAAAATTTGATGAATTTTTAAAATTTCACAAAAGAAAACTTGGGCTTTATGACACCATTCGACAAAAGACTCCAATTTTATTTAGATCTGCGTTTTAAATATGGATTAACGAATCTTGTACTCAAAAAATTGGACTACTACGTTTCAAAATTTGTTCCAAATGAACAGTTGCTTTGGAAAAGAATGACTATATCAAGACATGTGATTAAAATTTTCTATTAATTGAGGATTTGAGGTTGAAACAATAGAAAATTGGCTCTATTATGGAAATTACGTCTATACAAACCCCTACTCTGGTATAACATTTACTAGTTCAATGACGAACTAATCACTCATAGAGAAGGGTACGAGTATTATAAACCAAAAAAGCCTTTAAAACTTTATTTTCCGTGGATTGTAAATAACGGCTATATCAAGAAAATTTTGTAAATAAAACAGAATAAAAAATTTATTTTAAATAAATATTCGTGCAAGTAAAACAACACATACCTTTTAAACACCCGAATTAAAAGTGTTGATTTAGGGAAAATATTTAAAAACAGTACAAGAAAATTGTATGGTATTGTACTTAAAAAAAATGCACACAAATTATTAAAAATTTAAATTTTCAAGACTTAATGTTAAAATTTAAAATTTTTTTTTAGTTATTTTAGGCACAAGTTCATTAATTATTAAACTGTAGTTTTGACGCCTATTAAAATTTAACAAAATAACAATTAGAATACAAATTATTAAAATTTTAATTATCACTAATTTTCGTTTTAATTTTCATTTCTTAAACCATTAAAAATTTATCTAAAAATGTTAACAATTGCTAAACATTACAAGTATTTTTCTTTAAAACAAAAAAATACCCAACAAATCTAATTATTTTCCAAAACGACATCCAATTACCACTTGAGCTAAAACAATACTGTTTCTAGCAAAAAAAATTCTACTCCATTTACGACAATCATCCAATTATTAAATTATTGAATTGAATTGTGAACTGAATGACTAAAAACCAAAATAACTAAAAACCGAACATCACGAAGAAAAAAAAAACACTAAAAGTTCAAAAAGGAAAAAGAGGTGTTACAGCCTATAAATTCGAGTATATTAAGGAAATCTAATTCATTTCCAAAGCTTTTTTTGGGGTTAATATTTTTAAATGTGGGCGCAGTTGAGGTTCATTAAGTAACGACAAAATAATTTTGCACATAACATGCATATTTTTCAAAATATAAAAAAAACAAGTAAGAAAGTGCTATAGTCGGTTAAGCCCGACCATACGATACCCTTCACCACTAAGGTCAAAGGTGTTATTTTTCCTGTATAAAGACAAATACTTGCTAAATTTTGTCATCATACAACCATTTTCTCAAAACTTATATATTTAAGCTGTTTCCATCATTTGGACTTATATGAGAGCTGGGGTCAACTGTGGACCGATTATCTCGAAATATGGCTAATTGATTAGAGTTTAAAAAAAATATGTATGCAAAAAATAAACTCAAAATTCTCATTATCTTCGGATTTATGAGCGTTTTAGAGATTCTTTGTCATATTTAGTGCGTTTTTATTATGGGAGCTATAGTCAAATGTGAACCGATTTCAACGAAATTTGGTACAGTAATTTTGGTTTAAATAAGCAGTATATGTTTTAAATTTCATGAAAATATTGATATTTGTGGCCAAAATATCAATTCCGGGAAGTGGGACCTATGGGAGGTACCATAAATAATGGGCCGAATTGCGACCTGTACTTTGATTACATGGTTTACATGGGGGTCCAGCCATCCGTCCAGCCAGACGGACGGACTGACATCGTTAAAACGACTCAGAAAGTGATTCCAAACCTATTGGTATACTAAAAGCTGGGTCTAAGACAAATATTTCTATGCGTTACATACATCATCACAAACTTTTAATACCCTTTCCACCTATGGTGGTGAAGGGTATAACAATAGAAATTATCATATATTGTATTTGATGCAAGCCTCCCCCTCCTATTGAAAAAAAATAATGTTTTAATAACTGGGTACAACATTACTTAAGTTAGTAGCACGCAGAAAGTTTCTGGCTTAGGGGCTTTGAGGCACATTATACTTTATTCTAATACAATTTAAATAAACAAAATTTAAAAGAATTAATTCCTTAACTTGAATAAAATAAACAAGTAACAGTGTTATATTCGTCTGTGCCGAATCTTATATACCCAAAATCAAATTTTGTTAAATATAGAAACATATCTCACATATCTACGAGGGTAGAGCTAATTTAAATGTGGCCTAAAATGTTGGCAGTTGTAGTTAGGCCAAACACGTTGATAGCAATACAGCAGGTCCATATATTTTGCTAAGAGTTCCTAATGCATCCACCGTATATAAAGTGTGGACTTAGCATCGATTGATAGCCATCTAATTTGTTTAAGTCAAATCTGTTTTTAATTATTTTGTGACACTCAGTTTTTTGTCTGAGTGTAAATACTTGTTAGGATCTAGGCCTAATTCCCATTTGTTGCACCTTTGGGTGTTTATGCAAAGATTCTAACGAGTAACGGTATCCTTGGGCTAATATTGTTATTAGCCTTTGTAGCGAATTTCTTCTTTCTATTCGATTTGAAGACAGTCATCGTTGACGTCCTGCCAAACCTTTCTTATATAGCACCTATATTTTATATTAACATTTTTAAAGGTTAATAAAACTTGGAGATTTTGATATCTTTTTCTATTAAAACTAAATTTCTGTCTTTTTGTTCAATTCACGAACCGGATAATTGGAATTTTTTATTGAAGTTTATTCTTCTTTATTTTTTCTTCAATTTTAAAGATCATCTTCATCAGCTCCTTTTCTAGAAACCAATCATTATTATAGTCCAGAATGTTTCTTTGGATAACAGGTTGGTCAAATAATTTCCCTCGAACGTGTCGACGTCACAAGGAGGCAACGTTAAATTGTGACCTGGATTCTCAACCAGTGAATCGATGATTTTGCTTTTGACCCGTAAGGTAGGCGAGAATGCTATTGACGGGCGTACGGGGACTTGAACCACGGCCGGCTGTGGACGCGATAGCAGAGGGCTAGTTTTCTTCCTCTGGTTTGATTGTCGCTTTGGGTTTTTAGTGGCGTTATCATGCAGCGTCGTATGATGCACATCTTGACAAATCCTGCATTTTGCTTGACCCGTAAAGTCTTTGGTCATATGACAGCTATGAATGTATCTTCAAATCTTTTTGATTGTAGATATAAAAAATTGGATGTTTTATATATAACAACTATAGTTAAATAATGACCGATTGACACAAAATTTTATACATTGGCTGGTATTTACATAAAGCTTATTAATGCAAAATTTAGTAGCAGTAGCTGTCATAGTTTTTAATTTAATAGCTTTTAATTGACGTTTGTGGTATTTTAGTGGTTTCCGGTAGTGGTTTTTATATGAAAGCAATAGTCAAGTATGGATCGATTCCTACAAAGTTTGATATACTGACCAATAATTGCATAAAACTTCTCCGTACTAAATTAAGTCGTCATAGCTATTACAATTGTAGTCAATTTATTAGCATTCATCTGATTCCCGGAGCGAGGTTATATGGGAGCTCTAACTAAATGTGAACCGTTTTCGGCCATTTTTAGTACACAACTTTTTCAAGAAATCGAAAATACTTTTGTAAAATTTTGTTCCTCTAGCTCTTTTCGTAAGGGCGCTATCGCGCTTTTCTCTGACGGACAGACGCACAAAAACCTCTTTCTTTTTGGTATTTTTAAGTTTCCGTAAGTTTTTTATATGGGAGCTATGGTTAAATGGTGACCGATTCTGACAAAATTTTGCACACTGCCTGGCATACACATAAGACTTTAAATTTGGTAGCTATAACTATTATAGTTTTAGATTAATTGGCATTTAAGAGTATTTTAGGTTGAATTTAGGCTGTTTCCATAAGTGTTTTGTATGGGAGCTATGGCTAAATGTGAACCGATTTCGATGAAAATTTATATGCTGCCTAGTGCTTGTGTAAAACTTCAATGTACCAAATTTTATTATCATAGCTGTTAAAGTTTGTCATTTATAAGCTAATAAACGATTAGCCTTGACGAAGTTATACGGGTCATATGTGAACCGATTTTGCTCAATTGCAATACCATAAATGAAGAATATCTTTGACAAGTTTTAATGACGTAGCTTCTTTCGTTTAGGCGTTATTGTGCTTTTAACAGACAGACAGACGGACATCGCTGAATCGTCTTAGAATTTCAAAAGGATTTGGAATATATATTCCTTTTCTTTTTTTTAAAGCAAATATTAAGGAAATTACAAAAGGAATGACAATCTCCATATACCCCCATTTTTTATGGTGGGTACAAAGACTGGACTGAAACATAGGATTCCGAAATGCTTACTCATTTAGGTCTATTAGTAAACATTTGAGTTTAATGAAGGTGTACGATACCATGAAGAACTATGAATAACAAATTTTATAATCAAAATGAAGATTAGGTCCGCGTCACTTGGGTCCTAGAAAGTGGCCCTTTTAAACTGAGTCCAGTAATAAACAAAAAATTTTATGAAATCATTCTTTCTAAACTCTGCAATAATAAATCTTGTTTTTTATCGTTGCTTTGAATATATGACAAATTGCATTACCTTTTAAATAAAATGAAAACACTTTTAAATTGTTTAAATAATTTATTGACTGAACAACCTATAATATGCACTAGATACTTGTGCAAAAAAATATGGAGCAGAACTATTAATATTAAAGAAGCCTATCACTAGCCTATTAATTGTAATATTGAAATATGAGCTAGACTAAGAACAGAGATAAAAACGAAGAAAAAAACACATAGACTTAATCATTCAATCGTTAAGACATATACATACTAGGATAATAAGCATATAAGGTATAGCAAAGATAATATTGACTATAAAATAGATAAAGCTATAGCCTAAAAGAAAAGCCTAGTGTTTAAAAAGAATTCCAATGAAGTACTTATCTGGCATTTCTATATTTCTCAATGACCCACTTAACCTGTAGTGTTTTCATCTAAAACTTATGATGCAGTTGTTATTTTTCTTAAAGCATCTTATATGATTGTCTAAAAGTCTGCGAAATTGAATGTACATTTTACTTGGCAGATTTTCACATAATTAAGGGCTATGTGCAATTTACCCCAAGATCTTTCAGTAAAGGAACACTTTATCATGTTAACTCAGTAGTTTCTTTTTGTTGAGATCATCCAATCCTTAACATCACACAGACGTGAAGTAAAAGTTTGCCAGAAAAGATCTTCGCATCTTAGAGGATAGAATATAGTGATGAGATTCTTTAGATTGAGAAACGTACTTGGCTGCATTGAGCAACACTCATAGGAACGCTATCGACTCCCCGATTTGAGCTCTTTGCATGAATGTTTTATAAGGAAGTCTATAGCAGAAGAAGAATTTGCGCCGGAAACAGTTCTGGCATAATATTGACCATGAAAAAGCATCATTCTACAGATTTTGTGACACATAGACCGTGTCGTCCCCAACTTATGCTGAGCATGTGGTCAGGTTCATCAAATACCTTCGATATTTATAATTTTACCGCAAAAGCCGACTTCACTAAGTCCTAAGGACTTGTAGACTGGTTCAAGTCGGTTAAGTGCTTCACAAGAAGACAACAGATATGACCACTTACCTCTAATTCAATCTAAGGAAACTTACTTGATTTTTCTTCTTCCGCTCCTTAACAGCCGTAGTTTCGTTAGTCAGCGGTTTTTTATTATTATATTGTTGATTAATCCAGTCTTTTGTTTGCTTACTCATCGTGTCGTCGTCTTCACCATTTGGCTGAGGCTCAATAACTGCTTCTTGTGGTTGTTGTCTCATGGAAGCCACTGAGTTGTTGGTTTCAGCACTTAGGGAATTTAATATGTGAGTCTGTTCATATAAATCTTGACGTTCTTCGGCTAGACGCCGTTTTTCCAAAGCCAAAAATGCTTCCAAATCCATGATATTCACATATTTTTCAATTTTTTAATGTAAAATTAAGAAAACAAACATTTTACAAAAAAGTAAACAAAAAAATAACTGCAGTTATAAGAGAGAGAGTAGTAGGGAAATAAAAGCAGAGTTAGAAAATTTGTTATTAAAATGAATTAGTTTTACTACTAAAAATTACAACTCTGTATGTGCATAATAATTTCTTGTGAAGGCGACATCTGCTTGTCATATATATTTAAAAAATTTATTAGAATTCAAGGAAAATAGACTTTCAACAAGAATCACAGACAAAAACCTTGTTATTCGGTGTGTAAGTTATTTAGTGGCCAATAAAATTAAAATTTAACCTGTTTTGGGATAATTTTCTACACAGGTTAAACAGTCAAAGGCTATCTAAACTAAGTAAGAATATAAAGTAATACAAAAAGTAAATACTGCACTAAAGCCAATACAGAAACCTTCGATGTGGTGAGCATACAACATTGGTGAATATATCAGTGGTAAGTACAAAATGATGGTTCATATATGAACTAACTAATCTTAAACACAAACCTTTAATGTGATAAATACGATGCGCTGAGTATACAACAGTGGTGAATAAATTAATACATCATGAAGTGAAACTTACTTTTTCTATAGAAAAACTTACTTTTTCTATAGAAAAACTTAATTTTTCTATAGAAAAACTTAATTTTTCTATAGAAAAACTTAATTTTTCTACAGAAAAACTTAATTCTTCTATAGAAAAACTTAATTTTTCTATAGAAAAACTTAATTTTTCTATAGAAAAACTTAATTTTTCTATAGAAAAACTTAATTTTTCTATAGAAAAACTTAATTTTTCTATAGAAAAACTTAATTTTTCTATAGAAAAACTTAATTTTTCTATAGAAAAACTTAATTTTTCTATAGAAAAACTTAATTTTTCTATAGAAAAACTTAATTTTTCTATAGAAAAACTTAATTTTTCTATAGAAAAACTTAATTTTTCTATAGAAAAACTTAATTTTTCTATAGAAAAACTTAATTTTTCTATAGAAAAACTTAATTTTTCTATAGAAAAACTTAATTTTTCTATAGAAAAACTTAATTTTTCTATAGAAAAACTTAATTTTTCTATAGAAAAACTTAATTTTTCTATAGAAAAACTTAATTTTTCTATAGAAAAACTTAATTTTTCTATAGAAAAACTTAATTTTTCTATAGAAAAACTTAATTTTTCTATAGAAAAACTTAATTTTTCTATAGAAAAACTTAATTTTTCTATAGAAAAACTTAATTTTTCTATAGAAAAACTTAATTTTTCTATAGAAAAACTTAATTTTTCTATAGAAAAACTTAATTTTTCTATAGAAAAACTTAATTTTTCTATAGAAAAACTTAATTTTTCTATAGAAAAACTTAATTTTTCTGTAGAAAAATTTAATTTTTCTGTAGAAAATTTTAATTTTTCTGTAGAAAATTTTAATTTTTCTAAGACATAGACTAAGACATAGACCAAGACATAGACTAAGACATAGACTAAGACATTGACTAATACATAGACTAGGACATAGACTAGGACATAGACTAAGACATAGACTAAGACATAGACTAAGACATAGACTAAGACATAGACTAAGACATAGACTAAGACATAGACTAAGACATAGACTAAGACATAGACTAAGACATAGACTAAGACATAGACTAAGACATAGACTAAGACATAGACTAAGACATAGACTAAGACATAGACTAAGACATAGACTAAGACATAGACTAAGACATAGACTAAGATATAGACTAAGACATAGACTAAGACATAGACTAAGACATAGACTAAGACATAGACTAAGACATAGACTAAGACATAGACTAAGACATAGACTAAGACATAGACTAAGACATAGACTAAGACATAGACTAAGACATAGACTAAGACATAGACTAAGACATAGACTAAGACATAGACTAAGACATAGACTAAGACATAGACTAAGTTATAGACTAAGATATTGACTAAGACATAGACTTAGACATAGACTAAGACATAGACTAAGACATAGACTAAGACATAGACTAAGACATAGACTAAGACATAGACTAAGACATAGACTAAGACATAGACTAAGACATAGACTAAGACATAGACTAAGACATAGACTAAGACCTAGACATAGACTAAAATATACATTATGACATCCGTAAGTATTGCTCCTCAATGGGTTAATCATCGATTTGTTAAATGCTAAAAAGACATGATTATAACTCTTTTTTTTTGCCAACATAAAACATAGATTTTCTGTTCTGCAACAACTCAAACAAATAGCAACAAATCAGACATGTCGTCGGTGGTCTTGTCATCTCTAGGAATGATACAAACAACAAAACATTCATTCCATTCATTCATACAAGCACTTGTAACAATTTATGTTCTAAATAAAATGAAACATGCATCAGAGATGGGAGATGAGTAATAATAATGTTCATTCATAATGTACCAATTTAATGGAATTTGAAAATATTTGAAAATTAATAAATGAAATTGTCGTATTAGTGATGAAATTTGAAAGCTCCTATTTTTTGTTGTTCCATCTAAGTACTTTCGCGTGCTTCAGTAGCAAAGAAAAGTATAAACATTTCCGGAATCTCTTCTTTCAAGCCAAAGACTTTATTGTCTTACCATCTTTTGAAGCGTTTGGCTGGTAAATTTGACAGTTGTACTTCGAAGGGATGAAATGAGATGCAGTTGATGCCTGGGGTCTCCATCTCCAATTGTCCTTCTCCAGATTTCACAACGGCCTCTGTTTTATAATTCGAAGTGCTTGGCTGGTAACTTGAATGGTTGTACTTCGAAGGGATGTAATGAGATGCAGTTGTTTTTAGCTTATCCAGCCCCAATTGTCCTTCTTCAATTTTCAGAACGGCCTCTGTTTCATAATTCGAAGTGCTTGGCTGGTAATTTTGACAGTTACACTTCAAAGGGATGTAATGAGATGTACTTCTTGTCTGGCGTCTCTAGCTACCAGATAAGAACTGTAACCAAATCCCTGTCCAACCTCCTCGTGGTATATTCTGGTAACCTGAGCAACTTAGTGAAAAATGCGTGTCGTATTCTAGGTCAGGGCTAATGTGAGACTGAGTTATCTTGGATCCATTCTATCCTATTTGGTCCAGGGGTATTTGATAAAGAACGAAACTGTAGAGTTTGTTCAACATACAATGGCAGCTGCTTAAGGATTTTGGAGAAAATTCTAATGAATGAAACCAATGGGACCCTATGATCCTTTGGGATTCAATGGTAACAGAATAGTAGTTCGAAGTGTGTGGCCTATACATAGCCATTTTCGCTGATATACCCCTACAGGAGCAGAGATTTCTAAGCGTTTGTTTGCAAAGCTTTTAGTCGCACATCGATGATATTTGTGAGTTTGCAAGTTTTGAAACCGTAAAACAAGATATGGTGGAGTTTGAGTCTTAAATTCCTAACTTAGTAGTTATTGATACTTGCAAAGATTTCCAAATAGATCGGAGAATGCCGAATATAGCTTTAGCTTTTCTGAATAGGATGATTGCAAACTATTTGAAATAGTACTCCGGTATCTGGACTACTTGAGCAGATACATTAAGTACTCTCCTCACTATTTTTGGAATGAACTACAATAACTAACTTCACAAGTTTGACTTTGGCTATCCGATTTTTAAAATCTAAGCCCTTTTTCGATGGTTGAGATATTATTTTATCCCAGACCCCATTTTTTCTCTTATTTTTTTTTCTCATAATATAAGTCACAATTTTCAACAGAATTTTATGAAATTCTCCAAACATCTATTATTTGATCCAAGAAAGAACTCTACTAATTTTAGTTGAAATCCGTCTACTCCTTGGGGTACATGCTTTGGACCCCAATTTTTTCACTTATTTTTCTTCTCAATATAAAACCCACAATTTTCAACAGAATTTGATGAAGTTAGGCATACATCTATTATTTGATCCAAGAAAGAACTCTCTAATTTTAGTCGAAATCCGTCGACTCCTTTGGGTACATCTCTCGGACCCCCATTTTTTTACTTTTTTTTCTTCTCAAAATATAACAGACAATTTTCAACAGAACTTGATGAAATTAGGCACACATCTATTATTTAATCTAAGAAAGAGCCCTAATGATTTTAGTCGAAATCCGTCGACTCTTTGGGTACATCTCTCGGACCCCCATTTTTTCACTTATTTTTCTTCGCAATATATAACCCGTAATTTTCGACAGACTTTGATGGAATTCGACACACTTCTATTATTTGATCCAAGAATATGCTTTACTAATTTTCGTCGAAATCTGTCGACTCCTTTGGGTACATCTCTTGGACCCCCATTTTTCATTAATTTTTCTTCTCAATATATAACCCGAAGTCTTCAACAGAATTTGATGAAATTCAACACACTTCTATTATTTGATCCAAGAATAAGCTCCACTAATTTTAGTTGAAATCCGTCGACTCCTTTGGGTACATCTCTTGGACCCCCATTTTTCACTTATTTTTCTTCTCAACATATAACCCGCAATTTTCAACAGAATTTGATGAAATTCTCCAAACATCTATTATTTGATCCAAAAAAGAACTCTACTAATTTAAGTCGAAGTCCGTCGATCCCTTGGGGTATATCCCTTGGACACCTATTTTTTCACTTATTTTTCTTCTCAGTATATAACCCGCAATTTTCGACAGAATTTGATGAAATTCGACACAATTCTATTATTTGATTCAAGAAAGAGCTCTACTTGCTTTTATTGAAATCCGTCGACTCCTTGGGGTACATCTCTTGGATCCCCATTATTTCCTGAATATTTATTTTCAATATATAACCCACAATTTTCCATAGAATTTGATGAAATTTAACACACTTATATTATGTAATCCAGGAAAAAGCTCTATTTTTTTTTAATGAAATTCATCGATTCCTTGGGTATCTGCCTTGGACCCCCATTTTTTCACTTATTTTTCTTGTCAATATATAACCCGCAATTTTCAACAGAATTTGATGAAATTATGCACACTTCTATTATTTGATCCAAGCAAGAACTCTACTAATTTTATTAGAAATCCGTCGACTCCTTTGGGTACATCTCTTGGACCCCCATTTTTCACTTATTTTTCTTCGCAATATATAACCCGTATTTTTCGACGGAATTTTATGGAATTCGACACACTTCAATTATTTTATCCAAGAATGAGCTCCACTAATTTTAGTTGAAATCCGTCGACTCCTTTGGGTACATCTTTTGGACCCCCATTTTTCACTTATTTTTCTTCTCAAAATATTACAGACAATTTTCAACAAAATTTGATGAAATTCTGCACACATCTATTATTTTATCCAGTAATGAGCTCTACTAATTTTAGTCAAAATCAGTCGACTCCTTTGGGTACATCTATTGGACCCCCATTTTTTCACTTTTTTTCTTCTCAAAATATAACAGACAATTTTCAGCAGAATTTGATGAGATTCGGCACACTTCTATTATTTGATCCAAAAAAGAGTTCTACTGATTTTAGTTGAAATCCGTCGACTCCTTGAGGTACCTGCCTTGGACCCCCATTTTTTCTCGTATATTTGTTCTCATATTATAAGTTGCAATTTTCAACAGAATTCGATGAAATTCGACACACTTCTATTATTTGGTCCAAGAATGAGCTCTACTAATTTTAGTCGAAATCCGTCGACTCCTTAGGGTACCTGCCTTGGACCCCCATTTTTTCACTTTATTTTCTTCTTAATATATAACCCGCAATTTTTAACAGAATTCGATGAAATTCGGCAAACTTCTATTATTTCATCCAAAAATGAGCTCTACTAATTTTAGTTGAAATCCGTCGACTTCTTGGGGTACCTGCCTTGGTCTCCCGTATATCAAAGAGTATGAAAATGTGTTTTCCTCGCCGAAGCGAAAACTAATGCATACTCGACTGATCAATGCTATTTAGTCGCATTTAAAGAGTTCCTGAGAAATCTAGTTTCTAGTAACAAGAAGCTTGAATTAAACATTACGAAGAATTACCACCACTTCTTCACCTTTAAATTGAATGATTAAATTTAAATCAATTCTATTCAAATCTTCCAACCATTACATTATCTACAGTATTCAAATGAAGACCTCGTTCGATCGCTATCGAATGTCACAATTTGCCTACAGACTAATTGAAATGTTGACTATTTTTACAGGACAATTTGTAATTTACACAAAAAAACCTAGCGCAAAATGGTACCAATTGTAGTCACATTTAAATCTCTGATAAGCATTAAACCCCTTATCCCACATCAGCTAAGTCGTACGTTCGCTAGTTTGCGTGAATATTGTACTATAAGTTCAACTGAAAAGGAGCTCTGACTGAGAATGACTAAGAAGAAGAAGAGGAATGAAGACAAGTTAGCGATGCTTGAGGCAAAGCAAAAGGTAGTAGTAAGTATTTGCTACCAAGTTGCCTCATATCTTACATCGTACTTTGGCTGGTTGACTGGATGGCTGCCTAAATTCCTCCTCGCTGTTTTCAGGTCTGTTTGTCTGTCTGTCTGTCTTTCTTTAAGGCAAGTGCAAGTAAGTAAATAAGTATTTAGGAAAGAAGGTGCACAATAACTAACTGCCACACATTGTGAACGTGTTGAACCCACCAACCAAACGACTGACTTTTTTTACCTGCATGACTAACTAACTTACAACCAAACTGACTAAGTAAAAAGGAATGACTTGCTCTAGCTCCTCGGCTACATACATAGCTCTATAAGTAAGTATGTAGCTTTCTTTGCCAAATTATGCTGCTGACATGTTTTGTGCGATTTATGACCGTTGTTGTTTTTGCTTAGCTAAGCACAACAACAACACAGCAGCAGCAGCAACAATAACACCAACTACAACAATCATAATCATAAAACAAAAATATTTACGAAAAATCCATAAAAAAAATCGGTGTGAATGCATTCTAGTCCACTGAGAATTTCCAAAGAATTCTATTCATTCTATAGCATTCAACAAAAACGTTTAACTTCTTCTAGGGCTCACTCACTCACTTAGTCAGTCAGTCAGTTATTATTGTCTAAGGATAGCGCATTTAAACGTTACGATAAAGCAACAAAATCATGTTCATATTATTATGACTGGGACCGAATGACTGAGACTTTAAGAGTCGAAGTGTATGTGTTTGTGATTTTCTTACAAAGATAGTTGCGGTTTATTGTTGTTGCTTTTTGTGAACCTCCACCCGCCCGTCCGTCCGTCTGGCCGCCTGCCTTCCTTCGGTCGTTACATGCTCGTACATTACGCGTGTGGGTGTTGACATATTTTTTGTTCGCTTCTTTCATTTGGTTGCGAAATTTTGTTGCGGTTGTTGTGTAGAATAATTTTTATTTGTGGTCGGTTTTCTTGCAAGTTTATTGGTGCAGGTTGTTAGAGGAATGATTTCTAACTGCAGATCTGATGATATGTTGGAATGGCTCCAAGATAACTTTCTCTCGCATTAGCCCTGTCCTAGAATCCCACAGGAAATTGAATCTATTTGTTTTATTCGAATGCATTATATCCAGGAGTAGACAGGACCCTATCACCAGTAGCCGATGAATTTTTTAAATTTTCGTAAATACCACGAAACTAAATAAAACTCGTGAAAATAAGTAAAAACTCGTGAAAATAAGTATTAAAATCATTCAGTTGGCATTTAAATATCAACAGAGTTAATTGGTTCCGCTTTGTTAAAGAAACAAATCAAAATCCAATTTATAGCAACAAAATACATGGATCGAGAGAACAAAGAAATATATTTTCGAACATTGATTGTTGCCACGACACTATTATTTTTGTAAACATTGGTAATATTTTTGTAAATATTGGGAATATTTTTCAAAACAGAAATAAATTCTAATATTAAATAGTTTAAGATTTTTATATTTTTTTAGATACTTTTTTGATCCAAAAATATTTTTTATAGAAAAATTTTTAATAGAATTATATTTCTTCTTTCTTTTATTTCTCTTCTTCTTTTATTTCTCTTCTTCTTTTATTTTTCTTCTTCTATTTTATAGAAAATTTTTCGATAAAAACATTTTTATGTCAAAAAATTTTCCCATCTTCTATAGAAAAATTTTTGATAAAAAAAATTTTCTATAGAATAATTTTTAATAGAAAAATTTTTGATAAAAAATTTACCATAGAAAAATTTTTGATAAAAAATTTTCCATAGAAAAATTTTTAATAAAAAAAATTTCTGATGAAAAAATTTTCTATAGAAAAATTTTTTATTTATCTTGATAAAAAAATTTTCTACAGAAAACTTCTTGATAAAAAAAAATTCTATAGAAAAAATTTTTGATGAAAACATTTCCTATAGAAAAATGTTTGACAAAAAAATTTTCTATACAAAAATTGTTGATAAAAAAAATTTCTATAGAAAAGTTTTTGTAAAAAATTTTCTATAGAAAAATTGTTGATAAAAAAATTTCTATAGAAAAATTTTTGTAAAAAATTTTGTATAGACAAATTTTTGATAAAAAAAATTCTATAGAAAAAATTTTTAATTAAAAAATTTTCTATAGAAAAATGTTTGACAAAAAAATTTTCTATAGAAAAATGTTTGACAAAAAAATTTTCTATAGAAAAATTTTGGATAAGAAAATGTTCTATAGAAAAATTTCTGATGAAAAAATTTTCTATAGAAAAATTTTTTAATTATCTTGATAAAAAAATTTTCTATAGACAAATTTTTGTTAAAAAATTTTTCATAGAAAATTTTTTGTTGAAATATTTTTCATCAAAAATTTTTTGATAAAAAAATTTTCTATAAAAAAATTTTTGATACAAAAATTTTCTATATAAAAATGTTTGTGGTAAAGTTTTCCATAGAAAAATTTTTGTTAAAAACTTTTCCATGGAAATATTTTTGATAAAAAATTTTTGATAAAAAATTATAGAAAATTGTTGATAAAAAAATTTTCTATAGAATAATTTTAATGAAAAAATTTTCTATAGAAAAATTTTTTTATCGGAAGTTTTTGATAAAAAAATTTTCTATTGGAAAATTTTTAATAAAAAAAAAAAACAATTTTCTATAGAAAAATGTTTGACAAGAAATTTTTCTATAGAAAAATTTTTGATAAGAAAATTTTCTATAAAAACTTTTCCATGGAAATATTTTTGATAAAAAATGTTTGATAAAAAATTATAGAAAATTGTTGATAAAAAAATTTTCTATAGAATAATTTTAATGAAAAAATTTTCTATAGAAAAATGTCTGATAAATTTTTTTATCGGAAGTTTTTGATAAAAATATTTTCTATTGGAAAATTTTTAATAAAAAAAAAACAATTTTCTATAGAAAAATGTTTGACAAGAAATTTTTCTATAGAAAAATTTTTGATAAGAAAATTTTCTATGGAAAAATTTTTGATAAAAAAAATTTCTGATGAAAAAATTTTCTATAGAAAAATTTTTTATTTATCTTGATAAAAAAAATTTCTATAGAAAAATTTTTGTTAAAAAATTTTGCATAAAAAATTTTTTGTATAAAATTTTCTATAGAAAAATGTTTGACAAACAAATTTTCTATAGAAAAATTTTGGATCAGAAAATGCTCTATAGAAAAATTTTTGATAAAAAAAATTTCTGATGAAAAAATTTTCTATAGAAAAATTTTTTAATTATCTTGATAAAAAAATTTTCTATAGACAAATTTTTGTTAAAAAATTTTTCATAGAAAATTTTTTGTTAAAAAATTTTTCATAGAAAATTTTTTGTTGAAAAATTTATCATAGATAATTTTTTGATAAAAAAATTTTCTATAAAAAAATTTTTGATAAAAAAATTTTCTATAGAAAAATTTTTGATAAGAAAATTTTCTATAGAAAAATTTTTGATAAAAAAAATTTCTGATGAAAAAATTTTCTATAGAAAAATTTTTTATTTATCTTGATAAAAAAATTTTCTATAGAAAAATTTTTGTTAAAAAATTTTGCATAGAAAATTTTTTGTTGAAAAATTTTTCATAGAAATTTTTTTGATAAAAAAATTTTCTATAGAAAAATTTTTGTGGGAAAATTTTCCATAGAAACATTTTTCTTAAAAACTTTTCCATGGAAATATTTTTGATAAAAAATTATAGAAAATTTTTGATAAAAAAATTTTCTATAGAATAATTTTAGTGAAAACATTTTCTATAGAAAAATTTATGATAAATTTTTTTATCAGAAGTTTTTGATAAAAAAATTTCTATAGAAAAATTTTTGATAAAAAAAATTTCTATAGAAAAACTATTTGATGAAACAATTTTCTATAGAAAAATGTTTGACAAAAAAATTTTCTATAGAAAAACTTTTGACAAAAAAATTTTCTATAGAAAAATTTTTGATAAGAAAATTTTTTATAGAAAAATTTTTGATAAAAAAAATTTCTGATGAAAAACTTTTCTATAGAAAAATTTTTTATTTATCTTGATAAAAAATTTTCTATCAGAAAATTTTTGTTAAAAAATTTTTAACAGAAAATTTTTTGATAAAAAAATTTTCTATAGAAAAATTGATAAAAAAAAATTCGATTGAAAAATTTTTATACAAAATTTTCTGTAGAAAAATTCTATATCAAAACTTTTAATAAAAAAATTTTATACAGAAAAATTTTTGATAAAATTTTTTTATAGAAAAAATTAATATAAAAATTTTCTATAGAAAAAATATCTAAAAAAGTTTCGATTGAAAAAAAAATTTTGTTAAAAAAAATTTTCTACAGAAAAATTTTTAAGAAAAAAATTTTCAATAGAAAAAATTTCGATTGAAAAATTTTTGATAAAAAAAATTTCTATTGTAAAATTTTTAATAAAAAATATTTCCATAGAAAAATTGTTGATAAAAAAATTTTCTGTAGAAAAATTTGTAATTAAAAAAATTTTCTAATAAAATAATTTTCTATAGAAAAATTTTTAATAAAAAAATTTTCTATAGAAAATTTTTAATAAAAAAATTTTCTATAGAAAATTTTTAATAAAAAAGTTTTCTATAGAAAATTTTTAATAAAAAAATTTTCTATAGAAAATTTTTAATAGAAAAATTTTCTATAGAAAATTTTTAATAATAAAATTTTCTATAGAGAAATTTTTAATAATAAAATTTTCTATAGAGAAATTTTTAATAATAAAATTTTCTATAGAGGAATTTTTATTAAAAACATTTTCTATAGAAAATTTTTTAATAAAAAAATTTTCTTTATAAAATTTTTAATAAGAAAATTTTCTATAGAAAAATTTTTAATAAAAACATTTTCTATAGAAAAAATTTATAAAAAAATTTTCGATTAAAAATTTTTGAAATAAAAATTTTCTACAGAAAAATTTTTGATAAAAAAGATTTTCTGTAGAAAAAATCTTTAGAAGTTTTGATTGAAAAATTTTTAATAAAGAAATTTTTTATAGAAAAATTGATAAAAAAAATTTTCGATTGAAAAATTTTTGATAAAAAAATTTTCTATAGTAAAATTTTTAATAAAAAAATTTTCTACAGAAATATTTTTGATAAAAAAAAAAAAAAAAAAATTTCTACAGAAAAATTTTTGATAAAAAAAAAAAATTTTCTACAGAAAAATTTTTGATAAAAAATTTTTTTTATAGAAAAAATTAATAAAAAAATTTTCTACAAAAGTTTCGACTGAAAAAAAATGTTTGGTAAAAAAATTTTCCACAGAAAAATTTTTAATAAAAAAATTTTCTATAGAAAAAAATTCTATTGAAAAATTGTTGATAAAAAAAATTTCTATTGTAGAATTTTTAATAAAAAATTTTTCAATAGAAAAATTTTTGATAAAAAAATTTTCTGTGGAAAAATTTTTAGTAAAAAAATTTTCTATAGAAAGTTTTTAATAAAAAATAAAAAAATTTCTATAGAAAATTTTTAATAATAACATTTTCTATAGAAAAAATTAAAAAAAAAAATTTTTCTATAGAAAAATTTTTGATAAAAAATTTTCTTTAGAAAATTTTTAATAAAAAAATTTTCTATGAAAGTTTTTAATAAAAAAACTTTCTATAGAAAAATTTTTAATAAAAACATTTTCTATAGAAAATTTTTTAATAAAAAAATTTTCTATAGAAAATTTTTAATAAAAAAATTTTCTGTAGAAAAATTTTTAATAAAAAAATTTTTAATAAAAAAATTTTCTATAGAAAATTTTCTATAGAAAATTTTTAATAAAAAAATTTTCTGTAGAAAAATTTTTAATAAAAAAATTTTCTATCGAAAATTTTTAATAAAAAAATTTTCTATAGAAAAATTTTTAATAAAAACATTTTCTTTAGAAAAAATTTTAATAAAAAAATTTTCTATAGAAAGTTTTTAATAAAAAAATTTTCTATAGAAAAAATTTTGATAAATTTTGATAAAAAAAAATCTATTGTAAAATTTTTAATAAAAAAATTTTCTATAGAAAATTTTTAATAAAAAAATTTTCTATAAAAAATTTTTAATAAAAAAAATTTCTATAGAAAAATTTTTAATAAAAAAATTTTTTTTAATAAAAAAATTTTCTATAGAAAGTTTTTAATAAAAAAGCTTTCTATAGAAAAATTTTTAATAAAAACATTTTCTATAGAAAATTTTTTAGAAAATTTTTTAATAAAAAAATTTTCTATAGAAAATTTTTAATAAAAAAATTTTCTGTAGAAAAATTTTTAATAAAAAAATTTTTAATAAAAAAATTTTCTATAGAAAATTTTTAATAAAAAAATTTTCTGTAGAAAAATTTTTAATAAAAAAATTTTCTATCGAAAATTTTTAATAAAAAAATTTTCTATAGAAAAATTTTTAATAAAAACATTTTCTTTAGAAAAAATTTTAATAAAAAAATTTTCTATAGAAAGTTTTTAATAAAAAAATTTTCTATAGAAAAAATTTTGATAAATTTTGATAAAAAAAAATCTATTGTAAAATTTTTAATAAAAAAATTTTCTATAGAAAATTTTTAATAAAAAAATTTTCTATAAAAAATTTTTAATAAAAAAAATTTCTATAGAAAAATTTTTAATAAAAAAATTTTTTTTAATAAAAAAATTTTCTATAGAAAGTTTTTAATAAAAAAGCTTTCTATAGAAAAATTTTTAATAAAAACATTTTCTATAGAAAATTTTTTAGAAAATTTTTTAATAAAAAAATTTTCTATAGAAAATTTTTAATAAAAAAATTTTCTGTAGAAAAATTTTTAATAAAAAAATTTTTAATAAAAAAATTTTCTATAGAAAATTTTTAATAAAAAAATTTTCTGTAGAAAAATTTTTAATAAAAAAATTTTCTATCGAAAATTTTTAATAAAAAAATTTTCTATAGAAAAATTTTTAATAAAAAAATTTTCTTTAGAAAAAATTTTTAAAAAAAGTTTCGATAAAAATTTGTAATAAAAAAATTTTCTATAGAAAACTTTCTAATAAAAAAATTTTCTATAAAAAATTTTTAATAAAAAAATTTTCGATAGAAAAAACTGAATTGATAAAGAAAACAAATTTTGATAAAAAAATTTTCTATAGAAAAATTTTGGACAAAAAAATATCACAAAGAGAGCAACAAGGAGAGAATGGTACGAAGAGAAGGCAAGGTAGTAGCACTAAAAGAATAGTAGTCTTAAAGAAAGTTTTAATTCCTTTAGGGCTCTGCTAGACTAATACAGTTATAGCCAAAAAAAAATGTATAAGCTATAACTTATATTTACAACATTTCTTTGGAGATGTTATTATTTAGTATAATATTCATGCTATTTCGGAATCCAACCAATCAACATTTTCCATAAAAGTATAACCCATTTTCCTACGAGTAGTTATATTTAATGTATGTCTTAAAACTTATTTTAAACGATTTCTTCTTTAAGTTTTGTCGGTTTAGAAATAACGTTTATAAAGAAATAAAAAAGATTTTAAGGCAGAAAAAAAAGAAAATAAGTTTTAAATTAAACGAAGCTGTTATAGAGAGAGATATAGTGAATTACACACAAAGTATTTGAAGACCGAACAATGTCATTGAGTAGAGGATGGCAAGGAATTTTTAAGATTCTTATCTGCCAAAAGAGCCTGGTGGCATGGTGGTGCAGCAGCCACAGCCACAGCCGTAGCAGCATCAGCATCAACATCAGCATTTTTAGGTATTTCGTTTTCATTTTTAATAACTAACAAAAGAAATAATTTTGTGTTGTTCTTCTTGTCACAGAATTTGCTGTAATTGTTGGCAATTTGTCGTTGTCGCCCGCCTGGCATTGTTTACAAGGTGATATGGGACACTAAAGTAATATAACAGCAACCAACATTATCCTCTGCTGCCACAAGCAAATTTCTGCTGCGCCCCGAACGCCTATGCTACATTGTTGGCCAAGATGATAAAAATGCTGAAATTAAACAGGGTCCATGAGATCGACAGACGTTGGGACGTTCGGACAGACTTTTACTTTAACAGAATTCCTGATTTCCCATTAAAAGTGCAAGGGGACCAAACGAAAAACATGCTAATTTTAATATTTGACCACCACGACGAATGTTAAGAACAATAAAACTGCAGTCCAGTATCGCAAACAAAAAAAAGTCTTCCCCAATAATGTCGTCTCCACTGTTACAATAGTTTGACAGATGAGTAGTCAGCGTCGTTGTTGTCTTGTCGTTCGTCTTGACATGTGCCGCTTTTCCAAGAACTCCATTTTTATGTTTCTATACCTTACAGTCTCTGTCACAAAAATAAAGACAAATGGCCCTAAGAAGTGGAAGTACGAAAGCCTAAGACCAAATGATCGTGATCGTGAGAAGACCGAAAGAAAATGATAAAATAACAAGTAAGAGTGTTATATTCGGCTGTGCCGAATCTTATATACCCACCATCAAGTTGTGTTAAATTTAGAAACATATCTCATATATATACGAGGGTGCAGCAAATTCAAAACGTGGACCAAATTGGAAAAAAGTTGTTACGCTAGTTGTCATTGTTGGTAAAATATTTGGAATAACTTCGGTTGCAGTAGCTTTATAGTTCAACATTCAAAAGTATGTAAGTGGTTTCCCTAGTATTTATTTACTTTGAACAAAATTCGTTATCACAACCGGGTATGGTTTTACATTAATAAGTTGTTAAATACTTTTCCTTTAGCTTAACATTTAGTTAGGATAAAGAAGTTGATAGTAATACGACTGGTCCATATATTTTGTAAGGAGGTCCTAATGCATCTACCATATACAAATCTTAATATGCTGCTTGTACCTCCGAATCTTTTTAATTGTAGATATAAAAAGGGGATGTAATATATATATATGAATTATAGCCAAATGTTGACCGATTGTAACAAAATTTTACACACTGGTTGGTATTTATGTAAAGCTTATTTTTGCAAAATTTAGTGGCAATAGCTATCACAGTTTCTAATTTAAAAGCTTTTAACTGGTCCTTGCTAAATATTTTTTGGTTTCCGGGAGTGTATTTTATATGAGAGTTATAGTCAAATATGGACCGATTCCTATAAAATTTGATATACTGACCAATAGTTGTATAAAACTTCTCTATACTAAATTTAGTCGTCATAGCTATTACAATTGTATTCAATTTATCAGCATTCATGTGTTTCCCGGGGCGGGGTTATATGGGAGCTCTAACTAAATGTGAACCGATTTTACCCATTTTCAGTATACAACTTTTGTTACATATCAGAAATACTTTTGTAAAATTTTGTCTCTCTAGCTTTTATAGTTAAGGAGCTGTCGCGCTTTTATCTGACGGACAGACGGACATAAATCTCCTTTTCTTTTTGTATTTTTGTGTTTCTGTAAGTTTTTTATATGGGAGCTATGGTCAAATGGTGACCGATTGTAACAAAATTTGCACACTGGCTGGCATTCACATAAGACTTGCTTTTGTAAAATTTTGTTGCTGTAGCCCTTTCAGTTAAGGCGCTATCGCGCTTTTATCTAACGGACAGACGGACATAAGCCCCCTTTTCTTTTTGTATTTTTGTGTTTCCGTAAGTTTTTTATACGGGAGCTAGGTCAAATGGTGACCGATTATGACAAAATTTTGCACACTGGCTGGTATTCACATAAGACTTATTTGTGCTAAATTTGGTGGTCAAAGCTACTACAGTTTATCATTTATTGGCATTTAAGTGAATTTCAGGTGGAATTTAGGCTGTTTCCGTATGTTTTTTATATGGGAGCTATGGTTAAATGTGAACCGATTTCGATGAAATTTTACATGCTGCCTAGTGCTTATGGAAAACTTCTAGATACCAAATTTTGTCATCATAGCTATTATAATTTGTCAGTTATTAGCAAATAAGCGACTAGCCAAGACGAGGTTATACGGGAGCTTTGGTCAAATGTTAACCGATTTTGCCCAATTTCAATACCAAAATTTTCTCATAAATGAGGAATGTTTTTGCTAAGTTTCAGTGAGCTAGCTCCTTTCGTTTAGGCGTTATCGTGATTTCAACAGACAGACAGACAGACGGACGGACATCGCTCAATCGTCTTAGAATTTTATAAGGATTCAGAATATATATCGTTTTTGATTTTTGAGCCAATATTAAGGAAATTACAAACGGAATGACAATCTCAATATACCCCCCATTCTTTTTGATGGTGGGTATAAAAAGTGTATTAATATATTGTGTTAGTAAATCAAAAAATACTTGTAAATTGTCCAATTAAGTGGTTTTATTTATAATTTTATAACCTTGGGTGAGATAAACAATGTCCGTTTTTTTGTGTAAGTAATATGTCACATGGAGTTTGGTATAAGCTGACAGCCATGACTTTCCGGCTGATGTTGCTTAAAATTATATACATAAGTCGTATTGGATAGAAGGAGACGAAATTTTAAAAGTTTGAGATTTGCTATAAACGATCGCTAATCAGTTGTCAGGTTTCACTTTTAAGAGGTCAGTAAGTGAAGAGAACTAGAACACAAATTCGAATAGAACTAGATAGAACCTAAACTGAAACTAAGTTTTGTTTTAGCTTAAGTCTTGTTCGAGTTCGGTCAGGTCGAAACTACTTCTTCAATTACAACATAAAACATAACCCGGTGGCAAATCGCCGCATTAGATATCGATCGAAAACTCAGACTTTTAGCAAATATTCTGTAGCATAACTTAAGGGTTTTCAAATTAATTTATTTTGCAAAAAGTTAAATAAAATTTGATATCTAAACATATCCGTTTTTTTTTTTTTGTCAAAACATTAGCTTTGAATGAAATTCTAATACATTTTTTTAACAAACAATTTTCTTTAGAAAAAAATTTTTTTATCAAAAATTTTTCTATAGAAAATTTTTTTTCAAAAATTTTTTTATAAAAATTTTATATCAAACATTTTTCTACTGAAAATTTTTTATCAAGAACTTCTCTTTATCAACATTTTTTTTTATCAAAAATTTTTCAAAAATTTTTTATAAAAAATTTTTTTTCAAATTTTTTTTTCAAAATTTTTTTTATCAAAAATTTTTTATAGAAATTTTTTTTTTCAAATTTTTTTTTCAAAAATTTTTTTATCAAAAACTATTTTATAAAAATTTTTGATCAAAAATTTTTCTATAGAAAATTGTTTATCAAAAATTTTTATACAAAAATTTTTCTATAGAAAATTTTTATCAAAAATTTTTATACAAATATTTTTATACAAAAAATTTTCTATAGAAAATTTTTATCAAAAATTTTTCAATAGAAAATTTTTCATCAAAAATTTTTCTATAGAAAATTTTTCAATAGAAAATTTTTATACAAAAATTTTTCTATAGAAAATTTTTCAATAGAAAATTTTTATACAAAAATTTTTCTATAGAAAATTTTTGATCAAAAATTTTTTATCAAAAATTTTTCTATAGAAAATTTTTTAGCAAAAATTTTTCAATAGAAAATTTTTTAGCAAAAATTTTTCAATAGAAAATTTTTCATCAAAAATTTTTCTATAGAAAAATTTTTATCAAAAATTTTTATATAAAAATTTTTATCAAAAATTTTTCTATAGAAAAATTTTTATCAAAAATTTTTATCAAAACTTTTTATACAAAAATTTTTTTATAGAAAATTTTTTATCAAAAATTTTTCTATAGAAAATTTTTTTATGAAAAACTTTTCTATAGAAAATTTTTTATCAAAAATTTTTATATAGAAAATTTTTTATCAAAAATTTTTATATAGAACATTTTTTATCAAAAATTTTTCTATAGAAAATTTTTTATCAAAAATTTTTCTATAGAAAATTTTTTATCAAAAATTTTTCTATAGAAAATTTTTTATCAAAAATATTTTTATAGAAAAATTTTTATCAAAAATTTTTATACAAAAATTTTTCTATAGTAAAATTTTATCAAAAATTTTTCTATAGAAAATTTTCTTATCAAAAATTTTTCTATAGAAAATTTTTTATCAACAGTTATTCTATGGAAAATTTTCTTATCAAAATTTTTTCAATAGAAAATTTTTTATAAAAAAATTTTTCTATAGAAAATTTTGTATCAAAAATTTTTCTATAGAAAATTTTGTATCAAAAATATTTTTATAGAAAATTTTTTATCAAAAATTTTTCTATAGAAAATTTTTTATCAAAAATTTTTCAATAGAAAAATTTTATCAAAAATTTTTCTATAGAAAATTTTTTATCAAAAATTTTTCTATAGAAAATTTTTTATAAAAAAATCTTTCTATAGAAAATTTTTTAGCAAAAATTTTTCAATAGAAAATTTTTTAGCAAAAATTTTTCAATAGAAAATTTTTCATCAAAAATTTTTCTATAGAAACATTTTTATCAAAAATTTGTATACAAAAATTTGTATAAAAAATTTTTATACAAAAATTTTTCTATAGAAACATTTTTGATCAAAACTTTTTCTATAGAAAATTTTTTATCAAAAATTTTTATATAGAACATTTTTTATCAAAACTTTTTTATCAAAATTTTTTTAATAGAAATTTTTTTATCAAAAATTTTTCAATAGAAAATTTTTTATCAAAAATTTTTCTATAGAAAGTTTTTTATCAAAAATTTTTCTATAGAAAAAATTTTTTATCAAAAATTTTTCTATAGAAAATTTTGTATCAAAAATTTTTCTATAGAAAATTTTGTATCAAAAATATTTTTAAAAATTTTATATTTTTATAGAAAATTTTATATTTTATAGAAAAATCAAAAATTTTTCTATAGAAAATTTTCTTATCAAAAATTTTTCTATAGAAAATTTTTTATCAACAGTTATTCTATGGAAAATTTTCTTATCAAAATTTTTTCAATAGAAAATTTTTTATAAAAAAATTTTTCTATAGAAAATTTTGTATCAAAAATTTTTCTATAGAAAATTTTGTATCAAAAATATTTTTATAGAAAATTTTTTATCAAAAATTTTTCTATAAAAAATTTTTTATCAAAAATTTTTCAATAGAAAATTTTTTATCAAAAATTTTTCTATAGAAAATTTTTTATCAAAAATTTTTCTATAGAAAATTTTTTATCAAAAATTTTTCTATAGAAAATTTTTTATCAAAAATTTTTCTATAGAAAATTTTTTATCAAAAATTTTTCTATAGAAAATTTTTTATCAAAAATTTTTCTATAGAAAATTTTGTATTAAAAATTTTTCTATAGAAAATTTTTTATCAAAAATTTCTTTCAAAAATTTTTTTATAGAAAATTTTTTTTATCAAAAACTTTTTTATAGAAAACTTTTTTGTCAAAAATTTTTCTATAGAAAATTTGTTTTATCAAAAATTTTTCTTTACAAATTTTTATTATCAAAAATTTTTTATCAAAAATATTTCTAAAGAAAATTTTTTATCAAAAATATTTCTAAGAAAGTGTTTCTATATACAATTTTTTTTATAGAAAATTTAAAAAAAAATATCTTTCGAAAATTTTTTTATAGAAAATTTCTTTCGAAAATTTTTTTATAGAAAATTTCTTTCGAAAATTTTTTTAATAGAAAATTTTTTTATCAAAAACTTTTCTAGAGACAATTTGTTTTATTTTTCTTTACAAACTTTTTTACCAAAAAATTTTTCAAAAACTTTTTTATAGAAAATTTTTTTTATCAAAAATTTTTCAATAGAAATTTTTTTTATTAAAAATTTTTCTATAGAAAATTATTTTTATCAAAAATTTTTTTATAGAAAATTTGTTATCAAAATTTTTCTTTAAAATTTTGTTTATCAAAAATTTTTCTTTACACAGTTTTTTTTTATCAAAATTTTTTTTTATTAAAAAATTTTTTGTCAAAAATTTTTCTAGAGAATTTTTTTAATCAAAAATGTTTCTATAGAAAATTTTTTCATCAAAAATTGTTCTTTAGAAAATTTTCTATAGATAATTTTTTCAAAAATTTTTCTTTAAATTTTTTTCAAAATTTTTTCTTAAATTTTTTTTTTTAATTTTTAAAGAAAAAAATTTTTTTTTTGTCCAAAATTTTTTATGGAATTTTTTTTGTTCAAAAATTTTTCTATAGAAATTTTTTTTATCGAAAATTTTTCTATAGAAATTTTTTTTATCAAAAATTTGTTAACAAAAATTTTTTAACAAAAATTTTTGTATCAAAAATTTTTTTATAAAAATTTTTTTATCAAAAATTTTTTTATCAAAAATTTTTCTATAAAAATTTTTTTATCAAAATTTTTTTTATAGAAAATTTTTCTATATAAAATTTTTTTATGGAAAATTTTGGGATCAAACATTTTTTTATCAAAAATTTTTCTATAGAAATTTTGTTATAGAATTTTTTTTTTTAATTTTTTATTCAAATTTTTCTAGATAAAATATTTTTATCTAACATTTTCTATAGAAGAATTTTGTATCAAAAACTTTTCTATAGAAAATTTTTGATCAAAAATTTTTCTATATAAAATTTTTTTTGTTGGAAATTTTTTCATCAACAATTTTTCTCTAGAAAATTTATTTATCAAAATTTTTTTTTATAAAAAAATGTTTTTATTAAAAAATTTTTTATCAGAAAATTTTTTTTATATTTTTTTTTATAGAATTTTTTTAAAATTTTTTTATCAAAATTTTTTTTATAGAAAATATTTTTATCAAACATTTTCTATAGAAAATTTTTTTATCAAAAACTTTTCTATAGAAAATTTTGGATCAAAAATTGTTCTGTAGATTTTTTTTTTTAATTTTTCTATCGAAAATTTTTCACTAGAAAAACTTTTCTATCGAAAAATTTTCTCTATAAAAATATTTCTATCGAAAATTTTTTTCTAGAAAAATATTTCTATTGCAAATTTTTCTCTAGAAAAATATTTCTATCGAAAAATTTTCTGTAGAAAAATATTTCTATTGAAAATTTTTTTCTAGAAAAATATTTCTATAGAAAATTTGTCTATAGAAAAATATTTCTATTGAAAATTTTTCTCTAGAAAAATATTTCTTACGAAAATTTTTCTATCGAAAATTATTTCTAACGAAAATTTTTCTATAGAAAATTATTTTTATAGAAAATTATTTCTATCGAAAATTTTTTCTATCGAAAATTTTTCTATACAAAAATATTTCTATCGAAAATTTTTCTCTAGAAAAATATTTCTATCGTAAATTTTTCTATCGAAAATTTTTCTCTAGAAAACTATTTTTATCGAAAATGTTTCTCTAGAAAAATATTTCTATCGAAAATTTTTCTCTAGAAAAATATTTCTTGAAAATTTTCCTATAGAAAAATACTTCTATCGAAAATTTATCTATACAAAAATATTTCTATTGAAATTTTTTTTATAGAAAAATATTTCTGTCGAAAATTTTTCTGTAGAAAATTATTTCTATCGAAAATCATTTCTATAGGAAATTATTTCTATCGAAAATTATTTCTATCGAAAATTTTTCTATAGAAAAATATTTCTATTGAAAATTTTTTTCTAGAAAAATATTTCTATTGAAAATTTTTCCCTAGAAAAATATTTCTATTGAAAATTTTTCTCTAGAAAAATATTTCTATCGAAAATTTTTCTCTAAAAAATTATTTCTATTGAAAATTTTTCTATCGAAAATATTTCTCTAGAAAAATATTTCTATTGAAATTTTTTTTTATAGAAAAATATTTCTATTGAAAATTTTTCTATAAAAAAATATAAATTTCCCAAAATTTTATGTTTTAAAACCGAAAGCTTTTAAAAAGCTCGAAACGGAACAATTGCAATAATTTTTCTCGTTGAAATGAGATTTAATGTAGTAATTTTTAAGACAAAAGCTTAAAAGCTTATATCTAAATATAGTTTTTTAAAAGCAACTTAGAAAGCTCTAATCTATTCTTTATTGTTTGTTTCACCTGATGCCAAAATTATTGCAATCTTCTCACGAGTATAAAAACATCTTTAACTTTACGATCGCGAGTCTTTAAGCTTAACTTCATGTGAACGTGTAGAAAAGTGGTGATGATGGATCTTGACCGAAAATAATTGCCTTGATTTATTAAGCTTTAAATGTGTAAGAAAGCTTTTTGAACTTAATTTTTTGTTTTTCTTTTTTTGCCTTTTAAAGACTTTTAGAAAAATTTCCGTAAATTATCGATTTGTTAAGGCAAACAAAACATTTTATGTTCATTTGGTAAATACCAAAAATAAATTTACGAGAACTAAATAAATAGCTTTTTTTCACTCTTTGCAAATTTTTTTTCTATATTTTCTTGTTCCTGTATTTAACTGGGTCTTCTGTGACCGTGACTTCTTTTTCTTTTCTGCTTCTTTGTGTAAAATTGTATGTAGTCCTCGTATGAATGATACCGCCGTCTTACTTTACAATTAGTACCAACACAGCGGGATGTCTTGTTTGTGGGCAAAAAAAAAAAAAAAACAGAATACAAAAGCAAAAATGATACTCTACATCTCACCGGTACCATAGTTTAATAAGTTCGACAGATGGAAGCAATTAAGGTTGAAATTTGGTTAAAAGTGAAATTGGAATTGAAGATAATTTGATACAAATTTGCAAAATAATTGGTTTTTAAATCCGGAACAATTCAGGGTTTTAAGGGCAAATATTGTACAAAATTTCACTTTTTGCAAAATTTCACTTTTTTTGTAAAATTGCACTTTTAGGCAAAATTGCACTTTTTGGCAAAATTGTACTTATTGGCATAATTGCACTTCTCTAAAATTCCACTTTGGCAATGCTAATAATAATCATGGACCCACTATTCAATCTGGAATAAAAAATATCCAAAATATGAATTTAAAAAATTTATTTGCCATTCATTAGCCAAAAGTAGGGCTCTTTGATATTCCCCCTTGCCTACGATTTCCATAAGGCAAGTAAATCTTACTATAACTTTAATAAGCCATAGATGGCAATAAAAATCGATTTGCGTTTTAGCGTAAAAACATATCATTTTCCAATTTTGTTTTCTTTTACTATATTCAGTTTATTTTGGGAGCATATGAAAGTTGAGGGGGAGCCGTTTTTATATTGGGTTCCCCATCAGCGCCTGTCATTAAAAATATATTTATATAATATTTTTTAATTGGAACGACAGGCGATGATGAGGAAAATTTCTTATAAATCACTTTAAATCAGATCATTTGCAAATGGAGGTGAAAAATTTGGCGTAAATGTAACATTTTTGATCGTCGGACCTAAACGAAGTTACCAGCTGCCATTAAGACTGTATTCTGTCTATCTAGATTGAAGATCAGCCCTGGATTGTCATATCAACTCTTAACGAATTGATTTAGCAAATCCGGGATGACTCATCAGTTCTAGATGACTCAGTATTTTTTGATGACACTGTACTTTAAGATGACTCGGCAGTTCGTTAAGTTAAGTTAAAAGATGAGTCAGCAGTTTTAGGATGATTCATCAGTTTTAAGATGACTCAGCAGTTTTAGAATATAAATCAATAGTTTAAGGATGACTCAGCAGTTTTAGGATTAATCTGCAATTTCAGGGTGACTTAACAGTTTTAGAAGTCTTACGATGACTTAGCATAATAACTTAGCAAATTAAGGATGACTCAGCAGTTTTGGGATTAATCGGCAGCTTAAGAATGAGACAGTATTTTTAAGATGACTCAGAATTCTTATAGAAAATTTTTTATAAAAAATTTTTCTATAGAAATTTTTCATCAAAAATTTTTCTATATGTAATTTTTTTGTCAAAAATTTTTCTATAGAAAATTTTTTTATCAAAAATTTTTCTATACAAAATTTTTTTATCAAAAATTTTTCTATAGAAAACTTTTTTATCAAAAATTTTTCTAAAGAAAATTTTTGTATCAAAACTATTTCTATAGAAAATTTTTGTATCAAACATTTTTTCATAGAAAATTTGTTTATAAAAAATTTTTCTGTAGAAATTTTTTTTTTTCAAAATATTTTCATCAAAAATTTTTCTATAGAAATTTTTTTTATTAAAAATTTTTTTATAGAAAATTATCAGAAATTTTTCTATAGAGAATTTTTCAATAGAAAAATTCAATAGAAAAATTTCCAATAGAAAAATTTTTCAATAGAAAAATTTTTCTATAGAAAAATTTTTCTATAGAAAAATGTTCAATAGAAAAATTTTTCTATAGAAAAATTTTCAATAGAAAAATTTTTCTATAGAAAAATTTTCAATAGAAAAATTTTTCTATAGAAAAATTTTTAATAGAAAAATTTTTCTATAGAAAAATTTTTCTATCGAAAAATTTTCAATAGAAAAATTTTTCTATAGAAAAATTTTCAATAGAAAAATTTTCAATAGAAAAATTTTTCTATAGAAAAATTTTCAATAGAAAAATTTTTCTATAGAAAAATTTTCAATAGAAAAATTTTTCTATAGAAAAATTTTCAATAGAAAAATTTTTCTATAGAAAAATTTTCAATAGAAAAATTTTTCTATAGAAAAATTTTCAATAGAAAAATTTTTCAATAGAAAAATTTTTCTATAGAAAAATTTTCAATAGAAAAATTTTTCTATAGAAAAATTTTCAATAGAAAAATTTTTCTATAGAAAAATTTTCAATAGAAAAATTTTTCTATAGAAAAATTTACAATAGAAAAATTTTTCTATAGAAAAATTTACAATAGAAAAAATTTTCTATAGAAAAAGAAAAATTTTCAATAGAAACATTTTTCTATAGAAAAATTTTCAATAGAAACATTTTTCTATAGAAAAATTTTCAATAGCAACATTTTTCTATAGAAAAATTTTCAATAGAAACATTTTTCTATAGAAAAATTTTCAATAGAAAAATTTTTCTATAGAAAAATTTTCGATAGAAAAATTTTTCTATAGAAAAATTTTCAATAGAAAAATTTTTCTATAGAAAAATTTTCAATAGAAAAATTTTTCTATAGAAAAATTTTCAATAGAAAAATTTTTCTATAGAAAAATTTTCAATAGAAAAATTTTTCTATAGAAAAATTTTCAATAGAAAAATTTTTCTATAGAGAAATTTTCAATAGAAAAATTTTCAATAGAAAAATTTTCAATAGAAAAATTTTTCTATAGAAAAATTTTCAATAGAAAAATTTTTCTATAGAAAAATTTTCAATAGAAAAATTTTTCTATAGAAAAATTTTCAATAGAAAAATTTTTCTATAGAAAAATTTTCAATAGAAAAATTTTTCTATAGAAAAATTTTCAATAGAAAAATTTTTCTATAGAAAAATTTTCAATAGAAAAATTTTTCTATAGAAAAATTTTCAATAGAAAAATTTTTCTATAGAAAAATTTTCAATAGAAAAATTTTTCTATAGAAAAATTTTCAATAGAAAAATTTTTCTATAGAAAAATTTTCAATAGAAAAATTTTTCTATAGAAAAATTTTCAATAGAAAAATTTTTCTATAGAAAAATTTTCAATAGAAAAATTTTCAATAGAAAAATTTTTCTATAGAAAAATTTTCAATAGAAAATTTTTCTATAGAAAAATTTTCAATAGAAAAATTTTTCTATAGAAAAATTTTCAATAGAAAAATTTTTCTATAGAAAAATTTTCAATAGAAAAATTTTTCTATAGAAAAATTTTCAATAGAAAAATTTTTCTATAGAAAAATTTTCAATAGAAAAATTTTTCTATAGAAAAATTTTCAATAGAAAAATTTTTCTATAGAAAAATTTTCATTAGAAATATTTTTCTATAGAAAAATTTTCATTAGAAATATTTTTCTATAGAAAAATTTTCATTAGAAATATTTTTCTATAGAAAAATTTTCATTAGAAATATTTTTCTATAGAAAAATTTTCATTAGAAATATTTTTCTATAGAAAAATTTTCATTAGAAATATTTTTCTATAGAAAAATTTTCATTAGAAATATTTTTCTATAGAAAAATTTTCATTAGAAATATTTTTCTATAGAAAAATTTTCATTAGAAATATTTTTCTATAGAAAAATTTTCATTAGAAATATTTTTCTATAGAAAAATTTTCATTAGAAATATTTTTCTACAGAAAAATTTTCATTAGAAATATTTTTCTATAGAAAAATTTTCATTAGAAATATTTTTCTATAGAAAAATTTTCATTAGAAATATTTTTCTATAGAAAAATTTTCAATAGAAAAATTTTTCTATAGAAAAATTTTCATTAGAAATATTTTTCTATAGAAAAATTTTCATTAGAAATATTTTTCTATAGAAAAATTTTCATTAGAAATATTTTTCTATAGAAAAATTTTCATTAGAAATATTTTTCTATAGAAAAATTTTTATTAGAAATATTTTTCTATAGAAAAATTTTCATTAGAAATATTTTTCTATAGAAAAATTTTCATTAGAAATATTTTTCTATAGAAAAATTTTCATTAGAAATATTTTTCTATAGAAAAATTTTCATTAGAAATATTTTTCTATAGAAAAATTTTCATTAGAAATATTTTTCTATAGAAATATTTTCATTAGAAATATTTTTCTATAGAAAAATTTTCATTAGAAATATTTTTCTATAGAAAAATTTTCATTAGAAATATTTTTCTATAGAAAAATTTTCATTAGAAATATTTTTCTATAGAAAAATTTTCATTAGAAATATTTTTCTATAGAAAAATTTTCATTAGAAATATTTTTCTATAGAAAAATTTTCATTAGAAATATTTTTCTATAGAAAAATTTTCATTAGAAATATTTTTCTATAGAAAAATTTTCATTAGAAATATTTTTCTATAGAAAAATTTTCATTAGAAATATTTTTCTATAGAAAAATTTTCATTAGAAATATTTTTCTATAGAAAAATTTTCATTAGAAATATTTTTCTATAGAAAAATTTTCATTAGAAATATTTTTCTATAGAAAAATTTTCAATAGAAATATTTTTCTAAAGAAAAATTTTTTATAAAAAAATTTTTTTGATAGGAAAGTTTTTGATAAAGAAATTTTTGATAAAAAAATTTTTGATAAAAAAATTTTTGATAGAAAAATTTTTGATAAAAAAATTTTTGATAGAAAAATTTTTGATAAAAAAATTTTTGATAGCAAAATCTGCCCACCACTGCTTTAGAGTAAAAAAACTTAGTTAAATGACTGTAAAGCTTCATTTATTTATTCGTTTATGAGATGTCAAAGCAAAGCGATGGTGTTAAAAGTTTTTCTTTTTATAATCTGTCACGTCAAATCTGTTTTGAAAATTTTAAATTGTTAAGTGTAAGTCCGTCCAATCTTCATTCAGTCCATATTTTTTTAGCATCTTATGAAAAAAATTGTAGTGAATCATCGTTGGTATTTTCACATTTTCTATTTTTGTTGTCTTTGGCTCAAATGTAAGTGGATTCCTGGCTAAATATAAACTTTAGCTCTTAAATAAATTGATTATTATGCAGAATTTTCAAATAAAAAAAAAAAAAATAAAAAACAAATATAATTATAGAAATGTCACCTCATAGAAAGAAGAAGCTTTAAAATTTATTGCCAAACTCGAAGTCAAGTCAGCAAGACCAAACATATACCATAACCTGCCCCACCCTACCTCCAACCCTAGATTCAAAAAAATATGCAGAGTATTTGTTTTCCAATTGACCGAATTGTGGACTGCAACCACAAACAACATCAAATTAAGAAAAAAAAAAGAAAAAATCCAATAAAACTATAAGAGCAAACCAGACGACAGGCGTCATTGTGGTCATATTTGATTCCCTTTTGGACTTCAAATGCTTTAAATGGCGTCACACAGGACTCTCTATAGATATTGTACAATATTACATGATTATTATGATTGGAACATAAATAATTTTCTAGAATACTTTAGAAATCCATTAGTATAAATTTGAATTTATATATAAATCTTTCAAATTTTTACGTCAGTGGGTTAATGGGTTCCAACAAACCAATTAGCATGATCCAAAAAAAAAAAAATCACCCACGTTTAAATACAAATTCCACAAGATTTATGGCATTTCAATTTGGAAACATCATCAACTGAAGTTAAATGATGATAACGGCTTTTATTTAGTTTAAAATTTTTTAAACTAAATCTCCGCAGGATTCTCATACTTATTACATTCTCATATTATTATACCCTTCACCAATAGGTGAAAGGGTATTATAAGTTTGTGATTCCGTTTGTAATTTTTTTATTAGTGATCGTAGACCAAATAAAAATTATACCGATCGACTCAGAATCGGGAGGAGAATCGATTAAGCGATGTCCGTCTGTCTGTCTGTCTGTCTGTCCGTCTGTCTGTCTGTTGAAATCAAGTTTCTGAAGCCCCTGGAGGATGGACTTACAAAAATTATGTATCAGATTTTAGGAAATTCTCCCGCAATGAACGCTATTAAATTTCATTAAAATCGGTTTATAAACACCGAAAATATCGAAAAAATACCAAAAATTAGACGAAAATTTTAAAATTTTTGATTGAAACACACTTTTAAATAACAAGAGAAAAAAGATACTCCTGGTGTACATGTGATAATATGTTAATATTAGATTGTAGGAAATAGTTTCCCAAAGCACTCTGTAAAATTTTATCAAAATCGGTCCATAAACAACTGAGATATCGCCAAAACACTGAATTTGATGTATCGCAAATTGCCCAAAGTTCGCATTAGAGAATGTTTGTTGAAAAAATGAAATGCAGAAATAGGAAAAACCATCCTCCTTTAGCACGGACCTACATAAATTTTATATCAGATTTTATGAAATTCCCCCGCCAAGCACGTTATTAAATTTTATCGAAAACGGTCCATAAACAATTGAGGTATCGCCATAACACTACATTTGATGTACAGCAAATTGCCCAAAGTACGTGTCTAAGAAATTTTGTTTACATTTTGTAAGTATTGTTTCAGCGATATCTCAGGTGTTTATGGACCGATTGTGATGAAATTTGACATCGTTCTTTATGGGAGGATTTTCTAAAATCTGATATATATACTCCACAAATCTGATTATGAATACCATTCAAATTGTACCGATCAACTCAGAATCGGCACAAGAATCGATTTCGCGACCTCCGTCCGTCTGTCCGTCCGTCTGTTTGTTTGTCCGTCCGTCTACATGTCCGTCCGTCTACCAATCTGTCCTTTTTTCTGTTGTAGTCAAGTTTTTGGAGCTCCTGTTTTGTCGTCTTCGCAGGGGATTATCTAAATCCTGATGCATTCTGTAATTTGTGGTAGATATAATTTAGCGTTAAAGCGATGGTGTTTTGATCGACAATGTTGAAATTCAGGGTGGGACAATTCAGGAGCTCCACAAATCTGGTTTTAGCAGACAGACACACTGCATTTATCTTAATTTTGTGTCTGACTTTTGAACATTATGATAACATTTGAGAATGTATTATATATCAAATTATAGGTAATCTTCCTAGGAAGTACAAAAATGCAGCTAAGTACATGATATCCGTTCAAAACCTACATATGTATGTAAGTATCTCACATATCAACAAAAATTTAAATTTTTTAATTGCAATTGGGAGAAATCCGTTCACGTTTGACAATTGATCCCGTATAACTTCGCCTAAGGCAATCTCTTAGTAGCTAATAAATGACAAATTATAATAGATACGATGATGACATTTAGTGTAAAGACGTTGTACAATATTGATATTCAGGACAATAGCGCCTAAAATAAACTTTCTAGAGGGACAGCATTTGACAAAAGTATTTCTGATCTCTTGAAAAGTTCGATATTGAAAATGGGCGAGCTCTATTCACATTTAGTGAAATCTCCCATATAAACCCGACCGGAAATCGATTTAATGCTGATAAATTAAATCATATTAAAATTGCACAAAGAACTAGAGCAAAACTTTCCAAACATCCATCGGACAGATCGAAAGAACAATACATCCCAAATATTATTGATGAAGTGTTCATTTTAATTAATTAACTAACTTCAAATTAATAAGTAAACTTTTCCGACAAAGCTGATAACCATCCATTTAAAAGCTATATATTTCACGTATGTATCTAAAACTAAGAGTGTATACCCTATAATTTTAAGGCTTGTATACATTGACAATCATTGTTAAAGCTTTGACCTAAATCAGTCCGCTAACTTCAGAGTTTTACATAACTAATCAAGAACTTTTACTAGTTGGATAATTCGTACGAATTAAAGTGCACAACCCTCACTGGGCACAGCGTTTTTGGGTTGCATGCCAGAATACTTAAACTTCATCAAATCGATGTGCTATTGCAAATCTAAGGGCATCTACATTTTGAAGCATCTTTTCTGCATGGTTTATCTGGTCTATCGAACTTTATTAAATGTTCGTAAAATTTTATTTCGAAGCTACTGGCTGGCTTAAATATGCATTCTCTACTTGTAGTCTAGTAATCATTATCTTTCACAAAGGGACCACTTTAGAACCCAAGTGAAGCTTCCCTAGACATCAGCCACCTGCCCAACCTAACCTTTGGGTGCATAACTATTCTAGATGATGACGCCATCGAAAAGGTTTTCGTTTTCCGACTCTTAATTTTAAAGACTCTTTGCATATAATACTAGTATAACCAAATATTGCTACGAATTACATTAAGTACTTTTGGAACACCATTGGTGAAGGGCATCCAAGATTCGGCAAAGCCGAATATACCACTCTTACTTGTTTAAAATTTTTTATTTGTTTAAATCATAAGGTAATTAATTTAATTTTTTGTTGCTTTAACAAACAGAAGGTCAAACCTGACAACGCCGCTGTGCCAACAAGATTGAAAATTAAATGAACATACCAGATAAAATGAAACATTACCCAATTGATCGGGTGGCAAAAATATGATCAAAATCATGTTAATGTTAACTGTGGTTACACTTAAAGCGGTTCATAAAATGGGCCCAAAAATGTATACGAATTAGTATGAGTATTAGTATTAGTCTTATAAAGCATTTACATTACCTCAAAATCTAGTACTTACGAGATTTTGTTCAAAATCTAGTTGATTCCCTGCAGTAAATGCCGTCAGAGAAACAATACTGTTTTGCTATTTATTGACAATGTCTCCAGTACTACTTGCCTAATTTGCCCCATCCAATGTTTTCTACTATTGACATTTAACATTTAGAGTTCCTACGAAATCTACCAGTAGACATTACCACTATTTACTTAGTATTGACTTTGTAGTTCTTTTGGTCCAAATGGAGACATTGGGATCAAATCGGGGCCTATTGATATACATATATGTTGACACATTCGTTGACAATGTCACCAGATATATACTAGAATAGTTGTCTCTATATGTTCACTATTTCAGTACTGAACTAAAATTGGGGACATTTGAATTGATGTTACACAAAGTGTCGACATGGAGACACAGGATCCCAGTTTTACTACAGGGTTTTGACTAGATTTCCCATACAAAAATAAATCTAGTTACAAAGTAGATTTTGGCAAAATCTACTTGAAATCTAGTATTACTTATTGATGCAACCATGTTTTCTTTCAAAAAGTACTAAAAAATACTACGCTGTGTAAATCAAAATAACATTTCAATTGAAAAGGAATCAAAACAAAGGAAAAAAGTGAGCTTATTCTTGCGGAAAAAATTATAAAATAAATAAATTAAACTTAATTTCAATTAAAAAAATGAATGGAAAAGAAAAATAAATTGAAAATCAAACATTATTTTAAAATACATAAGGGCAAAAATCAAACAGTTTTGATTCCTTTGAAACCGACTTTAAACTCGAATAATTTTTGCATCCTGAGAAGTTCGGAAAATCTAATTACAGATATTGAACTCGCAAAAACTTCTGTATACTAAACTCAATATCTTATTTGCGCAAATTTGCGCTTCTAAGCGTAATTGGCATGCAAATTAAAAAAAAAAACGTTAAAAAATCGATTGAAGCATTCAAGTTTTTCTTCATATTTGGTCTTATTCTGCATTTGTTTTAACATTTGGACCCAAGTCGTTGTTCTACGAAATAGACACCACACTTAGGGGATAAATCCACTTCCCTCTAAATTTTAATTTTGTCACTTCTAATACTACTTAATGGCTGCCAAAATTTGAAGCTCGTTTTCGCCACTTTTTAATTTTTTTCGCATATTTTTTGGCCGCCTCAAAGAATTTTAAAAAAATAGATAACGATTTGTAGATCTTTCAATTTTGCATCGTTTGATATATATCTCGTTAATGTGCTCTATATAGGTATAATATACGACAGGTGTAAATAAGGAGTTTTTGAGCGTAAATTTTTCAAAATACCGGTTTTTCGTGGAGCACACTCGCAAATATGAATGAAAATTTCCAAACTACCGCGTAAACCGAGTTTTTTTTTGCCATTTAGCACCTAAAAGCAAAAGCGCACCAAAAAATCATTGTTTGCTAAGATTTTTTTTGTCCATAATTATTTGTGTCAACTGATTCTGTTATGAAATCTAGCTCACGTCAAAAAAATGTAGTGTAAACGGCGTAGATTTGTATGAGATTTAAAATCAAATCTGCTAGATTTTAGAATAGTGTAAATTGCCTATTTAGTAGATCCTGTGTTTTGCTCAGGGACGTGTCTTTGACCGATTTGGTCAACTGGTTTACTAAAAACAAGATAAATAACAAAATTTATTTTTGTATTTAATATTTTAGCAGCCGGTGTCTGATATTTTAAGACAACATCACTTAACTGCCGATTCTTTTCCTCCAACCACCAACTCCCTCTTAGAATTCGTATACAAATAATGCATTAAACACATAGACAACAGCAGGCTACGGGCTACAACCTGTCAAAATTAGAATACATGCATTCAAATAAAAATAAATTTTTTAGAGTCGACACAGCTACACGACTACCGACCACCGTTGTATCGGGTGTTTTTTATTGAGGTATAGAACTTTAAGTTGGCATCACTTTTTTAACTGGCGGCCATTTTGTCAGCTGTCAAGTGATTAATATTTAGTTTGGTTTGCCATTTCATCATGAACAGGTTGACAAAAGAACAACGCTTGCAAATCGTGCAAATTTATTTCGAAAATAATGGTTCAGTTCGCGAAGTTTACCGCAAGCTCCGTCCATTTTATGGTCGACATAATCGTCCATCAGAGCAATTAATTCGGTTAACCATGGATCGTTTTCGCACTACGTTTACTCTATGTGATAATACGCATCCGCAGCGACGTCGAACAGTGCGCACCGAAGAAACAATTGCCGCTGTAGAGCAAAGTGTTGAAGAAGACCCGAATGAATCGATTCGCCACCGTGCACAGCAATTGGAGCTTTGTCCATCAACTTTATGGAAGATTTTGCGCAAAGATCTTTGCTTGCGACCTTACAAGATCCAGCTTGTGCAAGAATTAAAGCCGCGAGACCATGCAATGCGTCGTAATTTTGGTGTATGGGCCGAAAATGAGATTGATCTCGATGCTGATTTTCATCACAAAAGTTTGTTCAGTGATGAGGCTCATTTTTGGTTGAATGGCTACGTCAACAAGCAAAATTGCCGCATTTAAAGTGAAGAGAATCCACATGAGACCCTTGAGACGCGATTACATCCACAAAAACTGACTGTGCTCTATGGGCTGGTGGAGTCATTGGGCCATACTTCTTCCGAAATAATGCTGGAGAGTCAGTTACCATAAATGGAGACCGGTATAGAGCCATGATAACCGACTATTTTGTTCCCCAATTGGATGGCATGAATGTGGATGAGTTGTGGTTCCAACAAAACGGCGCTACATGCCACACAGCGCACGTCACAATTGATATATTGAAGGAAACATTCGATGAGCGCATAATTTCGCGGAATGGACCTGTCAATTGGCCACCAAGATCGTGCGATTTGACACCACTGGATTATTTTCTTTGGGGATATGTGAAGTCGCTCGTCTACGCCAACAAACCAGAAACGTTAGGGGACTTGGAAGCCAACATTCGAGGCGTTATTGCCAACATACGGCCCCATATGCTCGAAAAAGTAGTTGAAAATTGGACCTGTAGAATTGGCTTTATTCGAGCCAGCCGCGGCGGCCACATGCCCGAAATCACATTTAAACATTAATGGCATAAAATTATCCTTCCAATAAAGCCAAATTGATGGACATTAAAACGATTTTCTTGTGTTTTATTTCAATTCGAAGTTCTATACCTCTAAAAAAAACACCCATTATATTGTTTAAAGATATGCGAATTTTTATAAAAAAGTCGGTTGCAGAAATAAGTTTATAGTATATTATAGCTCTTAATCCATTATAAAGAATATTATATAAAATATATAAGAATATAAAAGATATTTTCAGTAGCTTTTGTTTGATACCAAATACCAAATGTTAATACCGGATATAAGCGCATAACTCTTAAACTATAAGAGATCACACCAAAATCTTTCTATAATTTTTTTTTTTTGATGTAGACATCAGGTACAGGAAAACCGTTGATTTCGGAGATTAATAAATAGAATGAATTTATGTCGTTTTTATCAAAATTGAAATTGTTATTTTGTCCATCTTATAAACGCGATATTGGCACCACTCATAAACAGATGTTTCGAAATGTAGCTGCCGTTCCCAAAATAATTTATTTAAGTAGCTGACTACGAGGCGACGATTGCAGCCAACGACTTTTGTAGTCGGTGTTCGTGTAGCCTGCTGTTGTCTATGTGTTTAATGCATAATAATTGAATTTATGCGTTTACTTGTCATTCTCATTCTCTCTCGTTTCCAAAGAATGACTTACATGATGTCGGTTGATTTTGACTTTTTGTCTAAGTAACTTTTTAATGCCTCAATGCCTAAGAAGCGGAGAATTAAATAATTTAAAGATTTGTTTAAAAATAACATAAAATAAACTATTTTTAAACTGGCAAATGCCAGAAGAGAGGATTAATTATAAACAACTTTAAAAGAGTTGATGATGATGACCGAAAATTTTATGAGGAATAGGAAAACTTTTTCCCCCACCCAATATCCAAAGTTCAGATCTGGCAGTTTTAAGACTTTAAAAGATTTTTGCTACCAAATATTAATAGACATTTTTTATTGATTTAACTTATTCTCAGTCAGTTACTAATTAAGACTGGAATTTAAGCTTGATATTGCGATGTTGTTGGATATTGCAAACTCAAATTCGAAAAAATTATTAAACAAAAAAAATATTGAAAATATAAAGAGTTTAAGTAAAAATAACATTGTTTAAGAATATGTTAAAAAAAATTTACATTAAATCGAATTATTACTTGTAAATGTTCAGTTTTGAATTTAACAAGTCAGTCTCTATTTTTTTCAATATTTATTGGTGTTTAACAATTGGATAACACTCGTTTTGAATTTTCGTTAAATCTTAACTGTTTTCCTAACATTTGGCGCTAAGCAATCACTTACCTTTTTGGTGATTCGCACTAGAGTGTGAAGTCAATACCTAAAATTTAATATTTAAATTGGCTTTTTTAATAAAATCCATACGCTCTCCTCATAAGTCAATTGAACAGATGCAAAGTCAGCGCTATTAAATATTAATGACTAGCTAAATTTCTAGCTGAATATTTATTAAATTTTTAGTTGTATTTTTTATTCAAAAAAATTACTGACATTAAAAAAAACCGCATAATTGGAAGTTGTAAGGGGTTAAAACGAATCGGAAGTCACCTCAAGTCAAATAATGACTAACATATACTACAATACATATTCAAGTAATAATACTAGTACAAGTACTAATACTAGTACAAGTACTAATACTAGTACCAATACTTGTACTAATACTGGTACAAATATTAGTACTAATACTTGTACTAAAACTATTACTAATACTAGAAATAATACTAGAAGTAATACTTGTGCTAATACTGCTACTAATACTAGTAGTAATACTAGTACTAATACTAGTATTAAAACTAGTAATAATACTAGTACGAAAACTAGTAATAATACTTGTACTAACAATAGTACTAATACAAGTACTAATACTAGTACTAACACTAGTACTAATACTAGTACTAATACTAACACTGGTACTGAAACTAGTAAAAATACTAGTACTCATACTAGTAATAATACTAGTACTTATACTAGTAATAATACTAGTACTAATACTAGTACTAATGCTAGTACTTATATTAGTACTAAAACCAGTACTAATGCTAGTACTAATACTAGTACTAAAATTAGTAATAATGCTAGTACTAAAACTTGTAATAATACTAGTACTAGTAATAATACTAGCACTAAAACTAGTAATAATACTAGTACTAAAACTAGTAATAATACTAGTACTAATACTAGCACTAATACTAGTACTAAAACTAGTAATAACACTAGTACTAATACTAGTACTAATACTAGTACAAATACTAGTAATAATACTAGTACTAATACTAGTAGTAATACTAGTATTAAAACTAATAATATTACTAGTACTAAAACCAGTACTAAACTAGTATTAATTTTAGTACTAGTACCAATACTAGCACTAATAGTAGTACTTCAGTGAAAAGTGGGAAGAGTTTTCTATATAAAAGCGACTTTTTTTTAGAAAAGTCTTCTATCTGAAGAGTTTTCTTTAGAAAACTCTTTCCACTGAAGACTTTTTTTTATAAAACTCTTCCCACTGAAAACTTTTCTTAAGAAAACACTTTCCACTGAAGACTTTTCTATAAAACTCTTTCCACTAAAGATTTTTTTTATAAAAAACTCTTCCCACTGAAGACTTTTCTATAGAAAACTCTTCCCACTGAGGACTTTTCTATAGAAAACTCTTCCCACTGAAGACTTTTCTATAGAAAACTCTTCCCACTGAAGACTTTTCTATAGAAAACTCTTCCCAATGAAGACTTTTCTATGGAAAACTCTTCCCACTGAAGACTTTTCTATAGAAAACTCTTCCCACTGAAGACTTTCTATAGAAAACTCTTCCCACTGAAGACTTTTCTATAGAAAACTCTTCCAACTGAAGACTTTTCTATAGAAAACTCTTCCCACTGAAGACTTTTCTATAGAAAACTCTTCCCACTGAAGACTTTTCTATAGAAAACTCTTCCCACTGAAGACTTTTCTATAGAAAACCCTTCCCACTGAAGCTTTTCTATAGAAAACTCTTCCCACTAAAGACTTTTCTATAGAAAACTCTTCTCACTGAAGACTTTTCTATAGAAAACTCTTCCCACTGAAGACTTTTCTATAGAAAACTCTTCCCACTGAAGACTTTTCTATAGAAAACTCTTCCCACTGAAGACTTTTCTATAGAAAACTCTTCCCACTGAAGACTTTTCTATAGAAAACTCTTCCCACTTAAGACTTTTCTATAGAAAACCCTTCCCACTGAAGACTTTTCTATAGAAAACCTTCCCACTGAAGACTTTTCTATAGAAAACTCTTCCCACTAAAGACTTTTCTATAGAAAACTCTTCCCACTGAAGAATTTTCTATAGAAAACTTTTCCCACTGAAGACTTTTCTATAGAAAACTATTCCCACTGAAGACTTTTTTATAGAAAACTCTTCCCACTGAAATATGTAGTGGCTTACCCTTATCTTCCTCCCCACTTATGCTGTAGGGCACTTAGCCACTCCTTTTCTCTGACTTGTTGAATTTCTAGCTCTTCTGTCTTTATCTAAAATTCTACATTTCAATATTTATTTTCTACAGGTGCCCAGTTTTTTTTGCTTTATATGTTTTATCAGTTCGCAAATAAATATTTGTTTTGATTTTTTTGTTCAATAACAAAAAATATATTTATTTATATGCCCAATGTTTACATTTAAATATTTAAATTATCAGTTATTTTATTTAAATTTATACTAGACTTCATTTCTAATCGTACAAATTAATATTTCAAACTTTGAGTTATTTCTTCAAAAATTTTTGGCTTCATTGAAAATGCAATTGTTTGAATGTCTTTAATAAATCAAAGCACGATTTTCGTTATTGTTTGTATTTTGGGCGAAATTTGCAAATCATTTTAGGGCGAAAATTAGCATGGACTATTTAAGCACTCAATTAGCAAAAGATGTCTTAGACAGAGATTGAGACATTGAAACTATTCCCATTGAAGTTTTTTCTATAGAAAACTCTTCCCACTGAAGTTTTTTCTATAGAAAACTCTTCCCACTGAAGTTTTTTCTAAAGAAAACTCTTCCTACTGAAGTTTTTTCTATAGAAAACTCTTCCCACTGAAGTTTTTTCTATTTAAAACTCTTCCCACTGAAGTTTTTTCTATAGAAAACTCTTCCCACTGAAGTTTTTTCTATAGAAAACTCTTCCCACTGAAGTTTTTTCTATAGAAAACTCTTCCCACTGAAGTTTTTTCTATAGAAAACTCTTCCCACTGAAGCTTTTTCTGTAGAAAACTCTTCCCACTGAAGTTTTTTCTATAGAAAACTCTTCCCACTGAAGTTTTTTCTATACAAAACTCTTCCCACTGAAGTTTTTTCTATAGAAAACTCTTCCCACTGAAGTTTTTTCTATAGAAAACTCTTCCCACTGAAGTTTTTTCTATAGAAAACTCTTCCCACTGAAGTTTTTTCTATAGAAAACTCTTCCCACTGAAGTTTTTTCTATAGAAAACTCTTCTCACTGAAGTTTTTTCTATAGAAAACTCTTCCCACTGAAGTTTTTTCTATAGAAAACTCTTCCCACTGAAGTTTTTTCTATAGAAAACTCTTCCCACTGAAGTTTTTTCTATAGAAAACTCTTCCCACTGAAGTTTTTTCTATAGAAAACTCTTCCCACTGAAGTTTTTTCTATAGAAAACTCTTCCCACTGAAGTTTTTTCTATAGAAAACTCTTCCCACTGAAGTTTTTTCTATAGAAAACTCTTCCCACTGAAGTTTTTTTCTATAGAAAACTCTTCCCACTGAAGTTTTTTCTATAGAAAACTCTTCCCACTGAAGTTTTTTCTATAGAAAACTCTTCCCACTGAAGTTTTTTCTATAGAAAACTCTTCCCACTGAAGTTTTTTCTATAGAAAACTCTTCCCACTGAAGTTTTTTCTATAGAAAACTCTTCCCACTGAAGTTTTTTCTATAGAAAACTCTTCCCACTGAAGTTTTTTCTATAGAAAACTCTTCCCACTGAAGTCTTTTCTATAGAAAACTCTTCCCACTGAAGTTTTTTCTATAGAAAACTCTTCCCACTGAAGTTTTTTCTATAGAAAACTCTTCCCACTGAAGTTTTTTCTATAGAAAACTCTTCCCACTGAAGTTTTTTCTATAGAAAACTCTTCCCACTGAAGTTTTTTCTATAGAAAACTCTTCCCACTGAAGAATCTAAGAATTATTATTCGAAAATTTACATTATTGTAATAAATTTATTAGGAAATACTTTTTATGGTTTAACCAGAAATAGAACAAACCAGAAATTTGTATGCAAAATTTTGTTGTTTAATAGAAAACAAGTAAGAGTGGTATATTCGGCTTTGCCGAATCTTGGATACCCTTCACCAATAGTGTTTCAAAAGTAAAATACAAAATCGTATGAATATATTGATAATTATATAGTTTCTGATTACTGACTTAGTTGAGCCCCACACAAATGCTTCATATGTATATTAATTTTCTTTTGTTCATACTAAATGTAATTCCTAGCAATATTTGGTTATACTAGTACAAGGTGGCGCAAAAGTAATCCTCCTATCAGAAAATGCTCTAAATTTTGCGATTGGCCCCTAATGTCAATTCTGTTTTGGCATTTGTGTAGTAAACACTTGCAAAATACACGTTAATAAACAATGTTACTCTACACTGCTCCAGAACGCGGAATATTGGTGACTATTTATTTGGCCAATAATCGGTCGGTGACTTTGGCACAACGTAAGTTTCGTCGCAGAGTTCCTAGCCGTCCAACGCCTACTGGTGAAATACTGCTCGCCTCGAAGAGACTGGCACAACATGAGATGCTGCCAGGCGTGGCAGACCCCGGAGTCGCCGTTCTGCAGAGAATATTGCTGCTGTAGCCGAGGATGTCATGGAAGCGCCGTCGACATCGATCAGACGACGTGCCACGCAAATGGGTATCAGTCAACGGTCTTTACAGCGAATTTTGGTAAAAAATTTGAAGATGTTTCCGTACAAAGTCCAGACGGTGCATCAGCTGTTAGCTGCTGACCGCCAATCGCGTCTAACATACGCTCAAGCCATCCTTAATCACCACCAAGAGGAAGACGATTTTTCATTAAAAATAATCATGAGTGATGAGGCCCATTTCCAACTTACCGGGTACGTAAATAAGCAAAATTTACGTGAAAATCCGCGTGTAACCCACGAAGAGCTATTAACCCGCTCAAAGTCATTGTATGGTGTGCTTTTTTCGCTGGAGGAGTCATCGGACCTTTTTTATTCAAAGACGTAGCGGGCCAAACGGTTACAGTGAATGGTGAGCGCTACAGAGCAATGATTAACGAGTTCCGTTTGCCGCAACTTGATGAATTGGGATTGGAAAACATGTGGTTCCAACAGGACGGTGCAACGGCATACACTGCACGTGCTACAACCGATATGCTGAAGGATGCATTTCCCGGGCGCCTAATCTTCCGTTTTGGCGATTTGCACTGGCCAGCAAGATCGCCTGATTTGACCGCTGCAGACTTCTTTTTGTGGGGCTTTTTGAAGTCGCGGGTTTATGTCAACAAGCCTCAGACTCTTGCAGCTCTTAAAGACAATATCCGTCAAGAATGTGAGGACCTATCGCCGGAAGTTTTGGCCAAAGTGATGTAAAATGCTATAAAAAGGGCTCAAATGACAATCAACTCTGGCCGGAAAACGAAAAGCTTTTCGGTGGCGTCATCATCTAGAATAGTAATGGACCCAAAGGTTAGGTTGGGCAGGTGGCTGATGTATAAGGCAGCGTCACTTGGATTCTAAAGTTCGATAGACCAGATAAACCATGCAGAAAAGATGCTTCAAAATGTAGATGCCCTTAGATTTGCAAGAGTACATCGATTTGATGAAGATTAAGTATTCTGGCACACAACCCAAAAAACACAGTGCCCAGTGAGGGTTGTGTACTTTAATTCATACGAATTATCCAACTATTAAAGGTTAATGATTAGTTATGTAAAACTCTAAAGTTAGCGGACTGATTTAGGTCAAAGTTTTAACAATGATTGTCAATGTATACAAGCCTTAGAATTATAAGGTATACACTCTTAGTTTTAGATACATGCGTGAAATATATAGCTAGCTATGAATGGATATCAGCTTTGGCGGAAAATTTATTGAAGATTTACGTATTAATCTGAAGTTAGTTAACTAATTAAGATGAATACTTCAACAATAATATTTGGGATGCATTGTTCTTTCGATCTGTCCGATGGATATGTGGAAAGTTTTGCTCTAGTTCTTTGTGCAATTATAACATGATTTAATTTATCAGCATTAAAAAGATTTCCGGTCGGGGTTATATGGGAGATAACAGAAAATTTGAACCGAGATCGCCCATTTTCAAAGCCGAACTTTTCAAGAGATCGCCCTGAATAACGATATTGTACAACGTCTTTATACTAGATGCCATCATCGTATCTATTATAATAGATAGATAATTATAATTTGTCATTTATTAGCTACTAAGAGATTGCCTTAGGCGAAGTTATACGGGAGCAATAGTCAAACGTGAACGGATTTCTCCCAATTGCAATTAAACAATTTAAATTTTTGTTGATATGTGAGATACATACATACATATGTAGGTTTTGAACGGATATCATATACTTAGCTGCATTTTTGTACTTCCTAGGAAGATTACCTATAATTTGATATATAAACCATACTCAAATGTAATCATAAAGTTCAAAAGTCAGACATAGAATTAAGATAAATGCAGTGTGTCTGTCTGCTAAAATCAGATTTGTGGAGCTCCTGGAAGGTATACCCATTTGCATTTTACACAAAATTTTAGGATATCGTCCCACCCTGAGCTCCAAAAACTTGACTACAACAGAAAAAAGGACAGACAGGTAGACGGACGGACGGACAGACAGGTAGACGGACGGACGGACAAACAGACTGACGGACGTCGCGAAATCGATTCTCCCGCCGATTCTGAGACGATCGGTACAACTTGAATGGTATTCATAATCAGATTTGTGGAGTTTATATCAGATTTTAGGAAATCCTCCCACAAGGAACGCTGTCAAATTTCATCACCATCGGTCCATAAACACCTGAGATATCGCTGAAACAATATTTACAAAATGTCAACAAAATTTCTTAGACACGTACTTTGGGCAATTTGCTGTACATCACAAGTAGTGTTTTGGCGGTATCTCAGTTGTTTATGGACCGCTTTTGATAAAATTTTATAATGTGCTTGGCGGGGGAATTTCCTAAAATCTGATATAAAATTTATGTATGTCCGTGCTCCAGGAGGATGGTTTTTCCTATTTCTGCATTTCATTGTTTCAACAAACATTCTCTAACGCGTACTTTGGGCAATTTGCGATACATCAAATTTAGTGTTTTGGCTGTATCTCAGTTGTTTATAGACCGATTTTGCTAAAATTTTACAGAGTGCATTGGGGAACCATTTCCTACAATCTGATATATAATATATCATCACATGTACACCAGGAGTACCTTGTTTCTCTTATTATTTAAAAGTGTGTTTCAATCAAAAATTTTAAAATTTTCGTCTATTTTTTGGTATTTTTTCGATATTTTCGGTGTTTATAAACCGATTTTAATGAAATTTAATAGCGTTCATTGCGGGAGAATTTCCTAAAATCTGGTATATAATTTATGTAGGTCCACCCTCCAGGGGCTTCAGAAACTTGATTTCAACAGACAGACAGACAGACGGACGGACAGACAGACAGACAGACAGACAGACGGACATCGCTTAATCGATTCTCCTCCCGATTCTGAGTCGATCGGTATAATTTTTATGGGGTCTACGATCCCTAATAAAAAAATTACAAACGGAATCACAAACTTATAATACCCTTTCACCCATTGGTGAAGGGTATAAAAACATAAAATCATTACATATAATTAACACTAAACCAATACAGACACTTTACAACTTTACAATAGATCATAAATTATGCAAGTATGACATACACAATTTTTGTTTGTGTTTTTATTTTTGATGTATCAAGTTGGAGTTGAAAGCTAAATGAACAAACAAAAAAAATCCCCTTGTCACCATCAGTCATGTTTGAGTATGAAGTGAAAGTCTGTCTGTCTGCTTGTTTGGCTATTGATGAAATGTTAGATTTATTAAATTTTGAGCTGGGAGTGATGACGGTTAGAAAAGTCATCTGTGAGGGAGTGCGAATGGGGCTAAAGTAAAGAAAAATGTTAGAAATGTGATAAAATCTAAGAAGAAAATGGACATATAAGGAATTTGCAATAGAAAATGTTTTCTTCTTTCCAATGTTCTCAGAAAAGATTTCTTTCTTCAAAAGGTTTGTGTCTAGACTAAAAAATTGTCAGAGCTAAAAATTTAAATGGCTATAATTTGAAAACCAATAACTGAAATTTTTCAAAATTTTTTTGCAAAAGATTCCTCTCGAATTATATTTTTTTGTTAGAAAATTAAAAATCACTAGAGTTATGAATGATTTTATTCAATATCATCAAAGGTTTAAGTTAATATTAACTTATTTTAAATTTTTATTAGAATTTCTTGTTAATAGATTTTTAAATTTTATTTATTTAAACTAAACGTTTCTCTGGAAAACTAAATAATTATTTGAAAATCAATAAAATTGATCTTTTTTTCTTCAAAAGCTAAAATTCTAGGAAATTTGAATTCTGATTTTCAATTCATTCATACTTTTACTAATTAGCAAAGAGATAAAGTAAAGTTTTTCGGTTTAAATTTTGATTCTTTTTATTTCATTGCCAAAAAATAAAATAAGAATAAAAATGTATAAGAAAGTGTTTAAAAACTTTAAGATCGATTATAAGATACCCTACACTATAGCTCATAACATCATAACTCAAACTCTTCGAACTAAAGACTTCTCTATAGAAAACTCTTTTCACTGAAGACTTTTCTATTGAAAACTCTTTCCACTGAAGACTTTTCTCTAGAAAACTCTTCCCACTGAAGACTTTTCTATAGAAAACTCTTCCCACTGAAGACTTTTCTCTAGAAAACCCTTCCCACTAAAGACTTTTCTCTAGAAAACTCTTCCCACTGAAGACTTTTCTCTAGAAAACTCTTCTCACTGAAGACTTTTCACTAGAAAATTCTTCTAACTGAAGACTTTTCTCTAGAAAACTCTTCCTACTGAAGACTTTTCTCTAGAAAACTCTTCCCACTGAAGACTTTTCTCTGGATAACTCTTGCCACTGAAGACTTTTCTAACGAAAACCCTTCCCATTGAAGACTTTTCTATAGAAAACTCGTCCCACTGAAGACTTTTCTATAGAAAACTCTTCCCACTGAAGACTTTTCTAAAGAAAACTCTTCCCACTGAAGACTTTTTTATAGAAAACTCGTCCCACTGAAGACTTTTGTATAGAAAACTCTTCCCACTGAAGACTTTTCTATAGAAAACTCTTCACACTGAAGTTTTTTCTATAGACAACTCTTCCCACTGGAGACTTTTCTATAGAAAACTCTTCCCACTGGAGACTTTTCTATAGAAAACTCTTCCCACTGAGACTTTTCTAAAGAAAACTCTTCCCACTGGAGACTTTTCTACAGAAAACTCTTCCCACTGGAGACTTTTCTAAAGAAAACTCTTCCCACTGAAGACTTTTCTATAGAAAACTCTTTCCACTGAAGACTTTTCACTAGAAAACTCTTCCCACTGAAGACTTTTCTCTAGAAAACTCTTCCCACTTAACACTTTTCTCTAGAAAACTCTTGCCACTGAAGACTTTTCTAAAGAAAACTCTTCCCACTGAAGACTTTTCGAAAGAAAACTCTTCCCACTGAAGACTTTTCTATAGAAAACTCTTCCCACTGAAGACTTTTCTATAGAAAACTCTTCCCACTGGAGACTTTTCTATAGAAAACTCTTCCCACTGAAGACTTTTCTATAGAAAGTTTTTTCTATAGAAAACTCTTCCCACTGAAGTTTTTTCTATAGAAAACTCTTCCCACTGAAGTTTTTTCTATAGAAAATTCTTCCCACTGAAGTTTTTTCTATAGAAAACTCTTCCCACTGAAGTTTTTTCTATAGAAAACTCTTCCCACTGAAGTTTTTTCTATAGAAAACTCTTCCCACTGAAGTTTTTTCTATAGAAAACTCTTCCCACTGAAGTTTTTTCTATAGAAAACTCTTCCCACTGAAGTTTTTTCTATAGAAAACTCTTCCCACTGAAGACTTTTCTAAACAAAACTCTTCCCACTGAAGACTTTTCTATAGAAAACTCTTTCCACTGAAGACTTTTCACTAGAAAACTCTTCCCACTGAAGACTTTTCTCTAGAAAACTCTTCCCACTAAAGACTTTTCTCTAGAAAACTCTTCCCACTGAAGACTTTTCTCTAGAAAACTCTTCCCACTGAAGACTTTTCTCTAAAAAACTCTTCCCACTTAAGACTTTTCTCTAGAAAACTCTTGCCACTGAAGACTTTTCTAAAGAAAACTCTTCCCACTGAAGACTTTTCTATAGAAAACTCTTCCCACTGAAGACTTTTCTATAGAAAACTCTTCCCACTGGAGACTTTTCTATAGAAAACTCTTCCCACTGAAGACTTTTCTATAGAAAACTCTTCCCACTGGAGACTTTTCTATAGAAAACTCTTCCCACTGAAGACTTTTCTATAGAAAACTCTTCCCACTGAAGACTTTTCTATAGAAAACTCTTCCCACTGAAGTTTTTTCTATAGAAAACTCTTCCCACTGAAGTTTTTTCTATAGAAAACTCTTCCCACTGAAGTTTTTTCTATAGAAAACTCTTCCCACTGAAGTTTTTTCTATAGAAAACTCTTCCCACTGAAGTTTTTTCTATAGAAAACTCTTCCCACTGAAGTTTTTTCTATAGAAAACTCTTCCCACTGAAGTTTTTTCTATAGAAAACTCTTCCCACTGAAGTTTTTTCTATAGAAAACTCTTCCCACTGAAGTTTTTTCTATAGAAAACTCTTCCTACTGAATTTTTTTCTATAGAAAACTCTTCCCACTGAAGTTTTTTCTATAGAAAACTCTTCCCACTGAAGACTTTTCTAAAGAAAGCTCTTCCCACTGAAGACTTTTCTATAGAAAACTCTTTCCACTGAATACTTTTCACTAGAAAACTTTTCCCACTGAAGACTTTTCTCTAGAAAACTCTTCCCACTAAAGACTTTTCTCTAGAAAACTCTTCCCACTGAAGACTTTTCCCTAGAAAACTCTTCCCACTGAAGACTTTTCTATAGAAAACTCTTAACACTTAAGACTTTTCTCTAGAAATATCTTGCCACTGAAGACTTTTCTAAAGAAAACTCTTCCCACTGAAGACTTTTCTATAGAAAACTCTTCCCACTGAAGACTTTTCTATAGAAAACTCTTCCCACTGAAGACTTTTGTATAGAAAACTCTTACCACTGGAGACTTTTCTGTAGAGAACTCTTCCCACTGGAGACTTTTCTATAGAAAACTCTTCCCACTGGAGACTTTTCTAAAGTGGTAAAAAGGACCATTTAAAGACATGTGATCAGTAGTAAAATAGGACCATTCAAAGGCCTACAATCAGTAGTAAAATAGAACCATTTAAAGACTTACGATCAGTAGTAAAATAAGACCATTCGAAGGCCTACGATTAGTAGTAAAATATTCCAATATTTTACTGCTGATCGTAGTAGTAGTAAATCAATAGTAAAATATTCGTATATGAACCGCTACGATCAGTAGCAAAATATTGCTATACAAACCGCTATTAACAGTAGTAAAATAAGACTATTCGAAGACCTACAATCAGTGGTAAAGTAGAACTTTTTAAATACCTACGATCAGTAGTAAAATAAGACCATCAAAAGGTCTACGATCAGTAGTAAAATATTCCTATATTTATCTACTGATCGTAGTAGTAGATCAGCAGTAAAATATTCCTATATGAACCCTTACGATCAGTGGTGAAATATTGCTATACATACCGCTACGATCAGTAGTGACATATGACAATATAAATTCCTATGATCAGTAGTAAAATAGGAAAGTTTAAAGCCCAACAATGAGTAGTAAAATATTGCTATTTGAAACCCTACGATCATTAGTGAAATATGACAATATAAAGATCTATGATCAGTAGTGACATGATCAGTAGTGACCTTATGAATCCCTAGGAAGTTATTTGAGCTGATTGGTAAGTGCTTTATATTAGATGTTACACCAATATCGCTCGGCTACAATGTAGGGTATAAAGATGAGTTAAGGCTCCCACTTAAATCGTGCCTAATTTTTTTTTGGCTTTAACAAGTAAATGCGTTCAAGTTTAACTTCCTTGGAGCAAAAAGTCTCATTTTTTCTTCAAAATCACACTTTTTTAAGCACAAACTGATAAAAATTTTTTGTTTCATTTGAGGTTTTTTACAAAAATTTTAGTGGGTTTCTCGTTGCAAATTTTTTTCAACGCCCACTTATTTTTTATTTGTTTCTGTGGATTTTTTTTATTTGGTTTTACCCTCCAATGAAACAGATTGTGGGGACTTAAAAAGTGGTTGGATGAAGTGCTCCGTTTATTTGTTTGTTTTAAAATATTATTTCTGTTGAAAAGTGTTTCTTTTTTTGTTGGTTTCATACAATTTCGCATCAGATAGTATTTAACTACAGTAAAACCGTATTTTTTGGGGAATTTTAATTAAAATATTTCTCATGATCCATATATCCATTCCATATACTCGTACTCTTATGTTACCTACGAGTAGTTCGTGCCTTTTTTTTAAGAAATCCACAAATATTTGTTTTGGTTGCTTCAAAAGGTGTCTGTAAGCTGACCTTAACGTTAATTTAAATCTAAGATAAGCTTCGATTTTTCTTTTCTTTTTTATTCACTCACCCTTTCTTTACCTCAAGTGACGAAGGTTCATTGACAATATCTTTCTCTTGTCCATTCCATTTTCTTTAATTGTAAATGATTTCAGTCTAAAAACGGGGCTTAAAATGTTTGATTTGATTTTGTTAATTAAATTATTTTCTTTACCGTTAAGCCGTGATAAAAATCTGACAAAACTGGGAGTAATTTGTTGTTAAAGGATCTTGACATAAGGGGGAAATTTTAAATATTTTAAATTTTCTTGCTCATTGTTGCCAAAAGGCAACATTTTAGTCATAACATGAAAAGTCTTCAGTGGAAAGAGTTTTCTATAGAAAAGTCTTCAGTGGGAAGAGTTTTCTATAGAAAAGTCTTCAGTGGGAAGAGTTTTCTATAGAAAAGTCTTCAGTGGGATGAGTTTTCTATAGAAAAGTCTTCAGTGGAAAGAGTTTTCTATAGAAAAGTCTTCAGTGGGACGAGTTTTCTATAGAAAAGTCTTTAGTGGGACGAGTTTTCTATAGAAAAGTCTTCAGTGAGAAGAGTTTTCTATAGAAAAGTCTTCAGTGGGAAGAGTTTTCTATAGAAAAGTCTTCAGTGGGAAGAGTTTTCTATAGAAAAGTCTTCAGTGGGAAGAGTTTTCTATAGAAAAGTCTTCAGTGGGAAGAGTTTTCTATAGAAAAGTCTTCAGTGGAAAGAGTTTTCTATAGAAAAGTCTTCAGTGGGAAGAGTTTTCTATAGAAAAGTCTTCAGTGGGAAGAGTTTTCTATAGAAAAGTCTTCAGTGGGAAGAGTTTTCTATAGAAAAGTCTTCAGTGGGAAGAGTTTTCTATAGAAAAGTCTTTAGTGGGAAGAGTTTTCTATACAAAAGTCTTCAGTGGGAAGAGTTTTCTATAGAAAAGGCTTCAGTGAGAAGAGTTTTTTATAGAAAAGTCTTCAGTGGGAAGAGTTTTCTATAGAAAAGTCTTCAGTGGGAAGAGTTTTCTATAGAAAAGTCTTCAGTGGGAAGAGTTTTCTATAGAAAAGTCTTCAGTGGGAAGAGTTTTCTATAGAAAAGTCTTCAGTGGGAAGAGTTTTCTATAGAAAAGGCTTCAGTGAGAAGAGTTTTCTATAGAAAAGGCTTCAGTGAGAAGAGTTTTTTATAGAAGATTTTTCTATAGAAAAAACTTCAGTGGGAAGATTTTTCTATAGAATAAACTTCAGTGGGAAGAGTTTTCTATAGAATAAACTTCAGTGAGAAGGGTTTTCTATAGAAAAACTTTAGTGGGAAAAGTTTTCTATGGAAAAACTTCAGTGGGAAAAGTTTTCTATAGAAAAAACTTCAGTGGGAAGAGTTTTCTATAGAAAAAACTTCAGTGGGAAGGGTTTTATATGGAAAAAACTTCAGTGGAAAGAGTTTTCTATAGAAAATTCATCAGTGGGAAGAGTTTTCTATAGAAAAGTCACATTTTTATAGAAAAAAAACCTTTTTATGAAAATGTTTCTATGTACAAAAATTTTTTTTATGAAAATTTTTCAATAAAAAAATTTTTTTTATGAAAATTTTTCTATAGAAAATTTTTGTTTATGAAAATTTTTCTATAGAAAATTTTTTTATAAAAATTTTTTTATAAAAATTTTTCTATAGAAATTTTTTTGTATGAAAATTTTTCTATAGAAATTTTTTTTTATGAAAATGTTTCTATAGAAATTTTTTTTTATAAAATGTTTTCTATAGAAAAATTTTTTTTATGAAAATTTTTCTATAGAAATTTTTTTGTATGAAAATTTTTCTATAGAAATTTTTTTTTATGAAAATGTTTCTATAGAAATTTTTTTTATGAAATGTTTTCTATAGAAAAATTTTTTTTATGAAAATTTTTCTATAGAAAAATCTTTTTATGAAAATTTTTCTATAGAAAAATTTTTTTTATGAAAATTTTTCTATAGAAAAATTTTTTTTATGAAAATTTTTCTATAGAAAAATTTTTTTTATGAAAATTTTTCTATAGAAAAATTTTTTTTATGAAAATTTTTCTATAGAAAATTTTTTTTTATGAAAATTTTTCTATAGAAAAATTTTTTTTATGAAAATTTTTCTATAGAAAATTTTTTTTCATGAAAATTTTTCTATAGAAAATTTTTTTTTATGAAAATTTTTCTATAGAAAATTTTTTTTTATGAAAATTTTTCTATAGAAAATTTTTTTTTGTGAAAATTTTTCTATAGAAAAGTTTTTTTATGAAAATTTTTCTATAGAAAAATTTTTTTTATGAAAATTTTTTTATAGAAAAATTTTTTTTATGAAAATTTTTCTATAGAAAAATTTTTTTTATGAAAATTTTTCTATAGAAAAATTTTTTTTATGAAAATTTTTCTATAGAAAAATTTTTTTTTATGAAAATTTTTCTATAGAAAAATTTTTTTTATGAAAATTTTTCTATAGAAAAATTTTTTTTATGAAAATTTTTCTATAGAAAAATTTTTTTTATGAAAATTTTTCTATAGAAAAATTTTTTTTATGAAAATTTTTCTATAGAAAAATTTTTTTTTTTTATAGAAAAGTTTTTTTATGAAAATTTTTCTATAGAAAAATTTTTTTTATGAAAATTTTTTTATAGAAAAATTTTTTTTATGAAAATTTTTTTATAGAAAATTTTTTTTTATGAAAATTTTTCTATATAAAAAATTTTTTTATGAAAAGTTTTCTATAAAAAATTCTTCAAAGTGAAAAGTTTTCTATAGAAAACACTTTAAAGTGTCTTAGTTGATGTCTGAGTCTGTAGTATAGACTCTTTACCTTAGTCTAAGATTAGTATATATTTTAGTCAATATCTTAATCAATTTCTCATAAAATATGGACTGAGTCATTTGTCTACAGGGAAGTAGTTCATGACTAAATTATGAGATTTGGAAAAATACTTCACTTAAAATTTTCGTAAAATTTTAAATTACTCACAATTATTTCAAATAAATTCTTGTTGATTAATTCAACTTAAAAACCAAAAGTGCGTACATTCCAGCTTTAACCCCTTAAGCCATAATAATGCGTTAATGCCATTTATTAGGCGATTAGAAAAGTTGATCGCTCTGAAACGTGAGAAACTGTTAAAAATGTTTATTATAAACAAATCATTTAACAAGTTTTATCTTTTAATTACTCATATTTTCACTTTTTCAATCATTAATCTTAACATTATTCCCTCTATTGTTTCCATTTTATGTCAATTTGTAGAATTAAGCATAACTTTTCTGAAGAGTAGGGGTGGGAAGGGGGTTAGATTTTCTAACGCATGTTCTTAGAATAACAGTAAAAGATTAGGAATCATGAGGAAACTTCAACTTAAAGTCACATTTATGAGTATAAATATCAATTAGTTATTTATTCTCGACTTCGACTAGAAGATTTTGTGATTAGAGGAATTATTGTAAAACAGTTTTGTTCATTTTGTTTCCTATTTCAACAAAAACTTCTTGGGGGAAAGAGGAGTTTTCTAATCAGACACATTTTACTGCCAACTTAAACCAATCAAGCAAAATAAACAGTTGTAAGTTTTACTAGAAAATTATGCAACAACAACGAAATGGACCCAACAGTTATGAAGGGGGAAAAGGAAAACAGTTTGAAAGGGGGAATAGGAAATTCTTTGCATGTAGGTCTATACAAAAATATAGACTAAGCCATAGACTAAGGCATAGACTAAGATATAGACTAAGAAATAGACTTAGATATCGACTAAGACATAGACTAAGACATAGACTAAGACATAGACTAAGACATAGACTAAGATATAGACTAAGATATAGATTAAGATATAGTCTAAGACATAGACTAAGACATAGACTAAGACATAGACTAAGACATAGACTAAGATATAGACTAAGACATAGACTAAGATATAGACTAAGACATAGACTTAGACATAGGCTAAGACATAGACTAAGACATAGACTAAGACATAGACTAAGACATAGACTAAGACATAGACTAAGACATAGACTAAGATTTAGACTAAGACATAGACTAAGACATAGACTAAGACATAGACTAAGACATAGACTAAGACATAGACTAAGACATAGACTAAGACATAGACTAAGATTTAGACTAAGACATAGACTAAGACATAGACTAAGATTTAGACTAAGACAGAGACTAAGACATAGACTAAGACATAGACTAAGACATAGACTAAGACATAGACTAAGCCATAGACTAAGACATAGACTAAGACATAGACTAAGACATAGACTAAGACATAGACTAAGACATAGACTAAGACATAGACTAAGACATAGACTAAGACATAGACTAAGACATAGACTAAGATATAGACTAAGATATAGACTAAGACATAGACTAAGACATAGACTAAGACATAGACTAAGACATAGACTAAGACATAGACTAAGACATAGACTAAGACATAGACTTAGACATAGACTAAGACATAGACTAAGACATAGACTAAGACATAGACTAAGATTTAGACTAAGACATAGACTAAGACATAGACTAAGATTCAGACTAAGACAGAGACTAAGACATATACTAAGAGATAGACTAAGTGAAAGACTAAGACCTAGACTAAGACATAGACAAAGACATAGACTAAGACATAGACTAAGACATAGACTAAGACATAGACTAAGACATAGACTAAGACATAGACTAAGACATGGACTAAGACATAGACTAAGACATAGACTAAGACATAGACTAAGACATAGACTAAGACATAGACTAGGACATAGACTAAGACATAGACTAAGACATAGACTAAGACATAGACTAAGACATAGACTAAGACATAGACTAAGACATAGACTAAGACATAGACTAAGACATAGACTAAGACTAAGACATAGACTAAGACTAAGACATAGACTAAGACATAGACTAAGACATAGACTAAGACATAGACTAAGACATAGACTAAGACATAGACTAAGACATAGACTAAGACATAGACTAAGACATAGACTAAGACATAGACTAAGACATAGACTAAGACATAGACTAAGACATAGACTAAGACATAGACTAAGACATAGACTAAGACATAGACTAAGACATAGACTAAGACATAGACTAAGACATAGACTAAGACATAGACTAAGACATAGACTAAGACATAGACTAAGACATAGACTAAGACATAGACTAAGACATAGACTAAGACATAGACTAAGACATAGACTAAGACATAGACTAAGACATAGACTAAGACATAGACTAAGACATAGACTAAGACATAGACTAAGACATAGACTAAGACATAGACTAAGACATAGACTAAGACATAGACTAAGACATAGACTAAGACATAGACTAAGACATAGACTAAGACATAGACTAAGACATAGACTAAGACATAGACTAAGACATAGACTAAGACATAGACTAAGACATAGACTAAGACATAGAATAAGACAAAGATTAAGACATAGAATAAGACATAGACTAAGATATAGACTAAGACATAGACTAAGACATAGACTAAGACGTAGACTAAGATGTAGACTAAAACATAAAATAAGACATAGACTAAGACCTTAGTCTACATAGACTAAGACATAGAATTTTTTTTTCTATAGAAATATGTTTTTCTATACAAAATTTTTTTTTCTATAGAAACAGTTTTTTCTCTAGAAAATTTTTTTCTCTAGAAAATTTTTTTCTCTAGAAAATTTTTTTCTCTATAAAATTTTTTTTCTATAAATTTTTTTTCTATAGAAAAAATTTTTTTTTCTCTACAAAAAACTTTTTTTTCTATAGAATCAATTTTAGTTTTATAGAAAATATAACAAAATTTTTGTTTGCTATAGAAAAAAATTTTTTTCTATACAATTTTTATACCCTTCACCAATAGGTGAAAGGGTATTATAAGTTTGTGATTCCGTTTGTAATTTTTTTATTAGTGATCGTAGACCCCATAAAAATTATACCGATCGACTCAGAATCGGGAGGAGAATCGATTAAGCGATGTCCGTCTGTCTGTCTGTCTGTCTGTCTGTCCGTCCGTCTGTCTGTCTGTCTGTTGAAATCAAGTTTCTGAAGCCCCTGGAGGGTGGACCTACATAAATTATATACCAGATTTTAGGAAATTCTCCCGCAATGAACGCTATTAAATTTCATTAAAATCGGTTTATAAACACCGAAAATATCGAAAAAATACCAAAAATTGGACGAAAATTTTAAAATTTTTGATTGAAACACACTTTTAAATAATAAGAGAAACAAGGTACTCCTGGTGTACATGTGATAATATATTATATATCAGATTGTAGGAAATGGTTCCCCAAAGCACTCTGTAAAATTTTAGCAAAATCGGTCTATAAACAACTGAGATACAGCCAAAACACTCAATTTGATGTATCGCAAATTGCCCAAAGTACGCGTTAGAGAATGTTTGTTGAAACAATGAAATGCAGAAATAGGAAAAACCATCCTCCTGGAGCACGGACATACATAAATTTTATATCAGATTTTAGGAAATTCCCCCGCCAAGCACATTATAAAATTTTATCAAAAGCGGTCCATAAACAACTGAGATACCGCCATAACACTACATTTGATGTACAGCAAATTGCCCAAAGTACGTGTCTAAGAAATTTTGTTGACATTTTGTAAATATTGTTTCAGAGATATCTCAGGTGTTTATGGACCGATTGTGATGAAATTTGACAGCGTTCCTTGTGGGAGGATTTCCTAAAATCTGATATAAACTCCACAAATCTGATCATGAATACCATTCAAGTTGTACCGATCGTCTCAGAATCGGCAGGAGAATCGATTTCGCGACGTCCGTCCGTCCGTCTGTTTGTCCGTCCGTCCGTCCGTCTACCTGTCTGTCCGTCCGTCCGTCTACCTGTCTGTCCTTTTTTCTGTTGTAGTCAAGTTTTTGGAGCTCAGGGTGGGACGATATCCTAAAATTTTGTGTAAAATGCATATGGGTATACCTTCCAGGAGCTCCACAAATCTGATTTTAGCAGACAGACACACTGCATTTATCTTAATTCTATGTCTGACTTTTGAACTTTATGATTACATTTGAGTATGTATTATATATCAAATTATAGGTAATCTTCCTAGGAAGTACAAAAATGCAGCTAAGTATATGATATCCGTTCAAAACCTACATATGTATGTATGTATCTCACATATCAACGAAAATTTAAATTGTTTAATTGCAATTGGGAGAAATCCGTTCACGTTTGACTATTGCTCCCGTATAACTTCGCCTAAGGCAATCTCTTAGCAGCTAATAAATGACAAATTATAATTATCTATCTATTACAATAGATACGATGATGGCATTTAGTATAAAGACGTTGTACAATATCGTTATTCAGGGCGATATCTTGAAAAGTTCGGCTTTGAAAATGGGCGAGCTCGGTTCAAATTTTCTGTTATCTCCCATATAACCCCGACCGGGAATCACTTTAATTCTGATAAATTAAATCATGTTATAATTGCACAAAGAACTAGAGCAAAACTTTCCACACATCCATCGGACAGATCGAAAGAACAATGCATCCCAAATATTATTGTTGAAGTATTCATCTTAATTAGTTAACTAACTTCAGATTAATAAGTAAATCTTCAATAAATTTTCCGCCAAAGCTGATATCCATTCATAGCTAGCTATATATTTCACGCATGTATCTAAAACTAAGAGTGTATACCTTATAATTCTATGGCTTGTATACATTGACAATCATTGTTAAAACTTTGACCTAAATCAGTCCGCTAACTTCAGAGGTTTACATAACTAATCATTAACCTTTAATAGTTGGATAATTCGTATGAATTAAAGTACACAACCCTCACTGGGCACTGTGTTTTTGGGTTGTGTGCCAGAATACTTAATCTTCATCAAATCGATGTACTCTTGCAAATCTAAGGGCATCTACATTTTGAAGCATCTTTTCTGCATGGTTTATCTGGTCTATCGAACTTTAGAATCCAAGTGACGCTGCCTTATACATCAGCCACCTGCCCAACCTAACCTTTGGGTCCATAACTATTCTAGATGATGACGCCACCGAAAAGCTTTTCGTTTTCCGGCCAGAGTTGATTGTCATTTGAGCCCTTTTTATAGCATTTTAGGTCCTCACATTCTTGACGGATATTGTCTTTAAGAGCTGCAAGAGTCTGAGGCTTGTTGACATAAACCCGCGACTTCAAAAAGCCCCACAAAAAGAAGTCTGCAGCGGTCAAATCAGGCGATCTTGCTGGCCAGTGCAAATCGCCAAAACGGAAGATTAGGCGCCCGGGAAATGCATCCTTCAGCATATCGGTTGTGGCACGTGCAGTGTATGCCGTTGCACCGTCCTGTTGGAACCACATGTTTTCCAATCCCAATTCATCAAGTTGCGGCAAACGGAACTCGTTAATCATTGCTCTGTAGCGCTCACCATTCACAGTAACCGTTTGGCCCGCTACGTCTTTGAATAAAAAAGGTCCGATGACTCCTCCAGCGAAAAAAGCACACCATACAATGACTTTGAGTGGGTGTAATAGCTCTTCGTGGGTTACACGCGGATTTTCACGTAAATTTTGCTTATTTACGTACCCGGTAAGATAGAAATGGGCTTAATCACTCATGATTATTTTTAATGAAAAATCGTCTTCCTCTTGGTGGTGATTAGGGATGGCTTGAGCGTATGTTAGACGCGATTGGCGGTCAGCAGCTAACAGCTGATGCACCGTCTGGACTTTGTACGGAAACATCTTCAAATTTTTTACCAAAATTCGCTGTAAAGACCGTTGACTGATACCCATTTGCGTGGCACGTCGTCTGATCGATGTCGACGGCGCTTCCATGACATCCTCGGCAACAGCAGCAATATTCTCTGCAGAACGGCGACTCCGGGGTCTGCCACGCCTGGCAGCATCTCGTGTTGTGCCAGTCTCTTCGAGGCGAGCAGTATTTCACCAGTAGGCGTTGGACGACTAGGAAATCTGCGACGAAACTCACGTTGTGCCAAAGTCACCGACCGATTATTGGCCAAATAAATAGTCACCAATATTCCGCGTTCTGGAGCAGTGTAGAGTAACATTGTTTATTAACGTGTATTTTGCAAGTGTTTACTACACAAATGCCAAAACAGAATTGACATTAGGGGCCAATCGCAAAATTTAGACCATTTTCTGATAGGAGGATTACTTTTGCGCCACCTTGTACTAGTATAACCAAATATTGCTAGGAATTACATTTAGTATGAACAAAAAAAAATTAATATACATATGAAGCATTTGTGTGGGGCTCAACTAAGTCAGTAATCAGAAACTATATAATTATCAATATATTCATACGATTTTGTATTTTACTTTTGAAACACTATTGGTGAAGGGTATCCAAGATTCGGTAAAGCCGAATATACCACTCTTACTTGTTTTCTATAGATTTTTTTTTTTTTATAGAATTTTTTTTTTCTATACAAAAATTTTATTTTCTATAGAAAAATTGTTTATTCTATAGAAATTTTTTTTCTCACTAGTTCAATGGCAACTGCTTATAATGTCAATATACAATCAAATTAATATCAATTCGTGTTTCTGCAAGTGTGTCAGCGTTGTCAACTTTCAAATTTTAAAAAGCACCAAAAGTTTTTATTTTACTAAGTTTCAAGTTAGGAAAAGCATTTCTGGTTTACTTTAGAAACTAGTTGGAGGCATTACAAGAACTGCAAATGCATCCCAAAAAATTAACTGATTTGTATAGATATATAGGCGACGAAGGCAGAATGCCGCGTGCTACCATGAGATGATACGATAGCAAGTCAATCAGTCTGTGAATTTTTTTTTAATGAAACTCCGTTTTTCCTCATTGAATCGATATAATAAGTTCATAAAGGCCTTCTTTGGCACTGATTCACTACGAGAAATCCACTGTTTGTTTTCCGATGTGTTGTAGTGGATCCACGATTGCCGTTAAACAACGCCAAACATTCGTGGGAAAATGTTAAACCGTAACTTTTGTGTCAAATCATTGAAAATTTATATTACTGGGTAATGTGAGATGGTTATGGCGTCCATAATCTCTGAATGGCTACAGCTACTTTGTGATTTTTTTAAAATTCTTTCGGGAGTACAAATCTCAACCTGTCCACAAATTTGCCATCACTCGTTTTTGTAAGTGCACATGGAAATTTAGAACCTGCTCTTTACCATTGAAATGGATGGCGCCTTAGCATACAATAATAGCACAACGGCTGTCAAACACAAGCTGTGCTACGCAGATTATTCCAATTTAATTAGTATTCATCTGACAGTTTAGACTTGATAGGAGCAATTCGAATACCATTTAATTCAAAACAAGTAAGAGTGGTATATTCGGCTTTGCCGAATCTTGGATACCCTTCACCAATAGTGTTTCAAAAGTAAAATACAAAATCGTATGAATATATTGATAATTATATAGTTTCTGATTACTGACTTAGTTGAGCCCCACACAAATGCTTCATATGTATATTAATTTTCTTTTGTTCATACTAAATGTAATTCCTAGCAATATTTGGTTATACTAGTACAAGGTGGCGCAAAAGTAATCCTCCTATCAGAAAATGCTCTAAATTTTGCGATTGGCCCCTAATGTCAATTCTGTTTTGGCATTTGTGTAGTAAACACTTGCAAAATACACGTTAATAAACAATGTTACTCTACACTGCTCCAGAACGCGGAATATTGGTGACTATTTATTTGGCCAATAATCGGTCGGTGACTTTGGCACAACGTAAGTTTCGTCGCAGAGTTCCTAGCCGTCCAACGCCTACTGGTGAAATACTGCTCGCCTCGAAGAGACTGGCACAACATGAGATGCTGCCAGGCGTGGCAGACCCCGGAGTCGCCGTTCTGCAGAGAATATTGCTGCTGTAGCCGAGGATGTCATGGAAGCGCCGTCGACATCGATCAGACGACGTGCCACGCAAATGGGTATCAGTCAACGGTCTTTACAGCGAATTTTGGTAAAAAATTTGAAGATGTTTCCGTACAAAGTCCAGACGGTGCATCAGCTGTTAGCTGCTGACCGCCAATCGCGTCTAACATACGCTCAAGCCATCCTTAATCACCACCAAGAGGAAGACGATTTTTCATTAAAAATAATCATGAGTGATGAGGCCCATTTCCAACTTACCGGGTACGTAAATAAGCAAAATTTACGTGAAAATCCGCGTGTAACCCACGAAGAGCTATTAACCCGCTCAAAGTCATTGTATGGTGTGCTTTTTTCGCTGGAGGAGTCATCGGACCTTTTTTATTCAAAGACGTAGCGGGCCAAACGGTTACAGTGAATGGTGAGCGCTACAGAGCAATGATTAACGAGTTCCGTTTGCCGCAACTTGATGAATTGGGATTGGAAAACATGTGGTTCCAACAGGACGGTGCAACGGCATACACTGCACGTGCTACAACCGATATGCTGAAGGATGCATTTCCCGGGCGCCTAATCTTCCGTTTTGGCGATTTGCACTGGCCAGCAAGATCGCCTGATTTGACCGCTGCAGACTTCTTTTTGTGGGGCTTTTTGAAGTCGCGGGTTTATGTCAACAAGCCTCAGACTCTTGCAGCTCTTAAAGACAATATCCGTCAAGAATGTGAGGACCTATCGCCGGAAGTTTTGGCCAAAGTGATGTAAAATGCTATAAAAAGGGCTCAAATGACAATCAACTCTGGCCGGAAAACGAAAAGCTTTTCGGTGGCGTCATCATCTAGAATAGTAATGGACCCAAAGGTTAGGTTGGGCAGGTGGCTGATGTATAAGGCAGCGTCACTTGGATTCTAAAGTTCGATAGACCAGATAAACCATGCAGAAAAGATGCTTCAAAATGTAGATGCCCTTAGATTTGCAAGAGTACATCGATTTGATGAAGATTAAGTATTCTGGCACACAACCCAAAAAACACAGTGCCCAGTGAGGGTTGTGTACTTTAATTCATACGAATTATCCAACTATTAAAGGTTAATGATTAGTTATGTAAAACTCTAAAGTTAGCGGACTGATTTAGGTCAAAGTTTTAACAATGATTGTCAATGTATACAAGCCTTAGAATTATAAGGTATACACTCTTAGTTTTAGATACATGCGTGAAATATATAGCTAGCTATGAATGGATATCAGCTTTGGCGGAAAATTTATTGAAGATTTACGTATTAATCTGAAGTTAGTTAACTAATTAAGATGAATACTTCAACAATAATATTTGGGATGCATTGTTCTTTCGATCTGTCCGATGGATATGTGGAAAGTTTTGCTCTAGTTCTTTGTGCAATTATAACATGATTTAATTTATCAGCATTAAAAAGATTTCCGGTCGGGGTTATATGGGAGATAACAGAAAATTTGAACCGAGATCGCCCATTTTCAAAGCCGAACTTTTCAAGAGATCGCCCTGAATAACGATATTGTACAACGTCTTTATACTAGATGCCATCATCGTATCTATTATAATAGATAGATAATTATAATTTGTCATTTATTAGCTACTAAGAGATTGCCTTAGGCGAAGTTATACGGGAGCAATAGTCAAACGTGAACGGATTTCTCCCAATTGCAATTAAACAATTTAAATTTTTGTTGATATGTGAGATACATACATACATATGTAGGTTTTGAACGGATATCATATACTTAGCTGCATTTTTGTACTTCCTAGGAAGATTACCTATAATTTGATATATAAACCATACTCAAATGTAATCATAAAGTTCAAAAGTCAGACATAGAATTAAGATAAATGCAGTGTGTCTGTCTGCTAAAATCAGATTTGTGGAGCTCCTGGAAGGTATACCCATTTGCATTTTACACAAAATTTTAGGATATCGTCCCACCCTGAGCTCCAAAAACTTGACTACAACAGAAAAAAGGACAGACAGGTAGACGGACGGACGGACAGACAGGTAGACGGACGGACGGACAAACAGACTGACGGACGTCGCGAAATCGATTCTCCCGCCGATTCTGAGACGATCGGTACAACTTGAATGGTATTCATAATCAGATTTGTGGAGTTTATATCAGATTTTAGGAAATCCTCCCACAAGGAACGCTGTCAAATTTCATCACCATCGGTCCATAAACACCTGAGATATCGCTGAAACAATATTTACAAAATGTCAACAAAATTTCTTAGACACGTACTTTGGGCAATTTGCTGTACATCACAAGTAGTGTTTTGGCGGTATCTCAGTTGTTTATGGACCGCTTTTGATAAAATTTTATAATGTGCTTGGCGGGGGAATTTCCTAAAATCTGATATAAAATTTATGTATGTCCGTGCTCCAGGAGGATGGTTTTTCCTATTTCTGCATTTCATTGTTTCAACAAACATTCTCTAACGCGTACTTTGGGCAATTTGCGATACATCAAATTTAGTGTTTTGGCTGTATCTCAGTTGTTTATAGACCGATTTTGCTAAAATTTTACAGAGTGCATTGGGGAACCATTTCCTACAATCTGATATATAATATATCATCACATGTACACCAGGAGTACCTTGTTTCTCTTATTATTTAAAAGTGTGTTTCAATCAAAAATTTTAAAATTTTCGTCTATTTTTTGGTATTTTTTCGATATTTTCGGTGTTTATAAACCGATTTTAATGAAATTTAATAGCGTTCATTGCGGGAGAATTTCCTAAAATCTGGTATATAATTTATGTAGGTCCACCCTCCAGGGGCTTCAGAAACTTGATTTCAACAGACAGACAGACAGACGGACGGACAGACAGACAGACAGACAGACAGACGGACATCGCTTAATCGATTCTCCTCCCGATTCTGAGTCGATCGGTATAATTTTTATGGGGTCTACGATCCCTAATAAAAAAATTACAAACGGAATCACAAACTTATAGTACCCTTTCACCCATTGGTGAAGGGTATAAAAATCAAGAACTTATTGGCCGCCTTCGGAACAATTTTGTTTGCTAACTGTGCACAGTGCCGCGAATTGCCCATGACCGTGTTAATCATGTTTATCGAAGTCTAAGAAGGCTTCTTTCAAAGACTTTTTAAAATTTGTAAATATCTTTATTAGTTTAAAAGTTATGATTATTGCAAGGAAAAAGGTCAAAAGGTCCCACTGTGAGGTGCTTGTCTAAATTGTTTGACTTGGACGAATTTTAAGGGGATTAGACCAAGAAACCCATTTTTAAGGTGAAAATTCTGTATCTACTCTGTAAAATTACACTTTTTTTAGACGACTCAACAAAATTTGAACCTTTATTCATAAACGAAAAATATGTATTTAATAGTAATGACAAACTTATAAATTAAATTTTCCCAACGAAATTTCCAACATAAGCCTTTAAGAATTTTATAAAACGTTTATGAATCAAGGGGTTAAAGTTTAATTTTGAATGTTACATATTATTTTTAAAAGCACTTAAATCAAAGCCAAAAGCACTGAGTTGACTACTCTAAGTGTGTACTCTCTTTCGCTCACATATACCAATGCAGTTTTCTCTCTGCCCATCAATGGTCGTAACGTTCGTTTGTTGGTTGGTTGGCTGGCTGGCACATTCGTTGGCCGTCAGCGGTTTTAGTTGTGTCTGAAACATCAATGAGTCTTGAAAAATTGTTAATTTAGTTTTATAGCAACATTCGTCGCGTTTAGAACGTTCGAACGCCTGAAACGAAATATTTAAGAAGAAATTGAAAAAAATAGAAATTGAACTGCCATTTAAATTTAGTTTTTTTTTTTAGAAAAATTTGGTGGCTTTTATTTGAATTAAAAATCAAATATTATTTTAATAAGAGAAGAAAGTAACGAGAATTGTTTGAGAAAAAGTACTTAAGAAGCGAGAATTTGGTTTTGAAAATTTATTTAAAAAAAATTCTACAGTTTAAAAAAATTTTAAAGATTTTGTTTTAAAAATCTGGAAGAAAAATTTTGTATATTAAATATAATAAATATTTAAAATGAATTTTAAATATAAGTTTTAAAATTATATAAAAATTTTAAAAGTTGTGAAAAGATTTCGAAAAGTTCTAAGAATTAAAGCAGAAAATTTGAAAAATTTTTAAAACGTTTTTAAAAAATTCAAAAAAAAGTTTTCGAGAGTTTGAAAGAAATTTCTAAAAGATTTTAAAAATATTGAGCAAAAAAAAAAGAAAGTAAACAAATTTCTAAAAGATTTTAAAAAAGTTCGAATTAAAAGAAAATTTTAAAAAGATTTTGAAATATTTTAAAATAGAAAAGAATTTTAAAAATTTTAAGAAAATTATGACCAAAAGAGAAATTGGCAAATTTTTCAAGTGAAATAAATGAATAACAGAAAAATAAACAAAAGTTTTAACAAGTAAGAGTGGTATATTCGGCTTTGCCGAATCTTGGATACCCTTCACCAATAGTGTTTCAAAAGTAAAATACAAAATCGTATGAATATATTGATAATTATATAGTTTCTGATTACTGACTTAGTTGAGCCCCACACAAATGCTTCATATGTATATTAATTTTCTTTTGTTCATACTAAATGTAATTCCTAGCAATATTTGGTTATACTAGTACAAGGTGGCGCAAAAGTAATCCTCCTATCAGAAAATGCTCTAAATTTTGCGATTGGCCCCTAATGTCAATTCTGTTTTGGCATTTGTGTAGTAAACACTTGCAAAATACACGTTAATAAACAATGTTACTCTACACTGCTCCAGAACGCGGAATATTGGTGACTATTTATTTGGCCAATAATCGGTCGGTGACTTTGGCACAACGTAAGTTTCGTCGCAGAGTTCCTAGCCGTCCAACGCCTACTGGTGAAATACTGCTCGCCTCGAAGAGACTGGCACAACATGAGATGCTGCCAGGCGTGGCAGACCCCGGAGTCGCCGTTCTGCAGAGAATATTGCTGCTGTAGCCGAGGATGTCATGGAAGCGCCGTCGACATCGATCAGACGACGTGCCACGCAAATGGGTATCAGTCAACGGTCTTTACAGCGAATTTTGGTAAAAAATTTGAAGATGTTTCCGTACAAAGTCCAGACGGTGCATCAGCTGTTAGCTGCTGACCGCCAATCGCGTCTAACATACGCTCAAGCCATCCTTAATCACCACCAAGAGGAAGACGATTTTTCATTAAAAATAATCATGAGTGATGAGGCCCATTTCCAACTTACCGGGTACGTAAATAAGCAAAATTTACGTGAAAATCCGCGTGTAACCCACGAAGAGCTATTAACCCGCTCAAAGTCATTGTATGGTGTGCTTTTTTCGCTGGAGGAGTCATCGGACCTTTTTTATTCAAAGACGTAGCGGGCCAAACGGTTACAGTGAATGGTGAGCGCTACAGAGCAATGATTAACGAGTTCCGTTTGCCGCAACTTGATGAATTGGGATTGGAAAACATGTGGTTCCAACAGGACGGTGCAACGGCATACACTGCACGTGCTACAACCGATATGCTGAAGGATGCATTTCCCGGGCGCCTAATCTTCCGTTTTGGCGATTTGCACTGGCCAGCAAGATCGCCTGATTTGACCGCTGCAGACTTCTTTTTGTGGGGCTTTTTGAAGTCGCGGGTTTATGTCAACAAGCCTCAGACTCTTGCAGCTCTTAAAGACAATATCCGTCAAGAATGTGAGGACCTATCGCCGGAAGTTTTGGCCAAAGTGATGTAAAATGCTATAAAAAGGGCTCAAATGACAATCAACTCTGGCCGGAAAACGAAAAGCTTTTCGGTGGCGTCATCATCTAGAATAGTAATGGACCCAAAGGTTAGGTTGGGCAGGTGGCTGATGTATAAGGCAGCGTCACTTGGATTCTAAAGTTCGATAGACCAGATAAACCATGCAGAAAAGATGCTTCAAAATGTAGATGCCCTTAGATTTGCAAGAGTACATCGATTTGATGAAGATTAAGTATTCTGGCACACAACCCAAAAAACACAGTGCCCAGTGAGGGTTGTGTACTTTAATTCATACGAATTATCCAACTATTAAAGGTTAATGATTAGTTATGTAAAACTCTAAAGTTAGCGGACTGATTTAGGTCAAAGTTTTAACAATGATTGTCAATGTATACAAGCCTTAGAATTATAAGGTATACACTCTTAGTTTTAGATACATGCGTGAAATATATAGCTAGCTATGAATGGATATCAGCTTTGGCGGAAAATTTATTGAAGATTTACGTATTAATCTGAAGTTAGTTAACTAATTAAGATGAATACTTCAACAATAATATTTGGGATGCATTGTTCTTTCGATCTGTCCGATGGATATGTGGAAAGTTTTGCTCTAGTTCTTTGTGCAATTATAACATGATTTAATTTATCAGCATTAAAAAGATTTCCGGTCGGGGTTATATGGGAGATAACAGAAAATTTGAACCGAGATCGCCCATTTTCAAAGCCGAACTTTTCAAGAGATCGCCCTGAATAACGATATTGTACAACGTCTTTATACTAGATGCCATCATCGTATCTATTATAATAGATAGATAATTATAATTTGTCATTTATTAGCTACTAAGAGATTGCCTTAGGCGAAGTTATACGGGAGCAATAGTCAAACGTGAACGGATTTCTCCCAATTGCAATTAAACAATTTAAATTTTTGTTGATATGTGAGATACATACATACATATGTAGGTTTTGAACGGATATCATATACTTAGCTGCATTTTTGTACTTCCTAGGAAGATTACCTATAATTTGATATATAAACCATACTCAAATGTAATCATAAAGTTCAAAAGTCAGACATAGAATTAAGATAAATGCAGTGTGTCTGTCTGCTAAAATCAGATTTGTGGAGCTCCTGGAAGGTATACCCATTTGCATTTTACACAAAATTTTAGGATATCGTCCCACCCTGAGCTCCAAAAACTTGACTACAACAGAAAAAAGGACAGACAGGTAGACGGACGGACGGACAGACAGGTAGACGGACGGACGGACAAACAGACTGACGGACGTCGCGAAATCGATTCTCCCGCCGATTCTGAGACGATCGGTACAACTTGAATGGTATTCATAATCAGATTTGTGGAGTTTATATCAGATTTTAGGAAATCCTCCCACAAGGAACGCTGTCAAATTTCATCACCATCGGTCCATAAACACCTGAGATATCGCTGAAACAATATTTACAAAATGTCAACAAAATTTCTTAGACACGTACTTTGGGCAATTTGCTGTACATCACAAGTAGTGTTTTGGCGGTATCTCAGTTGTTTATGGACCGCTTTTGATAAAATTTTATAATGTGCTTGGCGGGGGAATTTCCTAAAATCTGATATAAAATTTATGTATGTCCGTGCTCCAGGAGGATGGTTTTTCCTATTTCTGCATTTCATTGTTTCAACAAACATTCTCTAACGCGTACTTTGGGCAATTTGCGATACATCAAATTTAGTGTTTTGGCTGTATCTCAGTTGTTTATAGACCGATTTTGCTAAAATTTTACAGAGTGCATTGGGGAACCATTTCCTACAATCTGATATATAATATATCATCACATGTACACCAGGAGTACCTTGTTTCTCTTATTATTTAAAAGTGTGTTTCAATCAAAAATTTTAAAATTTTCGTCTATTTTTTGGTATTTTTTCGATATTTTCGGTGTTTATAAACCGATTTTAATGAAATTTAATAGCGTTCATTGCGGGAGAATTTCCTAAAATCTGGTATATAATTTATGTAGGTCCACCCTCCAGGGGCTTCAGAAACTTGATTTCAACAGACAGACAGACAGACGGACGGACAGACAGACAGACAGACAGACAGACGGACATCGCTTAATCGATTCTCCTCCCGATTCTGAGTCGATCGGTATAATTTTTATGGGGTCTACGATCCCTAATAAAAAAATTACAAACGGAATCACAAACTTATAATACCCTTTCACCCATTGGTGAAGGGTATAATAAATTCAACAAAAATCTACAAAAAATGACAAAAATTTTAAAAATGACAAAATTTTGAAAAATGACAAAATTTTGAAAAATTACAAAATTTTGACCAATTAAAAATATAACAAAATTTTGAAAAGCTCAAACAAAATTTTGAAAAGTTAAAAAATTTTAAAACCTAAAATAATTTGAAAAATTGTTAAAAATCACTGAGACACGGAAAATTATTTCAAAATTTTGAACTGGAAAAAAACGAAAATTTAAAGTTCTAAAAAAATTTTTTGAAAATTGAAAAAATTAAAAAAAATTACAAAATTTGAAAAATTAAAAGAAACATCAAAAAATATATTTTTTTTTTAAATTATTGAGACACGGAAAATCATTCAAAAATTTAAACTTAAAAAAAATTAAGTTAAAAAAAATTTGAAAAATTACAAAAATTTTGAAAAATCAAAAATTGGGAAAAAATTAAAAGAAACATCCAAAAATTTTAGTTTTCTTTGAAAAATCATTGAAAAAAATCTTAAACTTTGAACACAAAAATTAAGAAAATTTCTAAAATTTAGAAAATATTAAGAAATTTTAAAATTTTAAAAAATCGAAATATTTTGATTTTGAAAAAAGTTCCAAAAAATCATTGAGACTTAAAAAATTCTCAAAACTTTTTGCTTGTGAAACTAAAAGAAAAACGTGAAAGAAAACCTGACAGTGAATCTAAAAGATTTCGAGAAAAAAACCTGTGAAAATCCTTAATTTAGAATCGATAACTTCAGAGTTATTTTCTATATAACAAAAAAGAAGAACAAAAAAGTCTAATTTAAATAAAACATTTTGGATATTTGGATATTTTCTATTATCAATCAAACCCAGCAGAACCTCAAACAGCTTTTAGCTTTGAAACCCTCACACTTATACCAGCTATATATAACCATATAGCCAGACACCAACACAAACATACACACACACATACATACACAGGGAGTTACAACGTTTTTTTTTTGTGTTACACACTAGTCAATGATTTTTATCTCGTGATTATACTACAAAAATCTATGTGGGATTATAAACTCAACCCTTAAATCTGGGGGATACAATGAGGCCAGAAGTATACGATGTAAGTGCCATATTATGTTATTTTATTATTTTGTAGTATTTTTTCTGTTTCTGTTTTAATTTTGAGTTTTTTCTTTCCTATCATACAACCATCAACCACATTTATTTATTAGTTTTCAGTTTTTAAAAGCTTTTTTTTTCCACTTTACACACATTTCGAAAAATAAAAAAAAGACACTCGACAGACCCCTAGAAAATTATGAAGAAAGTATCAGAAAAAAATCTGAAAATAAAAAAACAAAAATGTGTAAATGTGATGATAGTGTAAACACATAGAAAATCATTAAGTTTTATCGAAAAATATATAAATTTTCTAATGACAACACCGATTTTAAGTGGCCACGAAGAGAAAAACAGATTGCCTACTTCAATAAAAAACAGAACAATGGATCATAGGACAAGCGAAAGGGTGGAAAAATGGATCTGAAAAGAAGAAGGAAATAAAAAGTATCAAGGAATATATAAAAATATCGAAAAAATAGACAAAGTTTAGAATAAAAGCTTGAAAGATGTAGTAAAGTAATAAATTAAAAAAAATTTCAAAAATTTTGCATATAACTTTTTAACGATCTTAGGCAAAATATGCAAATATATGCAGATAATTTATGTTCACAAGCAAAGCTAAGACCTCAGGCTTTATTCTGCAATAAATTTTTGTAGCCTAGCATGGTCGCCTGTCTTTCCAATGGGACAAGATTCTTCATGAAATTTTTAACATTTTCTAAAATTTTCATTTTCTAAAATTGGAAATTAAAAAAAAAAACTATATAAATGATTATAAATTTTAAACTAAATATGCAAATATATGCATAAAATTTCTACACCATAATAAAGATAAGACTTTGGCTTTTAGTATTAGTTAGACTTTAGAGACTGCCAAGCCCAACTGTCGTAATAATTCAACATCGTATCGGAAAATTTATAAAAATATTTTTATTTATTGTGTACTTTTATAAAAAATTACTGAATATTTCTGTATATTTTTTAAAAATTCAATAGAAATAGTCGGTTGGTGGAACGAATAAAGTAATAAATGAAGAAAATTTAAAAAAATTACACTTTTTGACGGTCTTAGGCAAAATATACAAATATATGCAGATAATTTTTATTTATATGTAAAGCTAAGACATCAGGCTTTATTCTGAGATCAATTTTTATTGTCTATTATGGTCACCTCTCAGGCAAATGGAACATGATTCCTCGAGAAATTTTCAAAATTTAAATTTTTAGAAATTTTAGAATAGAAATTTTAGTAAAGTAATAAATAAAAAAATCTCAAAAATTTTGCATTACTACTTTTTAACGATCTTAAGCAAAATATGCAAGTATATGCAGATAAATTATATTTATGTGTAAAGCAAAGTTTTCAGACTTTATCCTGACATCAGTTTTTATTGCCTATTATGGTCATCTCTCAGGCAAATAGGACATGATTCCTCGAGAAATTTTCAAAATTTTCATTTTTGGAAATTTTAAATTAAAAAAAAAATATGTCAATGATTAAAAATGTGTAGGCTAAATATGCAAATATATGCACATGATTTATAAACTATAATAAAGCAAAGACTTCAAATTTTAATACAAAATAAAATTTCGGCAAAATATGCAATTATATGCAGATAATATATATTTATGTGCAAAGCTAAGACTTCATATTTTATGCTGAGATACATTTTTTTAGCCTAACATGGTCAACTGTCTTTCCAATGGGACATGATTCTTTATAAAATCTTTAACATTTTCATTTTCTAAAACTTTGAATTAAAAGCATGCCAATAATTATAAATTTTAGGCAAAATATGCAAATATATGCACCTGATTTATATACCAAAATAAAGTTAAGACTTCAAGTTTTAGTAAGAAATAGATCATAGGCAAAATATGCAACTATATGCAAATAATGTATATTTATATTTAAAGCTAAAACTTCAAACTTTAATGTGAGATATATTTTTTTTACTACCCGGTCACCTGTTATTCCAATGGAACATAATACGTCATGAAATCTTCAAAACTTTCATTTTTAGAAATTTTAAATTTTTAAAAAGTATATAAATGATTATAAATTTTAGGCTAAATATGCAAATATATGCACATGATTTAAATACTATTATAAAGCTAAGACTTTGGCATTTAATGCGATATATGTTTTTTAGACTGCCATGCCTAACTATTGCAATAATATACCAAATTTTATCGAATAATTAAAAAAAAAATATTATTGAATGTATACTTTTATAAGAAATTACTGAATATTTCTGTCATATTCTAAAAATTCAATTGAAATTCAATAGAAATTAAAAAAATTTCAAAAATTTTGCATATTACTTTTTAACCATCTTAGGCAAAATATGCAAATATATGCAAATAATTTATATTTATATGTAAAGCTAAGACTTTAGACTTTATTCTGAGATGAATTTTTATTACCTACCATGGTCACCTTTTATTTAAATGAGACATGATTTGCCATGAAATTTTCAAAATTTTCATTTTCAGAAATTTTAAACTAAAAAACAGATGTTAATGATCATAAATTTTAGGCTAAATATGCAAATATATGCAAAAACTGAATATACCATTATAATGCTAAGGCTTTGGCTTTTAGTATTAGATAGATATTATAGACTGTCATGTCCAACTATTGCAATAATATACAAAATTTTATGAGAAAATTTATAAAAATATTTTTTCTAATGTGTACTTTTATAAGAAATAACTGAAGATTTTTGTCATATTCTAAAAATTCAATTAAAATAGATAATGCCGGTTGATAGACAGAGCAAAGTAGTAAACGAAGAAATTTTCAAAAATTTTGCCTATGACTTTTAAACCATCTAAGGCAAAATATGCAACTATATGCAGATAATTTATGTTTATATGTAAAGCTAAGAGCTCAGACTTCATTTTGAGATAAATTTTTATTGACTATCTTGGCCACCTGTTATTCCAATGGCACTTGATTCGTCGTAAAATTTGTAATATTTTCATTTTAGAAAATTTTAAATTAAAAAAAAAAACATGTCAATAATTATAAATTGTAGGCTAAATATGCAAATATATGCATAAAATTTCTTTACTATAATAAAGCTAAGACTTTGGCTTTAAGTACTAGATAGACTTTATAGACTGCCATGCCCAACTATCGCAATAATATACAATTTTTATCGGGAAATTTTTCAAAATATTTTTTTATTAAAAAAAATGTTAACTTTTTCATTTTTGAAAATTTTAAATTTTTTTCCCATGAAAGATTTTTCTATAGAAAACTCTCTTCCCATGCAAGATTTTCCTATAGAAAACTCTCTTCCCATTTAAGAACTTTCTATAGAAAACTCTTCCCATACAAGATTTTTCTATAGAAAACTCTTCCCATGCAAGATTTTTCTATAGAAAACTCTTCCCATGCAAGATTTTTCTATAGAAAACTCTTCCCATGGAAGATTTTCTATAGAAAACTCTTCCCATAGAAGATTTTTCTATAGAAAACTCTTCCCATAGAAGATTTTTCTATAGAAAACTCTTCCCATGGAAGATTTTTCTATAGAAAACTCTTCCCATGGAAGATTTTTCTATAGAAAACTCTTCCCATGGAAGATTTTTCTATAGAAAACTCTTCCCATGGAAGATTTTTCTATAGAAAACTCTTCCCATGGAAGATTTTTCTATAGAAAACTCTTCCCATGGATGATTTTTCTATAGAAAACTCTTCCCATGGAAGATTTTTCTATAGAAAACTCTTCCCATGGAAGATTTTTCTATAGAAAACTCTTCCCCTGGAACATTTTTCTATAGAAAACTCTTCCCCTGGAACATTTTTTATAGAAAACTCCTCCCATGGAAGATTTTTTTATAGAAAACTCTTCCCATGGAAGATTTTTCTATAGAAAACTCTTCCCATGGAAGATTTTTCTATAGAAAACTCTTCCCATTCAAGATTTTTCTATAGAAAACTCTTCCCATGGAAGATTTTTCTATAGAAAGCTCTTCCCATGGAAGATTTTTCTATAGAAAACTCTTCCCATGCAAGATTTTTCTATAGAAAACTCTTCCCATGCAAGATTTTTCTATAGAAAACTCTTCCCATGCAAGATTTTTCTATAGAAAACTCTTCCCATGCAAGATTTTTCTATGGAAAACTCTTCCCATGCAAGATTTTTCTATAGAAAGCTCTTCCCATGGAAGATTTTTCTATAGAAAACTCTTCCTATGCAAGAATTTTCTAAGAAAACTCTTCGCATGCAAGATTTTTCTATAGAAAACTCTTCCCATGCAAGATTTTTCTATAGAAAACTCTTCCCATGTAAGATTTTTCTATAGAAAACTCTTTCCATGCAAGATTTTTCTATAGAAAACTCTTCCCATGCAAGATTTTTCTATAGAAAACTCTTCCCCGGGAACATTTTTCTATAGAAAACTCTTCCCATGAAGAATTTTTCTATAGAAAACTCTTCCCATGGAAGATTTTTCTATAGAAAACTCTTTCCCTGGAACATTTTTCTATAGAAAACTCTTCCCCTGGAACATTTTTCTATAGAAAACTCTTTCCCTGGAACATTTTTCTATAGAAAACTCTTCCCATGGAAGATTTTTCTATAGAAAACATTTTTCTATAGAAAACTCTTCCCCTGGAACATTTTTCTATAGAAAACTTTTCCCCTGGAACATTTTTCTATAGAAAACTCTTCCCCTGGAACATTTTTCTACGGAAAACTCTTCCCCTGGAACATTTTGCTATAGAAAACTCTTTCCTTGGAACATTTTTCTATAGAAAACTCTTTATATGAAACATTTTTCTATCGAAAATTTTTGTTATCTAAATATTTTTTCAAAATTATTTCAAATTTTTAATTAAAGTATTAAAAAAAGTGAACGCCCTGGTGTTGAGCTTTCATGAGCTTTGACTCAATGTTTTTTGTTGTTTATTGCAATTATTATCATTATTAATGTGTACAACAACAAAATGCAGCAACAAAAACAATAACACAACAAATACTTAATAATAATGTCATTATTTATTAATGAATTCATACCAATAGAAAATAAAAACATTATTAGTCTAGAATAGAAAAAACATTTCTTTTACATGACATGTAAAATGACTGGACGGTCAGTCAGTCAGTCCTTCCTTTCTTTCTTCCCTCAAACATTTATAGACTACAGTTCAGTCCGTGTGTTCAGTTCAGTTCCCTTTGAAACTATGTATGAGTTGTTTATAATAGCCAAAGGCTAGTTTTCATTTCACTGTTCTTTGTCTTTCCCCCCTCCCGGTTAAAGGGGTAAGTAAGTAGAAAAGCAATTGATTTATTTCATGTCATATTCGCTTTGCTTTTTGCTTCCTCATTTATATTCATTCTATTCTAATATTCATTCTTCTGAGCTCAGGTATTTCTTTTTTTTTTCTTCTTGGTCTTAGGTTTTTTTTGTTTTGTTAAAAAACAGGGGTACATGGAAAATTGTATGTAATAAAGGCAACAAAGACTGAAAAAAAAAACAACAAATTCACATAAAAATACATTAAAAAAAACAGCATAAAAACAGCAACAAAATAAGCAAAATAAGGCGAAACAGGGGTTGCATACAAAATAAATACCAACAAACACAAAACTGTCCCTCACACCTATTATTACACAGAACACACAAACTCACCAACTGAAACATGTAAAATTGTTTGTATGTGTGTTTATGTTTTTGCAGCAAAAAAGTATGCAATAGGTTTGAACACAAACACTTACTCGCTTTCGTGTTCGTGTGTATGAATGTAAAATTTACTCGTTCACGTAAAAAAGAAACTAAGTGGAATCGTTGTTGCATTTATTGTTGTAGTCGTATGCCCTGATTGTATTTATGGCAAGAGTTTATTTATGTTTTGATATTCCAGTTAATGTTAATGTTTGTGTACATGTCACATTGTTCATTTACTTTTTAAAGTATTTGGAAACATTCAATCTAATGAACGTGTTCCCTTAGAGATCATTATTTTCTTTTTTTAGGGATTCTCATTATCATGTTCAATTTCAGGGATTTTTGTTGCTATTTCTTTGATAAAAACAATCCTTTTTTCAAATCCTCTTAGGAATATCTTGATTGGAGTTTGCTAAACATTTGTTAAGTCATAATTTTTAATAAATACATTCATACATAATTTTATTAAGACTTTGTTTGATCACGATTTTTGAAAAAAATTTTCATATTTTACATGATCATATTTTCAAATTTCTTAGAAACAAATTTGAAACATTTAACATCTTGTTTTTGAAAAATTTGCAAATTATAAACAAAATTCGATCTAAAGAGTTTTCTATAACAAAAATAGTTCCCTATGGATATTTTATTCTTGAATATAAAAATATATTCAAAGAATAAAAATTTAAAATTTCTAAAAATGAAAATGTTAAAAAAAATGTCTCATTAAAATAAAAGTCAATCATGATAGGCAATAAAAATTTATCTTAGACTAAAGTTTGAAGTCCTAACTTTATTTATAAATATAAATTATTTGCATATAGTTGCATATTTTGCCAAAAATCTATTTTGTACTAAAACTTGAGGGCTTACCTTTATAATAGAATAAAATTTAGAATAAAAATGTATCTTAGACTAAAGTTTAAAGTCCAAACTTTACATATAAACGTGAATTATTTGCATATAGTTGCATATTTTGTTTTTTTTTTTTTAATTGAAAATTTCCAAAAATTAAAATTTTGAAAACTTCACAACAAATCATGTCTTATTAACATAAAAGGTGACCGTGATAGACATAAACATTTATCACAGAATAAAGTCTGAAATCTTAACTTTATATGGAAACATAAATTATCTGCATATAGTTGCATATTTTGCCTAAAACCTTTAAAAAAAAATATACTACATTTTTTTAAATTTTCTTCTTTTATTAATGGAAAGAGTTTCGTATAGAAAAATCTTCAGTGTGAAGGGTTTTCTATACAAAAATATTCAAACGGAAGAGTTTTCTATAGAAAAATGTTCAGAGGATAGAGTCTTCTAAAGAAAAATGTTCAAACGAAAGAGTTTTTTATAGAAAAATGTTCCAGGGGAAGAGTTTTCTAGAGAAAAATGTTCCAGGGGAAGAGTTTTCTAGAGAAAAATGTTCCAGGGGAAGAGTTTTCTATGGACAAATGTTCACTAGGAAGAGTTTTCTATAGAAAAATGTTCCAGGGGAAGAGTTTTCTATAGAAAAATGTTCCTGGGGAAGGGTTTTCTAAAGAAAAATGTTCCAGGGGGAGAGTTTTCTATAGAAAAATGTTCCAGGGGAAGAGTTTTCTAGAGAAAAATGTTCCAGGGGAAGAATTTGATGTCCTAGAGAAAAATGTTCCAGGGGAAGAGTTTTCTATACACAAATGTTCAGTAAGAAGAGTTTTCTATAGAAAAATGTTCAGTAGGAAGAGTTTTCTATAGAAAAATGTTCCAGGGGAAGAGTTTTCTATAGGAAAATGTTCAGTAGGAAGAGTTTTCTATAGAAAAATGTTTCAAGGGAAGAGTTTTCTATAGAAAAATGTTTCAAGGGAAGAGTTTTCTATAGAAAAAAGTTCCTGGGGAAGGGTTTTCTAAAGAAAAATGTTCCAGGGAGAGAGTTTTCTAGAGGAAAATGTTCCAGGGGAAGAGTTTTCTAGAGAAAAATGTTCAGTAGGAAGAGTTTTCTATAGACAAATGTTCAGTGGAAAGAGTTTTCTATAGAAAATTGTTCAGTGGGAAGAGTTTTATATAGAAAATTGTTCAGTGGGAAGAGTTTTCTATAGAAAATTGTTCAGTGGGAAGAGTTTTCTATAGAAAATTGTTCAGTGGGAAGAGTTTTCTATAGAAAATTGTTCAGTGGGAAGAGTTTTCTATAGAAAATTGTTCAGTGGGAAGAGTTTTCTATAGAAAATTGTTCAGTGGGAAGAGTTTTCTATAGAAAATTGTTCAGTGGGAAGAGTTTTCTATAGAAAATTGTTCAGTGGGAAGAGTTTTCTATAGAAAATTGTTCAGTGGGAAGAGTTTTCTATAGAAAATTGTTCAGTGGGAAGAGTTTTCTATAGAAAATTGTTCAGTGGGAACAGTTTGTTATAGAAAATTGTTCAGTGGGAAGAGTTTTCTATAGAAAATTGTTCAGTGGAAAGAGTTTTCTATAGAAAATTTTTCAAAGGGAGGAGTTTTCTATAGAAAATTGTTCAGTGAGAAGAGTTTTCTATAGAAAATTGTTCAGTGAGAAGAGTTTCTATAGAAAAATGTTCCGAGGGAAAAGTTTTCTATAGAAAATTGTTCAGTGGGAAGAGTTTTCTATAGAAAAATGTTCCGAGGGAAGAGTTTTCTATATAAAAAATCTTTAGTTTTATAGATTTTCAATGTTAAATATGACAAAACATAAGAAATTAACAAATATTTTAATTTTCAAATGTCCCACATTACCGGATTTTTGCAGTTTTAGGCCAAGTTTAGAATATAAATTGAAAGAAATGATATCATAATTTTGAGATTGTTAATTAAAATACAAAAAAATGTCATGAGAAGACGTCAGTCAGTCAGTCTTTTAGTTCTAAATAGTAGCAGGTCATGTGATTCGAATAGAAGCAGCCTAGCCTACGTAATTAAACTTTAGACGTGCCTTAAAGTCAGTACAAATGACTTTTCTACTTTAAGACTAGGTCTGTTGTTGTTTTTTTTTTCATTTAAATTATGCATAAAATATTTTTTTTATGTTTTTCTTTTGTTCTAATTATATGCAATTGTATGTATTTGTGTCATTTTAAAAGTATTAAACTATTTTTTATATTTTTGTTGTTGTTGTCTTTACTTTGGGGGGTATATTCCTTAGAAAAAAGACGCATAAAAATACTTTTGTAGTATATGCAATAATTCTATTAAAAAGCCGACGTAATCATTAAAAACCTTAAGAAATGAAAACTCAACCGTTTTACAACCAAACACCAAATCCATGAAATTTTATTAGGTTTTATAAATTCATAAAATAATAACAACAATAAAAATTCTAAAGTGAAAACATAAAATATTACAGATAACAACAATGTATGACGAGTATTTATGAGTACGTACAGAAAGTATGAGTAAACCTAATACTTGCACTCGAACTCAGACCTAGTCCAGTACTCACAAGTTGTAAGGCAATAGTTTAACGTTTAAAAATTCTGCAATTAACTGCCTATAACTTAGTTATAACAACAAAATTCTTAGTACCACCCTATTTAAATTATACCCAATTTAATTGTTTGTTATTCATATTCAATTATAATAATGTTGAATTTCATATTTTTTAATTTAATAATTTAATTTAACAAGAGCCAACCACATACGCCGACTTCATCATCATACCCAGCCCGTTCGTCTCAACTTACTTATATGTGAATCATGGGTTTCACTAGTTATCGCTTCAGAGAGGAGATGATTTATTTCGAAAAAAAAGCAAATGAAGAAAAAATGTGTTTTAAATGACTTGACCAATTTTGGGACCTCATTTAACCTTTTCGTTTTAAAAAACCATAAATTAAATATCAAAAGAAATAAATCATTAAGAAGCTAAAATATTTATGTTTAATAGGAAAAGGAATTTTTGAAAAAAAAAAAAAATAAATTAAAAATTTGTAAAGAAAAAATTCTGGGAAAAATTCCCAGATATAATTTAATTAAAAATTTCAAAATTTTCATTGATTCCATTGAAGTTAAACCTTAATAAATCTTATTTAAACAACATTTCTCTCATTTTTTACAATTTTAATTAAAAAAAATCCGTTTTAAATTAATTTCGAATTTTCGAAGTTAATTTCGAATTTTTGAATTTGTGCTAAAGAGAAAGAAAATTTTCATATTTGTTATATTTAATACCTAGAAATCATTTAAACTAAGTTAAAAACACTTTTTCCCTGTTTAAACTTAATTTCGAATTTTCGAACATAACTTCGAATTTTTAAATTTGGTCCAAAGAGCAAAAAAATCTGAAATTCTCATATTTTTTTGTTATATTTATCATCTTAAATCATTAAAACTAAGATTTGGACATTTTTTTGTTACAATTCGAATTTTCGAATTTAACTTCAAAATTTCCAGAGCAAGAAAATCTCAAATCTTAAAAATTGTTTTTTATATATAACTTCTAAAATCATTTAAATTGGGTTTTGGAGACTTTTTGTCAATTGAAACTCAATTGCGAATTTTCGAACTTAACTTCGAATTTTTAAATTTGGTTCAAAGAGCAAGAAAATCTCAAATAAGCATCACTTGCTCTTATATTTATCATTTAAAATCATTAAAACTAAGATTTGGACATTTTTTCCCAGTTTAAACCTAATTTCCAAATTTCGAACATAACTACGAATTTTTGAATTTGGTCTAAAAGAGCAAAAACATCTTAAATTCTCGTTACTGTTTCTTGTATCTATTATTTAAAATTATTGAAATTTAGTTTTGAAGACTTTTTACCAGTTGGAACTTAATTTCGAATTTTCGAACTTAATTTCGAAATCTTTAATTTGGGCTTTAGAGCAAGAAATTCTTACAAGACATCAGTTTTTGTTATAATTATCAGTTATAAATCATTAAAACTAAGTTTTGAACACTTTTTGCCTAGTCGAACATTAATTCGAATTTTCGAACTTAACTTCAAGTTTTTCAATTTGGGCTAAAGAGAAAGAAAATATGAACTTTACATCTGTTTTTGTTATATTTAACACCTACAAATCTTTAAAGTTTTAGACACTTTCTGTCTATTCGAACATAATTTCGAATTTTCGAACTTAATTTCTAATATCAATTTTTGGTTTTAATTTGCTGTAAATTCTACTTTTGTTCATATATTTTATAGTTCAAAATATCTTGTGGACTGAAAATCTTTGTTTTTAACTTTTTAAATTTTCGAACTTATATTCGAATTTTAAATTTTTGTTCAAATATGAAGAAAATACGTTTTTTTTAGCTAAAATGTTGTTAGTTTTTTTTATGTCGGGTTTTTAAAATGCATTTTAGTTATTTTTGGACTCTTTGAACTTACTTTCGAATTTCGAACTTAATTTCGAATTTTCGTTTTAATATAATAACTTAGAAAATCAACATTTTGGGTAAAAATATATTTTATTTTTCATTTAAACTTTATTATAGACTCATTTTGCTTGCGTCAACATAATTCCGAAATTTCGAACTTAATTTCGAATTTTCGATTTTTTTTCTAGTAACTAAGAAAATTAACATTTTAAGTAAAAATATGTTTTTTTTTTTCATTTAAAACTTTAAAACTTCATTATAGACTCATTTTGCTTGCGTCAACATAATTCCGAATTTTCGAACTTAATTTCGAATTTCAGATTTTTGCATAATTACTAAGAAAATTATTATTTTACATAAAAATTTATTATATTTATCATGTACTACTCTTAAAACTTAATTTTAAACACTTTTTGCTAATTTCGAATTTTCGAACTTAATTTCGAATTTTCAATTTTTGGTTAATAACTAAGTAAATCACCATTTTATGTCAAATTTTGTTATATTTCTCATCTAAGGCTATTTAAAACTAATTTTTAGACACTTTTGACCTATTCAAACAAAATTTCGAATTTTCGAAATTAGTTTTGATTTTCGATTTTTGCATAATAAGTAGGATTTTTGCATAATAACTAGGAAAATAAGTATTTTATATACAAATTTATTATATTTAACACTTATTGCTCTTTAAAACTTAATTAAATCACATTTTGTTAATTTCAAGTTTTCGAACTTAATTTCGAATTTGCGATTTTTGCATATTGGCTATGAAAATCAGTATTTTTCATAAAAATTTGTTTATTTATCATGTATGACCCTTCAAAATTTAATTTACGACACTTTTTGCCGAACTTCGAATTTTCGAACTTAATTTCGAATTTTTGTTTTTTGGCTAAAACTTAAGAAATAACAATTCTTAACTACTTTTTTAACTTCGTTAACCTAAAAAGCATTTTTAATAGAGAAATATGAACATAAATCTGAACTTTCTAAGCATTGTCTGCCTTAACTATTGGACTCTCCCCAACGCTTATCCCATTATCTTTTAAAGGTTTTCTCTTTTTTTTCTTTTTATATGTCTCTTCATCTGTCTATTTGTTTAGTTCTAATAAATCTACAAATATTACAACAAACTAAAAAACTTTTCAACAAATAATCATTGTAACGCGTAAGTACTTGTACATATGTTTCCACAATGTTTAAAATTTTCTTAGATTTCTTATGAAAAAAATATTTATTGCTGAAAAAAAAAAATATTTTCACCTTTTCGAAAAATCTTATTTACTCCAGAAGGTGTGGCCCTAAACAACAAATTCAGTCCCATATTTTGTAAACATGGACGTGGTGAGTGCGTGCTTCAATCATGAGCAGCAGCCAGAAGATCGTGATAATGATCATTTTGAAAAAAGCTGCGATCATTTGGGATGTGTTTTTCTCTTTCAAGTATTTTAACTGATCATAAAGACTAATAATTTATTTATTATTAGTATTTTCATTTAATATCAATGTTTATTGATTACTTTGGCGTTTATTACAGCAGCAGCACGATCAGCAAGATCTTCTCTTTTTTTTTTATTATTAAATACAATTTTTCTCCACTGATCTTGCCAAAGCAGTTGATGAATGTTGGCGGCTTAAACGGACAGACAAACAGACATAGTAGAAGCTTCTCTGTAAGTGCAAATTTTAATATCTTGTCATTACACTTAGGTCAACCAGCCGGTTAGATGCTGCTACTGCTTTGAAAGTATTTTAGTGCTTAACGCATGCGTAACCTAAATATTTATTTAAATTTTTGTCTGTAATGAACTTGCTAATGCACTCAGACTATAACTCTTAGAAAAAACAAGTAAAATGTTCATAAAAATGTCAAGGCATTAAAGATGCGATGAAATATTTGAACATTCTAATCTTGGATAATTTGTTAATAACCGTTAATTAAGATTTTTTTTGAAAACTTATAAACAAAATCAATCATAAAAACCGACAATTTTTGAAAAAAAAAAAAAAAATAAAAATCAGTTTTCAAAATAGCTTAAACTGTTTTTGTCAGGCTTAAAATTCTATAAAATTTGAAAAATAAGAATGAAAATTAAATTTCTGACATTTTAAAACCAAAAAAGAAAATTCGAAATTAATTTCGAAAATTCGAAGTTAACTTTGAAAAGTCAAAAATGGTCTAAAAAATGTTTTATATCATCAATACTAATAAAAATGAATAGAAAATCGATTTTTAGTATTTTTAAAGCTAAATTTAAAATTCGAAATTAAGTTCGAAAATTCGAAATTGAGTACAAAGAGCCAAGAAGTGTCTAAAACTTATTATAAAAGGCCCTAAACAATACCAATATAAAAATGTTTTCTAAAAATCATATTTCTTTTATTTTTATGCAGAAACGAAAATTCGAAATCAAGTTCGAAAATTTTAAAATTCTTAAAAATTTACTCTAAAGGTCATAGGTTATAGAAAATGTATAATTATAGCATGAAAATGTTTTTTTTTTAATTATTTTCAGTCAAAAAACGATAATTCTAAATTAAGTTCGAAAATTCGAAATTAATATCAAAGAGTTAAAAAGAGTTTAAAACTTATGATAAAAGTCCCTAGATGATAAATATAACAAAATTCATTTAAAAAGGCAAATTTCCTTAATTTTTAGCAAAAAACTTAGATTCGAAATTAAGTTCGAAAATTTGTAATTTAGTTCGAAGAGTCAAGAAATGTTTAAAATTCTTATAAAAGTCTTTAGATGATAAATATAACATATATAATAAATTTAAGGCAAAAAACAAATTTCCTTTATATATAGCAAAAAAAGAAAATTCGAAATTAGGTTCGAAAAGTCAAAATTTAGTTCGAAAATTAATATTGAAGGGTCAAAAAGTGTTAAAAAATTCTTATAAAAGGCTCAAGATAATAAATATAACATATATAATAAATATTTGTTATATTAAGCAAAAAACGAAAATTCGAAATTAAGTTCGAAAATTAAAAATTTAGTTTAAAGAATCAAAAAATGTCTAAAAAAGGGCCTTAGGCGATAAATATAACAAAGTTCTAGGTAAAAAGACAAATTTCCTCAATGTTCAGCACAAATCAAAAATTCGAAATTAATTTCGAAAATTGGAAATTTGGTTTGAAGAATCAAAAAATGTCTAAAACTGATTATAAAGGGCCTTAGATGATAAATATAACAAAATTTAAGGTAAGAAGACTAATTTCCCTAATGTTTAGCAAAAAAACTAAAATTCGAAATTAAGTTCGAAAATTCGGAATTTAGTTAGAAGAGTTAAAAAGTCCCTAAAACTTATTATAAAAGGCCCTAGATGATAAATATAATAAAACTTAAGGTAAGAATCAAATTTCCTTAATGTTTTTCAAAAAAACAAAAATTCGAAATTAAGTTCGAAAATTTGTAATTTAGTTCGAAAATTTTTAAAACTCTAAAATTTAATATTTAACTTATGGTTCGTAAAAAAATAGGTTAAATAACATAACCAACCATTTTTTTTTTGTATTTTTAGTCAAAAATTTAGGATTCGAAGTTAAGTTCGAAAATTCGTAATTTAGTTTAAAAATAAAAAAGTGTCTAAAATTAGATTTTAAAGTTTAGAAATGATTATTATAACAAAAATTTATGTTTTCTAATGATTTTTTTTTGATTTTAAAAAAATTAAAAAAAAATTCGAAGTTCGAAATTTATAAAAGTGTTCGAAATAAGTTTTAAAGTTTATAGATTGTAAATAATATGAAATTAAGTTTTGGAAATAGTTTTTTCTTAGTTTAAAAACAAAAATTTGATATTCGAAGTTAAGTTCGAAAATTCGAATTTTAGTAAGAATAGCCAAAAATGCTTTAAAATAATTTAAAATTGCTAAAATAGAAAAATATTGCATAAAAATACATTTTTGAGGTATATTTCATCAAAAGTGGGAGTTTCGATATTAAGTTCGAAATTTCTAAAAGTGCTTAAAAATGATTTTTAATGTAAAAACTTGGTTAATTAAGTATTAAAATATAATTCTCAGCAATTTTAGCCTAAAATAGTAAATTCGAAATTAAGTTCGAAAATTCGAAATTAATTTTGCATGCTTAAAAATTCATAAAAACTCTTTTGTTAAGCTTGTAAATGATTATTTAAACAAACAATTGTTAAAACACGATCTTTTTTTATCAGTTGTAATAATTTTTCCATACCAATTTGAATTTTTTATAACTTTATTTATGAGTATAACCCCCCATTTAACGCAACAGATGTTTTCAATTTTATTGGATATTTGTTTATATTTTTTCTGCTTTTTTTATGGCCATCTTTTTTTGCATTTTGTTACTATTTTTATTTTCAAAGATTAAATTTTATTTCCATTTAATGGCCAAAGTGTTTAGGCGACCTTTATCTTAGATTTTACCCTATTAAGCTTTATTGATGAGCTTTTAAAGCTTGATATTCAGAAAAAAATATATGGGTTGGTTGGATGTCTGGGAGCCCTTACCCAACAATTTTTTCTTTTTTTCAACAAATACGCATTTCAGGGAAATAAATACAATTTTTCATAATCGACAAGAATTTTAAATTGTGATACTCAGGAATTTATAGTAAAATTATAGTAAAAAAAAAACGAGTAAAACAATCTTTTTTTATTTTATAACTAATTTACGATAAGATAAGAACAAACGATCGTTTAAGTTATTATTGTATATAAATATTCTCATATATGAAGAAAAAGTTGTTTTAATTTAAAATAACAATAAAAATAATACAATAAATAAATAAAGTAAGAGGCGCAATTTGTAACAAATAAATTTAATTAAAATTCTTTAAGCTAAAAAAAAAATTCAATTTATCAGAAGAAGAGTATAACAAAAAATTCTCTAGATATACTATAAAATTTAATTTTTCTCTTTTTCAAAAGTTGTACTAGAGTTATTATGTGCTATAACTTTTTTGTTTATAGCAAAGTAATATTTGTTCTTATATTTAAGAAACCCATCCATCATTTGTGGAACTCTAAAACATTGTTTAAACGTTGCTATAATGTGTAATAAATAAACAAATCGGCAAAAGTCTTCAAGAATAAATAGAAAAATTAAAACTTTTATAAATAAAAAAATATTTAATCAAATTAAAAACAAATATTTAGAGTCAAGAAAACGTTTTCATGCTTATAAGTAAGTGGAGGTATGGTATCAAGCATTGAGAAATGCAGAGCTTTAAAGGAGTTATAATGTATTATAGCACATTATAATGGGTTTATAACGAATTATAGCATATTATAATGGGCTTATAATGTATTATAGCACATTATAATGGGATTATAATGTGTTATAGTACATTACAATTTGATTACATTGTATTATATCAAATTATAATGGGTTTATAATGTATTATAGCAAATTATAATGGGATTATACCGTATTATAGCACATTATTATGGGATTATAATGTATTATAGCACATTATAATGGATTTATAGTGTATTATAGCAAATTATAATGGGACTATACCGTATTATAGCACGTTATAATGGGGTTATAATGTATTATAGCACATTATAATGGGATTATGATGTATTATAGCACATTATAATGGGATTATAATGTATTATAGTACATTATAATGGCATTATAATGTATTATAGCATATTATAATGGGATTATAGTGCATTATAGCTCATTTTAATGGAATTATAATGAGATTAAAATGTAATATAATAGATTATAATGTATTATAGCACATTGTAATGGGATTGTATAATGGGTTTATAATGTATTATAGCACATTTTAATGGTATTATAATGTCTTATAGCAGATTATAATGGGATTATAATGTATTATAAGACATTCTAATGTATTATAGCACATTATAATGGTCTTATAATATATTATAGCACATTATAATGAGATTTTAATGTATTATGGCAAATTATAATAGTATTATAATGTATTATAGCATATTATAATGGGATTATAATGTATTATAGCACATTATAATGGGATTATAATGTGTTATAGCACATTACAATTTGAATACATTGTATTATATCAAATTATAATTGGCTTATAATGTATTATAGCAAATTATAATGGGATTATAACGTATTATAGCACGTTATAATGGGTTTATAATGTATTATAGCACATTATAATGGGTTTATAGTGTATTATAGCACATTGTAATGGGATTATAATGTATTATAGCAAATTATAATGGGATAATAATGAACTATAGCACATTATAATGGGTTTTTAGCGTATTATAGCACATTATAATTAGATTATAATGTATTATAGCACATTATAATGGCATTATAATATATTATAGCACATTATAATGGCATTTAAATGTATTATATCATATTATAATGGGATTATAGTGCATTATAGCTCATTTTAATGGGATTATAATGTATTATAGCAGATTATAATAAGATTAAAATGTAATATAGTAGATTATAATGTATTATAGCACATTGTAATGGGATTGTAATATATTATAGCACATTATAATGTCTTTATAATGTATTATAGCACATTTTAATGGTATTATAATGTATTATAGCAGATTATAATAGTATTATTTTATATTATAGAACATTATAATGGTCTTATAATGTATTATAGCACATTATAATGAGATTTTAATGTATTATGGCAAATTATAATAGTATTATAATGTATTATAGCACATTATGATGGTATTATAATGTATTATAGCACATTATAATGGTATTATGATGTATTATAGCACATTATAATGGGTTTATAATGTATTATAGCATATTATAATGGGAATATAATGAATTATAGCACATTATAATAGGATTATAATGTATTATAGCACATTATAATGGGTATATAATGGTATTATAATGAGATTTTAATGTATTATGGCAAATTATAATAGTATTATAATGTATTATAGCACATTATGATGGTATTATAATGTATTATAGCACATTATAATGGTATTATGATGTATTATAGCACATTATAATGGGTTTATAATGTATTATAGCATATTATAATGGGAATATAATGAATTATAGCACATTATAATAGGATTATAATGTATTATAGCACATTATAATGGGTATATAATAAATTATAGCACATTTTAATGGGTTTTTAATGTGTTATAGCAAACTATAACAGGATTATAATGTATTAGAGCACATTATAATGGAATTATAATGTATTAATGCACATTATAATGCGATTATAATATATTATAGCACATTATAATGGGTTTATAATGTATTATAGCACATTATTATGGGATTATGATGTATTATAGCACACTATTATGAGATTATAATGTATTATTGCACATTATAATGGGATTATAATGTATTATAGCACATTATAATGGGATTATAATATATTATAGCACATTACAATGGGATAGTAATATATTATAGTACATTATAATAGGATTCTAAATTATTATAGCACATTATAATGGGCTTATAATGTATTATAGCACATTACAATGGGATTATAATGTATTATATCACAATATAATGGGATTATAATGCATTATAGCACATTACAATAGGAATATAATGTATTATATCACATTATGATGGTATTAAAATGTATTATAGCACATTAAAAACGGATTATTTATGGATTATAATTTATGGATTTATAATATAATTATAATTATAGCTCATCATAATGGGATTACAATATATTATAGCACATTATAATGTAATTGTAATGTATTATAGCACAATATAGTGCAATTATCTTTTAACATATGCCACTTCCTCTCCTACCTTAGCTAATTTCTATCCATTCACCACTTTCCCGACTAACTGATGACCAGTGTGGCCAGAACTAAAAAAATTTTGGAGCTAAAACCATTCAAAAATAATGCTAAAAAGTGCTAAAAAATCTTTTACAGAGCTAAAAAACAGAGCTAAATTTGTTTAAGCGTATTTTTGACAATATTACAGAACTTTTTTTAACTCTTAATAAAAAAATTTGTAAAACGATATGTATTTCAGAGTTTTACTATAAACAATTCATTTGATAACAATTAACGTACAAAAAACAATTTTATGTAGCATATGAAAACGTATAATATAACTTCAGTCACATAAAATAGTTTATTCAATAACAAACAAAACAAAGTTACATAAATCATAAGCATGTTACATAGCAGGTCTGAAGTATTAGTCTTAACAAACATAAAATAGTTTGTTGAAATAAATGAAAAAGGATAACTAAGGGTAAAAGAATTAAAATATTATGTATTAAACAATCGAGTACATCATCAAAAGTATTAGTTTCTGACTTTAATTTGGGGGTCACAATAATGCTCTAAAAGAGTCAACTGTAAACAGATTAATGGATAAATTTGCCGAAACGCGCCTTCCACCAGGTCGATGAAACCACATCATACAGCCAGAGAAATCAGAATAGATCGTGCGATTAAACACCTTTAGATTTTTTATTTGGGGTTTTTTAAGTCGATGGTTTACGCAAATAAGCCGACGACGACTCAAGCCTTAAAAGAGAAAATTGGACGCTGTATTAATGAAATATCGTAGCATTTATGCAAAAAAGTCATTGAAAATTTCATTAAAAGATCGCGTGTGTGTCAGCAAAACAGCGGCGGCCATCTGCTCGATATCTTGTTCCATGCATAATCTTATTCTGTCTACTTTACGATATTATAAAGTTTCACGATTTTTTTAAATATCTGTGTTTTATTTAAAATTTCGTTCTAGTTGGGACACCCTTAAATATTTCCGTCGTATTTTCTTAGTAATTCTGAGCAAATTTCAGCATTTGTTTAACATTTTTAGCACGCATCTTATATAAAGAATAGAATTCATTGTAGTTAAACCCATACGATTTCTAACTTTGGTTTTTAATAGGTTCTTTCCACTAAAAACTCTTTCAACCTCAGCATTACTAAATGGCAAAAGAAGAAAATTCATTACATAAGAGGCGAAATTTTTAAATAGAATTTCATTCAAAGAACATTTATGAGACTTAAGCTGTTTTAATCACATTTTATGGGTTTATTTATATTTTTCCCCAAAAGAAACATTTAATTTAAAATAAAAAGAACGGAATTTTGTTAGATTAAAAAATGCCAAAAATGCTAAAAATATTTTGAAAAAATGCTAAAATTATGCTAAATGCAAAACGAAAATTTTGGAGCTAAAAAAAAATAAATTATGCTAAATCTAGCTCCAAAAATGCTAAAATGGCCACACTGCTGATGACTAATTATTTGATCTATATCTATGATATTTAAGGAATTTTTGCGCCATCTTCAAAAGGTCTGCTCTATTTGGAAAAAACGCCACTTGAACTTTGTATTATTTAATATTTATGTCTATTTTTCATGAGAATTAAATATCAATATTCGATAAAATGTATAATTTATAGACATAAAACAATAAATTATCTCAAAAATACTTTAGACTAAAATATTATTCAATTTAGTTTAAGGTTATCTTTTTGAGATATGGGGGGATTTTCGCATCAATCAATGACGACTCAATGTCAAAAAAGTGAATCAAGAGTTTAAAGTCTGAAAATGTAATTGGGCACTTCAAAAATTGCATTGCAATGAATCAGAGTATATTAAAATATACGATATGTCTATACAAAAATACTTAAAATGTTTCGCAACATCTATATTCTATGAAAAAAGCTTAGCAACATCTGTTTTTACATAGAAAAAGTTCAGCAACATTTGTTTTGGTCAAGCAACATAAGTTTTTAACATTCAAATATTATGCAACATTTGTTTTTTTCTAGACAAAAGCTTAGCAACATCTGGTTTTCTTAAGAAAAAGTTCAGTAACATTTGTTTTTCTATATAAAATTCTAGCAAACTAAAAAAATTTGCAAAATTTGTTTTTCTTTTTGCGAAAAAAGTATAGCAACACATGTTTTTCAATAGAAAAAGTTAAGCAACAATTGTTTTTCTATAGAAAAAGTCTAGCAACATTAGCTTTTTACATAAGAAATATTTTTCAACTTTTGGTTTTCGTTTAAAAAGCTTAGCAACATCTGTTTTTATACAGACAAAGTTCAGCAACATTTGTTTTTCTATAGAAAAGGTCAAGCAACATAAGTTTTTTACATACAAAATATTTTGCAACATCTGGTTTTCTTAGAAAAAAGCTTAGCAACATCTGGTTTTCTTAAGAAAAAGTTCAGCAACATTTGTTTTTCTATATAAAGTCGAGCAAAGTAAAAAATTTTGCAAAATTTGTTTTTTTTTTTGGGGGGAAAAAGCCTAGCAACATCTGTTTTTCTATAGAAAAAGTCTAGCGACGTTAGCCTTTGACGTAAGAAATATTTTTAATTTTTGGTTTTCGTTTAAAAAGCTTAGCAACACTTGTTTTTCTAAAGAAAAAGTTCAACAACATTAGTTTTTCTATACAAAAAGTCTAGCAACATAAAAAATATTTTGCAGCATTTGTTTTTTTTACGAAAAAAGCTTTGCAACATCGGCTTTTCTAAAGAAAAAGCTTAGCAACATTTGTTTTTATGTAGAAAAAGTATAGCAACATAGGTTTTTTATATAAAAACTAACTCTCAACATCTATTTTTCTATTAAAAAAGCCTAGCAACATTTGCCTTTCACTATACCCCCATTCGCTTGAACTTTAAGATTGACGTTAATTGTTATAATTTTTGTCATTGTTTTCAAGATTTCTTACGCTGACAATGTCAAAACAATATTTTTAAATATATTAGTTGCTATAATTGTTATTATCGACAAGAAAAGTATTCGAAAATATTTAAGGAATTTCATAGATATGTTGTTATTTTTTTTAACTTACTACCCTCGAAAATACTAGAAGAAAGTATTTATGAATTTTTTCGGTGGGGTAAACCAAAGACGATAAGATTAGCAATAGACGACAAAAAAAAAATTATCTAAAATACGTGTATTTTTGGTCAGTAATTAGAATGAAAACGAAAACATTTCATTAAGTAAATATTTCCGCCAATAGACGAAAATTTTCAAAATATTCCTAAAATTTTGACTTCTAACGATAAATGGGAGATAGTTCATTGATTTAGTTATATAGAATTTTGATGATATCTGTTTTAGGAATGAGGAAAAATTGCTACCTGAAGTTAGAAAATATTAAGACAACTTAATGACATTTGAGTGACAACTTAAGATTTTTGTTAGCCCGTGGGTAATAAATTATTTTAAATGGGAAATTACAAAATTGGAAAAAATTTAATTTATGGTTTAAATTTTTTTTTCAATAAATCTTTTCAAATAAGTCATAAACTGCAATACAAAACTAAATTATAAAGTAAACTTTCATAAGAAAAAAATCTCAGAAAACTATCTATCATATTGAATTTCACTCAATTTGAAAGACACTTAATATTGCCCCATAGACGACTATTTGCTTTAACGATAATTGCCAACACGTGTGAACGCAATGACTCTTTTTGCTTAAATAATATTTAATAAAGGGTGGTTGTTTAGGAACTTCTAGCGTTTTTTGCTTAAATGTGCAATTTTGTATCTTGTTAGCGAAATACCAAGAGCATTAGGGGTTGTTTCCTGCTTCTTAGTGTAATCAATCATTCACTCATTCATTAAATCGGCTTAAATCTAAATAATATTAACAGATATTGCACTTTTTAGTAAATTCCAGTTTATTAAGTGAAATTTATATTAAATATAAAACTTATATTTTTAAGGCCCTTTAGGGAATTAAACAGATTTAAGGCGATTTGAAAGGGGCGGAAAGGCGATTAATAAAATTTGGGAAAAAAGTGAAAAGAAAAATTAAATAAAAAGGTATTATAAGATAAAAATCTTTAATTTAAATAAATTAGTAGTAAAAATATAACTTTCTTTACAAAAAAGTTCAGCAACATTTAATTTGTTACAGTAAAAGCTCAGCAACATTCAATTTTCTAGAGAAAAGTCTTAGCATCATAAGTTTTTCCATTAGAAAAGTTCGGCAACATAATAATTTCTCTACAAAACATGCTGCAACATTAGTTTTTTTATTGGACAAGTTCTGCAACATATATTTTTATCTACAAAAAGCTCAGCAATATTTTTTTTCTGCAAAAAATCTTTTGTTGCAATACAAGTTTTTGTAAAGAACTCAAGTTTTAATGTAAAGTCTTAGCTTTATGAGATTTTCCATTTTGTTCTTTACAAAAAGTTCTGCAACATTAGCTCTTTTTTATTGGGAAAGTTTGGCAACATAAGTTTTTATCTAGAAAAGGTTCAGCAACATTAGAATTTTTGCAGTAAAAGTTCAGAAACATTCGATTTGCTATAGAAAAAGCTTAGAAACACAAGTTTTTTCATTAGAAAAGTTCGACAACATTATAATTTCTATAGAAAACATGCTGCAACCTTTGGTTTTTTATTGGAAAAATTCTGCAACATATGTTTTTATCTAGAAAAAGTTCAGAAACTATTTTTTTTCTACAAAAAATCTTCTGCAATACATTTTTTTGTAAAGAACACAAGTTTCTTTGCAGAAAATGTTCTGCAACATAGGTTTTTCTATGAAAAAAACTTTAGCAACATGCGATTTTCTATATAAAAAGTTCAGCAATATGAGTTATTTCATAGAAAAAGTTCAGCAACATAAGTTTTCTTAAGCAAAATGTCTGCAACATAGGTTTTAATATAGAAAAAGTTTAGCAACATAAAATTTTCCCAACATGAGTTTAGCAACATCAGTTATTTCATTGAAAAAGTTGAGTAACATAAGTTTTCTTAAGCAAAATGTCTGCAACACAATTTTTGTAATAGAAAAAATTTACCAACACGAGTTTTTCCTATGAAAAGATTCTTCAACAAAAGAATTTCTATAAAAAAAGCTTTGCAACATAAGTTTAAAAATATAAATAGATCAGCAACATGAGATTTTCTATAGAAAAAGTTCAGCAACATCAGTTATTTCTTAGAAAAATTTCAGCAACATAAGTTTTCTTAAGCAAGATGTCTGTAACATAAGTTTTTCTATACGAAAAGTTTATCAACATAAAATTTTCGATAGAAAAAAATTCGCAACACAATTTTTTTAATAGAAAAAGTTAAGCAACTCAAGTTTTTCCTTAAAAAATTGTTGAACATAAGAACTTTTATAAAAAAAAGTTCTGCAACATGAGTTTAACAGTAGAAATAGTTAAGTAACATGAGTTTTTTAGATATAGTTCAGCAACACAAGTTTTTTTTTGCACAAAAGAGTTTAGCAACACCGGATTTTCTATAGAAAAAGTTCAGCAATACAATTTTTTTCTTTGAAAAAGTTCTGCAACATAAGAATTCTTCAAAATTATTTGACCTTTTATAAAAAAAGGTTATAAAAATCAATTTTTTATACCAAAAAACTTCAGCAACATAAGGTTTTCTATAAATAATAGTAGGAATCCTATTTTTTGATTTAAAAAAAGTTTAGCAACATAAGTTTTTCTGTAACAAAACTTAAGCAACATTACATTTTTTATAAAAAAAGTTAAGCAACATTTAGTTTTTTATTGGATTTTTTGATAGAAAGAAACATTTTTAGCATCATTTAGTTTTTTATTGGATTTTTTGATAGAAAGAAATCTGCAACATTAATTTTAATGAAGAAAAAGTGCAGCAACATCAGGTTTTTTTTGAAAAATATTCTGAAACATTTTTTCTCTCCTGTTTTTTAATTGATTTATCAAATTTAGGTCCCATTGTCTTAACAAAATCTCTTAATTTCCTATTTGTTATGCCTCATAAATTTTTCTCAAATATATCAATACAAAATTAAACAATTGCAGTTTGTCGCCACCAATGTACTCACACTCTAATCACTTTGTTTCCTTACAAAATTTTGACGCAGTCATTAATTTTAGGGGTTGCTTTAATGCAGTTTCCTTGTTTCTGTTGTTTGGGTTTGGGTTTGTAACAGATTTCATAATAAACTTCCGATTCTATTCATTAAGAAGTAGTTGTAAAGCAGATTTTAAATTGTTGTTTTCATTACAATATATCGAATAAAAATTATCCTTTTTGTAAAAGCATAAATCACAACTTACTTAACATGAAATGGAAAGGGTGGGTAGGAGGTAGGGTAAGGACAACTTAAGGGCGGAAGTGGGAATGAGAAGATATTGTGGTTTTTTGCCACAAAATTTTTGAAAGGGAAAAGTGTTAAGGTGTAAAGTGTTATTGAAACTCAACTGAAGTATGGGTGAATAACAATATTACAGGGAAACAATAGCTGTAATTGCTGGTATAAAAGATACATAGCGTCGGATGAAATGGAATATATACTTAAAAAAATAAAAATTAAAAAGAAAGAGTTCAGCAACATACGTTTTTCTATAGAAAATGTTCTGCAACATAAGTTTTCTATAAAAAAAAAAAAGTTCAACAACATAAGTTTTTCTATAGAAAAGGTTTAGCAACATCACTTTTTCTATAGAAAAAGTTTTGCAACATCAGTTTTTCTATACAAAAAGTTCAGCCACACAAGTTTTTTTATGGAAAAAGATCAGCAACATAAGTATTTTTTGATAAGTATATTTTTCTACATAAAAAGTTCAGCAACATTAGTTTATCTATGTAGAATATTCAGCAACATTAGTTTATCTATAGAAAAAGTTCAGCAACATATGTTTTTATATAGGAAAAGTCCAGCAACATTCGTTTATCTGTTTAAAATGTTTAGCAACATAAGTAAGACTATAGAAAAAGGTTAGCGGCATAAGCTTATTTATATAAAAAGTTCAGCAACATATTTTTATCTGTAGAAAAAATTCAGCAACATAAGCGTTTGTATATAAAAAGTTCAGCAACATTATTTTATCTAAAGAAAAAGTTCAGCAACATCAGATTTTCTATATGAAAAGTTCAGCAACATTATTTGATCTTTAGAAAAAGTTCAGCAACATAAGTTTTTCTACATATAAAGTTTAGCAACATTAGTTTTTTATAGATAACATAACATAAATTTTTCAGCAACATTAGCTTATATATGTAGAATGTTTAGCAACATCATTTCAGCAACATATGTTTTTTATATGAAAAGTTCAGCATCATAAGTTTTTTTGTATAAAAAGTTTAGAAACAATATTTAATATATAGAAAAATTTCAGCAACATTATTTGATCTATAGAAAAAGTTCAGCAACATAATTTTTTCTATATACAAAGTTCAGCAACATAAGTTTTTATATAGATAAAGTTCATCAACATACGTTTTTCCACAGAAAAAGTTCAGCAACATAAGTTTTTCGATGGAAAAAGTTCTGCAACATAAATGTTTTTAAAGAAAAACCTCAGCAACATTAATTAATAAAGAATTAAACCTCTTACCTTTCAGCTGACATTATAATTATTGTAGCATGTGTTTGAATATTTTGGGTTCATGACAAGACAAGTCTAGTTAGTTAGTGTTTAAATGTGTGAAGAGTATGAGCAAAGAAAATACCATTTAAAGGTCATTTTCCAAATGAACTTACAATAAAATAACATTGGACATTTATATACGAATTATTGCTGCCTCGAATATACTATATATTGTCCGTCGTTCTTGTTAAATATTTCTTCTGCTGTCGTTGTTTTTTTTTCTTCTCTGTCGTTGTTGTTCAATTGTTTTTTTCATTTAATTTAAAACATTTTGGGTGGCATGTCGGTGTGGCGTGTCTTACAGCCATCACGTTTAAACAATATAATTTCAATTTATTTTCCATCACGTACAATGTTATAACAAGTAGAATAAGCAGAAGAAGAAGAAGAATCGACAGCAGCAGCAGAAATAGAAGACTTTAAGCTTCTCTTTAACTTGAAACATTATTTCCTAAAATATTCTCAAATAAACATTATTAGAAATGAACAACAAGATTATGGTATGAAAACATGCACAATGGGATAAATAAGGGAAAAAGTGAATAAAAAGCTTTAAAGACTTATTCGTAATCAGTTCAGCAACATTGTTTTTTGCATAAAAAAGGTTCTGCAACATGCGTTTTTGTACAGAAAAATTATAGCAACATAAGTTTATTTTCGTAAAAACGATTGCAACATAATATTTTGTATTAAAAAATTTCTGCAATACGAGGTTTTTTGTGACAAAAGTCCAGCAACATGAGTTTTCTAATGAAAAAGTTTTAAAACATGTCTTTTTGTACAAAAAAACAAAAGTTTTTTTTATAAAAGATGTACGACAACATGAGTTTTGATTCGTATAAACTTCTGCAACATAATATTTTTCATTACAAAAGTTTCTCAACATGAGTTTTTCTAAAGAAAAAGTTGTACGATAAAAGATTTTCCATGAAAAAGTTCGGAAACATTAAATTTTATGCAGAAAAGGTTCTGCAACATGAGTTTTTGTTCAAAAAATAGTTCAGCAACATAAGTTTATATCCGTGAAAACGTTTGCAACATGGCATTATGCATTAAAAAAGTATTGCAACACATTTTTTCATATGGAAAAAGTTCTGCAACATGAGGTTTCCTATAGGAAAAGTTTTGCAAAGTGTCTTTTTGTATAAAGAAAAATGTTTTTTATAGAAGATGTATGACAACATGTGTTTTTATTCATATAAACTTCTGCAACATATTATTTTTCAATAAAAAAGTTTTTCAACATGAGTTTTTCTACGGAAAAAGTTGTGCAACATAAGATTTTCTATAAATAAAAGTGCTGCAACATTTGATTTTACATAGAAAAGCTTCTGCAACATGAGTTTTTGTACAAAAAAAGTTCAGCAACATAAATTTATATTTTTAAAAACGTGTAGCAAACGTTTTTTTTGCATTAAAAAAGTTTTGCAACACGAGTTTTCATCTTTAAAAAAGTCTGCAACATGAGGTTTCCTATAGATAAAGTTCTGCAACATGCATTTTTGTATCAAAAAAGTTCTGCACCATGAGTTTTTTTTTATAGAAGATGTACGACAACATGAGTTTTTATTCGTATAAACTACTGCAACATATTATTTTTCAGTAAAAAAGTTTTGCAACATGAATTTTTCTAAAGAAAAAGTTGTGCAACATGAGATTTTATAAAAAAATAGTTCTGCAAAATTTACTTTCATATAGAAATGGTTCCGCAACATGTGTTTTTATATAGAAATATGAGATTATCTATAGAAAAAGTTCTGCCACACGAGTTATTGTTCTTTAATATAAGATTTTCTATACAAAAAGTTTTGCAACATGAGATTTTCTATAGAAAAAGTTCGCAACATTTGTTTTTGTTAAGAAAATATTTTGCAACATGAGTTTTTCTATGGAAATAATTCTGCAACATATTTTAGTGTATGGAAAAACTTCTGCAATATCTGTTTTTGTAAAGACAAGGTTCTGCAACATTTGTTTTTCTATAGAAAAGGTTCTCCAACATGAGTTTTTATACAGAAAAAGATTCTCGATATCAGGTTTTCTATAGAAATATTTCTGCAACATAAGATTTTCTTTAGAAAAAGTTCCGCAACATTAGGTTTTGTAAAGAAAAATTGTTGCAACATAAGTTTTGACATAGAAAAGATTCTGCAACATATGTTTTTGTATAGAAAAAGTTCAGCAACATGAGTTTTGGTATAGAATAGTTTTTGCAAAATGAGATTTTCTATGGAAAAAGTTCTGCAACATAAGATTTTTTGTAGAAAAACTTCTGCAACATAAGTTTATGTAAAGAAAAACTTTATCAGTATTATATTTTTTTTAGGAAAAGTTCTGCAACATGGGATTTTCTATAGAAAAAATTCTGCAACATTGGCTTTTCTATAGAGAAATTCTGTGGGTATAAGTTTTTCATTAAATTAATAAGGTATCATCTTCCAAAACATTTGCTTACAATTTCTGCAGTTTATAGCCCATTGTGCATTTTGAGAAATATATGTGGATGGCTTAAATGACACCATCAACTGCCGCCTGCCAAGAATTTGTTTAGAATATTAAAATCATTTTAAACATTTAAAACAAAGTTAAGACAACAAGTATCGTTGTAGTCTTGTTAGAAGAGTCTTTCAATCTTGAAGCCATTACGAGTAAATGCGTCATTATTTTCGATTTCCTTAATAGAAATTCTCAAAACTCGATTTGTTTTTGTTCCTAAACATCAGGCAGTTAGTGAGTGAGTGAGTAAGCCAAGTAGTTTATAAATTCTAAATTCAATGCCATTTAATTAATATGCAAAACACATAATCAAGAACACTTTTATTTAAAAATTAACCATAAAAAAGAAGACAATAGCTATTGGATAATAATAAATTTCTAATGGAAACTTTGAAAAGACTAATAATAATGATGGCATGAGAAATTTTGTCATTTTAAAAATGAGTAGCCATAAAATCGGGTAATTACATAGATATTAAAAATTTTGTTAGGTCTTTGAACAGAACATGAAAAGAATATTAATTTGGACTCAAAAATATCATATTACTTTTTCTCAAAACTTTTAGGAATTCCTTTTCTTTTGGAACAAATCTAAGGCCTTTTGTAGAAATCAAATAGATTATAAGGATTTTTGAAAATTTTATTTTATTTAAATTAAATTAAAATGTTTTGTTATAGAAAAATATCTTTTGACTTGGCAAATGTTAAAGGTTCTTCACTTTTCATTTAAAAGACTTAGAGGTTTTGTTCTTTGTTATCGATCGAATAAGAAATAAAATTTTACACTTAAAAAAATTAAAATAAAATTGTTATTATCCTTTTTGGTGGCCTACTTCCTTCGCTCATCTTGTGGAGCCAGCCAGACAGTCTTCACATGCAGTTTTCCGTTTTTTTTCTCCATAAATTTTTCGAGAATATTATCAAATTGCTTGGAAATCCATAGAAAAGTTTTCTAGAGTTATTTTTAGCAAAAAGTTTATTTTTGTGTGTTTTATGGCAAAAGTTTCTTAAAGGTTTTTTGTTGGCAGAGAAATACATTTAAAGGTGGGGGAGGTTAAAAATAGTATAGCAAAATAATACACTATAAATAATAAGAAATTACAGAAATAAAACAATTCCTATGAAAAAAGTAAGGCAACATAATTTTTTTATAGAAAATGTTTAGCAGTACAAGTTTTTATAAAGAAAAAATTCAGCAACATATGATTTTCTATAGAAAAAGTGGAGCAATTTAAGTTTTTTTAAACAAAAATGTCTGCAACATAAGTTTTTCTATAAACAAAGTTTTAGCAACATGTGTTTTTCAATAGAAAAGGCTCTGCAACATGTTTTTTTACCATAGAAAAAGTTCTGCAACATGAGATTTTATATAAAAAAGCTTCTAAAACATAAGATTTTCTATAGAAAAGGATTTGCAGCCTGAGTTTGTCCATAGAAAAAGTAATGCAACATGAGTATTTATATGAAAAAGGTTCTGCAACATCAGCTTTTTATATGAAAAACGTTCTGCAACATCAGTTTTCTAATGACAATAGTTTTGAAACATCATTATTTTTATAGAAAAGGATCTGTGACATGAGTTTTTCTGTAGAAAAAGTTCTACAACATAAGTTTTTCTATAGAAAAAGATCTGCAACATGAGTTGTTTATTAGAAAAAGTTCCGAAACATAAGTAGTAATGCAGAAAACTTTCTGCAACATGAGTTTTATTATAGGAACATTTTTGCAACATTGGACTTGATAAAATGGTACTAAAAAACGAATTTTTCTGTAGAAAAAGTAGTGGAACATGAGTATTTATATGAAAAAGATTCCTCAATATTAGTTTTCCAATGACAATAGTTCTGCAACATGGTTATTTTTATAGAGAGGGATCTGAAATATGTGGTTTTTAATCAAGAAAGTCCTGCAACATTAGTTTTTTTCTTAGAAAAAGATCTACAACATGAGTTGTTTAATAGAAAAAGTTCTGAAACATAAGTAGTAATGCAGAAAACTTTCTGCAACATGAGTTTTATTATAGGAAAATTCTTGCAACATGAGAATTGATATAAAAATGGTTCTGAAACATGAGGAAAAAGATATGCAACACGAGTTTTTCAAACAAAAAGGTTCTGCAACATAAGTTTTATAACAAAAATAGTTTTGCAACATGGTTATTTTTTATAGAAAAGGATCTGGAATATAAGTTTTTCCATAGAAAAAGTTCTGCAACATGAGAATTAAAGTAGAAAAGGGTTGTGTAATGTCAGTATTTCTCTGGGAAAGGGTATGCAACATTTATTTATAGATAAAGTTAGGCAAGATAAAATTTTCTGTACGAAAAGTTCAGCAACTTAAGTTTTTCTATGAAAAAAGTTCTGCAACATGAACTTTCTTCTGCAAAAGTTTGGCAACATGAGTATTTGTTTACAATCGATTCTGAAATAAGAGTATTTTTGTGAAAAAATTTAGCAAAATTTTGTTTTCTTCAGAAAAAGTTCAGCAACATATTTTTTTTCTACACAAAATGCTCTAAAATATGAGTTTTTCTATGGAAAAAGTTCTGCAACATTAGTTTTTCTTTAAGCAAAGTTCTGCAACATGGGTTTTTTACACAGAAAAAGTACTGCAACATTAGATTTTCTACAAGAAAAGTTCTACAACATGGATTTTTATGCAGAATTGGATCTGTTACAGGGGTTTTTGTTTCAGAAAGAGTACTACAACATGAGCATTTCTAGAAAAAGTTTCCGCAACATAAGTTTTTCTACACAAAAAGTTTGTATTACTATAGACAAAATCCTGCAACATTTGTAGAAACGGACATGCAACATGAGTTTTTGTTTAGAAAAGAGTACTACAACTTGAGTATTCCTAGGAAAAGGTTCTGCAACATAAGTTTTTCTACACAAAAAGTTTGTATTACTAAAGACAATGTGCTGCAACATTTGTTTTTTAGTAGAAAACTTTAAGCAAAGTGGATTTTTCTATAGAAAAAGTTTGGCAACATAATTTATTTTATCGAAAAACTTCAGCAACATAAATGGTTTAAATAAAGAGTTTAGAAACACAAGTTTTGCCATAGAAATGTTTTAAAACTATTAAGATTACTATATAAAAAGTTTTGCAACATCAGTTCCTCATGAGAAAAAGTTCAGCAACATCAATTTTTTGACAGAAATGTTAAAGAAACTTAAATTTTTCTACTGTAAAAGTTCAGCAACATCAATTTTTTTAAAGAAAAATCTCGGCAACACCATTTTTTCAGTAGCAATAGATCAGCAACATCACTTATTCTTCAGAAAAACTCTTCTCAATAAATTTTTATTTAGAAAAAATTCAGCAACAAAATGAATTTACAAACTTTTCTCAAAGTGTAGCCAATTGTCTGGCTAAAAAAAACGTACAACTAAATAACTTTGCATTTAGCAGTCGTAATCAAGAACAAACGTATGTTGAAGAAAAAAAAAACTTTTTTGGAAAACTGAATAAAAACACACACTATCGCACAAACTTAGACACTCACTAACGAATACGAAAACAAATTTATTTATTTAGTTTTTTTTTAGACACAGCTACAGACATTCGCTTTTTTTTGTAGATTTTTTTCCTTGAAATATATTTTTATATATTTCCAAAGCCAAAAGATTGAATACGCAAAGCCATTTGGGTCTTAAAGAAATTCATACACATAAAAATATTTCTAAAATCTAACACATACACCGAAACTTGGGTACATACATACATATGTAAGAATGTATGTTGAGGTGGAAGGATGTATAAGAATTTAATCATATAAGGGTTTGTTTTTCACTTACACACAAAACCATCATCAGCAGCAAGGACAAGCATTTGTGTTGGCAATTGAAAAGGGGCTAAAGAGCAGCAACAGCAGTAGCAGTTATAGCATTTCTAGAGCTTTTGCTTTTATTATTGCATTGAATGAAATAACAGGACACAAAAGTCTAAGAAAAAGTTCCCAAAGAATTCAAATACAAAAATAATAATAATAAAAAGAATATAATAATAATAAAACAACACAGCTTAAGGCGAATGTCTATATAAGCATTATTGTATATAAGATAGATTTCAGCGTGTATATATTTACACCCAATATACATAAATAAAAATTTATGTTGCAGAACTTTTCCTAAAGAAAACCTGATACTGCTAAACTTTTTGTTCATAAAAACATAAGTTGCCGATATTTTAACATTAAAAAACGTATGTTTTCGAACTTTGTCTACAGAAAAAAATCATGTTAAAGAATTTTTTCTAAAAAAAATTATGTTGCAGGACTTATTCTTTGAAAAAACTTATGTTGCAGGACTTTTTTGGAAGAAATAATTATATAAATGAACATTTTCAGTATTTGACTTGATATTAAAGAACTCATTCTACTGAAAAATTAATGTTGCTAAGCTTTTTGCTATGGATAAACTTATGTTGCTGAACTTTTTATATATATAAAAAAAAAACAAAAACAGTATTTTCTATATAAAAACTTATGTTGCAAAAGTTTTTCTGCACAAATCTTAATGTTGCTGAACTTTTTAACAAATAATATTTTTTGTTGCCGAACTTTTTCTATAGAAAAACGTATGTGTCCAAGCTTTTTCCATTGAAAAACATATGTTGCTAAGGGTTTTTTGTGGAATTGCTGAATATTTTGTATAGAAAACTAGTATTGCTGAACTTTAAATAGAGAAAAATTAATGTTGCTAAACTTTTTCTATAGAAAAATTATTGCTGCGGAACTTATAGAAAAATGAATGTTGCGGAACTAATGAAAAAAATTTTGTTGCTGAACATTATCTACAGAAAAACTTAAGTCTAATGAAAACAAAAGCTTACTCTAAAGAAATATTGTTGTTGTGGTAATTCTTCTTTAGAAAAAATATTGTTGCTGTACTTTTTAAATATAGAACCTCATGTTGCTGAACTTTTTCTATAGAAAAAATAATGTTGCGGAACTTTTTCTAGAATTAAATTGATGTTTCAGAACTTTTTCTTTAGAAAAAATTATGTTGCTGAACTGTTTCTATAGATAAATATATTTTGCTGAACTTTTTTAAAAAGAAAAACTTTTTGAAAAAGAAAAACTTATGTTGCCGAAATTGTTTTATATAAATACTTATGTTGACGAACTTTTTCCATAATAAACTTTATGTAGCCAATCTTTTTCTAAAAAATAACTGATGTTGCCGAACTTTTTCTATAAGTAAACATATGTTGCCAAGCCTTTTTATGGAAAAACTAATGCTGGGGAACTTTTTAAATCCACAAAACTCTGTTGCCCATTGATTAACTGATGTTTAAGACCTTTTTCTTTAGAAAAAATTATGTTGCTGAACTATTTCTATAGAAAAATATATGTTGCTGAACTTTTTTAAAAGGAAAAACTTATGTTGCCAAAATTGTTTTATATAAATACTTATGTTGCTTAACTTTTTTTATAGAAAAAATATGTTGCAAATCTTTTTCTAAGAAATAACTGATGTTGCCGAACTTTTCCTATAAGTAAACATATGTTGCCAAGCTTTCTTTTATAGAAAAACTAATGCCAGGGAACTTTTTAGACCAACAAAACTCTCTTTCCCATAAATTTCCAAAAAATTGTTCACTGGGTCATCGACATTTTTCAATAAGAATTTTTATAGCACAAAACAACAACACGAAAAATATAATGGCTTTGTTAGCAGCAACAGAAAGAACATAGAGAACAACCTCAAAAGGAATCAAATATTGTGTGTGTTGCCAAAAACACAGAACACAGGATCTGCTTAAAGTCACTTGTACGAGTATGAAGAGTATTTAAAATAAAATTTTAATTTATTTTCTTTAATATACAACAAACAACAAATCCAAACGAGTGTTATAGAAAGATAACAACCTAACAACAATAAAAATATTACGAAAAAAATACCCTACTGTTCAGGCAAATTCCTTTATATACAAAAAAAATTCTACCATTTTTCCATCCTTTTTGGTAAAAATAAAAAATTAATCGTTTAAATGTCAAATAATAAATCTCAATTTCACTCGGTCGGTCGGCCCCAAAAAAACATTTTTATTTAAATTTTGTTTTATTGTTGTTGTTGTTATGTTAAAGGCAAAAATATGCAAAGAAAAAACTCTTTTGTCTGGTGCGAAATTGAAAAATGATAAGAATCGCACGAAATCACACGTTATTTCCTTGAGGCTTTTTAATGGGATACTTAAGAATGACTTGATCCTGTTTAAAGAAAAGCACAAAAATACAAAAACAAAACGAGATAAAACAGAATTTAAATGAATTATTGATTTTAGAAAAATATATTTTTTTGGCAAAGAAAGACAAGGTTTTGAAGATAAATAGATTTTAATTAAGTTTTTTTTCGTTTGAGAATTTTAATTTTGGGAAAATTTGGCATTTTCTTAAGAAAAACGAATGTTGCTGAACTTTCACTTAAGATAACTAAATGTTGCTGATAATTTTCTATATAATAACTAATGTTGTCGAACTTTTTCAATAGAAAAACTTATGTTGCAGAAGATTTTCTTTAAAAAAACTAATGTTGCTAAACATTTTCTATAGAAAAAACTTTTTTTTATACAAAATATTATGTTGCTGAATTTTTTTTAAAGAAACTATTATGTTGCCGAACTTTTCCTCAAACTTAAAAACTTATGTTGCTAAACTTTTTTCAAGCTTAAAATAATGTTGCAGAACTTTTTCTATAGAAAAACTTACATTGCTGCACTTTTTCCACAGAAAAACTTATATTGCAAAACATTTTCTATTAAAAGCTAATGTTTCAGAACTTTTTCTAAGTAAACATTTATGTTGCTGAACTTTTTATATAGAAAATTTAATGTTGCTTAACTTTAAGCTTAAAATAATGTTGCAGAACTTTTTCTCTAGAAAAACTTATATTGCTGCACTTTTTCCACAAAAAAACTTATATTGCAAAACATTTTCTATTGTTGCATAACTTTTTCTAAATAAACATTTATGTTGCTGAACTTTTTATATAGAAAAGTTGATGTTGCCGAACTTTTTCTGTTTAAAAAATAATGTTGCTAAACTTTTTCCATAGAAAAACTTATGTTGCCAAACTTTTTATAGATTAATATGTATATTACCTAACTTTTTCTGTTGATATGTTTATGTTGCTGAACTTTTTCTATTAAAAACTAATGTTGCTGAGCCTTTAAAGTAGAAAAAAATATACCGCAGAACTTTTTTATTACTAAACTTATGTAAGCTAAACGTTTTGTATAGAAAAACTTATGTTGCTAAGCTTATTCTATTAAAAAACTTATGTTGCTGAAATTTTATATAATAAACATAATGTTGCTTAACTTTATCTATAGAGAAACGTATGCTACTAAACTTGTTCTATAGAAAAAATTATGTTGCCGGACTTTTTCTGTTTAAAAATTATGTTGCTGAACTTTTTCAATAGAAAAACTTATGTTGCCATACTTTTTCTAGAGTAAAATTTATGTTGCCTAACTTTTTCTGTAGATATATTTATGTTGCTGAACTTTTTCTATTAAAAAACTTATGTTGCTGAGGCTTTTGAATAAAAAAACTTATATCGTAGAACTTTTTATATACGAAATTTATATAAGCAAAACGTTTTCTATAGGAAAACCTATGTTGCTAAGCTTATTCTATAGAAAAACTTAAGTTTTGTGAACTTTTTAAAAAAAAAATTTTGTTGCAGAACTTTTTCAATAGAAACCCTTATGTTGCTATTCTTTTTTGTATAAAAAACTTATGTTGCCGAACTTATAGCTGTAGAAATATTAATGTTGCCGAACTCTTTCTATTGATTAACCAATGTTTCTAAACTTCTTATATAGCCAAATAATGTTGCTGAACATTTTCTATAAAAAATACTTATTTTGATGATTATTTTCTATGAAACAGAAACATGTTGCTGAACTTTCTCTATAGAAAGTCATGTACTGTAGAAACTTTTCTACAGAAACATTTCTGTTGCAAAGCCTTTTCTATGGTATAATTGATGTTGATATAATTTTTCCATAAACAAAACATATTTAGATTAATGTTTTCTATAGAAAAATGTATGTTGCTGAACTTTTTTTATGTAAATACATATGTTGCAGAACCTTTTCTACAGAAATACTTATGTTGCATAGCCTTTTCTATAAATTAGTTTATGTTGCTGAACTTTTTATACAGAAAAATGAATGTTGCTGAACTTTTTATATGTTTTTTTTATATGTTTTTTCACTTAACATGACGATTTTAAAGTTTTTTTTTTTTTTTTTATTTGTACAACTTTTTCAATTCATTAACTTACATCCTATAAATATTTATAACAATTAATCTTAATTAATTTCCGTAATACCTCAATAATTAATTAATATCTTATTTATTTTTCTGTAATTACAGGTTACCACAGTTTACACTCAATGCCAGGATTATTTTTTTTATGATGGTAAGTTTTCATTATTTAAAACATTTGTTCTAAGATTTTACAAATATCTCTCTAATTAATGATTAAAACAAAATAATGAATTTTTATTAATATTATCATCGGTAGTCAAGTTATTAACATAGATAGAGTTTGTTTACACAAAGATTACAACTGGTTTATTAATTAATTTACATCATATTACAGCAAAAAAACGAAAAAAAACTGACAACATTCAAACGTTTGAAACATCGATCAAAAGATTGTGTAAAAAGATTAGATTTAAAATGCATTACTAAATTTATTAAATAATTCCTAATCAATAATGTTGTGCAAATTGTTAACATGTAAAAATACAAAACTAAAATGCGATAAATAAAATACATTCATTTATCGCATTTTAAATTCAAATACTTAATCGTATTTACTTAGAATTTGAATGTTTTCAAAACACGCACGATTTTTTGTGAGAATTTTAATTATTTGTCAAGTACTTGGTAAGAGATTAGAGTTAAGGCGGTTAGCGTCAAGCGTTTTTTGTATTGAAATGTTTCATAAAAATGTTTACGAATTTTTAAGGAAATTCTTAAAAAAAAAACTATGAAATAAATCACATGTGAGTCATATTAGCATTTTCTAAGTGGATACTTTTACTATAGTTTTGTTCAGACTAAAGAAATATATGACCAAAATAACACAACAGCAATTTTAAAGCATTTAGATAATGTTGCATAACCATTTCTTTAAAAAAACTGATGTTGCTTAAATTTCTTAGAAGTATCCTAATGTTGCTGAACTGTTCTTCAGATAGAACTTATCTTGCACAACTTTTTCCATAGAAAAACCTATGTTGCACAACTTCTTCTAGAAAAAACTTATGTTGCACAACTTTTTTAATAGAAAAACTTATGGTGCACAACTTTTTCCAGAGAAAAACTTATGTTGCACAACTTTTTCTATAGAAAAACTTATGTTGCACAACTTTTTCTATAGAAAAACTTATGTTGCACAACTTTTTCTATAGGAAAACTTATGTTGCACAACTTTTTCTATTAAAAAATCTAAGTTGCATAACTTTTTCTATAGAAAAACTTATGTTGCACAACTTTTTTTATAGAAAAACTTATGTTGCACAACTTTTTCTATAGAAAAACTTATGTTGCACAACTTTTTCTATAGAAAAACTTATGTTGCACAACTTTTTCTATAGAAAAACTTATGTTGCTCAACTTTTTCTATAGAAAAACTTATGTTGCGCAACTTTTTCTATAGAAAAACTTATGTTGCACAACTTTTTCTATAGAAAAACTTATGTTGCACAACTTTTTCTATAGAAAAACTTATGTTGCGCAACTTTTTCTATAGAAAAACTTATGTTGCACAACTTTTTCTATAGAAAAACTTATGTTGCGCAACTTTTTCTATAGAAAAACTTATGTTGCACAACTTTTTCTATAGAAAAACTTATGTTGCACAACTTTTTCTATAGAAAAACTTATGTTGCACAACTTTTTCTATAGAAAAACTTATGTTGCACAACTTTTTTTATAGAAAAACTTATGTTGCACAACTTTTTCTGTAGAAAAACTTATGTTGCACAACTTTTTCTGTAGAAAAACTTATGTTGCACAACTTTTTCTATAGAAAAACTTATGTTGCACAAGTTTTTCTGTAGAAAAACTTATGTTGCACAACTTTTTCTATAGAAAAACTTATGTTGCACAACTTTTTCTATAGAAAAACTTATGTTGCACAACTTTTTCTATAGAAAGACTTATGTTGCACAACTTTTTCTATAGAAAAACTTATGTTGCACAACTTTTTCTATAGAAAAACTTATGTTGCACAACTTTTTCTATAGAAAAACTTATGTTGCACAACTTTTTCTATAGAAAAACTTATGTTGCACAACTTTTTCTATAGAAAAACTTATGTTGCACAACTTTTTCTATAGAAAAACTTATGTTGCACAACATTTTCTATAGAAAAACTTATGTTGCACAACTTTTTCTATAGAAAAACTTATGTTACACAATATTTTCTAAAGAAAAACTTATGTTGCACAACTTTTCTATAGAAAAACTTATGTTGCACTAGTTTTATATAGAAAAACTGTTGTTTCAGAACATTTGCTTTAGAAAATTTTATGTTGCTTAATATTTTCTGTTGGAAATCTTATGTTGCTAAGCAATTTCATCAGAAATACTTATGTTGCTGACAATTAGTAGCTTAGTCTGAACTTGTCTTATTTTAAATAGTTTTCTTTTTCGTTTGTAAATATTTTTTTTGCTATAATTTTCGTTTATTTTTTTTTTTTGTAAATCTATCTTACAATGTTTCAAATTTGCTTATGTCTACGCTGAGGATTATAAACAAATATTTAACGAGAGTTTCATGTTACTTTTTGCAAAAATCAAGACGTTAAAGTCAATGTTAGTAGAAGGAAAAACTTTTTGCTATAATTTTAAAGTACCCTATAAAAGGTAATATGACAGACAAAAGAAATCAGATTAAAGTGTGCCCTAAGACGTTCTAATGATATTGTATTACAATCACTTTGTAATGTGCTATAATTCGATATTCGATTTAAAAACGATTATAATGTGCTATAATTTGTTATTATTACATTATAATGCGCTAGATTTTATTATAAAGCGAATAGAATATGACGCATTATAATGTGTTATAATTCATTATAATCGCTTTATAATGCGTAAATCGCCTAAAATTGCCTTAATTGAATTTTTTATTTCTTTTATATTTTCTTTTCAATTTGACACTTTATTTAGTCTACATTTACAATCAAAATATTGGTTCAATTTGCTAATTTTTTGTTTTGGAAACTTATTTTTTTAACAATATCATATTTTATTGGCAAAGGTAATGAAGTCAGCGGATTTCATCAGACATTTAAAGAAATAAGTAAACATGCAAATCAGTCTAGAACGGAAGCAACATGAGTGAGAAAATGTGCTGAAGTAGCCAAAAAAAAAAAATTGAAGTTGAATTTTAGGTTACACTTGCCAAAAACTTGACATAAAGATAAAACATACATATAGACAATTATTTAGAATTAAACAATAAAAATTTATTACAAAATAAAAATTATAGCTTAATTCATTCAAAATGTTTGGCATGAGTCGAGCTAATGATACTCAATTATAATGTGCTATAATTCGTTATAATCGCTTTATAATATATAAAAACTCTTTATAATCGCATTATAATGTACTATAATTTTTTATAAACGCTTTATAATGTGCTATAATTCATTTAAATATGCAATAATTGATTATAACCGCATTATAATGTGTTATAATTTAGTATAATCCCATTATACTGTGCTATAATACATTATAATCTCATTATAATGAGTTACATTACATTATAAACCCATTATAATGTGCCATAATTCATTATAATTGAATTATAATCTGCTATAATTGATTATAACCTCATTATAATGTGCTATAATTAATTATAAACTTATCGTAATGTGCCATAATTGATTATAACCGCATTGAAATGTGCTATAATTCATTATAATTGCATTATAATCTGCTGTAATTGATTATAACCGCCTTATAATGTGCTATAATTCATTTAAATATCATTACAATATGCTATAATTGATTATAACCGCATTATAATGTGCTATAATTCAGTATAATTGCATTAATTTGTGCTATAATTCAGTAAAATTGCATTATAATGTGCTATAATTGATTATAACCGCACTATAATGTCCTATAATTCACTATATTCGCGTTAAAATGTGCTATAATTCATTATAATTCCATTATTATGTGCCGTAATTGATTATTACCGCATTATAATGTGCTATAATTCATTATAATTGCGTTATAATGTGCTATAATTGATTATAACCGCTTTATAATGTGCTTTAATTTAGTATAATCGCATTATAATGTGCTATAATTCATTATAATTGCGTTATAATGTGCTATAATTGATTATAACCGCATTAATGTGATTATACATTATAATGTGCTAAAATTCTTTATAATTGAATTATAATCTGCTATAATTGATTATAACCTCATTATAATGTGCTATAATTAATTATAAACTTATTGTAATGTGCCATAATTGATTATAACCGCATTGAAAAGTGCTATAATTCATTATAATTGCATTATAATCTGCTATAATTGATTATAACCGCCTTATAATGTGCTATAATTCATTTAAATTGCATTACAATATGCTATAATTGATTATAACCGCATTATAATGTGCTATAACTGATTATAACTGCATTATAATGTCCTATAATTCACAATAATCGCATTTAAATGTGCTATAATTCATTATAATTCCATTATAATATGCCGTAATTGATTATAACCGCATTATAATGTGCTATAATTCAGTATAATCGAATTATAATGTGCTACAGTTCATTAAAATTGAGTTATAATGTTCTATAATTGATTATAGCCGCATTATAATGTGCTATAATTTAGTATAAGTGCATTATAATGTGCTATAACTGATTATAACTGCATTATAATGTCCTATAATTCACAATAATCGCATTTAAATGTGCTATAATTCATTATAATTGCGTTATAATGTGCTATAATTGATTATAGCCGCATTATAATGTGCTATAGTTTAGTATAAACCTATTATACTGTGCTATAATACATTATAATCCCATTATAATGTTCTATAACACTTTATAATCCCATTATAATGTGCTATAATTCTTTATAATTGAATTATAATCTGCTATAATTGATTATAACCTCATTATAATGTACTATAATTAATTATATACTCATAATAATGTGCCATAATTTATTATAACTGCATTATAATGTGCTATAATTCATTATAGTTGTATTATAATTTGCTATAATTGATTATAACCGCCATATAATGTGCTATAATTCATTTAAATTGCATTACAATATGCTATAATTGATTATAGCCGCATTATAATGTGCTATAATTCAGTATAGTTGTATTATAATGTGCTAGAATTCATTATAATTGCATTAAAATGTCCTATAATTCTCTATAATCGCATTTTAATGTGCTATAACTCATTATAATTACATTATTATGTGCTATAACTGGTTATAACCACATTATAATAAGCTATAATCCAGTATAACCTCATTATAATGTGCTATAATTCATTATAATTAATTTATGATGTGCTATAATTCATATATCGTGCCATAATTTATTATAATGCCGGAAATTTTCTTCTTTTTATTAAAAAATATTGACAAATTTTTTTTTTTGATTTTCCAGGTAATGTTTGCCACTGCAACAACAGCATCTCCGAAGAAAACGAACGATGTTGTTATAATGCTGAAGAATCACGAGAGGGCATTACATGTCAATGCCGGCGGCAAAGTGACAGCAACACATATATCATTAGCACGTAAGTATCTACTACTACAACTTGACTTAAGAAATAAATAGAGCTAGAGGTAAAATTGAGAGTCTGTGAAGTCACACGAAACAAAATTCCAACTCAATGAAGAGTAGCTCCCATGAATACCCACGATTGAAATTCTGACTCCATAAACAAAGACGATTAAAATTCTGACTATATAAAGAATTACGACAGACATATAGACTATATAAATACCTACGATCGAAATTTCTGACCATGAAGAGCCATGACTGAAATTCTTTCTCAAAAGTTGTCTTTTTGCTATAAATATCTTTATAAAGGTTAACTTTAAATAACTTATTGTTATCCAAAAATATAAATGCGCCAAATTTTCGATTAACGTCACTAAACGGATTTCTAAATCTAATTTTAGCAAAAACGCCGACTTTTTTACGACTTTCAAAAGATATTTAAGCCATTTAGTGACGCTTTAAGCTAATATTTGCATTTCTTTTGTTAAAAAAACTAGTATTATTAAAAGATATTAAAATATTAAAGTTATTATTTAAATGAAAATTGTTTATTCAATCATAAATAATAAATTAAACAATAAATTTATATAAAACAAATAAAAATTTTAAACAATTGAATATTTAATTAAAAAGAAACCACTCCTTAGAAAAAAAAAAATGAAAAGAAATAAAATTATATGAAAAAAATTTCGTAAAAATATGATTTAAGGCAAAATTAATTAAGTTAAAAATAACTAAAAATTATTTTAAGAAAATAAAAAAAAGCAGTTAAGGAAACATTTTTCTTAACCTGTTCCTATTTGCCCTTTGAAGAAGACCCCTTACCTAGAGATAACTTAACTAACCGTTAAAAAGAGGCTCAAACCCTCTTAACGAACCGTAACCGAAGACCCCCAAAGGTGTTAGTTTGGTAATTTCTGTGTGAGTTTCTTTAATCGTCTTTGTTATATTAATGCCCTGATCCATGACTAATTACCTAATCAGAAAATCAAACTAAATTTTCTAAGAACTTTTTGATAAAGTAATCTTGTTAAATTTAAAAGATTTTATGGTGCCGATTAGTAAAACAAGTTTTATTAGATTCTTAAGAAAAAACCGAGAGATAATTTTAGAGAAAAACTTATGTTGCACAACTTTTTGTTTAGAAAAACTTATGTTGTACAATTTTTTCTATAGAAAAACGTATGTTGCACAACATTTTCTATAGAAAAGCTTATGCTGCACACCTGTTTTTAGAGATAATCTTATATTGCACAACTTTTTCTATAGAAAAACTTATGTTGCACAACTTTTTCTATAGAAAAACTTATGTTGCACAACTTTTTCTATAGAAAAACTTATGTTGCACAACTTTTTCTATAGAAAAACTTATGTTGCACAACTTTTTCTATAGAAAAACTTATGTTGCACAACTTTTTCTATAGAAAAACTTATGTTGCACAACTTTTTCTATAGAAAAACTTATGTTGCACAACTTTTTCTATAGAAAAACTTATGTTGCACAACTTTTTCTATAGAAAAACTTATGTTGCACAACTTTTTCTATAGAAAAACTTATGTTGCACAACTTTTTCTATAGAAAAACTTATGTTGCACAACTTTTTCTATAGAAAAACTTATGTTGCACAACTTTTTCTATAGAAAAACTTATGTTGCACAACTTTTTCTATAGAAAAACTTATGTTGCACAACTTTTTCTATAGAAAAACTTATGTTGCACAACTTTTTCTATAGAAAAACTTATGTTGCACAACTTTTTCTATAGAAAAACTTATGTTGCACAACTTTTTCTATAGAAAAACTTATGTTGCACAACTTTTTCTATAGAAAAACTTATGTTGCACAACTTTTTCTATAGAAAAACTTATGTTGCACAACTTTTTCTATAGAAAAACTTATATTGCACAACTTTTTCTGTAGAAAAACTTATGTTGCACAACTTTTTCTATAGAAAAGCTTATGTTGCACAACTTTTTTTATAGAAAAACTTATGTTGCACAACTTTTTCTAGAGAAAACCTTATGTTGCATAACCTTTTCCATAGAAAAACTTATGTTGCACAACTTTTTTTTATAGAAAAACTTATGTTGCACAACATTTTCTATAGGAAAACTTATGTTGCACAACTTTTTCTATAGAAAAACTTATATTGCACAACTTTTTCTATAGAAAAACTTATATTGCACAACTTTTTCTATAGAAAAACTTATGTTGCTTAACATTTTCTATAGAAAAACTTATGTTGCACAACTTTTTCTATAGAAAAACTTATGTTGCACAACTTTTTCTATAGAAAAACTTATGTTGCACAACTTTTTCTATAGAAAAACTTATGTTGCACAACTTTTTCTATAGAAAAACTTATGTCGCACAACTTTTTCTATAGAAAAACTTATGTCGCACAACTTTTTCTATAGAAAAACTTATGTTGCACAACTTTTTCTATAGAAAAACTTATGTTGCACAACTTTTTCTATAAAAAAACTTATGTTGCACAACTTTTTCTATAGAAGAACTTATGTTGCACAACTTTTTCTATAGAAAAACTTATGTTGCACAACTTTTTCTATAGAAAAATTATGTTGCACAACTTTTTCTATAGAAAAACTTATGTTGCAAAACTTTTTCTATAGAAAAACTTATGTTGCACAACTTTTTCTATAGAAAAACTTATGTTGCACAACTTTTTCTATAGAAAAACTTATGTTGCACAACTTTTTCTATAGAAAAACTTATGTTCCACAAATTTTTAGAGAAAACCTTATGCTACATAAGTTTTTCTATAGAAAGAGTTGTGTAACATAAGTTTTTCTATAAAAAAAAACTTATGTTGCACAACTTTTTCTATAAAAAAACTTATGTTGCACAACTTTTTCTATAGAAAAACTTATGTTGCACAACTTTTTCTGTAGAAAAACTTATGTTGCACAACTTTTTCTGTAGAAAAACTTATGTTGCACAACTTTTTCAATAGAAAAACAACTTTTTTTTGAAGGAAAATTTATCTTGCTTAACTTTTTCTATAGATAAATTCATGTTGCTTAACTTTTTCTATAGAAAAGCTTATGTTGCACAACTTTTTCTATAGAAAAACTTATGTTGTACAACTTTTTTCAAAACCTGCTCTTTTTTAGACCCCTTCTGTATTTTGACCCATAGTTACTTGTTCATATTCCCGTATTACCAAGAATTCTTTATACAAATCTACATAATAATTTACACTTTAACTTGCCTTTTGTTTTTGAATTAAGCCGACTTTGAAAATGACAGCAAAAAATAGAAAAAAATCACATCATTACTTTTCATCAGCACTTGATGTAATATTGAGTTACATGGATAAATAGTTAAATAGAAACTCAGAAAGAACCCTTTTCAATATTTACCGTCAGTCCTATGTCAATAGTTAGATAGACTTGTTCTCAGATATTTACACACACACACGAACAATAGAAATGCAAATACGACAAGTACTCGTAGTTCCCCTCTTTTTAGCTAACTATACGATAACTATTTTATATTTAAAGATGACACCTTAAGAGTACTAAGTACTTGTCTGTAGGTACTCAAGAGTCCAGAGTCGGTTAAATATTAAGGCGGAAGGAAATTTTATTAAGAAATTTTTTAATGTTTTTAAAAAGAAAGAAATTTTCCATGAGAAAGAAATGAAAAACTAAAAAATGTAACATAAGAGATGCACAAGATTTTTTACTTAACGGCGTCCCAAAATTGTTTAAAAGGCCTCTAAAATAAGGGCTTTAAATCAAGGAAATAGAAGTTGATCTATTCGAAGTTCAAATCTAATCTAAAATTTGGATATATTTTCAAAATTAAGTCATATTTTCTATTATATTTCCCAAAAACACTGTCTACTTTTACTACATCTTAATCGGCGGCTTGAAATCGTTAAACGCTTTTTGATCAGTTTTATTCATAAAATATATTTTAAGCTTAAAATTTCTTAAGGAAAATGTCTCTTTTTTAAATTTTTTAAAATTATGTTATAAAACGGCGTTTATTTGTTATCGACTGCCTTTCTCCTGAACCGCATTTCCATCGACTTATTCATTAGTTTCTTTGAGGAAATATTTACTTATTTATTTGTTTGTAGCTCTTGGGTTATCTTGTAGTTTTTGAGTAATTATTTATTTAAGGGTGTTTGTATGTTTTATTATGAAAATATTACATGATTTAAGACAAAAATCGCATAAGGGGAATTAGAATTTCGTCGTCGTAGCAATAGAAATTTAAGAGTGAGTCTTCAGCGAAATGGAATTTTATGAAGCTAAAATATAATTTGTAGGGGTTAATAAAAACAGATTTTTCTTATATAGTCAGAAATTCAAGTCAGTAAATACTTCAGATTCCCAATTGTAGGCCGGTATAAAGTTCAAATTCCTAATCGTAGGTCAGTTTATTATTCAAATTCCCAATCGTAGGAAAGTACATAGTTCAAATTCAAAATTATCCCAATCGTATGTCAGTATATAGTTCAAATTCCCAATCTAAGGCCAGTATATTGTTCAAATTCCCAATCGTATGTCAGTATATATTTCAAATTCCCAACAGTAGGTCAGTATACAGTTCCAATTCCCAATCGTAGGTCAGTGAATAGTTCAAATTCCCATTCGTAGGGTAGCATAGAGTTCAAACACCCAATCGTATGTCAGTATATAGTTCAAATTCCCAATCTTAGGTCAGTATATAGTTCAAGTTCCCAATCGAATGTCAGTATATAGTTCAAATGCCCAATTGTATGCCAATATATAGCTCCAATTCCTAACCGTAGTCCAGTATATAGTTCAAATTCCCAATCGTAGGCTAGTATATAGTTCAAATTCCCAATTGTAAGCTAGAATGTAGTTCAAATCCCCAATCATAGGGCAGTATACAGTTCAAATTCCCAATCGTATGTCAGAATATAGTTCAAATTCATAATCGTAGGTCAGTATATAGTTCAAATTCCCAATCGTTGGCCACCATATAGTGCAAATTCCCAATTGCAGGTCAATGTATAGTGCAAATTCCCAATCGTATGTTAATATATAGTTTAAATTCCCAATCGTTGGCTAGTTTATGGTTCAAATTCTTAATCGTAGGCCAGTATATAGTTCAAGTTCTTAATCGTAGGTCAGTATTTGGTTCAAATTTCCAATCGTATGTCAGCATATAGTTCAAATTCTCAATCGTAGGCCAGTATATAGTTCAAATTCCGAATCGTTGGCCGGTGTATAGTTCAAATTTCCAATCTTAGGTCAGTATGTAGTTAAAATTCCCAATCTTAGGTCAGCATATAGTTCAAATTCCTTATATGGCCGGTGTATAGTTCAAATTCCCAATCGTATGTCAGTATATAGTTCAAATTGAAAAATGTATGTCAGTATATAGTTCAAATTCCCAATCTTAGGTCAGTCTATAGTTCAAATTCTCATTCGTATATCAGCATATAGTTCAAATTCTCAATGTTAGGTCAGTATATAGTTCAAATTCCCAATCTTAGGTCAGTATATAGTTCAAATTCCCTATTATAGGTCAGTATAGTGTTCAAATTTCCGATTGTATGTCAGTATATAGTTCAAATTCCCAATCGTATATCAGTATATACTTCAAATTCCCAATCATAGGCTTGGATATAGTTCAAATTCCTAATCGTAGTCCAGTATATAGTTCAAATTCCCTATCGTATATCAGTATATAGAAAAAATTCCAAATCTTAGGTCAGTATATAGTTCACATTCCCAATCGTATGTCAGTATATAGTTCAAATTCCCAATCTCAGATCGGTATTTACTTCAAATTCCCAATCGTTTGTCAGTATATAGTTCAAATTCCCAGTCGTAGGTCAGTATATAGTTCCAATTCCCAATCATAGTCCAGTATAAAGTTCAAATTCCCAATCGTAGGCTTGAATTTAGTTCAAATTCCCAATCATAGATCAGTATATAATTCAAATTCCCAATCGTATGTCAGTATATAGTTCAAATTCCCAATCTTAGGTCAGTATTTACTTCAAATTCCCAATCGTTTGTCAGTATATAGTTCAAATTCCCAATCGTAGGTCAGTATATAGTTCAAATTCCCAATCATAGTCCAGTATATAGTTCAAATTCCTAATCGTAGGTTTGAATTTAGTTCAAATTCCCAATCGTATGCCAGTATATAGTTCAAATTCCCAATCTTTGGTCAGTATTTACTTCAAATTCCAAATCGTTTGTCAGTATTTAGTTCAAATTTCCAATCGTAGGTCAGTATATAATTCCAATTCCCAATCGTAGGCCAATTGTTTTTAATTATTTGCCAGTATTTATTTAGTTTAAATTCGATATTCAATTGTATGTCTCTATTCCCATTTGTCTGTCTCTATAATTTTTAGTCTACTTATAAATCTCTCTTTATTAATTACCCCAAAAATTACGTCACATTCGAAAAATTTCGTTATATTTTTAAATAATTTCCACTAGAAACCTTTCCAAATCCCTCTTGCCAAAACAAATTATGCCAGGTCTATTTATAGACCCGATTTACCTATTTTCAATTCCTATAAAACATCCATCAAAAGTATTAAAAAGGAAAATTTTTCCAAAGCTCTTGTGCCTTAATTATCTAGACGTTACTAAAGGTCTCATTTCAAAAGCGTTTTGCTATAATCAACATTTTTCGCTATAATTTTTACCTTAACTGTTAAAAATGTTAACATTTAACTGCATATAGTTGCATGTTTTGGAACAGTCTGTCCATAGGTTGTTCTCTCTCTATCTACAATAACTTTTCGAAATGTTTAGTAATTTGTTCGTTCGTTCATTCGTACACGCTAATTAGATTTCAATTAAATGATAGGTGTGGTAGGTCATGATAAAGTCGGTAGTAATGAGTGTTGGTGTTGGGGAAGAAGGAGTGTGGTGAATGTGTGTTTAGAAAGGGAGTTAAGCGGAGCTGGGTGGTAAGCAGTGTTAGGCAGAAATGTAAGGCATTAAAGAGGCCTAAACTTTAAGTTGGTTGTAATGCAGTTATTTACTTACACGTATTTTAATGTTTAATTGTTTCTTAAATGTTATCTAATATTTCAATATTTAGAAATTTTACTCTAGATAATTTAATTATAAAAAAATTTTCTAGGTATTTTTAATTTTTTAAATTTTTTTATCGATTTTTTGCAAGAATTTTATTACCAAATACTTTTGTTTTTTTTTTCTAAACTTTCACATAAAACGATAAAGTTTTCATTTTGATAAAATTCCCAAAAATTCCATTTGCGATATTTTGAAATTTTCATGGTTCTTATTGTTATAATAAAAAATTTATTATTAACTAAAATGACAATCAAATAAAAAAGTTATTTATAATTGTTATGTATGTCTGCTTGGGTCTTTAAAAAATTTAAATAAACTTAATCGATTATGGTTTTGATAAAATGTTTTGAACTGAACTGGAGGTATCTTCATTTGCGAAATCGTGATATCTAGCAATTGATCATTGTTTAAAAGAAGAGGAAATGTTCGTTATGAAAGAAAGTGATCAATTACATTTTTTGCACATTCTTTAATTTTGTGTCTGATAATGGCCTCAAAGAATGTGCCCATGAAAAAGGGTGAAATTGCGTAGTAGCAGTCAAAGGCACTTGTTTTAATAAAATGTGTAACCCAGCGAACATAAGTATTACAAATCGTAGGTAGGTATATAGTACAAATTTCCAATTGTTGGTCAGTCTATAATTAAAATTCACAGTAATAAGCTCAGATTTTAGATCGTGGGTCAGTATATAGTTTAAATTCCTAATCGTTGGTCAGTATATAGTTCAAATTCCTAATTGTAGGTCAGTAAATAGTTCAGATTCCCGATCGAAGGTCTGTATTTATTTTAATTTAAAATTGCAGGTCAGTTCATAGTTATAATTCCCAATCGTTGGGCAGAACATAGTTCAAATTCCCAATTGTAGGTCAGTAAATAGTTCATATTCCTAATTGTAGGTCAGTAAATAGTTTAAATTCCCCATAGTACGAGTAGGTCAGTATATACTTCAAATTCCGAATTCTAAGTCAGTATATAGTTCAAATTCCTAATTGTAGCTCAGTAAATAGTTCAGCTTTCCGATCGTGATCAGTATATAGTTCAAGTTCCCAATCGTTGGTAAGTATATAGTTCAAATTCCAATTGTAGGTCAGTATATACTTCAAATTCCGAATTCTAAGTCAGTATATAGTTCAAATTCCTAATTGTAGCTCAGTAAATAGTTCAGCTTCCCGATCGTGATCAGTATATACTTCAAGTTCCCAATTGTAGGTCAGTATTTAGTTCAGATTCCTAATCGTAGGTGAGTATATAGTTCAAATTCCCAATCGTAGGTCAGTTTATAGTTCAGATTCCCAATCGTAGGTTAATATATAGTTCAAATTCCAGATTGTAGGTCGCAAGATAGTTCAAATTCCAAATTGTAGGTCGGAAGATAGTTTAAATTCTTAACCGTAGATCAGTATATAGTTAAAATTCCCAATCGTAGGTCAGTATATAGTTAAAATTCCCAATCGTAAGTCGAAAGATAGTTCAAATTCTTAATCGTAGGTCAGTTTATATGTAGTTCAGATTCCCAATTGTAGTTCGGAAAATAGCTCAAATTCCAAATCGTGGGTTAGTATATGGTTCGGATTCATAATTGTAGGTCAGTAAATAGTTCGGATTCCCAATCCCAGCTCAGTTTATAGTTCAAATTCCCAATCCTAGGTCGGAAGATAGTTCAAATTCCCAATAGTAAGTCGGAAGATACTTCGAATTAACAATCATAGATCGGAAAATAGTTCAAATTAACAATCGTAGGTCAGTTTATAGTTCGGATTCCAGATTATAGGTCGCAAGATAGTTCAAATTCCAAATTGTATTTCGGAAGATGGCTTAAATTCCCAATTTTTGGTCAGTATATGGTTCAGATTCCCAATCGTAGGCCAGTAAATAGTTCGGATTCCCAATCTCAGGTCGAAAGACGGTTCAAATTCCTAATCGTAGGTCAGTTTATAGTTCAAATTCCCAATCGCAGGTCGAAAGATAGTTCAAATTCCCAATCGTAGGTCGGAAGATAGTTCAAATTAACAATCTTAGGTCAGTTTATAGTTCAGATTCCTAATCGTAGGTCAGTATATAGTTCAAGTTCTCAATCGTAGGTCGAAATATAGTTCAAATTCCCAATCGTAGGTCGAAAGATAGTTCAAATTCCCAATCGTAGGTCAGTATATAGTTAAAATTCCCAATCGTAGGTCAGTATATAGTTAAAACTCCCAATCGTAGGCCAGTAAATAGTTCAGATTCTCAATCGTAGTTTAATTTTTAGTTCAAATTCCTAACCCTAGATCAGAAAATTGTAAAAATTCTAATTCCACATTCTTAAATTATATAATTTCCTAATCGTAGTTCTTTACATAGTATAAATTTTCAATCGAATCCCACAACATAGTTCAATTTCCCAATCGTAGGCCACTACTTTGTTCAAATTCCCAATTGCACTTTCTTAAATTGTACAATTTCCTTGTCGTAAGTCTTTACATAGTTCAAATTTTCTATAGTAGGCCACTATATAGTTCAAATTCTTAATCGTAGGCCACTAGATAGTTCAAAATCCCACTTTCACGTCCTAAAATTGTGCAATTTCCTTATCGTAGGTCTTTCCATGGTTGAAATTCCTAATCGTATTCCACTAGATAGTTCAAATTCCTAAGTGTACGTCCTTAAATTGTCCAATCTCCTTATCGTAGGACTGTTTATAGTTCAGATTCCAAACAACATATCTTAAAATTATCCAATTTCCTTGTGATATGACTTTATAAAGTCCAAATTCTTCATTATATTTCTTTATATAGTCCAAATACCTCATTGTTGGCTTTATTAAAACCGAATTTCACTCCTTACATTATAACATCGACCCAGTTTCTTTGCATTACCTCCAAGTGCTTGCTGGGTTCCCAACCACTTTCGTCTTTCTTTAAACCGCCCGCCTGCGTGTTTCATTTTTGCACAAACTTCCATTTAAAAGTCAACATATTTTTGAGTTGGGTTATCAGACCAATTAAACGCACATTTTTCTACATGTAAAGAGCAAGACCTTTTTGTGAAGATCAACGCAAATGATGATCATTTAGGGGGAGATATGGTCAGAAAATTTAATTTATGTGAAAATTTTGTTTATAAAAAAAAGTTAAAAGTATTTTGAGGTTATAATAACTTTTGTTTTATTTTTTGTTATCTTTCAGAATTTTTCACCATGGAAAGTGTTGGCGACATTTTCAGCGAAACATTCAAAATTGCTTTGTACGCAAAAGAAGTGGGACGTTATTTGTGCTTCAGAAAAGGAAAGTTAGTGGGAATGGTGAGTTGAAGATAGAGTTGCTCTATTATCTTTTGTATATAATAAGAAAGGAGAAAGGGTCTCTTTTAAGAATACAATGAAAGTATATATGATCCTTAGTCGGCTTTTCCACACATCAAATTTCAAGTCTAGTTTAAGTTTCAAGTCTTTTGACTCTTAAGGAGAGAGATTTAAAGGAAATAGGACGGGGAACGTATTCCGTTCTATAAAACGGGAAACATATCCCGTTCTATATAACGGGGAACTATCCCTTTTTTTTGAAAATGGGTAACATATCCCGTTCTATATAACGGGGAACTATCCCGTTCTATAAAACGGGGAACATATCCCGTTCTATTTTCTTTACCTCTCTCTCCTAAAAAGTCAAGTTCTGAAACTTGATCTTGACTTAAAACTTGATGTGTGTAAAAGCCGACTTATTCCGATATTTTCTTTATACTATTAACGATTTCTTTTACTAATTTTTTATGTCTTTTCTTTTTATCTTTCCAGAAAAACCTCACACCCGACTGTCACTTTATCGAATCCCTCGATCACGGTTACTTTTTATATGCTAATGCCTATAATCCCCTCTGGCGAGTGGGCTTTACACGAGGCCTTAAACCCGTGGGGCCACGCCATTGGGAGAGACCCCAAACTCTCAAGAGAGCCTGTTTTCTCTTTGTCAAAATAAATGCCGAGCATTTTGATCGTAGTCGTTTTACAACTACCACCACCACCACCACCACCACAACAAGCACCAGTACCACTACAACAACAGCTAAGCCCAGATTAGGGTTAAGCTTGAGAGAGGGTCTACAGCAACAACAAATAAACGATTCCAAAGCTAGTATTATAGATAGTAAAGATAGTAATAGTTATCTTAAGAGATTTAAGAATCAACGTTTAATAAATAGTGAAAATTTAAATGCTACCCGAGGTAGCCAAAAGCCTAGAAACTGGAGGGAACGTGATTTGAAGGGACAAAGGCAACGCAAAAGGAAACATCAAAACAAAATGGCTATGGAGAATACGAATAAAGGCTTAGCCTTGGCGGGTCTGGTAAAGCCTAAGAATTTGCTAAGACATCAAAATCATCATCAACATCAACATCATAGTCAACAGGAGCAGGGAAACGGGGAGGGGCGGAGGCGTCAGCATCAACGAGAGGAAAGAGAACGCAGAATACGTTTAGAAAACCAAAGAAGGGAAGAACAGAAACAAGAAGAGGAGCCCATGCCTAATGCCACCAATTCCGCCACACCCTCAGCTACAGCCACCACTTTGGCGGCTACCGCTTCCTTGGCTCCCTCGGCTTTAAATATCGTGGCCATGTTGGCTAATGGCAGGCGTAAGAAGGGACGCCGAAAGTCTAATAGTAGGAATAACAAACAAACGAATCTTTCATCGAATACCGGTTCTCAGGAGAACATGGATTTGCAACTAGTAGCTCAATCTCCTTTACAAGCTCAAAGCCAACAACAAAAATATGATCCTGTGGACTTAAAGGATCTAAGAATTAAGCATAAATTAAGGCATCAGCATCATCATCATCATCTTGAACAACAACATCAACAACAACAAGAAAGACATGAGCATAATTATCATGAAATGGTTAAGAAAAATCCGGAACCAGTGATTTCAACCAGTCGTCGAGGGGAGAACTTTTCTAGGGAAGGAGCCCAACAAAAATCGAAATACTCAAATAGTTTTAGAAATGAGGACAAAAACAGTCAATTATTTAATAGGAAACGTCGTAGTAAACGTAGTCTAAATATTTATAATGTTAATAGTTTTAGTAATAATAATAATAATTTAAATCTAATTAATAATAATAATATAAATGATAATGTTAATAATGCAATACCTGCCTTGCCAAATATCCAAAACTTCTTGTCAAAAACTCATTTTAAAGAAAGAAATCAAAACCTGACTGATTTTACAGAAATTCAAGAGCATAAATATTTCAATTTACAAAAAACACAACAAAATTCCTTACCTTCAAAACATTCCTTTAAACCCAAAATGGGGTTTCTTTACCCCCAAACTAGTCACCTGGGGTTCAAATTTCCTTGGACTTTAGAAACCAGCAAAAGTGACCAGTTTCCAGAAAAGAACTTACAAAATCTTAAAATTCATAGACTTTTAGCTAATAGTAATAATAAAAATAATAGCAATAATCTTATAACAGAACAAGACAATAATTTTATGCTTCGACACCTGCAGCCAGGGAAGGGAGTAGTGAGGAAGCAGCAGCATTTGGTAAATCGCTTTAAGCTAATTTATCTAATAGATCGAATAGGCAGCCATAATTTTAAGTTAATTGTTAATCATAAGCAAAATAATCTTAAACAAAACAATAATTTATTAACACAAATAAATTATTATACTCCTATTAGTAGTACGAACCATAAAAATCATTTGATTTGGGAAAATTTTAACTTAAATCCACAAAATTCAAATGATTTTCAATCCAAAAGAAACGGAAATAAAATTACTATTATTAACACTAATAAAACAGATAACAAGAAATATGATAAGGTACTAAAAATTGAGAAAATTGTTAATATTTTTCAAAATTTGAGTCAACCTAAGAAGATCACTAAAAGCTTAAAACCTAACAAAATTATTAAAAGTAGCTTAAAATTAAAATTATCTCAAAAAAATCTTAATAACCCTAAATTTATTAACTTTGAAGATCAAAATCAACAAAAAATTTTAAAACCCTCTACAGCAACTGCTACAGCTACTTCTACTGATCTTGATCTTAGTCGCGATCGCTTTGTAAGCCACAGCAACAGCAGCCAAATGTTGACAATTCTCCTAAGTTCAACTGAAATTTTAAAACCAGATAGAAAAATTATTAACAATTTTCTATTTACTAACAACAACAACAATCCTAAGGCATATTATAATGATAATAGAAATGATAATAGTAATGATTATAAACATAACGATCATAATGATCATAACATTAATGATGTTAATAATAACGCTAACGTTGAAAAGTTTAAAAGAATCCAAAATAAATATGAAAAAATTATAGTACAATACAGATCTGTATTTAATTGATAATGATAATATAAAGGAAGAAAGTTAAGTGAAAGGTAAGTAGTAAAAACTCGCGCTATAAAGAGGGCAACCCCCTCTAATTGATATCTATAAATGATAATGGGAGTACTTATATATACCCAAACAAAGATAGCAAATTGGACTATAAAAAGATCACTTGAAAGATCGATATTCACTAAATATTTATAGCAAATTTTTCGAAAATTGAAATTTTTCAAAAATTGACTATTTTTAGGAAATTTTCAAATATAGACTATTTTTAGGAAATTTTAAGAAACTTGACCATTTTTATAAAAAATTTTAGAAAAATTTACAATTTTTATAGGATATTTTAAGAAAATTTACCATTTTTTTTAGGAAACTTTAAGAAACTTGACAACTTTTATAGGAAATTTTAAGAAAATTAATTATTTTTATAGAAAATTTATTTTAAAAACTGACTATTTTTATAGGAAACTTTAAGAAAATTGACTAGTTTTATAGGAAATTTTGAGAAAATTAACTATTTTTATAGAACATTTTAAGAAACTTGACTATTTTTATAGGAAATTTTAGAAAAATTGACTATTTTTATAGGATATTTTAAGAAAATTCACTATTTTTATACGAAATTTTAAGATAATTAACTATTTTTATAGGAAATTTTAAGAAAATTGATTATTTTTATAGGAAATTTTGAGAAAATTGAATATTTTTATAGGATTTTTTTTAGAAAATTGATTATTATTATAGGAAATTTTAAGAAAATAGACTATTTTTATAGGAAATGTCAAGAAAATTGATTATTTTTATAGGAAATTTTAATATAATAGACTATTTTTATAGGAATTTTAAGAAAATTGACTTTTTTATAGGAAATTTTAAGAAAATTGACTATTTTTATAGGAATTTTAAGAAAATTGACTTTTTTATAGGAAATTTTAAGAAAATTGACTATTCTTATCGGAAATTTTAAGAAAATTTAATATTTTTACAGGATATTAAAAAAAAATTACTATTTTTATAGGAAATTTTAGGAAAATTAACTATTTGTATAGGAAATTTTAAGATCATTAACTATTTTTATAGGAAATTTCAAGAAAATTGACTATTTTTATAGGATATTTTAAGAAAATTGACAATTTTTTTAGGAAATTTTAAGAAAATTTACAATTTTTATAGGAAGTTTTAAGAAAATTTTATATTTTTATAGGAAATTTTAAGAAAATTGACAATTTTTATAGGAAATTTTAAGAAAATTTAATATTTTTATAGGAAATTTTAAGAAAATTTACTAGTTTAATAGGAAATTTTAAGATAATTGATTATTTTTATAGGAAATTTTAAGATAATTAACTATTTTTATAGGAAATTTTAGGAAAATTGAATATTTTTATAGGAAATTTTAAGGAAATTGACAATTTTTGTAGGAAATTTTAAGAAAGTTTACAAATTTTATAGGAAATTTTAAGAAAATTTACAAATTTTATAGGAAATTTTAAGAATAGGAAATTTAGGTAAATTAACAATTTTTATAGGAAATTTTAGAAAATTTACTATTTTTATAGGAAATTTTAAGAAAATTTACTATTTTTAAAGGAAATTTTAGGAAAATTGACTATTTTTTTTTATGAAATTTTAAGGAAATTAACTATTTTTATACGAAATTTTAAGAAAATTGACTATTTTTATAGGAAATTTTAAGAAAGTTTACTTTTATAGGAAATTTAAAAAAAATTAACTATTTTTATAGGAAATTTTAAGAAAATTGAATATTTTTATAGGAAATTTTAAGAAAATTGAATACTTTTATAGGAAATTTTATGAAAATTGACAATTTTTATAGGAAATTTTTCGAAAATTTCCTATTTTTATAGGAGATTTTAAGAAAATTGACTATTTTTATGGGAAATTTTAAGAAAATTGACAATTTTTATAGGAAATTTTAAGAAAATTTAAGAAGACTAAATATTTTTATAGGAATTTCAAGAAACTTGACCATTTTTATAGGAAATTTTAAGAAAATTAACAATTTTTATAGAAAATTTTATAGAATATTTATAGAAAATTGAAAATTTTTATTTTCTATAAAAATTTCCAATTTTCTTAAGATTAGCAAATTTTTCAAAAATTTTCTTTTTTTTTTAGGAGATTTTTCAAAAATTTCTTATTTTTATACCAAATTTTTCAAAATTTTTCAATTTTTATTTTTCAAAAATTTCCTATTTTATAGAAGTTTTTAAAAGAAATGAAATTTTAAGAAAATTCACAATTTTTATAGGAAATTTTTCAAAAATTTCCTATTTTTATAGGAAATTTTTCAAAAATTTCCTATTTTTATAGGAAATTTTTCAAAAATTTCCTATTTTTATAGGAAATTTTTCAAAAATTTCCTATTTTTATAGGAAATTTTTCAAAAATTTCCTATTTTTATAGGAAATTTTTCAAAAATTTCCTATTTTTATAGGAAATTTTTCAAAAATTTCCTATTTTTATAGGAAATTTTTCAAAAATTTCCTATTTTTATAGGAAATTTTTCAAAAATTTCCTATTTTTATAGGAAATTTTTCAAAAATTTCCTATTTTTATAGGAAATTTTTCAAAAATTTCCTATTTTTATAGGAAATTTTTCAAAAATTTCCTATTTTTATAGGAAATTTTTCAAAAATTTCCTATTTTTATAGGAAATTTTTCAAAAAATTCCTATTTTTATAGGAAATTTTTCAAAAATTTCCTATTTTTATAGGAAATTTTTCAAAAATTTCCTATTTTTATAGGAAATTTTTCAAAAATTTCCTATTTTTATAGGAAATTTTTCAAAAATTTCCTATTTTTATAGGAAATTTTTCAAAAATTTCCTATTTTTATAGGAAATTTTTCAAAAATTTCCTATTTTTATAGGAAATTTTTCAAAAATTTCCTATTTTTATAGGAAATTTTTCAAAAATTTCCTATTTTTATAGGAAATTTTTCAAAAATTTCCTATTTTTATAGGAAATTTTTCAAAAATTTCCTATTTTTATAGGAAATTTTTCAAAAATTTCCTATTTTTATAGGAAATTTTTCAAAAATTTCCTATTTTTATAGGAAATTTTTCAAAAATTTCCTATTTTTATAGGAAATTTTTCAAAAATTTCCTATTTTTATAGGAAATTTTTCAAAAATTTCCTATTTTTATAGGAAATTTTTCAAAAATTTCCTATTTTTATAGGAAATTTTTCAAAAATTTCCTATTTTTATAGGAAATTTTTCAAAAATTTCCTATTTTTATAGGAAATTTTTCAAAAATTTCCTATTTTTATAGGAAATTTTTCAAAAATTTCCTATTTTTATAGGAAATTTTTCAAAAATTTCCTATTTTTATAGGAAATTTTTCAAAAATTTCCTATTTTTATAGGAAATTTTTCAAAAATTTCCTATTTTTATAGGAAATTTTTCAAAAATTTCCTATTTTTATAGGAAATTTTTCAAAAATTTCCTATTTTTATAGGAAATTTTTCAAAAATTTCCTATTTTTATAGGAAATTTTTCAAAAATTTCCTATTTTTATAGGAAATTTTTCAAAAATTTCCTATTTTTATAGGAAATTTTTCAAAAATTTCCTATTTTTATAGGAAATTTTTCAAAAATTTCCTATTTTTATAGGAAATTTTTCAAAAATTTCCTATTTTTATAGGAAATTTTTCAAAAATTTCCTATTTTTATAGGAAATTTTTCAAAAATTTCCTATTTTTATAGGAAATTTTTCAAAAATTTCCTATTTTTATAGGAAATTTTTCAAAAATTTCCTATTTTTATAGGAAATTTTTCAAAAATTTCCTATTTTTATAGGAAATTTTTCAAAAATTTCCTATTTTTATAGGAAATTTTTCAAAAATTTCCTATTTTTATAGGAAATTTTTCAAAAATTTCCTATTTTTATAGGAAATTTTTCAAAAATTTCCTATTTTTATAGGAAATTTTTCAAAAATTTCCTATTTTTATAGGAAATTTTTCAAAAATTTCCTATTTTTATAGGAAATTTTTCAAAAATTTCCTATTTTTATAGGAAATTTTTCAAAAATTTCCTATTTTTATAGGAAATTTTTCAAAAATTTCCTATTTTTATAGGAAATTTTTCAAAAATTTCCTATTTTTATAGGAAATTTTTCAAAAATTTCCTATTTTTATAGGAAATTTTTCAAAAATTTCCTATTTTTATAGGAAATTTTTCGAAAGTTGACTATGTTTTTTGAAAGTTTACTATGTTTAAACGAAATTTTTTGAAAATGAACTATATTTAGGAAAGAGAGTGTTGTGGCTTAATTGTTTAGAAAGTCGACCAATAAGCATAAAATGTCATATTTAGCCTGGGTTCGAACCCCAGCAACGGCAGCTTCAATTTCTGTTATTAAAAATTTCTATAGACCAACAATTTTGAGTATTGGGGACATAAGACGATCGATGATCTATGACTGATCATAGAACAAATAATTGAAAACTTTCTCGATATTAGTTTAGAGAATGCCCTAACTCCAATTTCAAGCAAAATATATAGAAAATTTCAAAAAAATCCCCCCATAAAAATCAATAATCTAACCTTAAACTAAAAAGATTTTCAAATAAATTTGAAATATTTCTAATACAAAAAAACGACCTTAACATTTTTTCACCGAAATGCGTAAAACTCAATATTTATGAAGTGTTAAAAAGTGATTTTTTCGAAAACTTGATTATAAACTCATCAAGATTAGCTTAAGGATTAAATAATATAAAAATTTGTTAAAATCAATTTCGTAATAAAGCAATTAAAACGCATTTACTCGTACGCATGCGGTCAAAAATAATTAATAATTTTAATTTGTTTTTAATGTAAATTTTTTGGAGATGTTATTTTTTTGTTGGTTTTGATTTGAATAGAAAACAAATCTGATGACACTTATTGAAAGATGTGGCAAGTTAAGTCGCGTACAAAATGTTTAGAGTTTGTATATGAAAAGTATTAAAATGTTAATAAGTTTTTCAAATTAATAACAAATGGAAAAATGTCAATCGTTCCAAAAATGTATTTAAACAATTTGACAAATTACCAACTACGCAGGTGGTTAAACTGGTCTCCAAATGGGTAACACACATACGAGAGTCTTCTGTGTTATGTCCATTCCATCGATCTCTACTTGAGATCGAGATGAATCTGAAATTCCTAACAAAATACATACTTGAATACAGTTTGTTTTTTTGTTGTTGTTTGTTTTGTTTGTTCACATTTTCCAGTCGTATTATTAAAATTATTTAACAACAAAAGCTACAAAATGCTGTAAGTCAGTAGTTACTATGTTTATGGTACAAAACCCCAACATCATAATAATGATCATCATCATTATCCTCATTATCACCAACATCATTAAGATCTTTAATATCATTGTCATCTGCGGGCTTTAAAGACTAACTACGCTGCAGCCTCAACAAACATCAGCCACCAAAACAAATGTAAATGCTTAAGCAACATCCAAGAAACATGGCAAGATCGCCCCTTCTTCGTCCGTCCCCCCCCCCAAAAAAAAACTTTACGAATGTCTTCTTAATTATTTACATAATTTCTCACCTTTATGGCGTATGTAAATTTGGATTTAATATTTTTTTTGTCATAGTTTTTTGAATTTTTGTTTTTATTATTTTGATTTTATATTTTTTTTTCTATAATGTCCAAAAACAAAAACCTATTAAATCGCTGTTTAATACCCACTCACACGCCCTTTTATTCGCTTTTCAATTTAGAAAATATTTATATACAAAAATAACATAAAAAACTAATGCACTTAAGGCATTCCATGTCAGCGAGTTTTAATTGGGGCTGGGAATCTCTGACAGATTGGAAAACAAATATTAAGAAAAGTTTTGAAGGTTGAAAATATAAAGAAAAAAAAAAGATAAAATATAGAGATAAGATAAGGAATTCTGATCAAATAAATACTAATAACTGGGAACTCGGACTATATAAGAACCTATGATTGGGAATTCGGACTATTTAAGGATGTATAATAAGGAATTCGGACTATATAAGAACCTGCGATGGAGAATTGGAAATATATAACGTCGCAAAATTGGGAATCTGGACTATATAAAAACCCGAAATCAGGAATTTGGACTATTTAAAGAAGTACAACTGGGAATCCGGACTATACAAGAACCGACTATTAGGAATTTGGACTATTTAAGGACGTACAATTGGAAATTTGGACTATATAGGAACTTAGAATTGGGAATTCGGACTATTAAAGGACTTACAATTGGGAATCCGGACTATGTAAGAACCAACAGTTTAGAATATGAACTATTTAAGAGCGTACAATTGGAAATTCGGACTATATAAGGACCTACAATTTGGAATTTGAACTATCTAAGTACGTACAATTAGAAATTTGGACTATATAAGAACCTACGATTGGGAATTTGGACTGTCCTAGGATGTACAATTGGGAATTGGGAACTGGGACTATATAAGAACCTAAGTTTGGGAATTTGGACTATCCAAGGGCGTACAATTTTGAATTGGGACTTTATAAGATACTACGATTTGGAATTTGGACTATCTAAGGATGTACAATGGGGAATTCGGGCTATATAAGAACCTACAATTAGGAATTCCGATTATTTAAGGACGTACAATTGGTAATCCGGACTATACAAGAACCTAAAATTGGGAATTTCGACTATTTAAGGACGTACAATTGGGAACCTGAACTATATAAGAACCTACGATTGGGGATTTGGACTATCAAAGGATATACAATTGGGAATTAGGACTACATAACAGCCTACGATTGGGAATTTGGACTATATAAGGACATACAATTGGGAATTCGAACTATAAAAGAACATAAGATTGGGGATTTGGACTATCAAAGGATATACAATTGGAAATTAGGACTATATAAGAACCTACGATTGAGAATTTGGACTATCCAAGGACGTACAATTGGTAATTCAGACTATATAAGAACCTACAATTGGGAATTTGGACTATGTAAATATGTTCAATTGGGGATTTGGACTATCTAAGGACGTACAATTGGAAATCGGGACTATATCTGAACCAACAATTGGATATTTGGACAATTTAAGGACGTACAATTCTAAATCCGTACTATGTAAGATCCTACGATTAGGAATTTGGACTATTAAAGGACTTACAAATGAGAACTGGGACTATATAAGAACCTGCTATTGGGAATTTGGACTATCTAACGATGTACAATTGGGAATCCGGACTATTTTAGAACCTACAATTTATAATATGGACTATTTAAGAGAGTACAATTGGAAATTCGGACCATATAAGCACCTACAATTAAGAATTTTGGCTATTTAGGGATGGACAATTGGGAATTAGAACTATATAAGAACATACGATTGGGAATTTGAACGATCCAAGGATATACAATTGGGAATTAGGACCATATAAGAACCTACGATTGGGAATTTGAACTATCCAAGGACATACAATTGGGAATTGGGACTATGTAAGGGAATTTAGACTATCTAAGGACATACAATTGGGAATTCAGACTATATAAAAACCTACGATCGGGAATTCGGACTATCTAAGGACGTACACTTGAGAATTCGGACTATATAAGAACCCATATTTGGGAGTTTCTAGTATCTAAGGATGTACAATTGGGAATTTGGACTATATAATAACCTACAATTAGAAATTTGAACTATTTAAGGACGTACAATTGGGAATCCGGACTATCTTAGAACTACGATTTGGAATATGGACTATTTAAGGATGTAAAATTAGAAATTCGGACTATTTACGGACTTACGATTGGGAATTTGAACTATCCAAGGATGTACAATTGGGACTATATGAGATACTACGACTTTGAATTTGGACTATCTAAGGTTATACAATTGGGAATTCGAACTATTTCTAACTATTTTTTGACTATTTAGAATAGTTAAGAGCGTACAATTAGAAATTCGGACTATCTAAGAACTTACGATTTGGAATTTGGACTATTTAAGAACGTACAATTGGGAATCCAGACAATATAAGAACCTACAGTTGGGAATTTGGACTATTTAAGGACAGACAATTGGGAATCCTTACTATGTAAGAACCTACGATTTGGAATATGGACTATTTAAGGACGTACTATTGGGAATTCGGACTACTATTGAGAATTTGGATTATCCAAGGATTATCTAAGAACTTCCGGTTGGGAATTTTTACTATCTAGGGATGTACAATTGGCAATTGTTACTATATAAGAACCTATAACTGGGAATTCGAACTATTTCAGGACGTACAATTGAGAATCCGGACTATGTAATAACCAACAATTTAGAATATGGACTATTTAGGAGCGTACAATTGGAAATTCGGACTATGTAAGATCCTACAATTTGGAATTTAGACTATCTAAGGACATACACTTTGGAATTCGGACTATATAAGAACCTACGATTTTAAATTTGAACTATTCAAGGATGTTCAGTTGGGAATTCGGGCTACATAAGAACCTACAATGAGGAATTTGGACTATTTAAGGATGTACAATTGGGAATCCGGACTATGAAAGAACCTACGATATGGAATATGGACTATTGAAGAACATTCAGTTAGGAATTCGGACTATATAAAACCTACGATTTTGAATTTGGACTATCCAAGGACGTACAATTAGGAATTGGGACTATATAAGAACCTACGATTGGGAATTGGGACTATATAAGAACCTACGATTAAGAATGTGGACTATCTAAGGACGTACAATTAGGAATTGGGACTATATAAGAACCTACGATTGGGAATTGGGACTATATAAGAACCTACGATTGGAAATGTGGACTATCTAAGGACGTACAATTGGGAATTTGACCTAAATACGAACTTATGCTTGAAAATTTGTACTATTTAAGAACATACAACTGGGAAGTCGGACTATATAAGAACCTATGATTGGGAATTCGAACTGTGTAGAAAGCTACACTCTGGAATTTGGGCTTTATAAGATCTTAGAATTGTTAATTCGGACTATATAAGAATCTACTATTGGGAATTTGGATTATATAACATGGCGCGATTGAGAATTTGAGCTATATATGGACGAGCAATTGGAAATTTAAATATTGTACGAACATAAGATTGGGAGTTTGGACTATAGAAGTAGCTAAGATTGGGAGTTCGAACTACACAATACCCTAAGATTGGAAACTTTCCCTAGAGACTAATATAAAGTTCTAAACATGGTAATTTGGAGACAAATATCAAACCTTAGCCAAACATCGTTCCAATATCGTCAACTGACAGTGTCTTACAAAATATATCTCTATAAATCTCTAATAATATTCAAGAAATAAAAACGCAATTTATCTGCTCCCAGAAGGGGTTCTATTTAACATATTTTATATATTTTGTATCAATATTTTATAGCATTTTAATGAGTCTTAAATTTTTCCCAAAGCACACGAACGCAGAATATTTATGTAAAGTAAAAAAAGTAAACCAACAAAATTAAAAATTTCTCTCCTCTCGAAAATTAACATCTCTAATTTTGTGGCGATCATAAATCTGTTGAATGCAGCGGACGATTTGTGGTAGAAAATCTTGTTAATGCGGTAACAGAAAGACTGACGGACCAAATGACTGACAGCCCTTGAAAGAAAGCAGTCAAATGGGAAGGTATGCAAATGGAAAGACAGACTGAGAGACAGACGGAATGCAGCATTAGGCATCAGGCAGGCGTTTAGACTGACCGCTGAGTGTTTGTGTTATTGTTTTTAATTTAAATTTTGTCTCATTATTACAAGCAAGAGAGAGAAATTTAAAGATTGCACTGAAGTAAATATTATTATGGCCTCATAATATTAAATATAGAAAGAATCTCGGTAACGTTGGATTGATAGTCGGTCTATCGTTATGAGTATGATGGGATGATGGTCTTTTTAATGGCCTTAACTGTGTTTGATGTGTTGTTTCTTTTCATTTCTTTAATTTTATTTCTTATAATTTTATTTGTTTTTTCTTCTTGTATTCGTTTTAATTATCGAAAAGAAAACATTTCAGTGTTTTACACACAATTTATTGGATTTGAAATTAATAACTTGAAACGTTAGTACGAGTATCGGGTCGGTCGTTTATAACTTGCATTCTCGTCTAAAGACTTCAATCGATCGTTGATGGGTTTGATGATGTTTGAGGCTATTGATGTTTGTTTCTTAGACAAAAGATGAAAAGAAGTTTGTTTTGTATAGGAAAAAGAAAAAACTCCAACTCTAACATCAAACCCCAGCTTCCACCAAATCCATATTTATTTATGATGAAATTTTAATTTTTTTCTTTTTAAGTTTTCATCTCGTTCTCTAATGCCGATTTAACCATTAATTTTCTAATGATTAGTGTTTGATGTTTAGAATTGAATGAATTCTACGAATTGAAATATAATTTTGTATTTTTTCTTGAACATAATTCTTTGGGGAGTTTGAAATTGTTTGGAGGATTAAGGGGAATTCTTATTAAAGAAATTGATTTAGAGAATTCAGTGATTGATGTTTTAGTATTAAAGGGTCTTGAATATTTCACTAATCTTTATATTTATATCAAATTCATCATTTAAACTGTTTCAGGACCTGCTATTGGCAACTTAGGCTATTAAAAAATGTGCGATTGGGAATTTTGGCTACAGAAGTAGATGCGATTGGGAATTTGAGCTATATGAAGTCCTACAATTGTGAGTTAAGAATATATAAAGGCATACCATGGGCAATTTGGGCTTTGTTAGGATTTATGATTGGGAATTTAGGCTATATACGGACGTAAAACTGGGAATTTGGGGTATATAAGAACGTACGATTGGGAAATTGCGCAATATTTGGACATAGGATTAGGAATTTGGGCTATATAAGGACGTACGTTTGAGAATTTGGGCTACATAAAGAAGTACAATGGGGAATTCGGGGTATATAGGGTCTTACGATTGGGAGTTTGGGCTATATAAGGACGTACGATTGTGAATTTAGGCTATGAAAAGATGTACGATGGGGAATTTGGGATATATAAGCACGTACGACTGGGAATTTGGGCTATATAAGGACGTACGATTGAGAATTTGGGCTATATAAGGACGTACAATTGGGAATTTGGGGTATATAAGGACTTACGATTGGGAATTTGGGGTATATAAGGACTAACGATTGGGAATTTGGGCTATATAAGGACGTACTACTGGGAATTAGGGCTATGTAAAGACGCACGATGGGGAATTTTGGTTATATAAGAATGTACGATTGGGAATTTGAGATATATAAGGGAATTTGGGGAACATAAGGTTAAAATCGAAATTTGGGGAATAAATGGGTCTGGGATTAGGAATTTGAGCTATATAAGGGCGTACTTTTAGGAACGTACAGTTGAAAATTCAGACGTACGATGGGGAATTGGGGGTATATGAGGATAAACGTTTAGGAGTTTCGGGTATATAAGGACCTACCATTGGAAATTTAGGCTATTTAAACCAGTACGACGGGGAATTTGGGGTATATAAGGACGTACGATTGGGAATTGCGACTATATAAGGACGAACGTTTGGGAATTAAGGCTATGTTAAGACGTACGATTGGGAGTTTGGGGTATATAAGGACTTACAATTGGGAATATAAGGCTATGTAAAAACATACGATGGGGAATTTGGGTTATATAAGCAAGTACGATTGGGAATTTGGGCTATATAAAGACGAAGGATTGGGAATTTAGGATGTGTAAAGACGTACGATTGCGAATTTGGTCTATATAGGGACATACGATTGGGAATTTGGACTGTCTAAAGACGTACGATTGGGAATTTGAGTTAGGACTTACGGTTGGGAACTTGGGGTATATAAGGATGTACGATTGGGAAATTGGGATATATAAGGACAAACGATTGAAAATTTAGGCTATGTAAAGAAATATCATGGGGAATTCGGGGTATATAAGGACTTACGATTGGGAATGTGGGAATATAAGGAGGTAAGATTTTAAATTTAGGCTATATGAAGACGTACAATTGGGAATTTGGGGTTTGTATGTACTTGCGATTGGGAAATTTGGGGATATAAGGATGTACGATTGGGAATTTGGATATATAAGGATGAACGATTGAGAACTTGGGCTATATGAAGACGTGCGATTGTGAATTTAGGGTATATAAGGACGTACAATTGGAAATTTAGGCTATATTAAGATGCACGATTGGGAGTAGGCTATGTATGAAGGAACGATTGGGAATTTAGGCTATGAAAAGACGTACGATGTGGATTTTCGATTATATATGGAGGTAGGATTGGGAATTTAGGCCATGTAAAGACGTACGATTGGGAATTTGGGGAATATAAGGACTCATGGTTGGGAATGTGGGTTATATAAGGACGAACGATTGGGAAGTTGGGCTATGTAAAGACGTACGATTGGAAATTTGGGGTATATAAGGACTTACGATTAGGAATTTGAGCTATATAAGGACGTATGATTGGGAAAGGCTATGTGAAGACGTACGATGGGGAATTTGGAGTAGATAAGGACTTACGATGAGGAATTTGGCTATATAAGGACGTACGATTAGGAATTTAGTCTATGTAAAGAAACACGATTGGGAATTTGGGTTATATAAGGACGTACGATTGGGAATTTGGGCTATATAAGGACTCACGATTGGGAATTTATGCTATGAAAAGACGTACGATGAGGAATTTGAATTATATAAGGATGTACTATTGAGAATTTGGGGTATATGAAGACGTACGGTTGTGACTTTATTGTATATAAGGACGTGCGATTGGGAATTTGGGCTATATAAAAACGTACGATTGGGAATATGCTCCATGTAAGGACTTACGTTTGCGAATTTGGGGTATATGTGGATGTACGATCGAGAATTTGGTCTGTATAAGGATGAACTATTGGGAATTTAAGCTATGTAAAGACGTACGATGGAGAATTTTGGGTACATAAGTATGTACGATTGGGAATTTGGGAAATATAAAGATCAACAAATTGGAATTTGGGCACTATTTGAGCCTTGGATTAGGACTTTGAGCTATATAAGGACGTACTTTTGGGGGTTTGGGGTATATAAGGGCGTACGATTGGGAATTTGTGCCAAGTTATAGTTGGGAATTTTGGGTATATGAGGATTTCCGATTGGTAATTTGAGCTATATAAGGAACAACAAACCGGAATTTGATCTATATTAGGACGTACGATTGAGAATTTGGGCTATATGAGGACCTACGATGGGTAATTTAGGCTATATAAAATCGTACTCTGGGGAATTTGGGTAATGTAAGAACATACGATTGGGAATTTTGGCTATATAAGAACCTACTATTGGGAATTTGGGGTATATAAGAACATACGATTCGGAATTTGTGCAATATATGAGTCTAGGTTTTTGAATTTGGGCTATATAAGGACGTATGATGAGGAATTTGGGAATTATAAGGACGTGTGATTCAGAATATGGGCAATATATGGGCCTTGGATTGGGAATTTGGGTCATATAAGAACGCACAATTAAGAATTGGGGGGTATATAAGGACCAACGTCTCCGATATTGGGCTATATAAAAACGTACAATTGAATATTTGGGTCATATAAGGCACACAGTTGGGAATTAGGATGTCCGTTAGGAAATTTGGGCTATATAAGGATGTATAATTGGGATTTTGGCTATATAAGTATATACGATTGGGAATTTTGGCAATGTTTGGACATACGATTCGTAATCGGGGACTTATAATTAAGAATTTAAATTATATAAAAAAAGATTAACGATATAAGATCATACGGGTGGCATTTTTGATCATATGACAGAAGCTATGAACAAAAATTTAGAGTATATAAGTGAAATTTTTTCATATCAAATCATTTAATAGGAAGTTTGATTATCTAGAAATAGGAATTGAATTTCATTTTCCGGGAATTTAGGTCAGAATGGAACTTTTTGCTTAAAAATTCTCCATATTTCCAAATAGCTAAAAATTCTTTGATTTATAAACAGAAAACGCTCTTTGTCCCCAAAATCGTAATGAAACCAGCTAAAAAATTCAAGTGTTTATTAATTGATTTGGAATTTATTTGAATTTATTTTAGGCTCCTCTATAAATCACATTTTGGCTAAATGAACAATAATAAACCTTTTGACGTCACCAATTTGATTTCTAGCAGTTGATTAAAAATGTTAATCGAAACGGTCGGTCATAAACATGTGACAATTGTCGGGCATTAGGCGTCAGTCATTAACGAGGAACAAAACACGGGTGACAACTGTTTTATGGACTAAATGACAGATGCGAAACGAAAAGTGAAACAAATAAGTTCTGTTTCTTAACGGAAACATTTTGTTAAAGAAAATTAAAAATATCGTATAAAAAAACAAAACTGTTTTTTAATGGCTCTATCTCAATCTACAAATGTTTTTGATACTTTTAACGGTTTCTCTAATATTTGTATGTCAGTAATTGTGTCAGTTTTGGTTTCCAAATCAGTTTCAGTTTCTTTATCTCTCGGGTATTTAATGCCAAATTAAAGTAATTAAATTTTATTAATCAATATATTAGATTTGAAATTAAGCAGAAATCTGGTGCCAAGTCTACAAGACTCAGTCAGTCATTCCTACAACCTCAGCAATCAGTTGAGGTTGTAAAAATTTAACCACAAAAATACTAACAATTTCTATAGCAAAAACAACGACGACGACAGACGTTTGAGTTATAATAATGAAAATATTAAAAAAATAACAAAAATTAATAACAATAATTTATATTTCTATGAGTTTAACAAAATAATATATTTTTGTTTTTATTACTTTTTTGCGGTTACCCACACCAAAGAGATTTTTTTTTTCAATAAATACAAACAAACAGATAATAGTTACCTATAGCAGATAATTCAAATACTTAGCGCCTTTTACAATCTCTGCACGAGTACACTCGAACCTAACGTCCGCCCCCACTAACACACTCTATCGCTTACTTACACTCGAGTCCAATAAACATGTTTAATGATCTCCCGATTTGGATTTTGACTTTGGTTTATTATAACTTTTTTTAGAATATCAAAAGTCAATGGGTATGAGTTTATTTGAAAACTATTAAATTGATTTGAAAAACGATTTATTTCCTTGTAAAAATTTTATAGTTATAATCAATCTTGTTCTGAAATTATTTAATTAGGAGGTATTAGGGTAAGTCCATACAAATTGGAATTTAATGATAAAAAGAAATTTTTATAGAAAAATTGATCAAACGAAGACATTTCTATAGAAAAGTTGACCAAAGGAAGACTTTTCTATAGAAAATTTGACAAAAGAAAGACTTTTCTAAATAAAAGTTGACCAAAGAAAGACTTTTGTAAAGAAAACTTGGTCAAAGAAAAACTTTTCTAAAGAAAAGTTGACAAAAGGAAGACTTTTCTAAAGAAAAGTTGACCAAAGGAAGAATTTACTATAGAACAGTTGACCAAAGGAAGACTTTATTATAGAAAAGTTGACCAAAGGAAGACTTTACTTCAGAAAAGTTGACCAAAGCAAGATTTTACTATAGAAAAGTTGAGCAAAGGAAGACTTAACTATAGAAAAGTTGATCGAAGGAAAACTTTACTATAGAAAAGTTGACAAAGGGAAGACTTAACTATAGAAAAGTAGACAAATAGAAGACTTTACTATAGAAAAGTTGACCAAAGGAAGACTTTACTATAGAAAAGTTGACCAAAGGAAGGCTTTACTATAGAAAAGTTAACCAAAGGAAGACTTTACTATAGAAAAGTTGACCAAAGGAAGGCTTTACTATAGAAAAGTTGACCTACGAAAGACATTACTATAGAAAAGTTGACCAAAGATAGACTTTGCTATAGAAAAGTTGTCCAAAGGAAAACATTTCTATAGAAAAGTCAACTTTTCTATACAAACGCCTTCCTTTGGTCAACTTTTCTATAAAAATGCCTTCGTTTTGTCAAATTTTCTATAGAGATGTCTTCCTTTGGTCAACTTTTCTATAGAAATGTCTGTCTTTGGTCAACTTTTCTATGGAAATGTCTTCCTTTGGTCAACTTTTCTATAGAAATGTCTTCCTTTGGTCAACTTCTTTATAGAAATGTCTTTCTATCGTCAACTTTTCTATAGAAATATCTTCCTTTGGCCAACTTTTCTATAGAAATGTCTTCCATTGGTCAACTTTTCTATAGAAATGTCTTCCTTTGGTCAACTTTTCTATAGAAATGTCTTCCTTTGGTCAACTTGCCTATAGAAAAGTCTTCCCTTGGTCAACTTTTCTATAGAAAAGTCTTCCTTTGGTCAACTTTTCTATAGAAAAGTCTTCCTTTGGACAACTTTTCTATAGAAAAGTCTTCCTTTGGTCAACTTTTCTATAGAAAAGTCTTCCTTTGGTCAACTTTTCTATAGAAAAGTCTTCCTTTGGTCAACTTTTCTATAGAAAAGTCTTCCTTTGGTCAACTTTTCTATAGAAAAGTCCACCTTTGGTCAACTTTTCTATAGAAAAGTCTTCCTTTGGTCAACTTTTCTATAGAAAGTCTTTCTTTGGTCAACTTTTCTATAGAAAAGTCTTCCTTTGATAAACTTTTCTATGGAAAAGTCTTCCTTTGGCCAACTTTTCTATATTAAAGTCTTCCTTTAGTCAACTTTTCTACAGTTAAGTCTTCCGTTGGTCAACTTTTCTATAGTTAAGTCTTCCTTTGTTCAACTTTTCTATAGTAAAGTCTTCCTTTGGTCAACTTTTCTATAGTAAAGTCTTCCTTTGGTCAACTTTTCTATAGTAAAGTCTTCCTTTGGCCAACTTTTCTATATTAAAGTCTTCCTTTGGTCAACTTTTCTATAGTAAAGTCTTCCTTTGGTCAACTTTTCTATAGTAAAGTCTTTCTTTGGTCAACTTTTCTATAGTAAAGTCTTCCTTTGGTCAACTTTTCTATAGTAAAGTCTTCCTTTGGTCAACTTTTCTATAGTAAAGTCTTCCTTTGGTCAACTTTTCTATAGTAAAGTCTTTCGTTGGTCAACTTTTCTATAGTAAAGCCTTCCTTTGGTCAACTTTTCTATAGTAAAGTCTTCCTTTGGTCAACTTTTCTATAGTAAAGTCTTCCTTTGGTCAACTTTTTGATAGTAAAATCTTCCTTTTTTCAACTTTTCTATAGTAAAGTCTTCCTTTGGTCAACTTTTCTATAGTAAAGTCTTCCTTTGGTCAACTTTTCTATAGTAAAGTCTTCCTTTGTTCAACTTTTCTATAGTAAAGTCTTCCTTTGGTCAACTTTTCTATAGTAAAGTCTTCCTTTGGTCAACTTTTTGATAGTAAAATCTTCCTTTTTTCAACTTTTCTATAGTAAAGTCTTCCTTTGGTCAACTTTTCTATAGTAAAGTCTTCCTTTGGTCAACTTTTTGATAGTAAAGTCTTCCTTTGGTCAACTTTTCTATAGTAAAGTCTTCCTTTGGTCAACTTTTCTATAGTAAAGTCTTCCTTTGGTCAACTTTTCTATAGTAAAGTCTTCCTTTGGTCAACTTTTCTATAGAAAAGTCTTCCTTTGTTCAACTTTTCTATAGTAAAGTCTTCCTTTGGTCAACTTTTCTATAGTAAGATCTTCCTTTGGTCAACTTTTTTTTTAGAAATGTCTTCCTTTGGTCAACTTTTCTATAGAAATGTCTTTCTTGGTCAACTTTTCTATGGTAAGGTCTTTCTTTGGTCAACTTTTCTATAGAAAAGTCATCCTTTGGTCAACTTTTCTTTAGAAATGTCTTTCTTTGGTCATTTTTCTTTAGAAATGTCTTCCTTTGGTCAACTTTTCTTTAGATATGTCTTCCTTTGGTCAACTTTTCTTTAGAAATGTCTTCCTTTGGTCAACTTTTGTTTAGAAATGTCTTCCTTTGGTTAACTTTTCTTGAGAAATGTCTTCCTTTGGTCAACTTTTCTTTAGAAATTTCTTTCTTTTGTCAACTTTTCTATAGAAATGTCTTCCTTTGGTCAACTTTTCTGTAGAAATGTCTTCCTTGGGTCAACTTTTCTATAGAAATGTCTTCCTTTTGTCAACTTTTCTATAGAAAAGTCTTCCTTTGGTTAAATTTTCTATCGAAAAGTCTACCTTTGGTCAACTTTTCTATAGAAAAGTCATCCTTTGGTCAACTTTTCTTTAGAAACGTCTTTATTTGGTCATTTTTCTTTAGAAATGTCTTCCTTTGGTCAACTTTTCTTTAGAAATGTCTTCCTTTGGTCAACTTTTCTTTAGAAATGTCTTCCTTTGGTCAACTTTTCTTTAGAAATGTCTTCCTTTGGTCAACTTTTCTTGAGAAATGTCTTCCTTTGGTCAACTTTTCTTTAGAAATTTCTTTCTTTGGTCAACTTTTCTATAGAAATGTCTTCCTTTGGTCAACTTTTCTGTAGAAATGTCTTCCTTGGGTCAACTTTTCTATAGAAATGTCTTTCTATCGTCAACTTTTCTATAGAAATGTCTTTCTATAGAAAGGTACTAGTTGTCAGATTTTGACTATGGGGACTTAATTGGTATATTTCAATATAAATTTGAAGAACATTTTATAATTTTTCTTTTTTTCATCCCTCTTCTCCTGGATTTACCCTTTCTATAGCAACTTAGTCTATACATTTTTAATTTATATGTTTTTAATATATTTTTTCTATTGTTTCATATTTATAGCTCTTAATAACTTTTGAATTATAAAAAACTTAAACTCTAGACATTCGATTTAGTAACACCCACCTAATTTTTTTCAAATTAAAATAATAGCTCAAGTATCGAAATCTAAATATAATATAGATATTTTTGTTACTTGTTTAAAATTAGATATTAAGATAATATTTTTGAAATTTTTGTTGTTCAAAATTTATTAAATACTTTAGTTATAGGATTGGAATGGTTTGTTATGACACTCATAAATTTTTAATTGTATATATATTTTCAGATTTTTATCTTTCTTTAGACTAAACTGGTATTAATTAATAATTTGATAATGACGCCATGTTAAGATTAGGGATTTAAAACGATTTCTTAGTTTCAAAAAATTCCGAAATTCCCAATGAAAATATAGGTTATTCTGAAATATTACTCGCCCTTTAGTTAAGACAACCGATATCTTGGGCCTTTAAAAATAATTGTTTTCAATCTTGTTTCTTTAGAAATATCAGCTGTTAATCGTGAGAGTTTAAAAGATTCCAGTTTTAAAACGTGATTCTTAAGAGATACCATCATCTTGTAAACTGATGCTATTCCCCTGCCACACAAATAATGGCCATCCTTACTTTCAACGCCTAAGATTAAAAACTGGTATCTCTAAAGACCCATGACTGAAAATACCACCTTGGACTTTCGAAACTAGCAATTCTCAAACATTTCCAGAAATTTTTTTTTATATACAAAATATATAAGATTTTAGAGAAATTCCTTAAGTTTGCAGCAAAACAATATTTTTAAAAATTTAAAAAACAAATAAAAAATATTTAACTATTTATGACGTTTAAGCTAAAAAAGGCATAAATTAAAAATGTAATAACAATAAAAAAAAGTCGTGATTCCGGGATCTAAGCAAATTCAAATTTCAAATGAAATTTGAAGCCAAGACGAGTGGGATCATCAGCTGCTGAAATCATTAACATGACACACGTTCATTTCAAAAGTTTGAAAGCCCCCTCTTCAAGACCAAGTTCAAGTGATCAGTGATCTTGAAAAAAATCTCATTTTTATATGTAAATTAAAAACGAAAATCTGTTAAGCGATTTTTACTATTTATTTGATTTACGACTTGCACAATTTCAGTTTCAGTTTTATCTTTCAAAATTGCATTTCGCTTAAAGATCGTTAAATCGTAAAAACGATCGCTTAAGTTTCATTCCTATTTGATCTCAGCTGAATTCTACCGCCTTCAAACTTGAAAAATTTTTAAAAAATTTCATACTCAAATGCATTTCTAATTAATAATTATTTCTTTAATGATTTAATAATTTTAACAAATAAATATTTTAAATGCAAATATTTTTGAAATAAATTTATTTTAAATGATGAATTCATAAAAATCTCTAGTGAAATATTTCGCAAAATATTCTTGCTTTATGGAATTTTGTGTTAACTGAAGGCTAATGACTTGTCCGGATACTCGTTTCTTTTGCATTGTCTTGAAATTTTAAATTTCTGCAAAATAATCTCTATATCCGAAGTTCAACGCATTTATGGTAAAAACAAATGCTTCTGATGATGCAATTTGAAGATATAATGTCATCATAATAATATAAGTTATTTCAGTTCAAAATCCACCATTTAAAACTAGACAAATGGTCTCTATAAAAGTCCACAATTGAAAACTGTTATCTCTAAAGAGCCACGATTGAAAACTGGTATCTCTAAAGAGTGACGACTGGAAACTGGTATCTCTTAAGAGCCACGTTTGAAAACTTGTCTCTCTAAAGAGCCACAATTGAAAACTGGTATCTTTAAAGAGCCACAATTGAAATTGGTATCTCTAAGGAGCCACGATTGAAAACTGGTATCTCTAAGGAGCCACGATTGAAAACTGGTCCCTCTAAAGAACCACGATTGAAAACTGGTATCTCTAAAGAGCAACGATTGAAAACTGGTATCTCTGAAGACCCACGATTGATAACCGGTATCTTAAAAGACCCACGATTGATAACCGGTATCTTAAAAGACCCACGATTAAAAACTGGTTTCGATAAAGACCCACGATTGAAAACTGGTATCTCTAAACCCCACGATTAAAAACTGGTATCTCTAAAGACCCACAATGTAAACTGGTATCTCTTAAGATCCACAATTGAAAACTGGTATCTCTAAAGACCCACAATGTAAACTGGTATCTCTTAAGATCCACAATTGAAAACTGGTATCTCTTAAGACCCACGATTGCAAACTGGTATCTCTAAAAACCCACAATGTAAACTGGTATCTCTTAAGATCCACAATTGAAAACTGGTATCTCTAAAGACCCATGAATGAAAACTGGTATCTCTTAAGAGCCACAATTGAAAACTAATATCTCTAAAGACCCACAATTGTAAACTGGTATCTCTTAAGAGCCACAATTGAAAACTGGTATCTCTAAAGACCCACAATTGAAAACTGGTATACCTAAAGACCCACAATGTAAACTGGTATCTCTTAAGATCCACAATTAAAAACTGGTATCTCTAAAGACCCATGAATGAAAACTGGTATCTCTTAAAAGCCACAATTGAAAACTAATATCTCTAAAGACCCACAATTGTAAACTGGTATCTCTTAAGAGCCACAATTGAAAACTGGTATCTCTAAAGACCCACAATTGAAAACTGGTATCTCTAAAGACCCACAATTGAAAACTGGTATCTCTAAGGACCCACAATTGAAAACTGGTTTTAATAAAGACTCACGATTGAAAACTGGTATCTCTAAGGACCCACAATTGAAAACTGGTTTTAATAAAGACTCACAATTGAAAACTGGTATCTCTAAAGACCCACAATTAAAAACTGGTATCTCTAAAGACCCACAATGTAAACTGGTATCTCTTAAGATCCACAACTGAAAACTGGTATCTCTAAAGACCCACAATTGAAAACTGGTATCTCTAAGGACCCATAACTGAAAACTGGTATCTCTAAAGACCCACAATTGAAAACTAGTATCTCTAAGGACCCACAATTGAAAACTGGTATCTCTAAAGACCGACAATGTAAACTGGTATCTCTTAAGATCCACAATTGAAAACTGCTATCTCTAAAGACCCACAATGTAAACTGATATCTTTTAAGATCCACAATTTAAAACTGGTATCTCTAAAGACCCATGAATGAAAACTGGTATCTCTTAAGAGCCACAATTGAAAACTGGTATCTCTAAAGACCCACAATTGAAAACTGGTATATCTAAAGACCCACGATTGATAACTGGTACCTTAAAAGACCCACAATTGAAAATTGGTATCTCTAAAGACCCACAATTGTAAACTGGTATCTCTTAAGAGCCACAATTGAAAACTGGTATCTCTAAAGACCCACGATTGATAACTGGTACCTTAAAAGACCCACAATTGAAAACTGGTGTATGTTTGGAGACCCACTATTGAAAACTGGTACCTTTGGAAACCCACGACTAAAAACTGGTACCTTTAAAGACTCATGATTAAAAACTGGTTTCGATAAAGACCCACCATTGAGAACTAGTTTTTATAAAGACCCACGACTGAAAACTGTATCTATAAAGACCTGGGTTCTATTAATATTGAGAACTGTTATTATGACCCTGGTAATAAAAGGGTTAACGACATTTCAAACAAATTTCTAATATATATTTCTACCCATTGAAGCAATAATAACTTCACATCTGCTTATAAAAACTGATCATTTATAATAATTCACGTGCCATGGGCTCTAAATAGTTTCCATGCTTAGCCCATGGGTAAGCAAGGTTTAATTTGTTTAAAAATGTAATTAAAGCAACCTTGGAACGATTTTTTGAATTTTTAATGGAAATATAACAATAAAAACATGTAATTTTTAGTTGATTTTTGAAAAATTTAATATTTTAAAAATTTTACTTTTGACCCTGGTAATAAAAGGGTTAACGACATCCGATTTCAAACAAATTTCGAATATATATTTCTTTCCATTGAAGCAATAATAATTTCAGTTCTGCTTATAAAAACTGCTAATATATAATAGTTCACGCGTCTTGGGCTCTAAATAGTTCCCATGCTTAGCCCATGGACAAGCAAGGGTTAATTTTAATAATTTTTTTTTTTAGCGATTTTTTTGAATTTTCATGGAATTATAACAATAAAAACAAGTAATTACGAGTACGTTTTTGAAAAAATTTAATATTTAAAAAATTTTACTTTTGACCTTGGTAATAAAAGGGTTAAGGGCATGCAATTTAGCGAAATTTCTAATATGTATTTTTACCAATTGAGGCAATAATAATTTCCGGTGGAATTATAACAATAAAAACATGTAATTTCTAGTTGATTTTTGAATAATTAAATATTTTAAAAATTTTACTTTTGACCCTGGTAATAAAAGGGTTAATGACATCCGATTTCAACCAAATTTCTAATATGTATTTTTACCAATTGAGGCAATAATAATTTCCGGTGGAACTATAATAATAAAAACATGTAATTTCTAGTTGATTTTTGAAAAATTTAATATTTTAAAAATTTTACTTTTGACGCTGGTAATAAAAGGGTTAAGGGCATGTGATTTCAGCGAAATTTCTAATATGTATTTTTACCCATTAAGGCAATAATGATTTCAGTTCTATTTCACGTGATATTTTATATTAATTCACGTGCTTTTTTATATCAATTCATATGCTCTTTTTATAACTTTGGTGAAAAATTGAATTGAAAAATTTGTTGAAAATTTTTGACTTTAAGTCGCTGGTACGGCTAAGCCTTTAAATATATCGATCTAATTTTTTCTTTCTGATTAAGTGCAGGGTCTTCTTACTATAACTCTGAAACTTTTTGTTTACTTTTTTCGATTACGTTTAACAAACTATTGAAAAAACCAAAAAATGAGTTTTGAAAACGGTATGAAAAAAATTACTTTTTTTTGTCTTGAGTAAAAGTGATTTAACGCTAGCCTCTGGTAACAAAAATGGGTATTTAAATATCTTGAACTTAGAAAAAGTGAAAAATGTTAAACTTATTAAAATTTTTAAAAATAATTCTTATTTTTTATTGCATATGCTCAGGAGAGTCTTCAGGGATGAAGAATATTTTGGAAAACCCTTAATAACTTGAAAGTTTTTAGCCGATTTTAAAGTATAATATCTCGTTGGAAAGCCCATTTAGCTGTCAGTATTATGTTGTTAAACACTTTTATAAAAATGTATTCTAAGTGGTAATTTTTTTTCAAAAATTTGAGGAAACCCCTTTTTTCATATAACCAGCATCTCCAAACTTTGCCGTCAAGTCTGCACGCTTTCCCGATATCCGATTTGAATGAAACTTTGTATTTGAATTAATGGGGTTAAATGTAAAAACTTTGGGTAGTCCATTTTTCAATTTCTATATTTTGGGACACATGAATATATATAAGTTTTCATTATTAGATAACAGTTTTCAATCGTAGACCCAACCAGAGACCAGCTTTTAATCTTGAGCCTTTATAATTATAAGTTTTGAAATCGTCTTCCTTTAGAAAAGTGAAAAGTAAGGTGGCACTTCAAGATATGCTTTAACAACTTCGACTGTTCATCTGACTTTTGATCTATTTGTCTGTCCGCCTCTAAACATTTTTTCCTCAAAAAATCTTAGACTTCAACGTGCCTTAAAAAATCTACTACCTGCTTTTTTGAATTCCCCAACTTTTTGTTTTAGGACTTTTTGTTATGCAAATTTTCCTTATTATTTTTATTATTTATTTATTTTAAATATTTTTTTCTTAAAATTTTTTTTCTCGTATATCTCTCTCCCTATTTGGAACCATTAAAACGTGTATACTGTTGACATTATTTTTTTAAATATAGACAAATTAATTAACACATCCAATGTGTCATTTTGGCTATGAATAAACATTCGTATAACTTCTTTTTTTTTGACAAAATAATCATACGAAAAATGTCGTCAATTCTCAGACAAACGGGTCGGTCGGTCGGTCGTTTGTCTGTGGTATTGAGCTGACACTGCCAAAAATATGGCGCCATAAAACTTTAGATTTATCCAATAACATAATAATATTAAGTTAACGATTTCTATTGACTATTATTTAGTATCTTGTTTAACAAAATAATTAAAGTATTTAACATAACAATAAATTTGTGGTTTATTAAATAGAAATAACAATAAATTATGGCAAAATAACAAAATATGACATTTTTTGTTTCTGAAATAAAATTTTTTTGTAGAAACTTATTTGCATAATTTTTAAATTTATTTGTATAATTTGTATTATAGTCAAAATAATACCTTGTAATGACACGGTTTAAACCTGCTAATGTCACCCATTATCTGGGGATTTAAAGACATAAATAAAATATAAAATATTTCTAACCAAAAATATTTTCTAACTAAAAATTTTTCTAACGAAAATATTTTCTAACTAAAAATTTTTCTATAGAAAAATATTTTTTAACTAAAAATTTTTCTATAGAAAAATATTTTCTAACTAAAAATTTTTCTACAGAAAAATATTTTCTAACTAAAATTTTTCTATAGAAAAATATTTTCCAACTAAAAATTTTTCTATAGAAAAATATTTCTAAAGAAAATTTTTCTATAGAAAAATATTTCGAAAGAAAATTTTTCGATAGAAAAATATTTCGAAAGAAAATTTTTCTATAGAAAAATATTTCTAAAGAAAATTTTTCTATAGAAAAATATTTCGAAAGAAAATTTTTCTATAGAAAGATATTTTCTAACTAAAAATTTTTCTATAGCAAAATATTTTCTAACTAAAAATTTTTCTATAGCAAAATATTTTCTAACTAAAAATTTTTCTATAGAAAAATATTTTCTAATTAAAAATTTTTCTATAGAAAAATATTTTCTAACTAAAAATTTTTCTATAGAAAAATATTTTTTAACTAAAAATTTTTCTATAGAAAAATATTTTCTAACTAAAAATTTTTCTATAGAAAAATATTTCTAAAGAAAATTTTTCTATAGAAAAATATTTCTAAAGAAAATTTTTCTATAGAAAAATATTTTCTAACTAAAAATTTTTCTATAGCAAAATATTTTCTAACTAAAAATTTTTCTATAGAAAAATATTTTCTAATTAAAAATTTTTCTATAGAAAAATATTTTCTAACTAAAAATTTTTCTATAGAAAAATATTTCTAAAGAAAATTTTTCTATAGAAAAATATTTCGAAAGAAAATTTTTCTATAGAAAAATATTTCTAAAGAAAATTTTTCTATAGAAAAATATTTCTAAAGAAAATTTTTCTATAGAAAAATATTTCTAAAGAAAATTTTTCTATAGAAAAATATTTCTAAAGAAAATTTTTCTATAGAAAAATATTTCTAAAGAAAATTTTTCTATAGAAAAATATTTCTAAAGAAAATTTTTCTATAGAAAAATATTTTCTAACTAAAAATTTTTCTATAGAAAAATATTTCTAAAGAAAATTTTTCTATAGAAAAATATTTCTAAAGAAAATTTTTCTATAGAAAAATATTTCTAAAGAAAATTTTTGTATAAAAAAATATTTCTAAAGAAAATTTTTCTATAGAAAAATATTTTCTAACTAAAAATTTTTCTATAGCAAAATATTTTCTAACGAAAAATTTTTCTATAGAAAAATATTTTCTAACTAAAAATTTTTCTATAGAAAAATATTTCTAAAGAAAATTTTTCTATAGAAAAATATTTCTAAAGAAAATTTTTCTATAGAAAAATATTTCGAAAGAAAATTTTTCGATAGAAAAATATTTCGAAAGAAAATTTTTCTAAAGAAAAATATTTTCTAACTAAAAATTTTTCTATAGAAAAATATTTCTAAAGAAAATATTTCTATAGAAAAATATTTCTAGAGAAAATTTTTCTATAGAAAAATATTTTCTAACTAAAAATTTTTCTATAGCAAAATATTTTCTAACGAAAAATTTTTCTATAGAAAAATATTTTCTAACTAAAAATTTTTCTATAGAAAAATATTTCTAGAGAAAATTTTCCTATAGAAAAATATTTCTAAAGAACATTTTTCTATAGAAATTTTTTCTATAGCAAAATATTTCTATCGAAATTTTTTCTATAGAAAAATATTTTTATCGAAATTTTTTCTATAGAAAAATATTTCTATCGAAATTTTTTCTATAGAAAAATATTTCTATCGAAATTTTTTCTATAGAAAAATATTTCTATCGAAATTTTTATATAGAAAAATATTTCTATCGAAATTTTTTCTATAGAAAAATATTTCTATCGAAATTTTTTCTATAGAAAAATATTTCTATCGAAATTTTTTCTATAGAAAAATATTTCTATCGATTTTTTTTATTGAAAATAATAAGAAAAATAATTCTTTTGAAAATTTTTCTACAGAAAAATATTTCTTTTGAAAATTTTTCTACAGAAAAATATTTCTTTTGGAAATTTTTCTATAGAAAAATATTTCTTTTGAAAAATTTTCTATAGAAAAATATTTCTTTTGAAAATTTTTCTATAGAAAAATATTTCTTTTGAAAATTTTTCTATAGAAAAATATTTCTTTTGAATATTTTTCTACAGAAAAATATTTCTTTTGAAAATTTTTCTATAGAAAAATATTTTTATTGAAAATTTTTCTCTAGAAAAATATTTCTATTGAAAATTTTTCTATAGAAATTTATTTCTATTGAAAAGTTTTCTCTAGAAAAATATTTCTATTGAAAATTTTTCTCTAGAAAAATATTTCTATTGAAAATTTTTCTCTAGAAAAATATTTCTATTGAAAATTTTTCGCTAGAAAAATTTTTCTCTAGAAAAATATTTCTATCGAAAATTTTTCGCTAGAAAAATATTTCTATCGAAAAGTTTTCTCTAGAAAAATATTTCTATTGAAAAGTTTTCGCTAAAAAAATATTTCTTTTGGAAATTTTTCTCTAGAAAAATATTTCTATTGAAAATTTTTCTCTAGAAAAATATTTCTATTGAAAAGTTTTCTCTAGAAAAATATTTCTTTTGAACATTTTTCTATAGAAAAAAATTTCTTTGAACATTTTTCTATAGAAAAATATTTATATTTTTCTCTAGAAAAATATTTCTATTGAAATTATTGCTCTAGAAAGATATTTCTATTGAAAATTTTTTTCTAGAAAAATATTTCTTTTGAAAATTTTTCTATAGAAAAATATTTCTTTTGAAAATTTTTCTATAGAAAAATTTTCGATAGAAATATTTTTCTAAGAAAAATATTTCAATTGAAAATTTTGCTATAGAAAATATTTCTATTTAAAATGTTTCTCTAGAAAAATATTTCTTTTGAAAATTTTTCTCTTGAAAAATATTTCATTTGAAAATTTTGCTCTAGAAAGATATTTCTATTGAAAATTTTTATCTAGAAAAATATTTATTTTTAAAATTTTTCTATATAAAAATATTTCTATCGAAAATTTTTCTATAGAAAATATTTTGTTTGAAAATTTGTTTCTTAAATAAAGTGTTAAAAACTTATAAAAAGTATAACTTTCTATTAAAAATTCTGCGTGCGAAACCCATTAATCTTTTTCAAAAACTTGAATTCTTGCCAACATCTTCCCCAAGTTCTCATAACCCAAAACGTTAAGAGTTTACAACAAATATTCAAGTTATTTTCCTTTAATTGCTTTAAACTTATTAAGAGTTAGAAATAATTACTCAGAAGAAGTTTAAGTATCTTCAGCAAAAAAAGTACTTGAAAATATTTGCTCGTGCTAGTAAAAACTTCTAAATTTTTTACAAATCGCCCACCAAAACAGCGACAAGAGCTCAGCTACAACAACGACAAGACCTTCTCAATAACATTCCAGAAGAAACATTATTCATTTGATGCTTCAGAAGAAATGTATCTACTGGATACTACTCGTACATCATTTGTAATGTAGAAGAAAAGGCTTTCAACACAATTAAATAGTGACTGACAAACGAGTATCTATCGGCTGATGGATGATGGGTTTTGGGCTTGGATTGTAGTTACTTGTAGGGGACGGACGAAATGGTCGGTTGAATGTTCAGTTGGTTCAATGTAAAAGTAGTAAAATTTGATATCTGCTGTATTTTTAATGAGTAAATGAATGGGAATGATAAATTTCTAAACATCAATAATCATGTCGACACTTTAAAATTTGAAAAAAAAAACTGAACAAATCTAATGAGTGACTGACGTTGGCGATATGGGTTATGGATGATGATGACGATGGTGGTGGCTTTAATGTTAGATGTTGAGTTTAAGAGTTTGGCTTTGTATATAAATTTAAAGAGTTTGACAAATTGTTGACACTTCTCATCAGCCGTTAAACGGTAGTTAAGATGTCAGACTCTTTCCTTCTGTCTATAGCTCAGTTTGCCTGCCTTTACCTCAGTCTTTTTTCAGTCATTTGGCCAAGTCGTCTTTTGTCGGTGAGTGGTTTTTTGAAGTACAAAATACGAAGGAAGCCTTTCGTATTTCAAGATTTGGCCATAAATGTAATATGACCAAACTACTTAGGACTATGACTAGACTATGACTAGACTATGACTAGACTATGACTAGACTATGACTAGACTATGACTAGACTATGACTAGACTATGACTAGACTATGACTAGACTATGACTAGACTATGACTAGACTATGACTAGACTATGACTAGACTATGACTAGACTATGACTAGACTATGACTAGACTATGACTAGACTATGACTAGACTATGACTAGACTATGACTAGACTATGACTAGACTATGACTAGACTATGACTAGACTATGACTAGACTATGACTAGACTATGACTAGACTATGACTAGACTATGACTAGACTATGACTAGACTATGACTAGACTATGACTAGACTATGACTAGACTATGACTAGACTATGACTAGACTATGACTAGACTATGACTAGACTATGACTAGACTATGACTAGACTATGACTAGACTATGACTAGACTATGACTAGACTATGACTAGACTATGACTAGACTATGACTAGACTATGACTAGACTATGACTAGACTATGACTAGACTATGACTAGACTATGACTAGACTATGACTAGACTATGACTAGACTATGACTAGACTATGACTAGACTATGACTAGACTATGACTAGACTATGACTAGACTATGACTAGACTATGACTAGACTATGACTAGACTATGACTAGACTATGACTAGACTATGACTAGACTATGACTAGACTATGACTAGACTATGACTAGACTATGACTAGACTATGACTAGACTATGACTAGACTATGACTAGACTATGACTAGACTATGACTAGACTATGACTAGACTATGACTAGACTATGACTAGACTATGACTAGACTATGACTAGACTATGACTAGACTATGACTAGACTATGACTAGACTATGACTAGACTATGACTAGACTATGACTAGACTATGACTAGACTATGACTAGACTATGACTAGACTATGACTAGACTATGACTAGACTATGACTAGACTATGACTAGACTATGACTAGACTATGACTAGACTATGACTAGACTATGACTAGACTATGACTAGACTATGACTAGACTATGACTAGACTATGACTAGACTATGACTAGACTATGACTAGACTATGACTAGACTATGACTAGACTATGACTAGACTATGACTAGACTATGACTAGACTATGACTAGACTATGACTAGACTATGACTAGACTATGACTAGACTATGACTAGACTATGACTAGACTATGACTAGACTATGACTAGACTATGACTAGACTATGACTAGACTATGACTAGACTATGACTAGACTATGACTAGACTATGACTAGACTATGACTAGACTATGACTAGACTATGACTAGACTATGACTAGACTATGACTAGACTATGACTAGACTATGACTAGACTATGACTAGACTATGACTAGACTATGACTAGACTATGACTAGACTATGACTAGACTATGACTAGACTATGACTAGACTATGACTAGACTATGACTAGACTATGACTAGACTATGACTAGACTATGACTAGACTATGACTAGACTATGACTAGACTATGACTAGACTATGACTAGACTATGACTAGACTATGACTAGACTATGACTAGACTATGACTAGACTATGACTAGACTATGACTAGACTATGACTAGACTATGACTAGACTATGACTAGACTATGACTAGACTATGACTAGACTATGACTAGACTATGACTAGACTATGACTAGACTATGACTAGACTATGACTAGACTATGACTAGACTATGACTAGACTATGACTAGACTATGACTAGACTATGACTAGACTATGACTAGACTATGACTAGACTATGACTAGACTATGACTAGACTATGACTAGACTATGACTAGACTATGACTAGACTATGACTAGACTATGACTAGACTATGACTAGACTATGACTAGACTATGACTAGACTATGACTAGACTATGACTAGACTATGACTAGACTATGACTAGACTATGACTAGACTATGACTAGACTATGACTAGACTATGACTAGACTATGACTAGACTATGACTAGACTATGACTAGACTATGACTAGACTATGACTAGACTATGACTAGACTATGACTAGACTATGACTAGACTATGACTAGACTATGACTAGACTATGACTAGACTATGACTAGACTATGACTAGACTATGACTAGACTATGACTAGACTATGACTAGACTATGACTAGACTATGACTAGACTATGACTAGACTATGACTAGACTATGACTAGACTATGACTAGACTATGACTAGACTATGACTAGACTATGACTAGACTATGACTAGACTATGACTAGACTATGACTAGACTATGACTAGACTATGACTAGACTATGACTAGACTATGACTAGACTATGACTAGACTATGACTAGACTATGACTAGACTATGACTAGACTATGACTAGACTATGACTAGACTATGACTAGACTATGACTAGACTATGACTAGACTATGACTAGACTATGACTAGACTATGACTAGACTATGACTAGACTATGACTAGACTATGACTAGACTATGACTAGACTATGACTAGACTATGACTAGACTATGACTAGACTATGACTAGACTATGACTAGACTATGACTAGACTATGACTAGACTATGACTAGACTATGACTAGACTATGACTAGACTATGACTAGACTATGACTAGACTATGACTAGACTATGACTAGACTATGACTAGACTATGACTAGACTATGACTAGACTATGACTAGACTATGACTAGACTATGACTAGACTATGACTAGACTATGACTAGACTATGACTAGACTATGACTAGACTATGACTAGACTATGACTAGACTATGACTAGACTATGACTAGACTATGACTAGACTATGACTAGACTATGACTAGACTATGACTAGACTATGACTAGACTATGACTAGACTATGACTAGACTATGACTAGACTATGACTAGACTATGACTAGACTATGACTAGACTATGACTAGACTATGACTAGACTATGACTAGACTATGACTAGACTATGACTAGACTATGACTAGACTATGACTAGACTATGACTAGACTATGACTAGACTATGACTAGACTATGACTAGACTATGACTAGACTATGACTAGACTATGACTAGACTATGACTAGACTATGACTAGACTATGACTAGACTATGACTAGACTATGACTAGACTATGACTAGACTATGACTAGACTATGACTAGACTATGACTAGACTATGACTAGACTATGACTAGACTATGACTAGACTATGACTAGACTATGACTAGACTATGACTAGACTATGACTAGACTATGACTAGACTATGACTAGACTATGACTAGACTATGACTAGACTATGACTAGACTATGACTAGACTATGACTAGACTATGACTAGACTATGACTAGGCTATGACTAGACTATGACTAGACTATGACTAGACTATGACTAGACTATGACTAGACTATGACTAGACTATGACTAGACTATGACTAGACTATGACTAGACTATGACTAGACTATGACTAGACTATGACTAGACTATGACTAGACTATGACTAGACTATGACTAGACTATGACTAGACTATGACTGGGATATGGGACTTTCTTTAGAGGTGCACATAGTGCGGAAAGTTTCTGATCGTCATTCACTTGGGAATGGCCAGAAACAATTCCTTAACAAGACTGTCCAAGCAGCTCACTACTTCCGGTCTTAGACCAAGTATATCCCGGGCAATGGCTCCATCGGTCCCCCCGATAGCTAGCTAGAGTGAGAAGGCGATCAGTCGTGTAGTCTAAATGACGTTATAAGAAATTAAGCAATAACTTTCAATTGCTGAATCACGATTGAAACCTCTAACTTCGCCAAAAGGCATTAAGATCAATCCCAGTACGATCTTAATTATGGTATTTCTGGACTTTTATTTTGATATGATGGAACCCCTGGGCTGACGGTTGTGGCATTCTAGGACCTGAGTAAGTGGAAGTGAAATTCGATTGAAATGGCTCCTAGATTAATGTCATAGCTGCCTCCGTCCCATTAAAACGTGGCAAGTCTTAGAGTACGTTCAATGTTTGTCACCGTTAAGTTGGTGGTGTAGGTTTCAGATGAATTTTTTCCTAATTAACACGGATCTGGCTCTGGCATAGGACCCCATAAGGATTCTAAGTCAACCCTCGCATGGCCTCCCTGCTAGCATAGATTACCATGACTTTGGCATAGGACCCCCCATAAGGATTCTAAGTCTACCCTCGTATGGTTTCCTGCAAGCATAGATAACCATGGGATTAATACGTGACTACACTTCAAACAAAGATAGCGGCTCCGAGTTGGGACCCAACAGACTAAATGAATAACAACTACAATAATAATATCCAACAACAAACTGCCAATGAGGTAGAAAATCCTTTTAGAAGAAGCTCGGTAATAGTACGGTCACCGTTATCAAATGTATCATACACACGATCCCAAAACATAAGTAGCAATGACGTGGATGTGATAGAAAATAGCTTGGACACACCTGTGAATAACCGCAAAGCTAAAATTGTGGAAGAAGAGAAAAGACACCTATGCCAACTCAGAGAATCTGAAGAAAAGATTTTTATTGAGTTAGGCAATAAACTAAGTGCAGCAAACCTTATTATTTCAGGTGCAAAGAATATACACAAGACTTTGCGTGATAACATTAATTGTGCACTCGCACTTTATCAGCAGCTAAGGGAGTACAAAGAGGCAATAAACATTAACCCAGTGATTGTGAACAACACATATAAACAAATGAATAATAAGGCTACCCAGGTAGATTATACTTCACCGATCCAAGAAAGAAGACGGAAAGTTGCAAAAACTTCCTCAGCAGTAAAAGCTCTAGAGACACAGGAAGTAATAAACAATGTAAAGACTCCCGAAGAGCCAAACAAATGGCAAACTGTGAACCACCGCAAAGTAACGAAGAAAAAACCTAAACAAAATAAATTTCGCGAGCTGCGAGAGCAAGGAGAAGCTATAACTATTAAAGCTAATACCGAGTCATATGCTGATGTTATAAAACAGATGAAAAAAAGAGTCTCTCCTGACAATATTGGCGTGGAGATACACGGAATTAGAAGAACAAGAACTGGAGAGTTACTTGTCACTCTGAAGAAAGGCGAAGGACAGGCCGAAAAGCTTAAAAGCGCTATTGGTGACACGCTAGGCACAGATGTAACGATTAGATCTGTTACCAAAACACATGTCCTAGATATCAGAGATATGGATGAGGCAACTGATGAATCAGAACTTATTGAAGCTCTCATGCAACAGACTAAGTCTGAGGATCCCTCAATATTCAAAATGTTAAGTTTTAGAGAATCTTTTGGAAATACAAAACAAGCGATTGTCCAACTACCAGAGCCCTTAGCAGTAAAATTACTCCAAGCTAAGAAAATTAGAGTAGGATGGATTATGTGTAGACTCAGGAGCAAGAATAAAGCTACACATTGTTTCAGGTGTTTAGACCAGGGCCACATTGCAAATCAGTGTAAAATGGTAGACAGGTCAAACCTATGCAGAAGGTGTTGTAATATAGGACACAAAGCCAAAGAATGTAAAGCAGAAATGAGGTGTATACTTTGCCATGAGAACGGTTTAATAAATGTCCGACACTACATTGGTAGCACAGCTTGCGTAAACAACAGGAGAAACAGACCATCACAATGAGCTTGAAATTTTTACAAGTAAATCTTGGACGAGGTAAGGAAGCACAGGATTTGATGCTGCAAAAGGCTATAGAAGATAATACTGACATACTGTTAATAAGCGAACAGTACAAAAATCCACCTCACCAAATCTGGTATGAGGACAAAAACCAACGCGCTGCCATCATGGTACGAAATAGAAACCTTATTGTGAGTAATGTCGATGAAAGAAATGCTGGATTCGTATATATAACAATTGGTAAAATTAGAATATATAGCTGCTATTTTTCCCCAAGCCTAAACTATAATGACTTCGCAGAGGCCCTAAATACACTTGAACTTTCTATCAGATCCGCAAAGTGTAAAGTGGTTATTGGAGGAGATTTTAATAGTAAATCCCCAGAATGGCATTCAAATGTTCTTGATAAAAGAGGTACAATAGTGAGCGAGATGATTGCTGGCATTGGGCTAACAGTATTTAATGTGGGAGATAAGTTCACTTTCAGGGGAAGTAATGGATGTAGTATCATTGATATAACATTTGGTACACCAATCTTCTGTAACGAAAAGTTAAATTGGCTCGTATTAGAAGATATCACTCTAAGTGATCATCAGTACATTTCATTTAATATAAATGAGTGCACCAATATACGTCCGATGGAAGTAGTTCTGCCAAGATGGAATACCAGAAAACGGAACGATGAGAAACTTGCTGGTTTCATTACAAAATCCAAAGAGAGACTTACAAATCACCCACCTGAAATACGAAATGTAGACAATGAAGTTGAGAGATTAACAAACACACTTACTAAGGCTTGTAACATATCAATGCCAAAAGTAAAGAGGTATAACAACAAAAGACCTGTATACTGGTGGAACAACGAAATCCGTGAACTAAGAATGAAATGTCTTACAGCTAGAAGAATGTCGACACGAAATCCGGAAAACGACATCCTAATGGATGATTACAAACTATCACGTAAAGTCTTGAGAAAAGCCATAAAAGATAGTAAGAAAAGATGTTGGTCTGAACTATGTCAAGAAATAGATAAAGATCCATGGGGAAAGCCGTATAAAATAGCAATGAAAAGACTAGGTGGAATCAAACCTATACCTGGAATAAAAGAAGCAACTTGGGCAACAAAAATAGTAGAAACACTTTTTCCTTTCGATGAAGATGGATTAACAAATGCACAGCAATTTGAATCAAACAACTTTATACCCTTAAGTATAGATGAAATAAAGCAAGCTGGACGAAAACTAGGCATTGGAAAGAGCCCGGGCCCAGATGGCATTCCAAATGAAGTGGTAAAGATCACGTGTGAGTTATGGCCAGAATACCTAACAAAAGTCTTTAACTCGTGTCTCGAAACTGGATCGTTTCCAGTTAAATGGAAAATACAGAAATTAGTCTTGTTGCAAAAGGGAAATAAACCATTAAATGAGCCTAGCTCATATAGGCCACTTTGTATGTTGGACTCATTGGGAAAACTTTTAGAGTATGTAATACTATCAAGACTTGAAGAATGCGTGGAAAATCGGGGGGGTTTATCCCCTATGCAATACGGTTTTCGAAAAGGGAAAAGTGCAATAGACGCCATTAGCGAAGTCTGTAACAAAGCTTTACAAGCAAAAGCAGCAGGAGAATACTGTGCAATAATAACACTCGATGTTAAGAACGCGTTTAATACCGTGAAGTGGAATGTAGTTCTTAAAGCTTTCAAAAATAAAGGTGTTGAGAATTACCTATACAACATAGTTGCAGATTACTTGGATGAAAGAATTCTGTTATATGAAACCGAAAGTGGCATCAAGAAATACAAAATTACTGCCGGTGTACCTCAGGGCTCAGTATTGGGACCTTTCCTTTGGAATGTCATGTACGATGGCTTACTAAATTTGGACCTTCCAGATGGAGCAAAACTAATAGGCTATGCTGATGATATAGCTCTTGTTATTAACCAGCGAACCGCGGAATTAATTGAAATAGTGGCAAATGACTGTTTATGTCGTTGTGACAGATGGTTGTGGAGAAATGGATTGCAACTGGCTGCATCAAAAACTGAGACAATATTAGTAACAAATCGAAGACTCTTTAGAATGCCAAAAATTAGACTTCAGGCGACAGAGATAAGTTTCCAGCGCAATTTATGTTACCTTGGTGTACAATTAGATGACAAATTTAGCTTTAAACAACATGCACTGAACATTCGTGACAAAGCTATGAGGACGGCCTCCCTACTGTCCAGAATAATGCCTAATTGTGGCGGCCCCAAATCATATATAAGAAAACTTATAAACAGTGTTGTACACTCACAGCTTTTGTATGCTGCACCAACATTTGCAAATGCTTTGAAATGCAACTACATCATACGTGAATTGCAAAAACCGCAAAGAGCCAGCGGTCTACGAATCATATCAGGATATCGTACCGTATCCACAAGTGCAGCTTTGGTACTTGCAGGCGTACCACCGATAGACCTTTTAATACTCGAGAGAGAGGAAATATATCTCAAAACGAAGAACATAAACTGGAGTAACTACAGCCCAACAGAACGAATTACAAAAACACAGGAGATAAAGAAAAGTGCTAGAGAAAACATATTAAACAAATGGCAAGAACGGTGGACACAAGAAAAAAATGGGAGATGGACATACAAACTGATTCCAAACATAAGAAATTGGATTCAAAGAGAGCATGGAAATATGGGTTACTATTTGACTCAGGTTATGACAAACCACGGTTGTTTTAATAAATATCTACAAAGATTTAAACTGAGAGAAATAAGCAGCTGTAATGCTTGCGGCGCGCTTGAAGAAGACGCTGAGCATATAGTCTTTGAATGTGAAAAATGGCTTGATTTGAGGACAGCCCTTAATAGCAGGTTAGGGATTACCCTTACACCCGAAAATATGATAAATACTATGCTACTATCAGAAACTGCATGGAAACACTGTGAAGGTTTCATAAACAAAATAATGAAATATAGATGCACAGAAATTCCGAACCTCCTTAGCTAGAGCACATAAGGAGGACGTAGGAATGACACTGAACTAACTACCCATCCTGATGAAATGCTAACGTAGTGCCGGGGTGGTTTAGTGGAGATATCGTGGGGCCACTAGTTGATAGCGAGCTATCACTACGTCCAACAAAAAAAAAAAAAAAAAACTAGACTATGACTAGACTATGACTAGACTATGACTAGACTATGACTAGACTATGACTAGACTATGACTAGACTATGACTAGACTATGACTAGACTATGACTAGACTATGACTAGACTATGACTAGACTATGACTAGACTATGACTAGACTATGACTAGACTATGACTAGACTATGACTAGACTATGACTAGACTATGACTAGACTATGACTAGACTATGACTAGACTATGACTAGACTATGACTAGACTATGACTAGACTATGACTAGACTATGACTAGACTATGACTAGACTATGACTAGACTATGACTAGACTATGACTAGACTATGACTATGACTAGACTATGACTAGACTATGACTAGACTATGACTAGACTATGACTAGACTATGACTAGACTATGACTAGACTATGACTAGACTATGACTAGACTATGACTAGACTATGACTAGACTATGACTAGACTATGACTAGACTATGACTAGACTATGACTAGACTATGACTAGACTATGACTAGACTATGACTAGACTATGACTAGACTATGACTAGACTATGACTAGACTATGACTAGACTATGACTAGACTATGACTAGACTATGACTAGACTATGACTAGACTATGACTAGACTATGACTAGACTATGACTAGACTATGACTAGACTATGACTAGACTATGACTAGACTATGACTAGACTATGACTAGACTATGACTAGACTATGACTAGACTATGACTAGACTATGACTAGACTATGACTAGACTATGACTAGACTATGACTAGACTATGACTAGACTATGACTAGACTATGACTAGACTATGACTAGACTATGACTAGACTATGACTAGACTATGACTAGACTATGACTAGACTATGACTAGACTATGACTAGACTATGACTAGACTATGACTAGACTATGACTAGACTATGACTAGACTATGACTAGACTATGACTAGACTATGACTAGACTATGACTAGACTATGACTAGACTATGACTAGACTATGACTAGACTATGACTAGACTATGACTAGACTATGACTAGACTATGACTAGACTATGACTAGACTATGACTAGACTATGACTAGACTATGACTAGACTATGACTAGACTATGACTAGACTATGACTAGACTATGACAAGACTATGACTAGACTATGACTAGACTATGACTAGACTATGACTAGACTATGACTAGACTATGACTAGACTATGACTAGACTATGACTAGACTATGACTAGACTATGACTAGACTATGACTAGACTATGACTAGACTATGACTAGACTATGACTAGACTATGACTAGACTATGACTAGACTATGACTAGACTATGACTAGACTATGACTAGACTATGACTAGACTATGACTAGACTATGACTAGACTATGACTAGACTATGACTAGACTATGACTAGACTATGACTAGACTATTACTCTTATCTCTCAACATAAAAGTCAACCCTCTTAGTATTATATTTTTGAACTCACACATTTCTTGGATTTTATGGAATTTCTTAACAATTTTAGTCATTTAACTTCTGCTGCTGCTATTACCATCATTAACGTCATGATCATCACTTTAAAATACAACACGATCATCACTCTCCCATCAACATGATCATTGTACTCGTATTAGACTACAACAACTGCCGTTTTATCTCGTGAAATTATCAATGAAAATGACAGAGTTTGAGACCTTTTAAAGGCGATAAATCAACCGACAAATCATTGATGGCTTTTAGGAAAAGATCTTCAAAGAAAATAAAAAAACACACGCACACCTTTTTGATATGATAACAGGCGCAAAGATCAATTGGCAAAGATCACCACAAAAAAGATTTCCTCACAAATTGCGTTAAATGAAAAATTGATCAAAAAACCCAAGAAATTATTATCATGAAATAATTTTCTAAATTCTATCGGCAAGATCCTCAAATAAATAACTTTTGATCACCTAGAATTACACAGTTTCCTCTGTTATTATTTAAGGCCAATATATTTTGGCCACAATTACCTTTCCTCCTTGATTGAGACCGGGTTATAAAGAAAAAGGGATGAAGGCCAAATCTCAATAACACACACTGTGCAGTTTCCTAAAAATAACAAAATAAAAGGAAAAAAAATCACCCAATCAAAAAGTCCTAAATACTTTTGTATTTGGCCTATAATTTTGAAGGCAGAAGAGATGGCATAGTTGGCAGTTCAAAACGTTACGTTACGCTCGTAAATTGTCAATTACGTGTGTGTCTTGCTTTTTTTTAGTTTTTGTGGAAAAGACCCTAATTATCTTGCAACATTTGTTGGATGTTGCAGATAATGACGATGACGATTGCCTTTGAGTGTCAGTCAAGGCTGATGGCTGTAGTTCTACTCATTTTCATTTCTCTCCTTTCTTTTATTTTCCAATTCTTTTGTTATCAGGACTTTTGCAGCCAACAGCAGCAGCTGATTATGTCCTGTTCCCTTTTGTCATTTCATGTGTAAAAGTAGAAGATGAAAAAAATTGTTGCATGCCGAAATTTCAACTTATGATTAGGCCAACAAGAACAAGGTCTTTTTCGTTAATTGAACACTTTCACCAAGAGATAATGATTTCTTGAAAGGAAAAAAAAGAAGAAAAGACAAAAAGTTTAACAGTTTTCTGCTTTTTAACATGTCTTTAAAGATTTCTTAGAAATAAATTTGGAAAAAGCCAAAAACACTTGTTATATAAAATATTGTGTAATAGATTCAAATTACTTATTAGTAATTTATTTGCTAGACAGAATAAATACGAATTATTGTGTCCAACAAATATCAACATAAAGCGAAGATTATCATCTGAACAGAAACATACAACATTTTTCAGTTTTATCTTTTCTTAATTTTTTTTATCAAAAATATTTCAAAGGAATGTTTTTTTACATCAAAAAATTTTTCTATGGAAAATTTGTTTATCAAAATTTTTCTATAGAAAATTTTTTTATCAAAAATTTTTCTATAGAAATTTTTTTTTTTATCAAAAATGTTTACACTTTCAAAGTTGGAAAAGTTTTAAAATAAATTTCAAACAGAGATAAGTAAGTACACCTGAGAGTAAATTAACACAGCATATCGTCGGCTTACTATGCAAACCTGCAAAGTCCACTAAGAGTAATCTGATATTTTGATGTCGTGTGATAGAAGAAGATAAGCTTAGTCGACCACCATGTAGTTTTTCTCTACTTCAGAGTTATTTTAACACTGCAGAGTCATCCAAAAACTGCTGGGTCACCAAAAAAAAAAATCTGAGTCATCTTAATACTGCTGATTTATCCTGAAACTGTTGAGTCATCTTAAAACTGCTGTCTCATGTTAAAACTGAGAGTTATCCTAAAACTGCTAATTCATCTTAAAATGTAGAGTCATCCTAAAACTGCTGTCTCATGTTAAAGCTGAGAGTTATCATAAAACTGCTAACTCATCTTAAAATTTAGAGTCATCCTAAAACTGCTAACTCATTTTAAAATCTAGAGTCATCCTAAAACTGCTGACTCATCTTAAGACTGAGAGTCATCCTAAAAACGCATACTCATCTTAATCAGAGTCATCATAAAACTGCTGACTCATCTTAAACTGAGAGCCATCCTAAAACTGCTGACTCATCTTAAAACTAAGAGTCATCCTAAAACTGCTGACTCATTTTAAAACTGAGAGTTATCCTAAAACTGCTGAATCATCTTAAAATTGAGAGTCATCCTAAAACTGCTGAATCATCTTAAAATTGGGAGTTATTCTAAAACTGCTGACCCATCTTGAAACTGAGAGTCATCCTAAAAGTGCTGACTCATGTGGTATTTGCTAAGTCATCCAAAGATTTCTAAATCATTCTAAAACTTTATACAAAAAGGATCCGAACAGAGGAATTTTCTTAACCATCCCCAATATAGTACTTACTTTCGTGTATTTTTATATTAAGGAATATAAAGCTTTTAAATCTTCGGACATCGACCTTTTGCCCAATATAGTTCGCACTATATATGGTAGGATCGGTACAAGGAACTTCAACTATCAAAATTTGTGTTATCAAATCGTAATCTGTATATATTAGACTGTCCCGAGCTTTAGACATACCCTCCATACTCCATTTCCCAATAATGGAAATATATAAAACTTAAGCTTAAAACTTAGCTTTTTTTCTATAGAAAATTTTTCTATCAAAAAGTTTTGCATAGAGAATTTTTCTACAGAAAATTTCTTTATAAAAAATGTTTCTAAAAAAAATTTTTATCAAAAATTTATCTCTAGAATTTTTTTTATCAAAAATTTTTCTATATTTTTTTATCAATAGTTTTTCTATATAGAAATTTTTTTTATGAAGAATTTTTCTATAGAAAATATTTTTATCAAAAACTTTACTTTAGAATTTTTTTTATCAAAAATTTTTTAATAGAAAATTTTTGTATAGAAAATTTTTTTATCGAAATTTTTTTGTAAACTAACATTTTTTTATCAAAATTTTTCTATAGAAAATTTTTTATGAAGATTTTCTTTATAGAAATTTGTTTATGAAATTTTTTTTTTATAAAAATCAATCATTTTATTTCATTTTTTAGAACATTTTTTTAGCAAACATTTTTCTATAGAAACATTTTTTATCAAACATTTTTTTATTGAAATTTTTTTTTATCAAAAATTCTCGCAAAAAAATATTTTTATTGAAAAATTTCGTAAAAATATTTTTTTATCAAAAAATTTCTATGTAAATTAAATTAATTTAATCAAAAATTTTTTATTGAGAAATATTTTCTTAGTAAAATATTTTAATCGAAAATTTTCACAGAAAAAAATGTTTTTAAAAAAATTTTCTATAGAAATTTTTTTAATAAAATTTTTTTTTATCAAAAATTTGTCTATAGAAAATTTTGTTATCAAAAATTTTTTAATTTTCAACAGATATTTTTTTTATCAAGAATTTTTCTATAGAAAATTTTTTTATGAAGCATTTTTCTATATAATTTTTGTTTATCAAAAATTTTTTTATAGAAAATTTTTTTATCAAGTCGGCTCCAACCGACTTTGTTCACATCCAAATCTCAACTGAATAATTTTAATAGTCATTTTCAGGAGTTTCTTTAATGATCGTGATATTTACGGAAACTACAAAAAGTCTTCGGCTCCTGGTGTTGTGGACTGTCTATCTTGGATTAAAAAGCTTGGAATAGTGATGCCGTGATTTATATCGAAGGCTACTTAAATTTTGTAAAGGAAATGCCGATAAATTTTCAAGCATTCAGTAGATCTAATGACGATATGATTAGAAATACTTTCTACTGGATTTTTCAAGAAAAGCACAAAGGAGACCTTATAGGTTACACGAGGCTGTGACGATTCAATTCTGAAGTTATGAAGACATGGATCGAACTTAAGGCACTGGTTGGTCTGTCTGTACGTCTGTCTGTCAGTCTATCAGTCTGAATGAAAGAATGAAGCGGTATATTGAGATTGTCATTCCGTTTGTAACTTCCTTAATATTAGCTCAAAAACAAAATGGCTTTTCCTTTTGAGTCCTTATGAAATTGTCTGACAGTTTGTCTGTCTGTCTGACTGTCAGTCTGTCTGGAGCTAGATCACTGAAACTTGGCAAAAATATTCTTGATTTCTTGAAAAATTATGGTATTCAAATTAAGCGAAATCGGTTTACATTTGACCATAGCTGCCGTATAACCCCGCCTAGGCTAATCGCTTATTTGCTTATAAATGACAGTTATGACGATAAGATTTTGTATAGAGAAGTTTTGCACAGGCACTATGTTGTAAAGGGTGTTTTTTTTAGAGGTATAGAACTTCGAATTGAAATAAAACACAAGAAAATCGTTTTAATGTCCATCAATTTGGCTTTATTGGAAGGATAATTTTATGCCATTAATGTTTAAATATGATTCCGGGCATGTGGCCGCCGCGGCTGGCTCGAATAAAGCCAATTCTACAGGTCCAATTTTCAACTACTTTTTCGAGCATATGGGGCCGTATGTTGGCAATAACGCCACGAATGTTGGCTTCCAAGTCCCCTAACGTTTCTGGTTTGTTGGCGTAGACGAGCGACTTCACATATCCCCAAAGAAAATAATCCAGTGGTGTCAAATCGCACGATCTTGGTGGCCAATTGACAGGTCCATTCCGCGAAATTATGCGCTCATCGAATGTTTCCTTCAATAAATCAATTGTGACGTGCGCTGTGTGGCATGTAGCGCCGTCTTGTTGGAACCACAACTCATCCACATTCATGCCATCCAATTGGGGAACAAAATAGTCGGTTATCATGGCTCTATACCGGTCTCCATTTATGGTAACTGACCCTCCAGCATTATTTCGGAAGAAATATGGCCCAATGACTCCACCAGCCCATAGAGCACACCAAACAGTCAGTTTTTGTGGATGTAATGGCGTCTCAAGGGTCTCATGTGGATTCTCTTCACTTCAAATGCGCCAATTTTGCTTGTCGATGTAGCCATTCAACCAAAAATGAGCCTCATCACTGAACAAAATTTTGCGATGAAAATCAGCATCGAGATCAATCTCATTTTCGGCCCATACACCAAAATCACGACGCATTGCATGGTCTCGCGGCTTTAATTCTTGCACAAGCTGGATCTTGTAAGGTCGCAAGCCAAGATCTTTGCGCAAAATCTTCCATAAAGTTGATGGACAAAGCTCCAATTGATGTGCACGGTGGCGAATCGATTCATTCGGGTCCTCTTCAACACTTTGCTCTACAGCGGCAATTGTTTCTTCGGTGCGCACTGTTCGACGTCGCTGCGGATGCGTATTATCACATAGAGTAAACGTAGTGCGAAAACGATCCATGGTTAACCGAATTAATTGCTCTGATGGACGATTATGTCGACCATAAAATGGACGGAGCTTGCGGTAAATTTCGCGAACTGAACCATTATTTTCGAAATAAATTTGCACGATTTGCAAGCGTTGTTCTTTTGTCAACCTGTTCATGATGAAATGGCAAACGAAACTAAATATTAATCACTTGACAGCTGACAAAATGGCCGCCAGTTAAAAAAGTGATGCCAACTTAAAGTTCTATACCTCAATAAAAAACAAATTTCATCGAAATCGGTTTACATATAACCATAGGTCCCATACAAAACAATTACGGAAAAAGCCTAAATTTCATCTAAAATACACTTAAATGTCAATAAATGATAAACTACAATAGCTATGGCCACTAAATTTAGCACGGCAAGTGCCATAATTGGTCACCATTTACCATAGCTTCCATTTAAAAGACTTACAAAAATTTCAAAAAGATAGGGGGTTTTTTGTCCCTCTTTCCGTCAAATGAAAGCGCAAAAAGAGCTAGAGGGACAAAATTTTACAAAAGTATTTTCTATATCTTTTAAATGTTGTGTATTGAAAATGGCTACCATATACCCCCGCCCCGGGAGTCACATTAATGTTGAACAACAAAATCCAGTTCTAAGCTTAACACAATTTAATGGTGGGTGTATAAGATTTGGCACAGCCGAATATTAAACTCTTTTTTGTTTTTATTGATGCATTTTTGTGGCTTGGTGCTCAAAGGGCCAATGTCAAAAAATATAGTTTTGAGAAAATTTGTTTTAAGTTTTTATTTTCCATATAAATTCATGGTAACTTTGCCCAGAAACCCCCTTAAAAAAATCTGTTCTGTGTTAAGTTAGAGATTAGCTGTTGGAGCCAAATGAAAGAGGGTAAAGAAGGGAATTAAATGCAATGAATAACTCAAAATAGCTAAAAAATTACATTGGCCCTTTTAGCACCAAGCCACAGTTTTATGGTTTAGAAGTGAAATCAAGCTTTTATAGCATAAAAATTATAATTTCCTGGAAATCAAAGTTTTCATCTCATGTCTTTTGTCCAAATTTTATTTCAAATGCCTCTAAATTGTACAGATTTAGTCATTTAGTCCATATCAATTTAAAATATTGTAAAAACTAAAACAAATCCCTAAACTTTAATTTTGTACTAGTCGTGAGTACTAAATCTAAATTTATGTGTAACACCAATTAAACCCCATTGTGCTGAGGGAGATAAATTAAGGCCTATTCCCCGAAAACCTAACAAATAAAACAAAGCAACAAAATACATTATCCTACAAATACTAAAACTAATGTTTCCAAGTGCAATTAAATTTTCTAATTTCAATTGTTTAGTTTCATTTGCGTCGAGCGGCCGTTGAGCAACAACAACAACTGTTAATTGACATGGGTGGTACGACGGGCGTAACGCATTTTATCAACAAAGGGCCCACAAACATAGGGTCTACAAGCGGAAAAAACACACAAATGTTAAAGTGTTTGTGTGTTAAAGCAACAATAATCAAAAACAGTTTACAAGACGAGCAAAAATATCTATTAAAATAAAATACCAGTTAAATACAAAATAGAAATGAACTGAACACATTTACTTCGGGAACATCCCCCTTAAGAACGAAATTAAATCTAATGACACAAACACGCAAAGAAGGATGGATGGACAAATGCACAGACGGACAAACGGATACGCACTTTTACTTCATTTTTATTATTTACACCCAAAGCAAGAACAAGACTTAATACGAGTAGGTGTTGCCCAAGCCTTGTACGTGCAATTTTGTAATAATGTCCTTAAATTATTGACAGTTTAAAAGGGCGTTTAACTGGACTTAGCACTAGCCTTTAAACTGAGTTTTTCTTTATGTCCCAAAACTTGTCTGAATATGAATGGAATTTATGGTCATTTTCTTTTGTTTATGTGGAAAATGTGGTCAAAATTAAATTATTACCCTCAGCTGTCGGTCGTCCCATTAATGGAATTTAAAAAAAATTTAATAAATTTTAAAGAATTTTTTGGCAATAATCCGAAAATTTATAATTTTAAATGAAATACAAAAATTTTTCGATTAGTAGGCGTTTTTCTGGTAGCAGATGCCTCTAAATTTTGGTTCCTGTCTTGGTTGAAGGAGGGAAGAAAGGAAGGAAGTACAAATGGTTTAAGCTAGAAAATAACTACTTTATGAAACTTTTATTTCAAAATTTACATTATGTGTTAATTGACAACAAAATCGAAACTTGTAGCAAAAGATATTTTTTTTTTATAAAAAAAAAATCAAAATTTTCGAAAATCGTACTTTTCTGTATTCAAAAATGTTAATTAAAATTTCAGAACCTGTTCTGAAAATTATATTTCTGAATTTCCTAGATATTATTATATACTGTGTCCAAAAATGGTCCTAATACCTTGTTCAGTTTTAGAGATTTTAAGAATAAATTACAAAGTAATATTAAAAAATTATATAAATTTCTTGCCAAAGTTGACTATTCTGTATTCAAAATTGTTCGTTTTAATTTCAGAACTGATTCTCAAACTTACATTTCTGAATTTCCAATATATTGATCTATACTGTTTCCAAAAATCATCCTAATACCTTGTTTAGTTTTAGAGATTTTGGCAAAAAAATTATAAAGTTAAAGTTTATAAAAAAAATTAAATTTTCGAAAAGCGTACTTTTCTGTCTTCACAAATGTTAAATAAAATTTCAGAGCCTGTTCTGAAAATTATATTTCTGAATTTCTTAGATATTTGTCTATACTGTGTCCAAGAATAGTCATAATACCTTGTTCAATTTAGGAGATTTCGAGAATAAATTACAAAGTAATATTAAAAAATTATATCAATTTATTGCATTAAAAAATACTTATTACAATTTCAGATCTGGTTCTAAAATTAATATTTCTGAATTTTTTATATATTGGTCTGTACTGTTTCCATAAATCATCCTAATACCTTGTTTAGGTTTAGGGATTTTTGCAAAAAATTACAAAGTTAAAGTCTATAAAAAATTAACCCATTTCTAAAGAAAAGTTAACCAAAGGTAGACTTTTCTATAGAAAAGTTGACCCAAAGAAGACTTTTCTATAGAAAAGTTGACCAAAGTAAGAATTTTCTCCAGAAAATTTGACCAAAGTAAGACTTTTTTCTAGAAAAGTTGACCAAAGAAAGACATTTCTATAGAAAAGTTGACCAAGCAAAGACTTTTCTATAGAAAACTTGACCAAATGAAGACTTTTCTTTAGAAAAGTTGAAGAAAGGAAGACTTTTCTATAGAAAAGTTGACCAAAGGAAGACTTTTCTATAGAAAAGTTGACCAAAGGAAGACTTTTCTGTAGAAAAGTTGACCAAAGGAAGAATTTTCTATAGAAAAGTTGACCAAAGGAAGACTTTTCTATAGAAAAGTTGACCAAAGGAAGACTTTTCTATAGAAAAGTTGACCAAAGGAAGACTTATCTATAGAAAAGTTGACCAAAGAAAGACATTTCTATAGAAAAGTTGACCAAGGAAAGACTTTTCTATAGAAAACTTGACCAAATGAAGACTTTTCTTTAGAAAAGTTGAAGAAAGGAAGACTTTTCTATAGAAAAGTTGACCAAAGGAAGACTTTTCTATAGAAAAGTTGACCAAGGGAAGACTTTTCTGTAGAAAAGTTGACCAAAGGAAGAATTTTCTGTAGAAAAGTTGACCAAAGGAAGAATTTTCTATAGAAAAGTTGACCAAAGGAAGACTTTTCTATAGAAAAGTTGACCAAAGGAAGACTTATCTATAGAAAAGTTGACCAAAGGAGAACTTTTCTATAGAAAAGTTGACCAAACGAGAACTTTTCTATAGAAAAGTTGACCAAAGAAAGATCTTTCTATAGAAAAGTTGACAAAAGGAAGACTTTTCTATAGAAAAGTTGACCCTAGGTTCCTTTTCTATAGAAAAGTTGACCAAAAGAAGACATTTCTTTAGAAAGGTTGACCAAAAGAAGACTTTTCTATAGAAAAGTTGACCAAAGAAAGACTTTTCTATAGAAAAGTTGACCAAAGAAAGACCTTTCTATAGAAAAGTTGACCAAAGGAAGACTTTTCTATAGAAAAGTTGACCCTAGGTTCCTTTTCTATAGAAAAGTTGACCAAAAGAAGACATTTCTTTAGAAAGGTTGACCAAAAGAAGACTTTTCTATAGAAAAGTTGACCGAAGGTAGACTTTTCTATAGAAAAGTTGACCGAAGGTAGACTTTTCTATAGAAAAGTTGACCGAAGGTAGACTTTTCTATAGAAAAGTTGACCAAACGAGGACTTTTCTATAGAAAAGTTAACCAAAGGAGAACTTTTCTATAGAAAAGTTGACCCAAGAGAGACCTTTCTATAGAAAAGTTGACAAAAGGTAGACTTTTCTATAGAAAAGTTGACCAAAGGAAGACATTTCTTTAGAAAGGTTGACCAAAAGTTGACCAAAGGATGACTTTTCTATAAAAAGTTGACCAAAGGAGGACTTTCCTAAAGAAAAGTTGACCAAAGGAGGACTTTTCTATAGAAAAGTTGACCAAAGGAGGACTTTTCTATAGATAAGTTGACCAAACGAAGACTTTTCCACAGAAATGGGGTCGTTTCTTCCCTAATTTTATCTCTGATTGCAGAATTACAAAGTTAAGGGATGATTTAGAAATTTTAGGATGACTCTTAGTTTTAAGATGAGTAAACAGTTTTGGCATGATTTTCAGTTTTAAGATGAGTCAGCAGTTTCAGGATAACTCTCAGTTTTAAGATGACTCTCAGTTTTAGGATATCTCTCAGTTTTATGATGACTCTCAGTTTTATAATGACTCTCAGTTTTAAGATGACTCAGCAGTTTTTGGATGACTCTCAGTTTGGAAATGAGTCAGCAGTTTTAGGATGACTCTCAGTTTTTAGATGAGTCAGAAGTTTTGGGATGACTCTCAATTTTAAGATGAGTCAGCAGTTTTAGAATGACTCTCAGTTTTAAGATGACTCTCAGTTTTGGGATAACTCTCAGTTTGGAAATGAGTCAGGAGTTTTAGGATGACTCTCAGTTTTAGTATGACTCTCAGTTTTAGGATGACTCTCAGTTTTAAGATGAGTCAGCAGTTTTAGGATGACTCAAAATTTTTTGGTGACCCAGCAGTTTTAGGACGACTCAGCAGTGTTAGAATAACTCTGTAGTAAAGAAAAACTTCATGGTGGTCCTCTATCACTCCACATCAAAATATCAACTCACTCTAAGTGGACTTAGCAGGTTTGTATATTAAGCCTTCGATATGCTGTGTTTATTTAGTCTCAGGTGTACTTGTCAACGCTATTTTTCTATGTTTCAAATTTATTTTAAAACTTTGCCGCCTTTGAAAGTGTAAAAAGTTTGAATTTTTTATGATTTATATGATTTTCTTTATCATTTTGTAAAAGTTGTTAAAAACAAAATAATGTTTTGTTTATAAAATATTTATTAACAAAAATAAAGAAAAAAACAATTATGAAAGTAGAAATATCCTTTTAAAGAACACAAAGTAAAAAATTTGATTTATGTGAATATTTTGGAGGATTTTCCTAAAAAATAGACCAAGGTTTTGTTTTTTGAAAACATAAAAATGATTTACACGCAAAAATACTTCAAAACATTGACCACAAATTATAATGAGTCCACAGTTTAAAAAAGGGCTTTTGTCTAGAGATATATTTGTTGTTCGAAAAAAAAAAATACGTCATAAAATTTTGTTTAACAAAATCCCCTCTTGAGAATGAGTTTAAGGTATTTAAAGATTTCCGAACAGAAAAAGACAAAAGAACAAATGTCATATTTAGTGTTGAAATATTGTTTATGGGAGTCTTTTGTTCAAAATTTCTTTAAACTGTCAACAGCAGAATATTTGGGAATTCAAAAAAAAAAAAAATTTACAGAAAACGAACAACTGTTATAAAAACCTTAGAAAGGTAAAGAAATTTTCTATGAATTTTTGGGGCAACGGAATATAACAGATGATTTTTTTTATATCATAGACAAGATGTTCTTAGATTTTAGAATATTTATAAGAATTTATTGAAATATTTCCTTAATTTCTAATTTAGTTGTTAGTTAATCTTATCAAAATATTATCTTAGTAACAATAAATTTCAAAAATTTCCACATATGCTTCCGGAAGAATTAATGCAACAGGTTTCCCAAAAATGTATAAAAGGCTCATGTTTTCTTAGGAAATATCTAAAAATAAAGTCATTATCCTCATCCTTTTCAAAAAAAAAACCCAAAATATTTTAAATATTTGGTACATCCGACCTCTTGCCATGTATAAATTAAGTTTTTAATTCCAAATTCTTTATTTTTAGATTTTATACTAAACCTGTTTCTCATGAAAAGAGGACCGATAAGGCCACAAAATGTTTTTGAAATTTTTTTAATTAATAATAACGCAGCTAAAATGTTTCCATAATAGGATATCGCTATATTTAAAAGTTTTAGGCTCTTCAGAAAAAGAAATACGCATACACTAAAAACGTACCATTACAGGCGAAAAAATTAAAGAATCTTCTTTCAAGCAATTTAGAAAGATCTTATTACACTTAGAGCCACTTTTTGAGTTTGAGATCAAAATTAAATTTATTCTCTAATTAACTAATCTAAAAGTGCATATTATTTGCATTTGATTTTTTTGGGTGGTGGTTTAAACTTCATGGTGTTGCCATATCGATCAACAAGAAATGGCAACCTTTTTTTGTAAAAGTCAAATGTGTTGTCAAAAAGACATAACTTTTTTTGTAGAAGAAGAAGACATTGCGCGAATTTCATAGTTCTTATACAAATAAAAATGATTTGGCCGTGTTCTAATAGTTCTTAACTTTCTTATAATTGTTTTATTTAAATTTTCATAAATTTCGGAGTCGAGAAAATCTTCATCTGCACTTCCAAAAAATACCTATAAATTTCTGTTTGTTTACGTATTTTTAACAGCTGTTTATTATGCATGTGTGTTTTGAGAGTTCTCATTGAAGATTAAACCACCAACATTGACCGCTTAAACTAGAGAACAAAATAAGATAATCGACCACTCAAAAACAAAATTTGGCGATTAACATTAATTTAATCTCCGATCTCGAACTCAAAAAGTGGCTCTTAAAAGTTTAAAGTCTAATCAAAGACTCAATAGTATAAAGATGTTGCACTTCCGTTCACTGATTTGCCGTATGTTCGTTTTGAAAAGTCCCATATAAAAAAGATTTAAGAAAAGCTGACCAAAGAAAGTCATTTTTAAAGAAAAGTCGATCAAAGGACTACTTTTCTAGAGAAAAGTTGACCAAAGGAAGGCTTTTCTAAAGAAAACTTGACCAAAGGAAGACTTTTCTAAAGAAAAGTTAAACAAAGAAAGACTTTCCTAAAGAAAAGATGACCAAAGGAAGACTTTGTAAGGAAAAGTTGACCAAAGGAAGACTTTTCTTAAGAAAAGTTGACCAAAGGCAGACTTTTCTTAAGAAAAGTTGACCAAAGACAGACTTGTCTTCAGAAAAGTTGATCAAAGGAAGACTTTTCTAAAAAAATGATGACCAAACGAAGACTTTTCTTAAGAAAAGTTGACAAAAGGAAGACTTTTTTGAAGAAAAGTTGACCAATGTAAGACTTTTCTTTAGAAAAGTTGACCACAGAATGACTTTTCTATAGAAAACTTGACCAAAGGAGGACTTTTCTATAGAAAAGTTGACCAAAAGAAGACTTTTTTAAAAGAAAAGTTGACCAAAGTAAAACTTTTCTAAAAAAAAGTTGACCAAAGGAAAAGTTTACAAAGGAAGTCTTTTCCAAAGAAAAATTGACTCAAGAAAGACTTTTCAATCAAAAAGTTGACCGAAGGAAGACTTTTCTATAGAAAAGTTGACGAAAGAAGACTTTATAGAAAAGTTGACCGAGTGAAGATTCCCATAGAAAAGTTGACCAAAGGAAAACTTTTCCATAGAAAAATTGACCTAAGGAAGACTTTTCTCAAGAAAAGTTGACCACAGGAAGACTTTTGTAAAGAAAAGTTGACCAAAGGAAAACTTGACCCAAAGCTGCTGATTTATCTTAAAACTGAGAGTCATCCCAAAACTGCTAGCGCATCTTAAAACTGAGAGTAATCCCAAAACTACTGACTTTTTTTAAAACTGAGGGTCATCGAAAACTGCTGACTCATCTTAAAACTGAGAGTCATCCTAAAACTGCTGACTCATTTTAAAACTAAGAGTTATCCCAAAACTGCTGACTCATTTGAAAAGTGAGAGTCATCCTAAAACTGCTGACTCATCTTAAAACTGAGAGTTATCCCAAAACTGCTGACTCATCTTAAATTTGAGTCATCCATAAACTGCTGACTTATTTTAAATTTGAGTCATCCAAAAACTGCTGACTCATCTTAAAACTGAGAGTCATCCTAAAACTGCTGACTCATTTTAAAACTGAGAATTATCCCAAAACTGCTGACTCATTTGAAAAGTGAGAGTCATCCTAAAACTGCTAGCTCATTTTAAAACTGAGAGTTATCCCAAAACTGCTGACTCATTTGAAAAGTGAGAGTCATCCTAAAACTGCTGACTCATCTTAAAACTGAGAGTTATCCCAAAACTGCTGACTCATCTTAAATTTGAGTCATCCATAAACTGCTGACTTATTTTAAATTTGAGTCATCCAAAAACTGCTGACTCATCTTAAAACTGAGAGTCATCCTAAAACTGCTGACTCATTTTAAAATTGAGAGTTATCCCAAAACTGCTGACTCATTTGAAAAGTGAGAGTCATCCTAAAACTGCTGACTCATCTTAAAACTGAGAGTTATCCCAAAACTGCTGACTCATCTTAAATTTGAGTCATCCATAAACTGCTGACTTATTTTAAATTTGAGTCATCCAAAAACTGCTGACTCATATTAAAACTGAGAGTCATCCTAAAACTGCTGACTCATTTTAAAACTGAGAGTTATCCCAAAACTGCTGACTCATTTGAAAAGTGAGAGTCATCCTAAAACTGCTGACTCATTTTAAAACTGAGAGTTATCCCAATACTGCTGACTCATTTCAAAACTGAGTCATCTTACTTTGGTCAGCTTTTCTTTAGAGAAGTATTCCTTTGGTAAACTTTTCTTCACAAAAGCCTTGGTCATTGGGTCATCTTTTCTACAAAAAAGTCTTCCTTGGGTCAACTTTTTTACAATAAAGTCTTCCTTGGGTCAACTTTTCTACAAAAAAGCCTTCCTTGGGTCAACTTTCTATAGAAAAGTCTTCCTAGGGTCAACTTTTCTGTAGAAAAGTCTTCCTTGGGTCAACTTTTCTGTAGAAAAGTCTTCCTTGGGTCAACTTTTCTGAAGAAAAGTTTTCCTTTGGTCAACTTTTCTGTAGAAATGTCTTCCTTTGGTCAACTTTTCTCTAGAAAAGTCTTTCTTTAATCAACTTTTCTTTATAAAAGTTTTCTTTTGGTCAACTTTTCTGAAAAAAAGTATTTCTTTGGTCAACTTTTCTTTAGAAAAGTCTTCCTCTGGTCAACTTTTCTTTTGAAAAGGATTACTTTAATCAAGTTTTCTTTAGAAAAGTTTTCCTTTAGTCAACTTTTTTTTAGAAAAGAGTTACTTTTATCAACATTTCTTTAGAAAAGTCTTCCTTTTGTGTCAGTGTATTTAGAAGCTCTTGGGTTTAGGTATACTGATATAACTATTTCTTTTTGTTCAATACTTAATTGATTCTCAAACGTTGAATGATTCTTCAAGAGATTCCATACTGTTCTTAAGATCTTAACTCTTTATCGCCATCATCACAGTCATCGGCCGTGTAACATCTTCAACATTTGCTTTTTAGCTTAAGTTCTTTCTAGTCTAACAGCAGCTGATGCTTATCAATTTTATAGATTCTTGCTCTGATAAGACAAGAACACAAATACTTTTTTAATAAATTCTTTCATCTTTTTTTTTCTTTATAGACTATTTTCAACATTAAATTTCCATTTGTAAAAGGCTGTGAAAATTATTAAAAAATATGTTCTTTATAGTTAAAATATCATATAAAAAAGGAAAAAAAAACTGAACATAAAAAACTAATCGTTTGTTAAATGGACAATTGTCCCAACGCTGTGGGTCATTTGTGCAGCAGCATAAGATATGATATAAGATGAGATGAGTTAGTTATCATCATTAGATCTTAAAAATTTAGATACTAAAAGTGATAAGAGTATCTAGAGATTCATAAATAGTTGCGGGTATTAAGATGGTTATATTATTAGCTAAGACTTGTTAATGAACAGTTTGCTTTTGAAAATGTTTGCCTTTAAATGCCTATAAGGGCCACCAACGTTCTTTTGTGTCAGTAGACAAGATCAGTTTTTTTTTTTTATTTTTTGAAGAAATTGAGAAATGAGCAGACATACATCTTCATCATTGATATTGGGGTCTACTTTTTAAATCATATATTCAATCATTTCCCAAATTTATTCATCATATAAATAAAACCCTTTGAGTCGAAAGATCCTTTATTTTAAATAACCCTCAACCCATAAATAATTTAAATGAAAAACGTTTAACAGAAGAAACAAAAAAACTAAAGTGTTGCCGCCCCTTGTATCTTAATTGCTGACCAAAATTAAAAAAAAACCTAAATTGTTTTGGAATTTTTAATAAGTTAACCATCCGTCCACATGATGCCTTGAATAATTTTAAAAATTTTCTTCCCCCAGAACTGTTCAGTTGATCATATTCAGCTTCTGTTACCTTTAAGACATCCTGGGTGATCTGTCAAAATAATGTTATAATGAAATAATTCACTGAAAATATTAAAAATTTTAAGCAAAAACAAGCCGCCTCTTATGCCAAAGCGAGTAGAAATCAGAGTCCCTTCATATAAATAATTTATTTTTCTGAGCCAAACCAAAAGCCTCTGGGTCACCAGTTTTTAGTTTTCATTTTTCTTTACTACAATAAAATTTACAATTTTTAATTTATGTTTTAAAGATTGACGTAAACATTTTCTTTTTAAGATAAATGAGTATTTTTACTAATTTCATTACCTCCCCATAGGAATACATAAATTAAATTATAAATGACATACTAACTGATCTTAAAGGGATCGTGCTACTATATAATCCTTACAAAACTTTTCAAAATATTTCAAAACTAGAGACAAAATGAGGAAAAATCATGAAAGACTATTTATACAAAGGAATCACGAAAGATCACTTTAAAAAGTGAGGATCACTTTGTTAAGTGATCACAAAGATCATTTTGAAAGAGCCATCAAAGATCACTTCTAAAGTGATCTTCAAATCTTACGTCTAATATGAACATCAAAGATCACTTCTTAAGTTATATGCAAGGGGATCAGCAAAGATCACTTTTAAAACTGATGATCTAGATAATTTTGAAAAGTGATCACAAGGTCTCAATACAAGAGAGATCAGTATTAACTTCTAAAGTGATTTTAAAGGGATCGTCCTATGTATAATCCTGACAAAACTTTGCAAAAAACTTTTGCCCCTATTGCCGTTCTCAACTCAACTCAGTTTGGTTGTCTGCCAGTCTACCCAACTTTTACTCAACCAAATTATTTTTTAATATTGCGGAACTCAACGCTTTTTTAGTTCCACATTAACAAAAAATAATTTGTTAGAATGAAACTTGGGTCAACTGGCAGATAATCAAACTAAGTTGAGTTGAGAAAGGCAATAGAGGCATTTAAAACAAGAGACCAAATGAAGAAATATCATTAAAGACAAGTTATGCAAATGGATCATGAAAGATCCATTTAGAAAGTGAGGATCTTGGTTCAATTTGGTAAGTGATCACAAAGATCACTTAGAAAAAGCGATCAGTAATCACTTCTAAAGAGATCTTTAAAAATTATTTCTAACATGAACATCGAAAATCACTTCTTAAGTGAAAAACAAGGCGATCACCAAAGATCACTTTAGTAAATGAGGAAATAGCATCATTTTGGTAAGTGATCTCAAAGGTCACTTTACAAAAACGATCAGTATTAACTTTTAAAGAGATCTTTAAAGATTATTTTCAATATCAACAGAAAAGATCACTTCTAAAGTGAAAAACAAGGGGATCACCAAAGATCACTTTACAAGTGCGATCATTATTAACTTCTAAAGTGATCATCAAAGATCAGTTCTAATATGAACGTCAAAGATCATTCATCAAAGTCATCCTCAAGAAAAGCCTTCCTTTGGTTAACTTTTCTATAGAAAAGTCTTCCTTTGCTCAAAGTCTTCCTTTGGTCAACTTTTATATAGAAATGTCTTCCTTTGGTTAACTTTTCTATAGAAAAGTCTTCCTTTGGTCAACTTTTCTATAGAAAAGTCTTCATTTGGTCAACTTTTCTATAGAAAAGTCTTCCTTTGGTCAACTTTTCTATAGAAAAGTCTTCCTTTGGTCAACTTTTCTGTAGAAAAGTCTTCCTTTGGTCAACTTTTCTGTAGAAAAGTCTTCCTTTGGTCAACTTTTCTATAGAAAAGTCTTCCTTTGGTCAACTTTTCTATAGAAAAGTCTTCCTTTGGTCAACTTTTCTATAGAAAAGTCTTCCATTGGTCAACTTTTCTGTAGAAAAGTCTTCCTTTGGTCAACTTTTCTATAGAAAAGTCTTCCTTTGGTCAACTTTTCTATAGAAAAGTCAACTTTGGTCAACTTTTCTATAGAAAAGTTTTCCTTTGGTCAACTTTTCTATAGAAAAGTTTTCCTTTGGTCAACTTTTCTATAGAAAAGTTTTCCTTTGGTCAACTTTTCTATAGAAAAGTTTTCCTTTGGTCAACTTTTCTATAGAAAAGTTTTCCTTTGGTCAACTTTTCTATAGAAAAGTTTTCCTTTGGTCAACTTTTCTATAGAAAAGTCTTCCTTTGGCCAAATTTTCTATAGAAAAGTCTTCCTTTGGTCAACTTTTCTATAGAAAAGTCTTCCTTTGGTCAACTATTCTATAGAAAAGTTTTCCTTTGGTCACGCAAAATTTAAAAAACTATTTAGTACTAAATTTTAGCATCGCATCTACTATAATTTTATATAAATTAGCATTTCACTGATTTCCGGGGGTAGATTTATATGGGAGCTATAGTCAAATGTGAACCGATATTCAAATAATTTTACACGCTGTCTGACAGATATAAAAAACTGATCTGTATCAAATTCTAGCATCATATCTGCTATAATTTGATATTTATTAGCACTTCACTAGTTTCTGAGGGTTGATTTATATGGGAACTATGGTCAAATGTGAACCGATTTTCAAATAATTTCACACGCTGCCTGCCAGCTGTAAAAAAATGATCTGTACCAAATTTGATCATCACATCTGCTATAATTTTATAGTTATTAGCATTTCACTAGTTTTCAGGCGCTAGATTTATATGTGAGCTATGGTCAAGTTTGGACCGATTTTCAAATAATTTCACACGCTATCTGAAAGCTATTAAAAACTGACCTATTCCAAATTTTAGCCTCATCTCTGCTATAATTTGATAGTTATTAGCATTTCATCGGTTTCCGGGGGTAGATTTATATTGAAGCTTTAGTCAAATGTGGACCGATTTTCAAATAATTTTACACGCTGTCTGACAGTTATAAAAAAACTGATCTGTACCAATTTTCAGCGTTATATCTGCTATAATTTGATAGTTATTAGATTTTCATCCGTTTCCGGGGGATGCTATGGTCAAATTTAGATCGATTGTCTAATAATTTCACACGCTGTTTAATAGCTATAAAAAACTGATCTGTACCAAATTTGATCATCATATCTGCAATCATTTTATAGTTATTAGCATTTCACTGGTTTCCAAAAGGTAGATTTATATGGTAGCTATGGTCAAATGTGGACCGATTTTCAAATAATTTCACACGCTGTCTGATTAAACTAAAAAACTGATCTGTGTCAAATTTTAGTATTACATCTGCTATGATTTGATAGTTATTAGCATTTAACTGGTTTCCGAGGGTAGATTTATTTAGGAGCTATGGTCAAATGTGGATCCGTTTCCATATAATTTGGGATGCTAACCAATTATAGCCAAAAATCTTTCTGCTCTAAGTTAAGGTCACCGGCTTGGTTTGGAAAATAAGAGTTTTTCCACGCCCTCAAATGCATCAAAACATGTTAAGACACTTGTCTCTTCGAGATGATCTTCAAATTCCAGGAGATCATCTCTTACAAAGCCTTTTGCTTTCTTAATGCATCCAAATGGTTCAGAAAAGAACAAGAGAAAAGTTTGTGCCCTAGGTCTGCTCAGGTTGAAATTATCTCTATTAAAGTGATCATTATTACATTAGTCTAAGATCATTTTGGAGAGTGATCACCAAATAAGTGTATAAGGCCTATTTTGTAATATAAAACCCCAACTCTACAACTTTAACAATATCTATGGAAAAAGATCACTTTTAAAAGTGATCATTAAAGATCACCTAAGAAGAAGTTCATCAAAGATCATTTCAAAAAGTGATCATCCCGGATCTCTTTCTCACAAAGCTCTTTGTTTGGTTTTGTAGTGAAGATATTTTTATGCTCCCAAATGGATCAGAAAAAGACAAGAGAGAAGCTTGTGTCCTAGGTAGGCTTAGGATGAAATTCTCTATTTAAAAGTGATCATTAGTACTTTAATCTAAGATCATTTTGGAAAGTGATCCCCAAGTAAGAAGTGTATAAAATCCTCTTCTATTTTGAAATATAAAGATTCAACACTAAAACTTTAACAATATCTATGGAAATATATCACTTTTAAAAGTGATCATTCAAGATCACTTAAGAAGAAGTTTATCAAAGACCATTTCACAAAGTGATCGTCCCGGATCTTTTCCTCACAAAGCTCTTTGTTTGGTTTTGCGGTGAAGATATTCTTTATGCTCTCAAATGGATCAGAAAAAGACAAGAGAGATGCTTGTGCCCTAGGTAGGCTTAGGATGAAATTCTCTATTTTAAAGTGATCATTATTTCATTACTCTAAGATTATTTTTTTAATGTGATCGCCAAATTAGAAGTGTTTAAAGCCTATTTTATAATATAAAACCCCAACACTATAACTTTAACAATATCTAAGGAAATGGATCACTTTTATACGTGATCATTCAAGATCACTTAAGAAGTTCATCAAAGATCACTTCACAAAGTGATCATCCAAAAATCTCTTTCAATTAGAGCAGCGAAGGGCACCATTTATGCTTTCAACATCATTTGTTATTATGCTGATCGTTTATCAAAGATCATTAAAAAAAGTGATAGCGCAAAAATCTTTCAAAATGCCTTTATTGCATTATAGCATTAGAGTGTAATAATTATTCGGTGTTGGGTTTTCAAAGTGATCTTTGATTATAATCAAAGATCACTTTGAAAACCCAACACCAAATGAGCAATTTCTTGACGATCTTGCAATTTAAAACCCAAACTTTCTCTGTCTATTCCCTCGATCTAAAAAAACAAGTAAGAAAGTGCTATGGTCGGTCAAGCCCGACCATACGATACCCTTCACCGCTAAGGTCAAAGGTGTTATTTTTCCTGTATAAAGACAAATATTTCCTAAATTTTGACATCATACAAACATTTTCTCCAAACTTATATATTTAAGCTCTTTCCGCCATTTGGACTTATATGAGAGCTAGGGTCAAATGTAAACCGATTATCTCGAAATTTAGCAAATTGATTACAGTTGTTACAAAATTTATGTATGCAAAAACTAAACTCAAAATTCTAATTATGAGATTTTTGTCTCATTTAGTGAGTTTTTAAAGAAGAGTTTGTATGGGAGCTATGGCCAAATGTGGACCGATTTTAACGAAATTTGGTACAGTGATTTTAGTTTACATAAGCAGTATTTGTTTTAAGTTTCATGAAAAAATATGGATATTTGTGGCCAATATATCAATTTCGGGAAGTGGGACCTATGGGAGGTGCCATAAATAATAGACTGATTTTGACCAATTTCAATAGCCATGGTCCCATTATGAAAAAAAATGATCTGTGCCGAATTTCATCAAATTATATTTAGAATTGCGACCTGCAGTTTGATTACAAGGTTTACATGGGTGTCCAGCCAGCCAGACGGACGAACGGACGGACATCGCTAAATCGACTCAGAAAGTGATTCTTAACCTATTGGTATACTAAAAGGTGGGTCTAAGACAAATATTTCTATGCGTTACATATATCAGCACAAACTTATAATACCCTTTCCACCTATGAAGGGTATAAAAACTTTCCTAATATGACCCTTAAGTTAATTGTTAATTAAAATCCGCTTTTAAATTTTTCTCTTTAAACTTCTAAATAAGATATTAATCTCTTGACATAGACGCCACCTCTGGGAAACTTTAAGAAATTTCAAAAAAAAAAGTATAGAGTTACAAAAACTGACTACCGATCTTTAGAAAAAAGAAAATCAAACGCCCTCAAATTTCACCTCTGACAAAGCTTCTAAATTCAAGCCAATAAAGCACAATCACAACCTCTAACCAAAACCTTTAAATTAACTAAGAAAAAATAGTCATGTTAAAATATTTTATTGGAAACTGTCAACATTTTTAGAAATAATAAATTTCATATGTAAAATAAGATGTTTTTGTGGCACTGAGATACGATCGTGTAACCGCTCCAATGATCGCTCTTACACCCAAGAACTCTCACATAAATCTTGAGAATTTTCAAATAAATTTCTCTTTAGTTTTGATTTTTCCCCAAAAAATTGTATGTGTTAAATTTGAAACTCGTAAACTTGGTTTTGAGAATTGTTGAGTAGGGAGGAGGGGAGCGGTGGAGGGAAGAATACTAAAATCAAAATTTATGTTTTTATAATTGGTGTCCAAAATTTGTTTCTTATCTTTTCAAACAATAAAAAAAAAGCTTTCCAATGTCTTTTAAATTCATGCCCCTTCTCTTTTCTGCCCAAGATCTTACTCTGCATCTCACAATAATAATGACGATCTTTAAAAATTTGGGTGTGTGTGAGAGATTTTTTTTTCTCAAAATTTTTATTTTAATTATGGAAATTCTTAAAGAAGTTAACCTTTAAACTTAAAAGTTAAGACCCTCAAGTTTAGATTTAGTTTTACTCAAGATCAAGCAAATATGATTTGCCTTTTAAAGGTTAATACCAGCCAAATGGAATTTCTTATTATTATCACAATCACAAAGTGATCAGTGAGTGATCTACATTCAAACACACTCATCTTCTGAAAATGTTTTTGAATTTACACCAAAAGAAAAAACGTTTTAAATACTTTGTTAGTTAGTGTTAGTTGAGAACCGCGTTAATATCTTTCTAACCTGGGCTTTTATATTTCCATTTCAGTTATTTGTTTGTTTAGAACTAAAATTAACAGGAAAACAATTTTTCACCATGAGCTGATATGATGATGGCCTGATTCTAAAGGCGAGAACCCATAACTATTTTGTTTTACATATTTATTTATGATTGTTATTAAAATTCTAGCGAACAAACTTTTTTTTCTTAATAGAATATTATAATCATTAAAGGCGGGGAAAAACAAGTAAAATATTTAAAATATTTCTCATAGATCGTTAGTTAGTTAGATGTAGATCACCAAATCTTGAGAGTTTCTTAATTAACACCCTGGGACAATGTAATCTTAATAAGTCAAGTTCTTAGAAACGTTTTTAGTTGTTTAGCTCTCCAGCTTCTTGGCACTTAATTTTGTATTAAAGATCTTTAACTCGTTATGCCCACGATCAATGTTCTCAATTCTCAATATTTGCCTCATGCTAGACACGATCATCGTTCTTAATTTTCAATACTTGCCTCATGCTACACACGATGATCGATCTTTACCTCATTTAGTTTGCATTCTTTAACGTTGAGAATCGTTCTATTGTCAAATGCATCATCGAGCTTAACCTGGGATCTGTAACGTTGAATCCCCTAACTCTCAATGCCCACGATCATCGTTCTCAATTTACAATCTTTACTTACCTCGTACTACACACGATGATCAATCTTTACCTCGGCAAATGCATTAGTTAGAGAAGTTTAATATATCCTATTACTCAATAACCAGTGGCTAGCTGAGCTATGAGGTAAACCGACGCTTTTTTTGAAAATTTGTTTTTTTCAACTGGGTCTGACCGGAGATCGAACTTGGCACCTCTGGTATGCTAGGCTGATGACTTACATGCTATACCAAGGCGATTCAAAAAAAAATTCTATAGAAAAATTTTTGATAAAAAAATTTTTATAGAAAAATTTTTGATAAAAAAATTTTTATAGAAAAATTTTTGATAAAAAAATTTTTATCAAAAATTTTTTATCAAAAATTTTTTTTTGGAAAATTTTTGATAAATAATATTTTAAAGAAAATTTTTGTTCAAAACTTTTTTTCGAAAATTTTTGATAAAAAATTTTTGATAAAAAATTTTTGATAATTTTTATAGAAAAATTTTTGATAAAAAAATTTTTATAGAAAATTGTTGAAAATTTTTATAAAAAAAATTTCTGATAAAAAATTTGTAATTTTTGATAACAAATTTTTTAACGAAAATTTTTGATAACAAATTTTTTAAAGAAAATTTTTGATAACAAATTTGTTAAGAAAATTTTTGATAAAACATTTTTTTTTTAGAAAATTTTTGATAACAAATTTTTTATAGAACATTTTTAATAAAAAATTTTTTATATAAAATTTTTTATAGAAAATTTTTGTTAAGAATTTTTTTATAAAAAATTTTTGATAATTTTTATAGAAAAATTTTTTAAAGAAAATTTTTGATAAAAAATTTTTTAAAGAAAATTTTTGATAAAAAAATTTTTAAAGAAAATTTTTTTTGAAAATTTGTTTTTTTCAACTGGGTCTGACCGGAGATCGAACTTGGCACCTCTGGTATGCTAGGCTGATGACTAACATGCTATACCAAGGCGATTCAAAAAAAAATTCTATAGAAAAATTTTTGATAAAAAAATTTTTATAGAAAATTTTTTGATAAAAAAAAAAAAAATTTATCAAAAATTTTTTGATAAACATTTTTTTATGGAAAATTTTTGATAAATAATATTTTATAGAAAATTTTTGTTCAAAACTTTTTTATCGAAAATTTTTGATAACAATTTTTTTATAGAAAATTTTTAAAAATTTTTATAGAAACATTTTTGATAACAATTTTTTTAAAGAATATTTTTGATAAAAATTTTTTGAAGAAAATTTTTGATAAAAAAATTTTTATAGAAAATTTTGATAAAAAAAATTTTATAGAAAACTTTCAAACATTTTTATAGAAAAATTTTTGAAACAAATTTTGTAAAGAAAATTTTTGATAACAAATTTTTTAAAGAAAATTTTTGATAAATCATTTTTTTTTAGAAAATTTTTAATAAAAATTTTTTTTGTAGAAAATTTTTGATAAAAAATTTTTTAAAGAAAATTTTTAATAAAATTTTTTTTGTAGAAAATTTTTGATAACAAATTTTTTATAGAAAATTTTTGATAAGAATTTTTTTATAGAAAATTCTTGATAATTTATTATAGAAAATTTTTAATAACAAATTTCTTATAGAAAAATTTTTGACAAAAAATTTTTTAGAGAAAAATTTTTGTTATAAAAATTTTTTATAGAAAATTTTTGATGAACAAATTTTTTATAGAAAATTTTTGATAATTTTTATAGAAAAATTTTTGATAAAAAAATTTTTATAGAAAATTGTTGAAAGTTTTAATAAAAAAAATTTCTGATAAAAAATTTGTAATTTTTGATAACAAATTTTTTAAAGAAAATTTTTGATAACAAATTTTTTAAAGAAAATTTTTGATAAATCATTTTTTTTAGAAAATTTTTTTTTTTGTAAAGAAAATTTTTTTTTGTAAAGAAAATTTTTAATAAAAATTTTTTTTGTAGAAAATTTTTGATAACAAATTTTTTATAGAAAATTTTTTTTAAGAATTTTTTTAAAGAAAATTCTTGATAATTTTTTATAGAAAATTTTTAATAACAAATTTCTTATAGAAAAATTT